>CM057748.1:9882062-11082062 GCA_030064425.1 Trapa bicornis | reverse complement strand
ACCGGTTCTCTCTCTATCACTCGTTAGAAATTGTAGAGGGGAGCCGAATTGCCTTATCTTTTAGTCCTAATTTGGCCGTGGGAGGGACTGGTTTGTCCTGAGGAGGGATCGAATTGGCCAATTTCAGCTCGGTCGAAACAAGTCAGCTTCAATCCATCGGAGCTACTTCACTGTTCCATCATACCAGCACTTTTCCGATGACCCGTGGAGTAAACGGAGACTACAGACGTGTGGCTGAATTCTCCCCTGTTCTAAAGAACCCGACCTCGCCTTGTTTTGCTTAGAAAAGTGCCCAAGTTAGAGCTTCACCGAAAAATGGAGCAGTTGAGAGAGAATGGAGTGTTCAAGTGTAGAGAGGAAGAATGGGGAGGGGGTCTTTATATAGGATGCTTGAGGACTTCTTGGTCGTTCAATTAGCACCTTAATGGCGATCATTCACTGTCTTAAACACTCTGGTCGGAGACTTTTTAGCTACGTCGGCGCTGCATGATCTTTCGGTGAGTGAACAGTGCTGTCATATGAAGGAAGAAGATGACACTGTTCCGAACCGGACCGGATCGGTCCGAACCGAATTCAAAGCTTAAACCTGCTGGTTCATCCCCCATTCGTTCAAATCAAATCTAAAAATTTCTAAATTTATCTAAATTCATTCTCTATCCAATGGTGGCTTAAATCTCAAATTTGAAAATTTTAAGCCACCTAGAAAAATGAATTTAGAAATCGGTTCAATAGTGGTGCAAACCGGTCCAAACCGGTTCAATCTGGTTTGGATCCGGTTCCCCTGAACCGGTTTGGTTTTCATCTTCAATTCATTTTCAAGTCCATTTCCATAACTTTTGGGACTCTCTGGGTCACTCGGGATCCATAAATTTTTTGGTTTGCCCTCTCTCTATCAGTTCCGGTTCATGAACCAACTCGGTTCATCTAAACCGGTCTAGTTTTTCACTTCAAATTTGTCCTAAGGTTATTTTCCAAGGTTTTATGAACATTTTGGATCACCCAAGAGTTGTAAATTTCCAAATTTCTTGTTCCCAAATGATCGAGTTTGTAAACTGGTTCGGTTTTTTTTACTCGGTTTGATCGGTTCTTTTCCTAGTTTTCCTTAACTAAAAAAGGCAGGGTTTACAACTCTCCCCTCCTTTTAGTAGTTTTGTCCCCAAAACTTAATTAGCAACCTTGCATGAGGAACCAATTCCTTTGATGTCCATTTGGTATTCGCTTAACATGCAAACTCTTATTTTGTTCTTTCAATTTACCATTTTTACATCATTCACTGAAGGAATTTCTCTTCCTTTATATTATTTTCTCCCTCCATGGAGTTTATCATACCTAGATATATCTTACTTAAGGGTATATCCTTAGATTCACATCTTTCTTTGCTTAGAGTAACATTTTTCCCTTTGAGGTCATATACTCAAGATTGAGAATTCCAAGATACCTAACCATTCCCGTGTCTAGTTAACCTTTTGGTCGTTGAAACCCTTAGCTCGATGTCCTTTAGAATATTACATACCTATTTTAACGAGTTTCCTTGTTATCACCTTTTTGTCCTATTTCAACTCTTTCTTCGTCCGTTGTTCATTACAATTTCAGTCCAAATTTTATGTTTGACCTTGTCATGCTTACTAACTGACTTTTCCTTATTTTGAGTCATATATTCCATGGGGCCTTTATAGCATGACATTTCCTAGATCTTGTCTCTATGTCCATTAGCTTTCTAGAACACCTCCTTTAGGGTTATTCCCAATTTTTCCAATCCCTCGGGGATTGTATAACTTCATCCCTCTTTTCTTCTGGTAGTATTCCTCGACTACCTTCACTGTTATCAAATCAACTTACACACTGTGTCGGTTTTCCTCACCCACTCATCCTTTCTCAAATTCCTTATTGAGTATTTCTGGTTCCAATGATTGGGTTTTCCAATAATTTACCGACAAGATGGGATTACTTCTTCTTAAGTCCTTAGCCTTCTTTATCTAAGGATTTTTCCTTATTCCTTAATCCACTTTTACTTACTTATAATCATTTCATGATTCTTCATTCTTACAATAATCACTTTCGATCTATGTGTCAATTCCTTTGCTTGGAAAGGTTTCCTTTTTCCGGTTTCGTTCTCTACTATGTGCTTCACAATAAAGATTTCCATCTTATGAGTTACATGCTCAATCTTCTTATCATTCCTTGTAGGGTTCTTTGCACCCCTATCTATGTCAGGGCATTTGTTTGCTTTGGATCCTTCTCTATTCACAACTTCTGTTTCATTCCTTATTCTTTACTTGGGATACTTTCGTTTATTGGTTTTTTTTCCGTGCATTCCACACTATGCTCAGTCGTCCACTCTTTAGGCTTCATATGTGTGTGTGGACTATGACTCGTCTTACCAATTATGGTTATTTCTCCTTAGCCACATCTTATTTGGAGGGCTTACTTTTCCAACGTTTTCTTGGACGTTCTTCTTTATTTCCTTATTATGGGTATTCCACACATTCTTACTTGTCACAGCATTTTTTATGCTAAATTCCTATTCCCCGTTCTTTTTAACCTATTTCCTTAGGTCATCCCAATATGCTTTCTTGGTTCTTTCACCTCAGCTTGTGCTTCATTTGTAAGTTTATCTCTTTGTCCCTTTCACGTGGTTCCATTATCTCTTAGTTGGGATACATATGCCTTTCCATGGTTTCCTTCCTTGGTAGGACTCTCCCCTTTTTCCTTAGTTCTAGGGAATATCTACCTTAAAATGTCATCATTTGATGTCGTGCTCTTCTGTTTATCCTTGCTCTTGAAATTTTACGGGTATATCTTTGGTACTCTATCCTCATCCCCACGCATACCATAGTACATGTCTATTTCTTTTAGGGAGAGTTTAAATTTCCCTTGTTTAAAGATTTCCTAACCATTATGTGAAAGGCTTACCTACTCCTTTCTTGGCTTTAATTCCATCGTTAATTTGGTCATTGGTCCTTTTAAGGATTTCTTTCATCCTTCTTTTCTCCAATATTTGGCCTTTCCACCTCTTCCTTCTTTGCTGGAGTTTACTCTATGACCCTCACAAGGGTAGTTCGTTACCCGCCTTACCCCTACTATTCACCTTGTCTAATTCTCTTGAGGCAGTTGTCTCTCGAACCTTCTTGTCCTTAATGATCCTTCTAGTGCCATTTTTAGCGTGTTTTCCTTACTACTTCCCAGTCCTCCTTAGGGCATCATTCATTCTCTTTGACTATCTTGTTATTATGGTTTGCTTACTTCTACTATGTTGGTCAAATACTCCAATTTTGACTTCTTTGTTTTTTCCAAAAGAAGTTGTACTTGCAATCTCAGGACATCCCATTTATTGTCAATTGCTAGGCTTGTCTTCTTTTGTGGATGTACTCCTTTCTTTGCTCCTAAATTGTTGGAATTTCTTCTTTAAGGGAGGATTCTCTTCAGCTACCTTTTTGTTCAGTTTGTGGTTTTATTAAGGTCCAACCTTTAGCCTTTTTTTCCTTCTTGCCACTTTGAAGAGCTCCCTCCTGTCTATGGTTGAAACTACGAGCTGGAGTTGCGTTTCTTGGGATGATATCCTTTCGGATTTCCTATAGCTGTGAGGACGTCTTTCTTGGAAAGTATTGTTCTAAATCCTAGTGGTGTGGGACATTCCTTCATTTCATGTCCTCTTTCCTTTGTATCTTATAATAGGTTGTTCCTTACTTAGTGACCCCAAGAGTTCTCCTAGACTCCTTACCATGTTGGTTTTCTTGTCATGCCTTCTTTGCCTAATAATCTCCTTGATTCATTCCTTTATCCTTGATCTCCGTGGTGTCTAGGGAATCATAGTTTTGTTTGGTTATTTTTCTTGGGGCCATCTTCCTAACAAAATTACATTCTTTGAGAGACAAGGTTTTTAAGAATTGGGAGTACTTCATTAATAGAATAGTACAATATGTTGAGAGGGGGGAGGGGGTTGCCCTATTATAGAAAGTGGTCATAAAATAAATAGGGAGCTACGGGATTCTTGATAAGCAACCTCCTAGGTAAGGTAATACGCCCTTTGCTGGCGTTTATAGCTTCATGATTAGCTTCCTTTGTACTTAGAGTTGTGCTCTCAATATGTCCTAGCACCATTTTCCTGGGTACTTCCCCATTTGGTCTTTTGAGATTCCTACTATGCCTCAGGCATTGGGATCTTATAGGGTTGTCTTCCAACGAGGACAAAGTGTTGAGTATAGTCATTCCTAGTTTTCTTGGTTACTCTCCTCGGAGCCATCTAAAAATTTTAAGATCAATTCTATTAATTATTATATTTTCTAGTCTTTATTATGTATTTGAGGAAACATGCTCTCATACCACTCAAGTTGTCACGCCCCGAACCTGTTTGGTCGAATCCTCATGAACAACCTGCCACTCTACAGGTTTATTTAAGGGTTTCCCCTTGTTATAAACCGAAAGAGTAAGGTGTCTTTTAAACCTACACCTTTCCTGGAATAACATAAATCAAAACTGCATAAAATTTTAAATTTTATCATACCTGTCTCACAGGCGTATTAATTAGTGGCCCTTGAGGGTAGGCTTTCCGGGATTTCCTGAAAGTGACATAAGGGAGGGGTGAGTACAACTACTCAATAAATGGGTTTTCAAAATTTTAACATTTAGGAAAAAGATTTGTATTAGAGTGTGCAAAACTCCTTATTCTCTTTCAAAAATCCTTTTATTTCAAATCTCTATTTTTATCACCATTTCTTATTAATCATAGTTTGTCATCACCCAACACACATCCTTCATCATGAAGGTAAAAAACACACAATCGCAGGCCAGCCCGTCCGTTGAACCCACTTATTGCGTCGAAGTGACTTTACCGGCCACCTAGATAGAAGCACGTCCACTTCTACCTTGAGAATGAGTGGATGTACGCGACATCCGACCCTCAATCCCGAAATCAATTCTTTGTGTTCGTATGAGGATAGAGACCTCATCCCGACCCCACCCCGGTCTCGTGCGCTTGAAGCTACATTGAGCTTCGCAAGGCCACCTGTTCTGACGTTCTGCCCTTATACCCACCAGGTCGTCTAGGGCCCTAGGACGCATCACTACCCCTCTTGGGTGTCTTGAAGATCTCATAATAATAGTGTATACATAAACAATATTTTCTCATCATGCCATATAATCTGTGGTGCCACTGGTCCAACGGCCCCGACCCTCAACTCAACCCGTAGCTGTTTGTCTTAATTGTTCTATCGACCTGTCAAGTCTCAATGCCATTAGTTGACTGAGTATGTCGGTCCTATCTTGGTACCATGGCCAAACAATTCATTTATTTAAAGTTTTATGGCATATAACTCATGTTTGTTTACGAGCTCCTGCTCGTGCCAACTAGCATTGGGCCCACTATACGAGATTTTCAAAATCGGGCATATAAGCCCCCAAGTTTCAAAATCGAGGCCTTTGACCTATTTGAGCATTTTGAGCTTCCATCAAGAAGGTCTCCCAAAAAGTTTAAGCAGTGGCACACAGTCAGGGGAGAGCACTTTCGACAAAATAATCTTTTAATCTATCCATCACACCAACCGGATGTGAGGTCATCTCCGCTTATAACCGATAAGCGGGTTTTCTCCTTCCGTTCAAGAAGTTCATCATACCAACCGGGTATGATCTACTTACAACCGGTAAGTAGTTTTTTTGCATAATTTCCACATCACTCCCCTCAGGTGTGATGGTTAAAATACCACTTAGTAGTGAGTTTTTATTTCTGAGGTGCTTATCATCCCAACCGGGTATGATATAAAAATCCCACTTCACCCATTAATGCAGTGAATTCCACTCGGCCGGTTCTTTGTATTCACACGAGCTTGTCCTTGTTGTCGTTCCCGGTACTTCGAATTCCTACACAATATGAACATCCTTGTTCATTATCCCTCGGCCTAATAGCCTTCATTCATTCCAAATGAATGAGAAAAACTAAACTTTCTATTTATTTGCAATAAGGTACCTAAAGTTATTTTCTTTAATTTTAAGGCCCTAATGTCGGTTTTTCCTGAAATTAAGTCCCGAAACTTTTAAAATTTAAATTAGAACCTTAATTTATTCAAATTCACAAAAAGTGGTTTAATTTCCCAAATTTCCAATTTGGTCCCCCAACTTTTCCAAAATTACCATTTTGCTCTTCATTTACAAAAATGGTAAGTTTCACCCCAAAAATTCTAAAATTCCTCAATTGGCCCTCTAACATTCTTATCATACCTAATTGACCCTCAATTTTATAAAATTGCATATTGGTTCTTCAAAATTTTGAAAATCCCCAATTTTCCCTAATTTTCCCTTAATTTTAACTTACTAACACAGCTGAATTTGATTTCATCAAATTGACTGATTAAACACTTATAATTATTGAAATTGAAGTTAAAATTGAGCTCCCACATCTTCATACATTTCAATAGCACTTTGAATCGCATGTTTTGACGCTGGAACGAGCTCAAATGGAGCTTCGTCGAAAAACAGACTCTGGAGAGTAAAAGCTTCAATTACTCATCATCAGGGGCATGGCGGTCCGAGCTTTTGATCTAGTAGATAGCTCTCATCCTGAGATTTATCTTATAATCAAGAATTTAATCAATTAATGCCGAATTGAGTTAGAATTTCATCATTGAAATTTCGCCGGTTCTTTCTCTAGCACCGGTCGAAAATTGTAGAGGAGAGCCGAATTAGCTTACCTTTCAGTCCTAATTCGGGCGTGGGAGGGTTGGGGAAGTGTTGGGAGGGTTTGGTTTGGCCTGAGTAGGGCTCGAATTGGCCGATTTTAGCTTGGCCGAAGCTGCTTCACTATTCCATCATGCCGGCGCTTCTCCGGCGACCCTCAAAGTAAACGGAGACTACAGGCATGTAGCTGACTCTGGTTCGAGCTTCACTTGGGCTTCAGGTGTAGAGAGGATGAATGATAAGGGGCTCTTTATATAGGAAGCACATGGACTTCTTGGTCGTTCAATTGGCGCCTTAATGACGGTCATTCATTGTCTGAAACTTCCTGACCAAAGACTTTTCAGCTTCTCTAGCGCTGCGTGATTTTTTGGCAAGTGAACAGTGCTGTCATTTGAAGGAAGATGATGACATTGTTTCGAACCAGACCGGACCGGTCCGAACCGGGTTCAAAGATTAAACCGGCCGGTTCAACCCCTATTCGTTCAAATTTTTCAAATCTAAAAATTTCTAAATTTATCTAGCTTCATTTTCTATCTAATGGTGGCCTCAAATCTCAAATTTGAAAATTTAAGCCACCTAGAAAAATGAATTTAGAATCTAGTTCAATAGTGGTTCAAACCGGTCCAAACTGATTCAATCTAGTTCAGATCCAGTTCATGTGAACCGGTTTGGTTTTCATCTCCAATGCATTCTCAAGTCCATTTTCATAACTTTTGGGACTCTTTGGGTCACTTGGGATCCATAAATTTCCCAGTTTGCCCTTTCTCTATCGGTTCTGGTTCATTAACCAACTCGGTTCATAAATCGATTCAATTCGGTTGGATCCGGTTCATCTAAACCGGTCTGATTTTCCTCTTCCTATTTGTCCTAAGGTTCTTTTCCAAGGTTTTATGAACCCTTTGGATCACCCAGGAGTTGTAAATTTCCAAATTGTCTGTTCCCAAATGATCGAGTTTGTGAACTGGTTCAGTTTTCTTACACGATTTGACTGGTTCTTTTCTTGATTTTCTTTAACTCAAAAGGATGGGGTTTACAGTTGTGGTAAGTTCTCACCATCACCCTTCGTCGAAATTATCTGTTCACACTACATTTAAAATAAAAATTTAAATCGATGAATTCACATTGCCCAGACCATCAATTAAGACATGATTTGATTGAGGAAGGATCCCTAGGAAGATAACAATACTTTGGAATAAAAAGCTCCGACCATCGGGCCTTTACCAGTAATATATTGAATCTTTGTCTCTCTAAAATATTTTATAAGTGAAGCTCCGTTTAAACTCATTTCTAAGCCAAATTGAGTTATTCAAAGCTTGAAATGATCCTAGGGTTATAGGGAAGATGTTTAAAATTATGTTAGGAATCAATTAGGAAGGTTTAAGATCGAATTGAGGTCAATCAAAGTTGGAGTACTAAATTGCAATTTTTAAAAGTTTGGGGACTAAATTATAACTTTCAAAATTTGGGAATTTAATTCAAATAATGATAAATTAAGTACCCAATTGGAAATAAGGAGAAATTAGGAAACAAAAAGAAGATTTTGGAATCTTTGGGACCTAATTAGAGATAAAGTATAGCTTTATGACCAAATTACATTTAACGAAAAGTTACGGGTCTTAAGCAAAAATATCTTATTGTTATTTAGGATATGCTTGCCCAATTTGTTGTAGGAACTGATCACCTACACACACATGCGAAGGAAAGGCACGATAAGAATAGAAATCTCATGGGATGAACAAGTATCGGAATATGGGTGAGTGGTAATTGTGGTATCGAGTTTGATTGGACTAATGATGTGTTATTACTCACAATTTGAAAACCTCTTTTCCAGAAATAGAATCCCATGACTATATGAAACCACTTAAATGATTTTGAAATTTATTTCTATTGCGAGCATAAAACATGTTAATAGGACTACCCTTGAACAATGTATGGATACACTTCAAGTGGATAATCTAATTCAATTGTCGATGCATGTTATATGTGAGACTCATGATCAAAAAAGAGTTGATTAGATTTAATTATGTGAAAGTGGGTCAAATGATATAATTTTTTAAAAGAAAAGTTGGTATAAGGCCAATGGAAACAGATCAAATCACGTAAATAAGTTCTGATTTAAGAGGCTCATAAAATGATCACAATTTAATAATACTTGCTTAAACTGATAAGCCAGAGTCGAGTTGGAGCATGTTAGGCAAGCAACGCAAAAATAAATATATTAAATCAAAAGATACTTGTTTGTGATTGCAATCATTCGAAACTAAGGAGATGTCCGATACGGGGTAGTGTAATTTTTAAGGGCTATTAGACATAAAGGTTGGAACAGAGTAAGCTATCGATGGTCTAGTATGTCACGAGGCTCTGGGAATCCCAATGCGCCTTGAGACCGAGGGGATGTAGGAGATGACTTGTCCATCATTAGCGGACAACTTCATTTGAGAATATTTGGGGGTTGGGCAATGGTGCTCACAATGACGAATGACCAAGGTTGTAGCATTGCACTAATGTGGTAGAGATTGTAAACTCTCACCAACATGGACTGTAAAAGTGCTTCGAGCCACAAGTGGTACAAATAAGGTTGTAGTCTTATAGGGTTGGTTTTGTGAATGATTAATCCATTTAATGAGAAATAATATTTAACATATTATTTTTCTAATACAAACCTATAGAATTTATCATAAGTAAATCATTAAAAAATCTGCTGGGCTAAGGAACGTCTTTTCGTTTGTGAGAAGTAATGGATTTAACAGTGAAATCCTATAAAATACTTTTCAATGATAAAAACAAGTTGTAGCTAGTTGAATTGATCATCCAAAAT
Organism: Trapa bicornis; assembly: GCA_030064425.1. NCBI lineage: Eukaryota > Viridiplantae > Streptophyta > Magnoliopsida > Myrtales > Lythraceae > Trapa > Trapa bicornis. The sequence goes on along the minus strand of CM057748.1, from coordinate 11,072,575 downwards.
GCCTTTGATTTAATTAAGAGAAAACTTTATATATTTTGAGTGTGTGCTTAATTATGGACAGTAAGTCACTATTTTAGTATAACCACTCACTGAGTTGTAGACTCACCCCTATTTTATCATTTTTTTGTCTTAAAAATGTTAATAAGGATATTAAATTGAACTACCAAATTATTATATATTTCACTTTTATAGATTTATATACGACATTATTTATATTCCATTATAATTATAAAACACAAATTACAACTATTTTTTCTATTGTTTTTGGTATTTCTCCTATAAATACTATAATAATAGTTGTGATCTCTGTTATAAAACTGAGAGCAGTGGTAGTTGCTCACAGAGTTCCAATCAAACCAAGTTAAGTGTGACATGTAGAGGGGAGAGAGACAACCATTTTGGCACCGGTGGTTGTAGAAGTGATCGCCGAAGTACAGAGAATTTGGCCCTTTATGGTCACTAATATAGAGTAGAAAATCTGTTGTTTATCGGGGTCGGTGAAAATGACTTTCGTGCGACATTTTTTGGCCACTAACATATCGGTATCCGACTAGAGCCTTCAAGATGAGTCAATTAGCAATATTTTGACACTAAAATTACTTAATTCAGTGATAGATTAGAGATAATTACTTATGGTGGAACACCATAAATAACTTATTGAAAAACTAGTAACACAACCATAGTAAAACTCGTAAAATATTAAACACAATGGTGAACATTGATTTTATTTCATAAAGAATAAGTTGTTTATGGTGGAAAAAAACAAGCTCTAAATGTAACTTCCCATGCATATTATATTATATCTACCTATTTAATACATCATTTTCTTATCAAATGTTAACATCCTTACCATGCCTCCAACTTGCACATGGGCATTATTTTTAAGAAACAGAATCATATCCTCTCAAATAAATTTCTATTCCACTTGCCAGTAAAATATTCCTTTGTGGCATTTAAACAAGATGAACCGATCTGCCGTATTTAAACAAAAATAGTGTATGTCCATACAACATAAGCAACACAACCATAGTAAAACCCGTAAAATATTAAATACCCCGCACAATAATGCAGGGCTGATAACTTTATTATATGCTTAACATAGTCATAAGACTCTCCAACTTGACCCAACAAATGGCTTTGAATATGCCATTCATCTACTGTTATTTTTGGAGCGACCAACTGTTGATATGCCTTTTATTCAACATGAGAGGTGGGGTTCATTGTCGTCTCCAAGCATGCCTAACTAAACCAGAAATCTCATTTCGAAACCACGTGTGGCACTCGGATTTGGGAGTAGCTCCATCCAAGTCCGCACATATGTGGAAGTTGCTTTACGCACTGGATCATCTGCTCCATTTCTTGTTCGCCCAACCGACCATGCTCTTCCCTCATCATCTCCCTCACCCTCCTTCAACCAGGCTAATCCTCCCATAACCCTACTCGACCGACTATCAACCCCCCGCAACCTTCGAGATAAGTTAATTCTGCATTCTATCGTCGGAAGAGTAGAGTTACAAAACAAGAAATAGGAAAGCCTTCTCTATCTAATTCTCATTGTCCTGCCAATTACTGTGTAACCCGATCCTAGGAGTACCCCATGAACGAGCACTAGTCGCTCATATCCAAAGCTCCGACCAACGCCACTATGCCGATAAGAAAATAAAGCTCTCTATAGAAAATGTTTTTTTGACAAAACTCCCTTTTAGCTCAAATTTGGGTCAAATGAGGTCATTCAAAGTTAAGGATGCTCGTAGCAAGATGGGGGAAACAATTAGTAGCATGCTAGGAAATAATTAACAAGATTTCAACTCTCAATTTGATGAATCAAGGATTTGGGGCTAAAATGAAATTTTGGTGAAATTTGGGAAATTTGAGTATTTTTCAAAAATTAAGTATTTTTATAAAATTTACCTCAATTGAGGGCTAATTTGTGATTAGGTTAAAATTACGGATATGATTGCAATTAAAAATAATTTTTGGGTATTTAATTGTGATTAAAAGTGTTTATATGGATTCATTTGCAAATTAAAGGATTTTATAAAGGGGAAAGTTGCAAATAAAATAAAATATGAATTTAAGTAAAAATATTGTGATAATTTAATAAATTATTATTCGTGATAATGTAGAAATGTACCGAGAGACCCCAACTTATGATCGCGAGAATGCCTTGATACTTAGGAATTTCGCCGAGGATTGTTAAATTACAATATACGGGTGAGTGAGATTTCCGACATCATATTGGTTGAGATGATAAGCATGTTTTCGAATTGAAAATCATTTATTAGAAATAGTCTCCATTGACTAGCTAACACTGCTTAAAATTTTTAGGAGATATTTCTAAGTAGAGTTAGAGTAACTCAAGTGGCACCAAGACCAATGGAAACGTGCTTAAACCCGTAGATAAATAAATAAATTATGAGCTTTTGGAAACCTGGTAAATTGTGTGACATAGCTAGTGAGTCAAGTCCAGGGTTGTCAAACTTGTTGGACTAGTAGCTACCGAGCTGAAGCCGGGTCATCGAACTCGTTGGGCTGGCTGTTGACGAGCTGAAATCGGGTCAGCAATCTTGTGGGGACTGGTAGCACCAAAGATAAAAGTCTTAACTAAAAAGACTTATGTTTGTGCGTGCTGAGGTACAGAACCATCGAGGTGTTCGGTCTGGTAGCACCATAAGGGAAGTTTGTTGTCCAGTAAATCAGGGAGCTCAGGGAGCTTCATGCGCATTGAGACCGAGTAAGTATGGGGAGAGGTGTCGTCCTACTTTAGCGGACACATAGGAGGTTAAGGTCTGAGGAATGGACGGTAAGGCTCACTCAGACTAGGAGTAGAATGTGTGACCTTTTACTAGGGTGGTTGATAAATGCTTTCTAGACCACAAGTGGAGTAGTCGGGGACTACTACACGAATGTGTAAACCCTTTAATGGGTGGTTGCTTGTGTGCTAAGACTAAACTAAGAAAATGATAAATTGTATCACCGTAAAACTCTTCCTTGTTACACATTCACTGAGTTATAGACTCATTCCTCCCTCCAATCCTTTTTAGGACAACATGAAGAGAAGCGTGGGGGAAGAGTACATTCCATGGTAATCCCCATGGAACTATTATATCCAGACATGTTTTCTAACTTGTTTCAAAATTATCTTGATTTTTCCTGACTCCTACTAGTATCAAAATAATTGGTACACCATGAGTAGTTGCGAGTTGATTACGGGGATCCAACCAAACTAGGTTGGAGCTTGACAAGCGCCCAGTCAGTGCACGTGACCAATCAGCGCACGACACCTAGCAAAGCACGCCTAGTCAGCCACTCGGTTAGCACGTGGAAGCGCTGACCAATCAAAATGTCCAATGTTTCCCCTTTTAACAGTCAGACAAAGAAAATTCACGTCACCTATGACTAACCAATAAGAGAGCGACACATGTCCTCAATCAACGGAGGAGAAACCTCGTTAGCATGGCTGACCAATGAGGAGCTCACACGTGGCAAAGGTGCCACGACTAACTAGGATGTTAGAAAATGGTCGACCAATCAGAGGTTGACCCATGGCAAAGCCATGTCAGATGGCCACAACTAATCAAAGGCTGACATGTGGCAATGACATAGTGCATAAGGTGAGAAAACTAACAAATTTAAATGAGCCAATCAGAACACGCCACATGTCACGATCAACATATGGTCAAATTTGGTCAGTAACCACATTGTATTGAGCAACCAATGGGAGGTCACCATGTGGCCAATCAACATATGACTCAGACACTAAGTGGGAAGCCGCATCACTAAAACCAGCCAATCATAGTGCGCCATGTGGCAGCTCGCACGTGTGTGCACCGTGTCATCTTCATCCATAATAAATTTTGAATGCTAGAGGTGGAGGAAGGTCACCATTACTCTAGTGGCCAATAAATCTCTCTGACGAGGGAGTAAATTTGAGAGTTAATGGTTGGCCGATGGATGATCGGATAGGAACGGAAGTTCCTAAGCTCCCTATATAAATAGCTCCCTTCCATTCATCATCTCCACACCTTGAAAGCTGAGAGAATAGAGACTACTCCTTTTTATGATCAAGCATGAACCAGATCTCCAACTTGCATACTTTTCTCCACATCCAAAGGCAAATTCAATTTCCCCATAATCTTGTGGAAGTTCGCTAGATGACTGCATACTCCGTTCGCCTTGAGGATTTTCGAAAAAGGACCGATGAGCTGGTATAGTACAATCGCTCCCTCGGCTGCCTACGACCATAATTGATCGAGCTCAATTTGAGCCACCCTCGAGCCAACCACAACCAAATTGAGCCCTCCAGAACTTCACTAGAGTAGTCCACTCCTTGAACTGTAGTGGTAAGTCCCCTTTGCAGCCCTCTGCCGCAATTTACTGTTCATAGTACGTTTTTACCCAAACCTAAGTTAAGAAATTCACATTGCTCATGCCACCAATTGAGGTGTGATTTGACCTTGTAAGAATCCCTAAGAAGAGAGAAACCCATTGGAATTAAAAGCTCCGATTGTCGGACACTCACCGGTGAGTAATCGAAGCTATCTCTCCCTATAACAATTTTCTAGCAAATCTCTATTTAAGCACATTTCTAAGCTAATTTTATCGATTTAAAGCTTGAAATGATTCTTGGGACAAAGAGAAGATGATTAGAATCATGTTAGGACACAATTGGGATGGATTAAGTTTGAATTAATGATATTCAATGTTTGTGGACTAAATTATAATTTTTGAAAGTTTGGGGACTTAATTGCAATATTCAAAAAATTAGGGATTTTTTGTAATTAATGAGAAAAATAATTGTACCCAAAAAGAAACTTGAGAAATTTGGCACTGAAATGGAAGATTTGATAATATAAGGGACCTAATTGTAATTAAGGTATAACTTAATGGCCAAATCATAATTATTAGAAAGTTACGAGTATTAAGAGTAATTACCTTATTACTTGGGACTTAATTGTCCAACCTATTATAGGAACAAATCACCTACAAGTTCGTGCAAAGGAAAGGCACTCCAAGCTGGAATCCCCAAGACGAACAAGTCTCAGAATACGAGTGAGTGAGATTTCTAACATTGGGATCGAATGGACCAATTATAAGCACACTTAAGATCATGCTTTATTTGGACATCAGATTTCCAGAAATATAATCTTCTAACTGTGTGAAACTACTTAAACTTTTTGGGATTATATTTTTGAAGAAAGTCTAAAGTATGATATTAGGAGAACTCATGAACGGTGAATTGATATACCTCAAGAGATATGGTCTAGTACGACCGTCGATGCTGGATATGAGTGTGACCCATAGTTGATAAATGTGGGCTAGATCTAGTTATGTGCAAGTGGGCCCAAGGCTATGATTTTGGAAAGTGAAGTGGGCCCAAGGCCATGTTTTGAAAATTCATACAAGTGGGCCCAAGGCCAATGGAAACAGGTCAAGTCACGTAAATAAGTTTGATTTAAGAGCGTGTAAAAAATTATCACAATTTGATAATGTTTGTTGAAGCTACTATGCCGAAGCCAAGTCGTAGCCTGTTGGACTAGTAGCATAAAGATAAATATCTTAAATAAAAAACTTGTATGTGATTATAGTCGTGCAGAACTAAAGAGACCCCCTGATATAGGATAGTGTTGGTTCTAAGGGTTGCTAGATAGCAAGATTGGCACAATGGCAGAAATGCTATTTGAGTATGTCGTGGAGCTTTGGGTGATTTGTGTGCATTTAGACCAAGTGATAGTAGAGTGAGGTCTCATCCCTACATCTGGGGATCAAAGTATCGATAAGTCAAGGGGTTAGGCCAAGGTGCTCACACTGACGATGTAGTGAAGGTTGTGGCCTCTCATAAGGGTGGACAATAAAGACGCTCCTAGCCACTAGTAGAACACATCGAGGTTGTTGACTCTTAGGGTCTATTATGTGACTGTTTAATTCCTTTATGGATAAAGGGTGTTTGTATGTTTGTGTGGAACAAATAATGGTAGGTTTATTTAATTAAATCCCTCCAACTAGAATGATATCTACCCTAAAACTTGATGAAATAAGGTAAGAGATTTTTTAGAAATCATTTTATAAAATATAAGACAAGTAGTGGCTTGTTTATCACATTTTTAAGAAAGGGGGAATTTTTCTTAAGTGCATACTAAATCATGGATAAAAAGTTATGGTGTCATGTAAACCTTGCTCACTGAGTTGTCCAACTCACTCCCCCTCCATTACCCCTTTTCAGGTATTATCCAAAATGGCGTAAATAATGTTAGAGAACAATTTACTCACCTGGTATGTAATTAGTTCTTTTAAAAATATTTTTGTACTATAATATATATTCTAATATGTTTTTGGGAAACTTATTTGATATACAGTTTTCTTCCTATTCTTTAGCTTTATTTATGTCAATACTACGAAAATGGAATTATTACTATTATAGTATTGGGAGAAGTGGCCGGCTATTCATAGGGTTCCAACCAAACCGGGTCGGGGTGTGACACGCATGATCCCCTATAGATTAGAAATTTAATGTTTGACAGGAAAATGCTCCCGAAAGATATCATGCTAAAGCACCCTACTGTACTGAGAACATGTAAGTCCAAACGATAGAAATGATATGACTAGTGGGAGGAAGGGTCATTTATCGGAGCATGATAATGTCAAAAGAAAAGTTTTGAGAAGACCCAAATACCATAAGTGTGATAAGTTGCCTAGGAGCTAGGAAGCTAAAAATGAGCCAACTGATAAGTAATAGTACCCAAAGGAAGGGCACTTGATTAAAAGGATTATAAATATGGATTATTCGAGTTGGATGAACAAAGTCTTAAATGGTGATAAGGTATTAATTTTAAGAGTAAATAAGAACTTACTCATGTTATACAAGTGAAAAATGTAAGGGAAATATCACAATATTAATCAAGTATCACGTCATCAAAATAATAATACAAGTTAATAGGATGCAATTCCAGATGGATGAGATACCCATATGGAACTACTAGTCGAATATTAAAAATAGATCTAGATGCGACCATGCAACAAAAATGGTATGAGGAGATTCTATGAAGGAATCTCATGATTTACAAATACCTTAAAGTAACTCGTCAGTGTAGTGGATAAAGAAAATTCTTAAGGTATAAATGAGGAGTTTGATAACAAATTAATGTCAAATAGAAAAGATTGAGATAAAATATATCTTATTAAGGAGAGCATGTTTGAATCATCAATCGATAGGAGGAGAATCTTAAGAACGAAAAAATTTCAATGGTAAAAGTATTCTAGTATAGAGACCAAATTGGGAAAGAAACGTGAGAAAAGGGATTTGTGTTAGGAGAAGACTATCCCCAAGAAATTTATGCCAAACGAGTTTTGGGGACAAAACTATTTAAAATGAGGGAGTAATTGCAACCTCATTTCTCAAATCAAGGAAACAAGAATAGAGAATTAAAAATTTTTGAAAGAAAGTTAAGGTTCAAAATGAATTGGAATTAGTAGAAAAAATCAAAAATAAAAGTTTAAATGATCTCACATGATCAATAAATATCCAAAAATCAAGAAAAATGATCATATTAAAAATTGGAAGTGAGAACTAGACCGATTTAGGGCGAACCGGAGCCAGACCGGATTAAACCAAGAAGAACCGATTCAAAGATATATTTTTAGACATGTCTTAAAAATATCAATTTAGGAAATTGAAGTCACCACTATGTAGAAAATAAATTAAGATAAATTTTAAAAATTTTAACTTTTAGAAAACTGGTTAAATCGGGCCTAAACCAAACAATTTTTTATTTTGGATCACCGAACCTGATCCAACTCAACGAGTAAATGGTCCAGCAGGTCAATGGACCGCCTGCCAGGTGAGCGCTGCCGTCAGCGCATGACATGTGGTAGAGCGAGCCCCATCAGCTGCTAGATCAGTGTTTAAAAGTGCTGACCAATTAAGGCGTGATACATATCAACGGTAAAATGAAGAAAAATTCACATTATTGGAAACTAACCAATGGGAGCGGGACACATGTTCTCAGTAAACGGTCAACTGAGGAAAATACCCATCACTAGGGCTGACCAATGAGAGCATAATACGTGGCAAAGGTATTAGGTCAGCAGTTCACTTGGATGTCCGAGAAAGGTCGACCAATCAGCGAATCTTTCTCTCTCTAAAATATTTTTTTAGCAAAGCTCTATTTAAGCTCATTTGTAAGCCAAATTGACTGATTCAAATCTTGAAATGATCATATGTTATAAGGCAGATGATTAGAATTATGTTAAGACTCATTTGGGAAGGTTTAAGATCGAATTGATATTAATCAAAATTTGAGAACTGAATTATAATTTTTGCATGTTTGGGGACTGAATTGTAACTTTTAAAAATTGGGAATTTAATACAAATAATGATAAATTAAGTAACCAAATAGAAATAAGGAGAAATTAGGAAATAAAAGGAAGATTTTAGAATCTTTGGGACCTAATTAGAGATAAAGTATAGCATAATGACCAAATTACAATTAACGAAAAGTTATGGGTCATAAGCAAAAATATCTTATTGTTATTTAAGATATGCTTGCCCAATTTGTTGTAGGAACCGATCACCTACATACACATGCAAAGGAAATGCACTCCAAGAACGGAAATCCCCTCGGACGAACAAGTATTAGAATACGAGTGAGTGAAATTTTTGGTATTAAGATTGATTGGACCAATGACGCGTTATTACTCAAAATTTAAAAATATCTTTTCCAAAATAGAATCCTATGACTATATAAAATTGCTTAAACGATTTTGAGATTTATTTATATTGTGAGAATGAAGCATGTTAATAGGACTAACCTTGAAAAATGTATGGATACACTTCAAGTGAATAATCTAATTCAACTGTTGTTGCATAGTATAGGTGAGACTCATGATCGAAAAAAAGTTTATTAAATTTAATTATGTGAAAGTGGGTCCAAGGCTATAATTTTTTAAAAGGAAAATTGGCCCAAGGCCAATGGAAACCGATCAAATCGCATAAATAAGTTCATATTTAAGAGTATTATAAAATTATCATAATTTAATAATACTTACTTAAGTTGTTAAGCGAGAGTCGAATTGGAGCATGTTAGGCTAGCAACGCAAAAAAAAAAGATATTAAATCAAAATACACTTGTTTGCGATTACAATCGTTTGAAACTAAGAAAACATCCGATACGTGATAGTGTTAATTGTAAGGGCTATTAGATAGAAAGGTTGGAACACTAGTCTAGTATATAATGGGGCTCGGAGAGTCCCAATGCGCCTTAAGACTAAGGGGTGTAGGAGATGTCTCGTCTCTCATTAGTGGACAACTACATTTGAGAATGTTGGGGGTTGGACAATAATGCTTACATAGACGAATAATCGATATTGTAGTATCGCACTAATTTGATAGAGGTTGTAAACTTCTACCAACGTGAACGGTAAATGCGGTTCGAGCCATAAGTGGTACAAATAAGATTGTACTCTTATAGGTCTTTTATGTGAATAATTTATCAATTTAATGAAAAATAATATTTAATTTATTATTTTTCTAATACGAGCCTATAGAATTTATCATAAACAAATTTCTGAAAAATCTTATGGGTAAAACACGTCTTTCAACTTGTGAAAAATAAGTAATAAATTTAATCGTAAAATCCTATGATAAAAATATATTGTAGCGAGTTGAGTTAATCATCTAAAATGTATTTAATTTATTTAAGAGAAAATTTTATATATTTTGAATGTATGCTAAATTATGGATAATAAATTATTATTTTAATAAAATTACTCACTCAATTATAAACTCACTCCTATTTTATCTTTTTTTATCTTAAAAATGTTAATAAGAAAATTATAAATTATGTATTTCACTTTTATAGATTTATTTATATATGACATTATTTATATTCGTGATAATTATAAAACACAAATAGTGCATGTCCATACAACATAAGTATAGTAAAACCTGTAAAATATTAAATACCCAGCACGATAATGCAGGGCATATAATTTTATTATATGCTTAACATAGTCACAATACTCTCCAACTTGACCCAACAAACGGTTCCGAAAATACCATTCATCTACTGTTATTTTTGGAGAGACCAACTGTTGATATTATGCCTTTTATTCAACATGAGATGTGGGGCTCATTCTTCTGCTGCCTAAACCAGAAATCTCATTCCGAAACCTCGTGTGCCACTCGCATTTGGGAGCAGCTCCGTCCAAGTCCGCACATCTGCGGTAGTTGCTTTGCGCACTGCATCATCTGCTCCATTTCTTGTTCGCCCAACCGACCATGCTCTTCCCTCATCATCTCCCTCACACCCACACACCTATGTATAAAAATTGCATTAGAGTACTAAAAACATTATTTATAAATATATAACATTATAAATATCACCTTTTTTTAAAAAAATTATAATATAAGAAATAATAATTTTATAAAAAGATAGAGCTCGTGTTAAAAAATTTAAAGATATAACAATATATATTTATATAAATTTACATGCATCGCTCGTCCATCTGACCGAGCTGGTCGCAGCATGAGTCGAAGTGGCGGCTACCGCCCCCAATGCCACGACGGCTGCGAGGTCCTAACTGGGTGCTTCTGCCGTAGCCGCACTGAGAATAGCCTTCTTCGTCACCCCTGGAGACCTCAGAGAGGAAATCCCGGCAGTGGCTCAGCATATGTGCCTGCTGCAGTTGGTCCCAGCAGCTGCTACCCCTTCTCCTCTGGTTCTCCTCCTCCCCGACCTCCACGGTCATCGTGGTAGTTCTGGCCGCCGCGGCTACCAGAAGCACTCCTAGAACCACAGCTAAGGTCGCCAATTTCGCCATGTGTTATAGTGCAAGTGTGATATGGCTGTTGAGTAGAATGGTGAATGGGATTTCTTGGTGAGTGGAAGAGGAAGGAGGATGTGAGATTTATACATGGGCTGAGGGCTTGCATGGAGGGTACGTGGAGACTCAAGTCTTTCACAAGTGAGAATGTTTTGGCTCTTCCTTTACCGTGGATCTTTGGAATTTATTACGTAAAACCCTGCACGTGGATGAGTCCAGACAGATGCACGATGCCTTAGCCAAGGAACCATGTCGAATTTGAACTAGAAAGACTATTTGGTGATAATAACAAATCCCATTTTCAGATATCTTCTGCTGCATTAGACTGGGTTGTGTGGATTTTGGTTGTGCTTGGCCTTCAATATCAGCCTTCTGGCGGTGTATTAGTCCTTTATGTACGCAAGTACTAGCGAATCTTATTCACTTTGGTCGCTTTTTTAAATTTATATGTTTTTGATTTGATGCAGGAACGAACACGCAGACATGCATGTGTCGAGGGTGAGAGGGAAGAGAGATCTATATCGTTAGAAATTTTGAAATATGTTTTTCAATTATTTAGACGTGGCAACTAAAATGAAGGTTTTTTTAGCTACCCAAACACGACTAGCCAGTAAGTTTAATGGAGTAAATTATATTGCACATATCATTTTCATAAAATAAGGAATGGAAAAATGACATAATAAAATGGGAAAATATATCTATAAAAAAAGTTGATATATTATAAACTAGAGAATTATTAGTATTATTTTTTTCAATTATTCCAAAAAAACTTTTTATTTTTAAAATATCGCGTATAAAAGATGAGGTTATGATAATATTTAAATTGTTATGCTTGAACTCCATTATCAAGGTTGAGAAACAATTATAATCCAATAATTTCTCTTAATTTTATAATTATTCGTTAATTTATCAATATAAAACTGATAAAATAAAATATATGAATAAAATACTTGTAAATTTTAGGACGAGTATTTCTCTGATTTGACGTGCTCACTGTATAAATATCTACTCCACATTCATACTCTTTTATTTTTTAAACAATCAAATAATGCGAGTTACTCTATTTTTCGGTCAAACACCAACTAAATCTATCCCGTGTACATTTTGCGTCACCTCCTTATGCAAAAGCTCAAATACCCTAGATAAGCATCGATGAGCATCACTCCAACGGTCCCAAAGTAGCATAATCACTCGAGCTGAACTTCGGCTACCTCCAACCTTCTTCAACCAGGCCAACCCTCCCTAGCCCTACACGACCGACTATCGACCCCTTGCAACCTTCAAGATATATTAATCCCGCCTTCTATCATCAAAAGAGTAGAGTTGCAAAATAAGAAATAGGAAAACCTTCTCTATCTAATTCTTATTGTCCTGCTAATTGTTGCGTAACCCGATTATAGGAGTACCCCTTGAACGAGTATTAGTTACCCATATCTAGAGCTTCGACCAATGCCATTACGTCAGTAAGAAAACGAAGCTCTCTCTAGAAAATATTTTTTGACAAATCACCATTTGACCTCAAATTTGGTTCAAATGAGGTCATTCAAAGTTAAGGATGCTAGTAGCAAGATGGGAAAAATAATTACTAGCATGCTAGGAAATAATTAACAAGATTTCAACCTTCAATTTGACAAATCAAGGATTCGGGGCTAAAATGTAATTTTGGGAAAATTTGGGTAATTTTAGTATTTTTCAAAAATTAAGTTTTTTTTGTAAAATTTACCTCAATTAAGGGCCAATTTGTGATTAGGTTGAAATTATGGATATGATTACAATTAAAAATATTTTTTGGGTATTTAATTGCGATTAAAAGTGTTTATATAGATTTATTTACAAATTAAAGAATTTTATAAAGGGGAAAGTTGAAAATAAAATAAAATATGGATTTAAGTGAAAATATTATGATAATTTAATAAATTATTATCTGTGATAATGTAGAAATCTACCGAGAGACTCCAACTTACGATCGCAAGAATGCCCCGATACATAAGAATTTCGCCCATGACTGTCAAATTACAACATACGGGTGAGTGAGATTTTCGACATCATATCGGATGGGATGGTTAGCATGTTTCCGAATTGAAAATTATTTTTTAGAAATAGTCTCCATTGACTGCCTCACACTACTTAATATTTTGGGAGATGTTTCTAAGTAGAGTTAGAGTAACTGAAGTGGGCTCAAGGCTAATGGAAACATGCTTAAACTCGTAGATAAATAGATGAATTATGAGCCTTTGAAAACCTCACATAAATTGTAAATTGTGTGACATAGCTAGCGAGTCAAGTCCAAGTTTGTCAAACTTATTGGTCTGGTAGCTAACGAGCCGAAGCCGGGTTGTCGAACTCGTTGGACTAGTAGTTGACGAGCGGAAGCCAGGTCAGCAAGCTCATGGGGGCTGGTTGTATCAAATATAAAAGTATTAACTAAAAAGACTTATGTTTGTGCGTGATGAGATATGGAACCATCAAGGCGCTCGGACTGGGGTAGTATTGGTTCTAAGGGCTTCTAGACGACCGGTGAGCATAAGGGAAGTTTGTCGTCCGGTAAGTCAGGAAGCTCAGGGAGCTTCTTGCGCATTGAGACCGAGTAAGTATGGGGAGAGGTGTCGTCCTACTATAGTGGACACAAAGGAGATTAAGGTTTGAGAAATGAGCGGTAAGGCTCACTCAGACTAGGAGTAGAAGGTGTGACCTTCTAATAGGGTGGTTGGTAAATGCACACCGGACTACAAGTGGAGTAGTCGAGAACTACTACACAAATGTGTAAACCCTTTAATGGGAGGTTGCTTATGTGCTAAGACTAAACTAAGAAAATGAAAATGATAAATTGTATCACTGTAAAACTCTTCCTTGTTACCCATTCATTGAGTTATAGACCCACCCCTCCCTCTAACCCTTTTTAGGACAACATGAAGAGAAGCACAGGGGAAGAGTACATTCCGTTGTAATCCCCATACAACTATTATATCCCGACATGTTTTCTAACTTGTTTCAAAATTATCTTGATTCTATGAAGGAATCTCATGATTTACAAATACCTTAAAGTAACTCTTGAGTGAAGTGGATAAAGAAAATTTTTAAGGTATAAATGAGGAGTTTGATAATGAATTAATGTCAAATAGATAAAATTGAGATAAAATATATCTTATGAAGGAGAGCATGTCTAAATCATCGATCGATAGGAGGAGAATCTTAAAAATAAAAAGATTCCAATGGTAAAAGTATTCTAGCGTAGAGAACAAATTGGGAAAGAAACATGAGAAAATGGATTTGTGATAGTAGAATACTATCTCCAAGAAATTTATACGAAATGATTTTTGGGGACAAAACTATTTAAAATGATGGAGTAATTGTAAACCTCATTTATCGAATCAAGGAAATCAAAATAGAGAACTGAAATTTTTTGAAAGAAAATTAAGGTTAAAAATGAACTGGAATGGGTAAACAAAAATCAAAATGAAAGTTTAAATGATCTCACGTTATCAATAAATATACAAAAATCAAGAAAAATGATTATATTAAAAATTGGAAGTGAGAACCAGATCGGTTCAGGGCAAACCGGAGCCGAACTTGATTGAACTAAGAAGAACCAATTCAAAGATTTATTTTTAGAGGTGTCTTAAAAATGCCAATTGGGGAAATTGAAGTCACCACTATGTAGAAAATAAATTTAGATGAAATTTAAAATTTTTAATTTTTAGAAAACTAGTTAAATCGAGCCTAAACCGGGCGATTTTCGATTTTGTGTCACTAAACCAGATCCAACTCAACGAATAAATAGTTCAGTAGGTCAATGGACCGCTTGACAAGTGAGCGCTGCCGTCAGCGCATGACATGTGGTAGAGCGAGCCCCGTCAGCTGCTAGATTAGTGTCTAAAAGCGCTGACCAATTAGGGCGTGATACATATTATCGGTTAACAATAAAATGAAGAAAAATTCACGGTATTGGAAACTAACTAATGAGAGCATGACAAATGTTCTCAGTCAACTGAGGAAAATACCCATCACTAGGGCTGACCAATGAGAGCATAATACATGGTAAATGTGTTAGGTCAGTGATTCACTAGGATGTTCAAGAAAGGTCGACCAATCAGTAGTCGAAACGTGGCAATGCCACATCAGATGCCCACAACCAATCATAGGAGGACACGTGACAATGGCACGGTGACATGTGGGAAACTAATGAATTTAAATCAGCCAATCAGAAGATGTCATGTGGTACAATCATTAGACGGACAAATTCGGTACTCTACCACGTGGTACAATCATAGGAGGACACGTGGCAATGGAACAGTGACATGTGGAAAACTGATGAATTTAAATTAGTCAATCAGAGGATGCCACGTGGTACAATCATCAGACAAACAAATGCGGTCTTCTACCACATATGACAGAGTGACCAATGGGAGGTCACCACGTGACCAATCAACGAGTCGACGGATGACTTGTAAGTTGAGTAAGATATTGCTTCAGCAATGTGAGCCAATCATTGTGTGTCACGTGGCAGCACACACGTGTGAACCTTGCACACACGCACTCAGTGTCATCTTCTTCTTTCATACAGCATAATAGGGAGGAGGCCAAAGGTTTCCATAACTGTGGTGATCATTAAACACAAGAGAGTAAATCGGGCAGATAATGGTCGACTAATGGATGAATGGATAGATATGTTAGTACTCAAGCTTCCTATATAAAGAGCTCCCCTCCATTAATCATCTCCATCCCTCAAAAGCTCGAAAAAGATGAACTACTCATTTTTATGATCACTCTCGCACCAAAGCTCTAACTTAAGTACTTCTCCTCACCTCACAAGGTAAATTTGAATTCACTAGATTCCTGCAAGAGTCCTCTATAAGGTTGCACTCTCCAATTGCATTGAGGATCTTCGGATAAGCGTCGACAAGCTCTCATAGTACCGTTGATCCATCGGTCGCCTACTACTAGAGAAACCTAAGCTCAATTTGAGCCACTCTCAAGCCAACCATAGCCAAACCAAGTCCTCCAGACCTTCCATAGTGGAGTCAACACCATCCCTGCACCGTTGTGGTAAGTTCTCACCATCACCCTTCATCGGAATTATCTGCTCAAAGTGCATTTTAACTAAAAATTTAAATCGATGAATTCGCATTGCTCATACCATTAATTCAGACATGGTTTGATCCAAGAAGGATCCCTAGGAAGACAACAATCCATTGGAATAAAAATCTCTTACCATCGAGCCTTTACCGGTAAGATATTGAATCTCTCTCTCTAAAATATTTTTTCAGTAAAGCTCCGTTTAAGCTCATTTCTAAGCCAAATTGAGTTATTCAAAGCTCGAAATGATCCTAGGGTTATAGGGGGAGATGATTAGAATTAAGTTAGGACTCAATTGGGAAGGTTTAAGATTGAATTGAGGTCAATCAAAGTTGGAGGACTAAATTGTAATTTTTGAAAGTTTGGAGACTAAATTGTAACTTTAAAAAATTGAGAATTTAATACAAATAATGATAAATTAAGTACCCAATTGGAAACAAGGAGAAATTAAGAAACAAAAGGAAGATTTTAGAATTTTTGGGACCTAATTAGAGATAAACTATAGCTTAATGACCAAATTACAATTAACAAAAAGTTACGGGTCTTAAGCAAAAATATCTTATTGTTATTTAGGACATGCTTGCCCAATTTATTGTAGGAACCGATCACCTACACACACATGCGAAGAAAAGGCACGCCAATAACGGAAATCCTCTCGGATGAACAAGTATCGGAATACAGGTGAGTGAGATTTCTGGTATCGAGTTTGATTGGACCAATGACACGTTATTTCTTGCATTTTGAAAACCTATTTTCCAGAAATAGAATTCTATGACTATATGAAACCGCTTAAACGATCTTGAGATTTATTTCTATTGCGAGTATAAAGGATGTTAATAGGACTACCCTTGAACAATGTATGGATACACTTTAAGTGTATAATCTAATTCAAGTGTCGATGCATGGTATAGGTGAGACTAATAATCGAAAAAGAGTTGATTAAATTTAATTATGTGAAAGTGGGTCGAAAGCTATAATTTTTTAAAAGGAAAGTTGGTCAAAGGCCAAGGTAAACGTATCAAATTGCGTAAATAAGTTCTTATTTAAGATAATAATAAAATTATCACAATTTAATATAATCGACAATAAAAAGTTCTAAATACAATGATGAACATTAATTTTATTTCATAAAGAATATGTTATTTATGGTGGAAAAAAATAAGTTCTAATAACTTCCCATGCTTATTATCAAATTTCTGCCTATTTAATACATCGGTTTCTTATCAAATATTACCACCATTACCATGCTTGCAACTGCTACAAGGGTATTATTTTTAAGAAATAGAATCATATCCTTTCAAATAAATTTTTATTTCACTTGTTATGAGAGCATCATTTTCTATTCCATTTACATATTAAATCATGTAAATAAGTTCTTATTTAAGAGGCTCATAAAATTATCATAATTTAATAATACTTGCTTAAGCAGTTGAGCAAGAGTTGAGTTGGAGCATGTTAGGCTAGCAACATAAAAAGAAATATATTAAATCAAAATACACTTGTTTGCGATTAAAATCATTCGGAACCAAGTAGACGCTCGATAGGGGTAGTGTTATTTCTAAGAGCTATTGGACAGAAAGGTTGGAACAGAGTATGCTATGGATGCTCTTCTATTATGTTACGAGGCTTTAGGAGTTTCAATGCGCCTTGAGACCGAGGGGATGAAGGAGATGACTCATCCCTCATTAGCGGACAACTTCATTTGAGAATGATTAGGGGTTGGACAATGGTGCTCACACAAATAAATGATCGAGGTTGTAGCATTGCACTAATGTGGTAGAGATTGTATACTCTCACCAACATGGATAGTAAAAGCCGAGTCACAAATGGTACAGATAAGGTTGAAGCCTCATAGGATCTGTTCTGTTAATGATTGACCACTTTAATGAGAAATGATATTTAATTTATTATTTTTCTAATACAAACCTATAGAATTTACCTCAAGCAAATCATCAAAAAATCTTTCGGGTAAGAAGGAACGTCTATTGGCGTGTGAGAAGTAAGCAATGGATTTAACCGTGAAATCCTATGAAATACTTTTCAATAATAAAAATAAGTTGTAGCTAGTTTAATTCATCATCCCAAACTTTATATATTTTGAGTGATTGCTGAATTATGGATAGTAAGTCACTATATTAGTAAAATCACTCACTGAATTGTTGACTTACCCCCTCTATTATCCTTTTTGGCCTTAAAAATGTTAATAAGGACATTATAAATTGAACCACCAAATTGTTTTGTATTTCATTTTTACAAATTTATATACAACATTATTTATATTCCATGATAATTATAAAACACAAATTATTGCTATTTTTTTCTATTGTTTTAGGAGTCTTTCTCCTATCAATACTATGTAGTTAATTACAGGGTTCCGACCAAATCAGGTTAGGTGTGACATGTAGAGGGGATAGAATCAACCATTTTGACATTGGTGGATGCAAAGTGGTTGTCCAAGTATAAAATGGTCGTCCAAGTACATAGAATTTGGCCCTATAAGGTCGCTAACATAGTGCAGAAAGTCTGTCGTTTATCAGGGTCGATGAAAACGACTTTTGTACGGCATTTTTCGGCCACTAACATATCAGGATTCGGCTAAAGGGTTCAAGATAAGTTAATTAGCAGTATTTTAACATCAAAATCACTTAATTTTATGATTAAATTAGAGATAATTGTTAATTTTTCTAATTAGAGATATAATTAAAATTTAATAATAGAAAATCTAATTTTAAAATCTAAATTTGATCAACATTAATTTTATTTCATAAAGAATATGTTATTTATGGTGGAAAAAAATAAGCTCTAGATGTAACTTCCCATGCTTATTATAATATTTCTGCCTATTTAATACATCATTTTCTTATGAAAGGTTAACATATTTAATACATCATTTTCTTATGAAAGGTTAACATCATTACCATGCCACCATGCCTCCAATTATTACAAGGGCATTATTTTTAAAAAACAAATCATATCCTCTCAAATAAATTTCTATTCCACATGCTATTAAAATATTCCTTTCTGACATTTAAACGAAAATAGTGCATGTTCATACAACATAACCAACACAACTATAGTAAAATCCGTAAAATATTAAATACCCTGCACGATAATGCAGGGCTCATAACTTTATTATATGCTTAACATAGTCATGAGACTCTCCAACTTAACCCAACAAACGGCTTGGAAAATGCCATTCATCTCAGACCAACTCTTGATACGCCTTTTATTCAACATGAGAGGTGGGGCTCATCGTTTCTCCAAGCATGCCTAACTAAACCAGAAATCTCATTCCGAAACCACGTGGGGCACTCGGATTTGGGAGCAGCTCCGTCCAAGTCCGCACATCTGCGGTAGCTGCTTTGCGCACTGCATCATCTGCTCCATTTCTTGTTCGCCCAACCGACCATGCTCTTCTCTCATCATCTCCCTCACACCCACGCACCTATGTATAAAAAGTGCATTAGAGTACTAAAAATAGTATTAACAAATATATAATATTATAAAAATCACTTTTTTTTAAAAAAAAATTATAAGATAAAAAATAATAATTTTATAAAAAGATAGAATTCGTGTTAAAAAATTTAAAGATATAACAATATATATTTATATAAATTTACATGCATCGCTCGTCCATCTGACCGAGCTGGTCGCAGCATGAGTCGAAGTGGCGGCTACCGCCCCCAATGCCACGACGGCTGCGAGGTCTTAACTGGGTGCTTCTGCCGTAGCTGCACTGAGAATAGCCTTCTTCGTCACCCCTGGAGACCTCAGAGAGGAAATCCCGGCAGTGGCTCAGCATCTGTGCCTGCTGCAGTTGGTCCCAGCAGCTGCTACCCCTTCTCCTCTGGTTCTCCTCCTCCCCGACCTCCACGGTCATCGTGGTAGTTCTGGCCGCCGCGGCTACCAGAAGCACTCCTAGAACCACAGCCAAGGTCGCCAATTTCGCCATGTGTTATTGTGCAAGTGTGATATGGCTGTTGAGTAGAATGGTGAATGGGATTTCTTGGTGAGTGAAAGTGGAAGGACGATGTGAGATTTATACATGGGCTGAGGGTTTGCATGGAGGATACGTGGAGACTCAAATCTTTCACAAGTGAGAATGTTTTGGCTCTTCCTTTGCAGTGGATCTTTGGAATTTACTACGTAAAACCCTGCACGTGGATGAGTCCAGACAGATGCACGTTCATGATGAACCAACAATTCAATTCACAGGTGTAAGAGTACCAGTCATGATCTGCCTTAGGCAAGGAACCATGTCGAATTTGAACTAGAAAGACTATTTGGGGACTTGACGTGATAATACCAAATGCTATTTTTGGATATTTTCAGCTGCATTAGACGGAGATACGATGTCTTTAGTCGCTTGGCCTTCAATATCAGCCTTCTCGGGCTGCACTAGTGCTTTAAGTAAGCAATTACTGGCGAATCCATTCCTTTTGGTCCGTTTTTTGAATTTATGAATTGCTTATATCTTTTGATTTGGTGCAAAAAAAAAACTTTATGTCACCACATATGAGGGAAATTTTCTCAATTATACAAAACACGCAACCGAGCTTATTTTATGGGCACTTCCATACGAACTACTGTTCAAGGTAAGTTTGAGATTAGAACAAGGTGTGTACCACCAACAACCTAGTGGTACGGTAATTCTAGCCCACTCGACTAGCTGCGGTGCACGATGTCCAACAACGCACCCAACCAATCACATGTATCACGAGAACGCACGCTACATAGCACGCGGGCCAGAAAATGCGTATATCGGGCGAGCACTACATGTCGGGGCTAAATCAGGATCAACCCCGTATGCATGAGTGTTAGCCCAACATTAGTACAGGGTAGAGAATTAAGTAGCATGACGAGAGAACACTTTTACAAGTTGAACAGGAGAGCCCAATTTCTCGCACACCATTCAACGCACGGACCCAAACTTCTCATATGCAATCCAGCGTGAGCATCCCAGCACACGAGGCCAAAATTCTCGCACAAGCTGACAGAAAAGTAGCATGCATGCGAGCCTGCGTGTCAACCTCATTTCTAACACTTGTGTCAAGATCATAACACCCATAGGAAGATCCGATCAAGTAGGTGAGACAAGCGGATCACCGGTCCGGTCACCGGATGTGGGAACCCTGGAAGACTCACCTCCGATCTCCATACTTTATTATGAAGTAAGGCCTAACTCCAAGGTGTTAGATGAGCGTCCCACATCCCAAACAACCGTAAGTTTCCATACTTAGGAGGGTAGAAGACAAATTGTCAACATATCGTCATGACTTCGGATCACACAAGGCTGAACAAGAAAGTATCCAAGCTTAGTGGCACAATATTGCAGGAGTATACAAGGAGACGCTCGGTAATATCCCAAGGAATATTGTCCCACCCATCTAAGTATACATTGCCATACAAGGGTGAATACATGCATAAAGGCAACACAATATACAAGTTGGCATAAATTGCACCATCTAATATTACCCTTGCGGGTGAGAAATATCACATTGAAATATTGAGATTCCAAGCAATGACACTTGACTACTCCTACCCTATAAATACAAGAGTTAGCCGCACAACATCCACAAAAAAACCCTAAAAACCGCAACCACTAGGGAAAACCCGAGTAATGTCAAGTCCCTAAGAAGCCAAGACTCAACCACTAGGGCAAGGAGGGCTCTAAGTTCCTACGAAGCCAAGACTCATCCACTAGGGCAATGAGAGTTGTAAGTCAGTCGATCACAGCCCTTATCTAGCAAATGAGACAACCGTGATATGAGAGAGTGTGCACTATATTAGTAGCGTGTGTAAACCCCTTCTATCATAAAAGAAAATTGGAATGTAAAATTAAAAATTTCAAGAGAAAATTATTGTTCAAGGTAATTCGGAAATTATTAACAGAAATTAAGAAATTAAAACGAGAAATTAACAATTCCAAATTACCAATAAAAATACAAAAAATAAAAAAAGCTCATGTGACAAATTGGATATGAGAATTGGACTTGTTCAGGATAAACTGAACATGAACCGAGTTGAATCGTATTGAAACTAGAAAATTTTATTTAAAGATTAATTTTTCTAGTTAATTTAAAAATATAAAATTAATAAATTGAAGTAACCACTAAGTAGAAAATAAATTTACATTAATTTAGAAATTTTTAATTTTTAGAAAACCAGTTGAATTGGGCATGAATCGACAGATTTTCGATTTTGGGTCACTGAACCCAATCCAACCGAATCGGTCAATAGTCCAGCTAGTCAACGAACCACTTGGCAAAGCGCACATAGTCAGTAGCTCGATCAACGCCTAAAGGCGCTAATCAATTGGAGCGTGACATGTGTCATCTATCAATGGTCACATGAAGAAAATCCACATCACCAAATACTGACCAATGATTACGTGACATGTGTGCTCAGTCAAAGGTTAACTAAGGAAAATTCTCATTAACATGGCTGACCAATAAGAGACTAACATGTGGCAAGGATGCCAATTCAATAGCCACCTATGATGTCATGCCTCAACTCGTTTTGGTTGGAACCCCATGATAAACCCATCACACCTTCCTGCACTAAGATGGTATTTCTACCAAGATAGGCCAGAAAAGGTAAAGGCTTACAAAATTAACAAAAATAACTTAATAAAAATTTACCTCATCGTGGAAATCTCTACTTGCTTCTCTAGCTCTCACCCTTCTTAATGTAAAAGTTTCACTGAAAGGGGTTTAAGGGAGTGGGTGAATTCGACAACTCAGTGAGTGGGTAGTAGAGGGAACAAGGGTAAGAGATTGTTCAAGTTTCACATTTTATCTTCGTACTTGTTTTTGGGTAAATAAACTTTCGCATTTCCCTTTATTATTAAAAGGGATAATTTAACATTTCTTCTTTATGTATTTGGTTTAACAATTAAACACATGCCCTTTATCATCAAAGGGTGTAACTTTATCGTCCGCCCTTGGTAAGAGGTTACACCTTCTACCACATGCATGTGTGAGCATTATTGCCCAACCCCATACTTAATTCAAAACTTCGTATCTGCTATTGTAAGATGAGACATCTCCTCTTTCTTCCTTGATCTCAATGTGCATGAAGCTTGTCACGCCCCAACTCGGTTTGGTTGGAATCTTGTTATCAATCTACTACCCTTTCCTGTACTAAATCGGTATCTCTACCAAAATAGGACGAGAAGGTAAAGGCTCATGAGTAAATATATTTTTCACAATAAATTTTGAGAAAATAACTAAATAAAAGTTTACTTTCTAGTAGTACCTCTAACTTACTCTTCTAGCTTCCACTTTTATTGGCAGTAGGTTTTCTTGAAAAAACATTTAGGGGAGTGAGTGAGTTCTACAACTTAGTGAGTGAGTGATAGGGTGACCTTTTGTAAAAAAAAAGTTTTATAAATACTATCATTCTTGTTTGCGGGTTTTGTGGGTTTAACTTTCAATAGAAAAATATTTTAACATTTCCCCCTTGCTTGAGTTTGGTTTAGTATACAATCACACATGCCCTTTATCACAAAGGGGTTCACACATTTGCAGAGCAGTCCCCAATTACTACACTTGTGGCCCATAGCGATTTTATTGACTACCCTGGTAGGAGGTGATACCTTCTACCCCAAGTATGTGTGAGCATCAATTGCCCAATCCCCAAACTTGAATTTCTTCATGTCCACTATTGTGGCATTAGACCTCTTGCCCTCTGACCTCAGTATCAATGCGTATGAAACTTCTCCGAGCTTCGAGACTCATTGGATGACGAAACTTTCCTTATGCATCTTGGGTGGTCCATCAGCCTTTAGAACCAACACTACCCCATATCCGGTGCCTCAATGACTCTGTATCTCATCAGGCACAAACAAAAGTTTTTTAATTTAGATCTTTATCTTTAGTGCCACCTGCTCATCAAATTCGATGACCCGACTTCAACTCGAGAACTATCAGTCTAACGAGTTCGATGACCTAGATTCAACTCGGTAATTACTAGCCCAATGAGTTCTATGATTCGTGTAAACCCCGCACATTTGAGTTAAGGAAAACCGGGAAAAGAACCGGTCAAACCGAATAAGAAAACCAAGCCGGTTTACATTTGGGAATAAACAATATAGAAATTTACAACTTTCGGGTGATCCAAAGGGTTCATTAAAACTTGGAAAAGAAACTTAAGACAAACTAGAAAACAAAAACCAAATTGGTTTAGGTGAACTAGATTACATAAGAACTTTAAAGTTAAGCATGCTTGCCTTAAAGAAATGTACGGTTTATCATAAATAGCCATAAATTAATATATATTTAATTATTGTAATTAATACCAATAATTTAATACCTAAATTAAATTATTGGAATTAATACAAATAATTTAATATAGAAATTAAATTATTGGAATTAATACCAAAATTTAATTATTAGAATTAATACTAATAATTTATGGCAATATTAATATTAGTAATAAATCTCGCCAATTTAATACATGGGTTTTACGCCTATATAAAGAGGTCATCCCCATTTCATTATCCTCACACCTTAACACTTCTCTCTTTCTCTCTCTACTGCTCCATTTCCTGGTAAAGCTCGAAACAAAGCTTCGACTTGAACAAAGGTCGGGCTCTTTAGAACCGGGGAGAAGATAGCTATCTGATAGCAAACTCTAGTCAATCCGAGAATCGTTGGAGAAGCGCTGACATGATGGAATAGTGGAGCAACTTCGGCGGACCGAAGCTGCCCTATTTCAGCCAAGCTGAAATCGGCCATTTCAAGCCCCCCTCAGGCCAAACCAAGCCCTCCCAACACTTCCTCAGCCTTTCCACGGTCGAATTAGGACCGAAAGGTAAGCCAATTCGGCTCCCCTTTATAATTTTTTATTGGTGCTAGAGAGAGAGTCGACCGAATTTCAATGATGAAATTCTAATCCAATTCCACATCAATTGATGCAATTCTTGATTCTAGGATAAACCTCAGGACAAGACCTATCTGCCCAAATCGAAAGCTCGGACCGCCGTGCCTTCACCGGTGAGTAATCGAAGCTTTCTCTCTCTACAGTCTATTTTCCGGCGAAGCTTCGTTTAAGCTCGTTCCGACATTAAAATCTACTATTCAAAGTTTCTTAGAATCATATGAACATGCAGGAACTCAATTTCAACTCCAATTTCAATAATTAGAAGTGTTTGATTGGTCAATTTGATGAAATCAAATTCATTAGTGTTAAATAGTTGAAATTGGGGGAAAAATTTAGGGATTTTTGAAATTCAAAGGGCCAAAATACAATTTTATGAAATTGAGGGTCAATTGGGCATGAAAATAATGTTGGAGGACCAATTGAGGAATTTTGGAATTTTTGGGGCAAAACTTACCATTTTTGTAAAAGAATGGCAAAATGGTAATTTTGGAAAAATTGGGGGACCAAATTGGAAATTTGGGAAATTAAACCCCTTTTGGTGAAATTGAATAAATTGAGGTCCCATGATAAATTTTAAAAGTCACGGGACTCAATTTGAGGAAAAACCGACATTAGGGACTTAAAGTTAAAGAGAA
The DNA here is from genome assembly GCA_030064425.1 of Trapa bicornis. Taxonomy (NCBI): domain Eukaryota; kingdom Viridiplantae; phylum Streptophyta; class Magnoliopsida; order Myrtales; family Lythraceae; genus Trapa; species Trapa bicornis. Next base: position 11,047,160 of record CM057748.1, on the reverse strand, counting down.
ATAACTTTAGGGACCTAATTGCAAATAACTAAAAGTTTGGGTTTTCTCATTCATTGGAAATGAATGAAGGCTGTTATGCCGAGTAATAATGAATAAGGTTGTTCATATCGTGTAGGAACGTGAAATACCGGGAACACCAGCAAGGACAAGCTCGCATGAATACAAAGAACCAGTGTAGTCGAATTCACGACATTAACGGGTGAGTGGGTATACAAACATCATACCCGATTAGGATGATGAGCACACCTTATAATTTAAAAATCACTTACCGGTTGTGAGTGGGTTTACTAACATCATACCTGGTTGGGATGATGGGCACAACTTAAAGATAAAAACCACTTACCGGTTGTGAGTGAAAATTTTATATCATACCCGGTAGGGGATGATAAGTACATCGGTATAAAAACTCACTATTTAGTGGTATTTTAATCATCACTACTTAGAGAAAGTGATGTGAAAATTATGCGAAAAAAACTACTTACCGGTTATAAGTAGATCATACTCGGTTGGTATGATGAGACTTCCTCGAAGGAAGTTGAAAACCCGTTCATCGGTTATGAACGGAGATGTCCTTATACCAGTTGGTATAATGGACAGTGAAAACCTATTTTGTCGGAAGTGTTCTCCCCTGACTGTGTGCCAATGCTTAAACTATTTGGGAGACCTTCTCGACAGGAGCTCAAATAGCTCTAATAGGCCAGGGGCCTCGGTTTTGGAACTTGGGGGCTAAATGCCCGATTTTGAAAATCTCGTACAGTGGGCCCAAGGCCAGTTGGCATGAGCAGGAGCTCGTAAACGAACATGATATATGTGCCATAAAACTTAATAAGTGAATTGTTTGGCCATGGTACCAAGATAGGACCGACATGCTCAGTCAACTAGCGGCAGTGCGACATGACAGGTCGACGGACTAGTCAAGACAAATAGCTGCGAGTTGAGTTGAGAGTCGGGGCCGTTGGACTAGTGGCACCACAGATTCCATGGCAATATAAGAAAACATTGTTTGTGCATGCACCGTGAGTACGGGATCATCAAGATGCCCATGAGGGGTAGTGATGCGTTCTAAGGGCACTGGACGACTTGGTGGCTATAAGGGCAGTTCGTCGTTCCAGGTGTCTGTGCGAAATCTGGAGTAGCACCAAGCGCATGAGACCGGGGTGGGGACAAGATGAGGTCTCTGTCCTCATACGGACATGAAGAAGTGATTTCGGGATTGTGGGTCGAATGTCACGTACATCCACTCATTCCTAGGGTAGAAGTAGTCGTACTTCTATCTAGGTGGCAGGAAAAGTCGCTCTGAAGCCACTTGCGAGTTCAGTAGTGATACTGACTTGCGAATGTGTGTAACCTTCATGATGAAGGATGCGTGTTGGGTGATGACACACCGTGGTAAATAATAAATGGTGGAAAAACCCGAAGTTTTAAGTAAAGGGATTTTTGAAAACAAAGGAGTCTGGCACACTCCATATAAATATTTTTCTTAAAAGTCAAAAGCTTTTAAAAACCCATTCACTGAATAGTCGTACTCACCCCCTCCCTTATATCCCTTTCAGGAAATCCCAGAAAGCCTCCCCTTAAAGACCGTCAACTAAGCCTGTAAGACAGGTATGTAAAGTTTTAAATTTTATGCAGTTTTGATTATTCTATTCCAGGAAAAGGTGCAGGTTAAAGGACGCCTTACTCTTTACAGTTTACAATAAGGGGAAATCCTTTAATAAACCGGGAGAGTGGCGGGTTGATCACGGGGATTCGATCAAACCGGGTCGGGGCGTGACAATTCGGCTTCGGCTGGGTGGCTTTATGTCACGCGCCCGACCCGATTTGGTCGGATCCCCGTGATCAACCCACCGCTCCCTTGGTTTAAGAGGGGCTTCCCCCTTTCTTTAATCAAGAGGAGCCAGGCATAATTTAAACTTGTTCCTTGGAATAACATAAATCAATAAAAATGCGAGCTTAAAATAACTTTTAAGTATACCTGATAAAGAGTAGATCTGGGCGTTTTCCTTAGTCATTTTCTATACTCCTGAAAAGGGATATAAAAGAGGGGTGAGTTTCTACAACTTAATGTGTCACGCCCCAACTCGATTTGGTTGGATCCCCATGAACAACCCGCCGCTCTCCCGGTTCAAGAGGAGTTTCCCCCTCCTTTTACTCGAGATGAGCCAGGCGTATTTTCGACCTTGTTCCATAGAAAGACATATATCAAATAAAATGCAAGCTTAAGAGAAATTAAGCATACTTGATAGAGGGTAAGGCTCGGTGTAATTCCTAATCATTTTCTCTTTTCATGAAAATGGATAAAAATAGAGGTGGGTTTCTACAACTCAATGATTGGGTGTTTTAAATAAATGGAGTAAAAAATTGTTTTTAAGTTTGGAGTGTGCCATACTCTTTAATTTCCTTTAAATTTTCTCTACTTTAAAAAAAAATCTTGATTTTCAAAGAACATCCTTCATCGTGAAGGTCAATCACACAGTCACAGGCCAGTACGTCCATTGAACCCACTTGTGGCATTGGAGCGACTTTACCAGCCATCTAGATAGAAATACGTCCACTTTGATCCTGAGAATGAGTAGATGTTCACGACATCCAACCATCAATCTCGTAACAATTCTCCGTGTCCGTTTTGGTACCATGGCCAAACAATTCATTTATTTAATATTTTGTGGCATATAACTCATGTTTGTTTCGAGCTTCTGCTCATGCCAACTAGCCTATGGCCCACTGTTCGAGATCTTCAAAACCGGGCATATTAGCCCCCAAGTTCCAAAATCGAGGCCTCTACCTATCAAAGCTATTCGAGCTCCTATCAAGAAGGTCTTTCAAATCATTTAAGCAGTGGCACACAGTCAGGGGAGAGCACTTCTGAAAAAATTATATTTTCAACTATCCATCATACCAATTGAGTATGAGGATATCTCAGCTAATAATCGATGAACAGGTTTTCCACTTCCTCCAAGTAAGTTTTATCATACCAATTGGGTATGATCTACTTACAATCAGTAAGTAGTTTTTCCGTGTCATTTTCACATCACTTCTCTAAGTTGTGATGTTTAAAATACCACTAAGTAGTGTGTTTACACTTATCATCCCAACTGGGTATGATACATAAATCCCACTCACCCGATTGTGCAGTGAAATTTCTCTTATCCGTCTTGATGTCCTTACTCGAACTCATCTCAGCTAGCGTTTTTGATACTTCGTGTTTCTACACGATATGAATGTTCTTGTTCAATATTCTTTTGCCTAACAACACTCATTCATCCCAATTGAATGAGAAAATCAAACTATTCCTTTATTTGCAATTACATCCCTAAAGTTACTTTTCTTTAACTTTAAGTCCCTAATGCCGATTTTTGCTCAAATTGAGTCCCGAAACATTTAAAATTCCTCTTGGTACTTCAATTTACCCAATTTCATAAAAAGGGGTTCAAGTTTTCCAAATTCCTAATTTAACCCCCAAATTTTCCAAAATTACCATTTTGCCCTTCCTTTACAAAAATGGTAAGTTTCACCCCAAAAATTCTAAAATTTCTCAATTGGCCCTTTAACATTCTTTTTTATGCCCAATTGAACCTCAATTTAATAAAATTTCATTTTGGTCCTTTGAATTTTAGAAAATCCCTAATTTTTCCAAAATTTCGCCCAATTTCAACTCCCTAACACAACCGAATTTGATTTCATCAAATTGACTGATCAAACACTTCTAATTGTTGAAATTGAAGTTGAAATTGAGTTTCTAAATCTTCATACGATTCCGTAGCACTTTGAATCGTAAGTTTTAACATTGGAACAAGCTCAAACGAAGCTTCACCGAAAAATAGACTATAGAGAGGGAAAGCTTCAATTGCTCACTGGTGAGGGCGCGACAGTCTGAGCTTTCTATCGGGGCAGATAGCTCTCCTCTCAATGTTCTTCCTAGGATCAAGAATGACATCAATTGATGTCGAATTGTATTAGAATTCTATCATCAAAATTCTAACGGTTCTCTCTCTAGCACCGGTCAAAAATTGCAGAGTACAGCCGAATTGACTTAAGTTTCAGTCCTAATTTGGTCGTAGGAGGGCTGAGGAAGTGTTGGGAGAGATTGGTTTTGCCTAAGGAGGGCTCGAATTGGCAGATTTCAGCTCGGCCGAAATAGGGCAGCTTCAGTCTGCTGGAGCTAATTTACTATTCTATCACGTCGGCGTTTCTTCGGTAACTCTCGGATCAAATGGAGACTACAGGCGTGTAGCTGACTTCTCCTCAGTTCTAAAGAACCTGACCTCACCTTCTTTGGCTCAAAAAAGACCCTATATCAGAGCTCTGGTTTGAGCTTCGCCAGAAAACTAAGCAGTTGAGAGAGAGTGACCTTTTCAAGTGTAGAGAGGATGAATGGAGAAAGGCTCTTTATATAGGGAGCTTGGGGACTCGTCGGCCATCCGTTTGGCACTTTTATTACAGACATTGATGGCCTAAAACATACTGAATGGAAACATTTCCTCTTCGTCGATGCTGCTTCAATTTTTCAGTGAGTGAACAATGCTGTCATCTGAGGGAAGAAGACGACACTGTTCCAAACCGGACCAGATTGGTCCGAACAGGATTCAAAGTTTAATCTGGCCGATTCACCCCCGATTCAACTAAAATTTTCAAATCTAAAAAATTTCTAAATTCATTTTCTATCTAATGGTGGCCTTAAATCTCAAATTTGAATTTTTTAAGCCACTTAGAAAAATGAATTTAGCATATGGTTCAATAGTGGTTCAAACCGGTCTAAACTGCTTCAACCCAGTTCGGATCCAGTTCACTTGAACCGGTTTGGTTTTCATCTCCAATTTACCCTAAAGTCCTTTTTCATGTCTTTTATGACTCCTTAGGTCACTTAGGGTCCATAAATTTCCCGGTTTCCCTTCTCTCTATCGGTTCCGGTTCATAAACTAGTTCGGTTCTTAAACCGGTTCAATCCGGTTCGGGTTCAGTTCACCAAAATCGGTCTAGTTTTTCTCTCTCAATTTGTCCTAAAGTTCTTTTCCAAGATTTATGAACTTCTTTGGGTCATTTGGGAATTAAAATTTCTCCAATTTGCCCTTTCCTCAATAACGGGTTTGTGAACCAGTTCGGTTTTCTCACTTAGTATGACCGGTTGTTTTCCTGGATTTTCCTTAACTCAAAAGAGCGAGGTTTACAACTCTCCCCTCCTTTTAGGAGTTTTGTCCCCAAAAATTATTTCACATTATTCGCGTGTTAGCTTAAACTTTTTATTATTATAAAAATTATCTATTCCATTGTTCTACAACCTTCTCGGTTATTTTTGTTCATCCCTTTCATCACATGTTTAAGATTCCCATCTCATTCTCATTCTTTCCTCATTCCATGGAACTTACCTTAGCCTAGAGTATTTTCCTTGAAAATCTATGATCATTTCCTTTCATTACGCCCTTCTTTCCTAAGGCACCATTTCACATCCCAAGCTTCTTTTACCCAGCATTTTAGAACTATAAATTTCGGTCATTTTTCTTTCACGGATTTTGGTATTTATTGTCTTTTCATCCTACATGGATTCCTTCCTCATTTTTTGGTTATCACATTTATGCTTGACTTCGTTATGTCTTACTCATAGACCATTCTTTGCCTAAGTTGTATTTCTTTGAGTAAGTTGGATTTACATGCCTCATTACCGCATGGCATTCTTAGTGATGTATTAACTTTACATCCTTATAACAATATTGATTTCTGTACTTTCCGTCTTTTCCAAATTTCTTTATTCGTTCATTCTGCCTTCAAACCCTTAAATTTTCCGATACTTAATGACATATTAAAATTTCTGATCTTTTACTCCATTCTTCATTCCCACTGGTGTCCTTCCTCCTTAAGATCTATTCTCTTTCTAAATCCATACTTGCTCTTATCAACATTCCTCTTACTATTATTCATTCTAAGTTTAGTTCCTTTCTTACTCGTATGACATCTTTTGATGTCATCTTCCGACCTATACATTACCTGGGTTTGAATTATCCCTTGATTCTTTATGATTTCCTTCTCCTCGTACACAATCCTTTCTTTTCCAGCATGTTGTTCTTGAGGAGTTTATTCTCTTTCTTATTATGTTGGTTCCATTTTCTCTCCTTGGTACACCTATGTCTTCCCAAGATTTCTTTCCCCGGTGAGTTTCACATTCTCTTTCCCTCGCTATTTCCTTTTAGTTCTACCATTGAAATCCTTAAATTCTAGAGTATCTTTTTGCTGATATTTTCACCAACTTACTCTTACTCTTTGGATCCATGAGTACCTTCTGTTGATCCTACTTCATTCCCACTTACTTCAGTATTTGTTTATTCCCTTGAGGTGGAACTCTCATCCTCATTGTGTCCAATCCTTTCGTATCCTTGGTATTCTTTTTTTTTGTCTTGGTTATGGTGTATTCTTTTACTACTCCCCATCTCTTTTTAAACTTCATCTACTCCTCCGAATGATTTGGTCCATATAAGTTATTTCATTATATTAGATTTTTCTAAAGTTTCCATTATGAATTTCCAGATCTTATTATAGTAGATCATGCTCAACCTCTCAATACTTTCACGTAGCCACTCGTACTCCTTACTGAGAACCGTATTTCTTCTCTGGTTTGCAAACTTCCCTAGATTGTTTGTCTTTACTTGAAGCTTCCTCCTTCCTCAACCCAACTTCCTATTTTTATCTTCCTGCTTGTATCTTCTATTCTAGGATTTCCTTTTTTGTTTAATCATCTTATCGCCCTCATAAGTTTTAACAAAATTTTACTTTCATTACTCGTGAAATATTTTCTTGCCATAATTTGGCTTATTACAAGAATTCTCTACCCCTTAATCCCTTGGGGTCATAGTACTAGAGTTAACCCTAGAATGATTATGGGACTCTTTATCAGAAGGCTATGAGGAACTGATTGGCATCCATTCGCGCTCCCTAATAGGATGAATTTCATGTATGGCCTACAATCCATATTGCCTTAGTACTTCCACCTCACACTCATAAGTCCACTTCACCCATTGAGAGGGATTGAAGTCAGGTTGAGTGGGTGCAGGTGTTTGGTGGACTTTCATGAAGGTGGCATATGCATCCCAATAGTTATCCCAGGTCTCTTTCTTGGTGGGATCCCCTTCTGGTTATTGTAGGACTAGAGGAGGAGGGGTTGGACTTCTAGGAGGTGATGCCGGTTCCTCTTGTCTGTGAGGAGAGTATATGATGCCTTCCGATTCCAGTAAGGCTCCTACTAGTTTTCGATAGTTTCCACCATGTCCTTGGGCACCCTTTTCTCGCCCTTGAGAAACCTTTGTGCGGCTTCCTCCCTTGCATTGGATGTCTTTTTCAAGGTTATGGGTGGAGAACTAGATTTCACCGCTAATTTTCTAGGGACTCTCCTTACTACACGATAGTTTAGAGTTGGGTTAATGTCAGAGCATAATATTGATAATATTTCAAGGGAACTAGGCTCTGATACCACTCTAGTTGTCATGCCCAAACCCGATTTGGTTAGATCCCCGTGAATAACTCGCCGCTCTCCCAGTTCAAGAGGAGTTTCCCCCTTCTTTTAATCGAGATGAGCCAGACATATTTTTGACTTTGTTCCCTGGAAAGACATATATCAAATAAAATACAAGCTTAAGAGAAATTAAGCATACCTAATAGAGGGTAAGGCTCAATTTTATTCCTAGTTATTTTCTCTTTTCCTAAAAAAGGGTAGAAAAGAGGGGTGAGTTTCTACAACTCAGTGAATGGGTGTTCTAAAAAAATGGAGTAAAAATTTGTTTTCAAGTTTGGAGTGTGCAAAACTCCTTAATTTCATTTAAATTTTCTCTACTTAAAAAAAATCTCAATTTTCAAAGAACATCCTTCATCATGAAGATCAATCACACAATCACAGGCCAGTATGTCTACTGAACTCACTTGTAGCGTCGGAGCGATTTTATCGGCCACTTGTGCTAAATCGTGGACATGACGTCACGATGTCAGCTAAGCCATTTCACTAATTTGTGAACTCACTTCACTTTAAATACCCATTTTAGGAATGGAAATACTTTTCGAATACATGAAAATTTTGGAAAATTCATATAACTCCAAGGTATTCCTTAAATTAAGTAGTTGGACCCGATGTGATTTATAAAATTTATTTTCCAATTTACTATTTTTTGGAAATAACTTGACTTATTGTATTTTGAGTCTTACACCTTGTCGAACTTACAATGATAAAGCACACATTATTGTAAAATCAGGAGGATGTGATAGTTGTTTACAGGTCCGACTGAGGAAACTAGGAGGATGTGACAGTAACAAATACCATATAGTTTTCTATCAGCACTCTAAATGACGAGTTTCTATTATTGCAGTATATGTGTATGAAAGTAAAATCGCTAAGCATGATGGTGCTGAGATATTGTAGCTGAAAAAATAGTTGAACAAAGAATTTGAAATAAAAAACTTGGGTGCTCTCAATGATTTTCTCAGTATTAAAATTGCAAAATCTATAAAAGGTATAATACTTTCTCAAAAAAATATACACTATATTTACTCACTAAGACAAGAATGTTAAGGTATCGTAAAACTTCAACACCAATAGAATTGAATCATAAGTTATGTGATGAGTCACGTGAACTGGTGGATAAATAATGATATTAGAAAATTATGAGACAATTGATATATTTATGCTATACAAGATCTAATATTACATATGCATACAAAATTGTGAGATGATGTATGCACAATTCAAGGATAGATCATTGGTAGGCCACCATGAGAATATTGAGATATTTTTAAAAAATAATATTGGCTAAGCAACTTTGGTTTAAGTCCCGAAGTCATACTAGAGTGAAATATTTTTGTGATTCAAATTAGGCTAGTTGTGTGGATAACAGAAGATCTATGTCTAGCTATTATGTGGTTGTTGGAGTTAATCTTGTATCATTAATAAGTAAGAAACAAGTCATAGTTGTCTGTTTATCAATAGAAATAGAGTAGGGATCAGTAAGTCAAACTATTTTAAAGATAATTTGGATAAAAGGTTTACTAATGGAACCCCATCTATTTAGAGAAAAATCAATGAAGTTATAGTGTGATAACAAGTATTCCTATTAATATTGTTAACAATTTAGTTCAAAATAATAGAAACAAACATATGTAAATTGATCAATTTTTTTTAAAATAAAAAATTGATATAAAGTTGGTAGAATTACCATATATAAAAACTAGTGGATAATTAGCATATTTATTAACTAAAAATTTATATTAACACTATAAATGACGAGTTTCTATTATCGTATTATATGTGTATGAAATTAAAATCACTAGGGATGATGGTGCTGAGATATTGTAGCTAGAAAAATAGTTGAACAAAGAATTTGAAATGAAAAACTTGGGTGCTCTCAATGATTTTCTCAGTATTAAGATTGCAAAATCTATAAAAGGTATAGTGCTTTTTCAAAAAAAATATACACTATATTAATTCACTAAGACAAGAATGTTAAGGTGTCGTAAAACTTCAACACCAATAGAATTGAATTATAAGTTATGTAATGAGTCAGGTGAATTGGTGGATAAATAATGATATTAGAGAATTGTGAGACAATTGATATATTTATCCCATACAAGATCTAATGTCACATACGCATATAGTATTGTGAGTGGATATATGCATAATTAAAGGACATGTCATTGGGAGGCCACCATGAGAATATTGAGATATTTAATAAAAAAAATATTGGCTAAGCAACTTTTGTTTAAATCCCAGAGTCATAATAGAGTGAAATATTTTTTTAATTCAGATTGGGCTAGCTATATTGATGATAGAAGATCTACGTTTAGCTATTATGTGATTGTTGTAGTTAATCTTATATAATGATAAGTAAGAAACAAGTCATAGTTGTTACTTTATCAATACAAATAGAGTATAGATCAGTAAATTAAACTATTTTAAAGATAATTTGGATAAAAAAAATTACTAATGGAACCCCATCTATTTAGAGAAAAACCAATGAAGTTATAGTGCGATAACAAGTATTGCTATTAATATTGTCAACAATAACCCTAAAAAACCAAATATATAAAAATTGATCTATTATAAATTTTTAGTTAATAAATCTGCTAATTATCCACTAGTTTTTATATATTGTAATTTTACCAACTTTATGTCAATTTTTGTAAAATATTATCTACTAAAATATTATATTCTAAATAATGGGATAATATTTGTAAAAATATGGAAATGGTAGATATATATAGCCAATATTAAGGGTAGTGTTAAATATTAATAAATTAGAATTATATTTGTAAATAGTATAAATATATTTTATATATATTCATGATTTAATTTATTTTATACGATATATTTAATTTTCAATATTAAATAGAGTAATACTTTTCTATTATTAAAATAAAAAACATTGAGGAAATTTTTGGCATAAAAAAAACTACCTAACTAACGTGCAAGACATATGTTATGAGTTATTTTAAGCTAAGCCCAAAGTTGGTGTATTTATATCAACTCGGTTATGTCACAATTTGGGGGAGGGGAGGAAGGAGAGAGGAGTCTCCACTCGTTAGATGGGCTAAACTCACAAAACACCAACGAGTGAAGGAGCCATGACAGTCAAAGATATCATTACATTTAACAAGGCCCTAGTGACTAAATAAGCTTAGCTCATACTTTCTAACACTCAAGCTTATGTTATAGAGTGCTTAAAGTTTAATACTTCCTTAATATTAATTTTATATTTGCTTGTGTAGGGTCATGTACATGCTTGTTATGGAAGAGTTTATGTGATGGTAAAGAGACGTTGAAAGAGGGAGAGTGAGTCTATGTGATGGCAAAGAGACAATGAAAAGAGGGACTACTCTGACAGATATAGGAGATCTAGGTAGTGCATGAGTGTTTTCAGTATGGGAGGACAATGGATATCATCCCTACCACGTAACTTGACTCATAGCCAACTCGAACGGAGCAAACACGTCTTAGATTAACAGTCGAACTACCCATAACTATGTTAATTACATGAATATGAAAGTATTGATGCTATTGTGGATGAGAAACGATACAAATAAAGTGATAGTGCACTTTTATGATTGGTGAGAATAAGAATAGACATGCACTTGCATGCTTCCCTATAGAGTGGTATGAACTGAAATATGGTGGGACCTCCAAAGTTAAAGATATTTAATGTGGGGAACATGTTGTAATGCTTGACTAATATGGTAAGTTAGAAATAGTTAAAATATTATACTAGAATGGGATTGAACTATACCAATTTATTTCTTCTTATTATGTGTCCTACTTATGGAAATTGAGAGTACTAACAACTTTATAATGTGATTCTACATTTGTATAAACATACCTTACATCAACAAAATTAGTGGACATAATCGATTAAGACTAATATAAGCACTTGTTGGACTATTTGGACTATTTGGAAAGAGTGACTCTCCAACAAAACGTCTTCCTAATATTGATTGTGTAACAGATGTTACTATTAATGCCCTTATGGAGTTTACAAATTATGAATACAAGAGTTAGTAGGTCTAGAATGGGTCAAGGAAGACTATCTTTGGCATGTGAGTGCCCTCTTGTCGTACTACTAAAATTAACTATTATGAATCTTTTAATTTTTTTACCTTATGTGCATGAATCAATGTAGTGGCTCATAATGATAAATGAACATTTCATACAATAGGAGGTATTTAAATCAAGAGTACAATGCCACTAGAGACATAGACATGAACACTATTGGGGGTTGAACTAGCAAAAAGAGGTTGAATGGCCTTCTTTCTTTATCCACACATATTCAAAGATTTTGGTAGATAATTTAACACATTCAAAGATTTTGGTAGATAATCTAACCAATAATGTAAAATTTATGTACACTTATATGCATGAGATAAGGGCAATGAAACGCTTCTTTCATTGGATTTAATTAATATCTCAAATTATTTTCCAATTTAGTAAATTGACTTCTAAAAAATTAAATTTAAAAACCATATACTGAGACTATATATTTAATATGAGACATACCTTTTATTTAGTTTTGGCTTTCCCCATCAACACATGTCCTTCTTCGCCATTTTTACATAAAAAGGGTAATTGGAGGGGAATGAGTTCGACAACTTGGTGAGAGGGCTTTGCTGACATTGAAACTTCATGTCCACGATTCAACTCATACTCTAAATAGGATTTCAAGAAGGTTTAGGTAAAATAGGAGTCATCGTGGGTAAACTTGTTGAGATATTAAAGAATTGAATTGTATTTGACAAGTTTGAAACTCATTCCCTTCACCAGAAGAAAGTTATCATCAGGTACAACATACGGTCTCAAAGGTTTAATTGTACTTAAAATGAGCAACAACTCACATGCCTGTATGTTCATAGATACCACCTTTCCATAAATCTCTATTAGTTAGAATTCCACTTAACAAGTCACCATTTGTTTGTTATTGAAAATCGTTTCACATGATCTTAAGTTATCATTTTATCTTACGTTTTAAGTTTAGCACACACAATCATATGCCCTTTATCATCAAAGTGATCACACTTTTGCAGAATAGTCCCCAACTATTCCACATGTGGATCGGAGCGTCTTTACTGTCTACCCTGATAGAGGTTAATAGTCACTACCTTGAGTTTGAGTGGACCTCACGTGTCCGACCCTCAAACCCCATTCATACATCGTGTCTGCTTGGTGGGATGAGACCTCTTTCCCCTTACTGCCTCGGTCTAAGTACGCAGGAAGCTTCTCGACATACTGGATGAGGAACTGCCCTTATGTTCCCTGGGTTGTCCAGCAGCCCTTAGAACCACCACTACCCCATACGGGGCGTCTCGATGGTCCTGCATCTCCTGTATGCATTGTCACGCCCCGACCCGGTTTGGTCGGATCCCCGTGATCAACCCGCCACTCTCCCGATTTACTAAAGGGTTTTCCCTTATATTATAAATCGTAAAGAGTAAGGCGTTAACCTGCACCTTTTTCCAGGAATATCATAAATCAAAACTACATAGTAATTTAAATTAGTTGTACCTATCTTGCAGGCGTTTAATTGCACAAGTCCTTTAAGGTTCGACTTTCCGAGATTTCCTGAAAGGGGTATAAGGGAGGGGGTGAGTACAACTACTCAGTGAATGGGATTCAAATCTTTTAACTTTCAAGAAAAATATTTATATGGAGTGTGCCAGACTCCTTTGTTTTCAAAAATTATTTCATTTAAAAATTCGTGTTTTTCCATTATTTCTTAGTTATCGGTGTGTCATCACCCAACACACATCCTTCATCATGAAGGTTACACACATTCGCAAGTTAATATCACTACTGAACCCGCTAGTGGCTTCGGAGCGACTTTTCCTGCCACCAGGATAGAAGTACGACCACTTCTACCCTGGGAATGAGTGGATGTACGCGACATTCGACCAACAATCCCGAAATCGCTTCTTCGTGTCCATATGAGGACAGAGACCTCATCCTGTCCCCACCTCGGTCTCATGTGCTTTGTGCTACTCCAAATTTCGCACAGACACCTGGAACGACAATCTGCCCTTATACTCACCGGGTCGTCTAGGGCCCTTAGGACACATCACTACCCCTCATGGGCGTCTTGATGATCATGTGCTCATGTGCATGCACAAACAAAGTTTTCTTAAATTACCATGTAATATGTGGTGCCATTTGTCCCAACGGTCCCGACCTCCAACTCAACCTGTAGCTGTTTGTCTTGACTAGTCCGAAGATCAGTCATGCCGCACTGCTACTAGTTGACTGAGTATGTCGAACCTACCTTGGTACCATGGCCAAACAATTCACTTATTAAGTTTTAATGGCACATATATATATATATATATATCATGTTCTTTTACGAGCTCTTGCCCGTGTCCATTGGCCTATGGCCCACTGTTCGAATTTTTCAAAAACTGGGCATTTTAGCCCTCAAGTTCCAAAACCGAGGCCCCCGACCTATAAGAGCTATTCGAGCTCCCGTCAAGAAGGTCTCCTAAATAGTTTAAGCAATTGCACACAGTCAAGGGAGAACACTTCCGACAAAAATAGGTTTTTACTGTCCATCATACCGACCGGTATAAGGACATCTCCGTTCATAACCGATGAACGGGTTTTCAACTTCCTTCGAGGAAGTCTCATCATACCAACCGGGTATGATCTACTTACAACCCGTAAGTAGTTTTTCCGCATAACTTTCACATCACTTTCTCTAAGTAGTGATGATTAAAATATCACTAAACAGTGGGTTTTTATATCGAGGCACTTATCATCCCCAACCGGGTATGATGTTAGTAAACCCACTCACCCGATAGTGCAGTGAAATTCCACTTAGTCGGATTCTGTCCTTAGCAAGCTGGACCTCGACTGGCGTTCCCGATGTCTCGTTCTCCGGTGAGGGCGTGGCGGTGGAGCTTTCAAATCTGAGCAGATAGCTCTGCTCCAGAGATTATTCCTAGGATCAAGGATGACATCAATTGATGTCGAATTGGATTAGAATTTCTTCATTGAAATTCAATTGACTCTCTCTCTAACAACGATCTGAAATTGTAAGGGAAACTGAATTGGCTTACCTTTCGGTCCTAATTCGGCCGAGGAAGGACTGAGGAAGTGTTGGGGAAGGCTTGGTTTGGCCTGAGAAGGGCTTGAAATGGCCGATTTTAGCTTGACCAAAATAGGGTAGCTTCGGTCCGCTGGAGCTACTTCACTATTCCATCATGTCGGCGCTTTTTCAACGATTCTTGGATTGACTGGAGTTTGCTACCATATAGCTGACTTCTCCCCGTTTCTAAAGAGCCCGACCTTTGTTCAAGTCGAAACTCTAGTTCGAGCTTCATCGGGAAATGGAGTAGTAGGGAGAGAGAGAAGTGTTAAGGTGTGAGGAGAATGAAATGGGGATAACCTCTTTATATAGGCGTAAAACTCGTGTATTAAATGGGCGAGATTTATTACTAGTATTAATATTGCCATAAATTATTGGTATTGATTCTAATAATTAAATTTCGGTATTAATTCCAATAATTTAATTTAGGTATTAAATTATTGGTATTAATTACAATAATTAAATATATATTAATTTATGGCTATTTATGATAAGCCGTACGTTTGCATAAAAATTTTTGACTGAAATTTCGGGTTACAAAAAATATCATACTTCCCATCCTCACACTACTCTAAGGCAAGCACGCTTAACTTTGAAATTCTTATGGAATCTAGTTCACCTAAACTAATTTGGTTTTTGTTTTCTAATTTGTCTTAAGTTTCTTTTCCAAGGTTTAATGAATCCTTTGGATCACCCGAAAGTTGTAAATTTCCATATTGCTTATTCCCAAATGTAAACCGGCTTGGTTTTCTTATTTGGTTTGACCGGTTCTTTTCCCGGTTTTCCTTAACTAAAAAAAATGCGGGTTTTACATGCATAATCAAGAAATTTTATTCATTATGGCCATTATCTTTGGCGTTACTAGCCCAAAGGACCCGACAACCCAACTTTGGCTTTGCAACTACTAGCCCAACGAGTTCAATGACTTGGCTTCGATTTAGCAACTACTAACCCAACAAGTTCATCTGTCTGGCTTTAGCACTATAACCAGATCACACACTGTTACGCCCCGACCCGGTTTGGTCGGATCCCCGTGATTAACTCGCCACTTTCCCAGTTTATTAAAGGGTTTCCCCTTATTGTAAACCGTAAAGAGTAAGGCGTCCTTTAACCTGCACCTTTTCCTGGAATAGCATAATCAAAACGGCATGAAATTTAAAACTTTACATACCTGTCTTACAGGCATCTTAGTTAACGGTCTTTAAGGGTAGGCTTTTCGGGATTTCCTGAAAGGGATATAAAGGAGAGGGTGAGTACGACTACTCAGTGAATGGGTTTTTAAAAGCTTTTGACTTTTAAAAAAATATTTATATGGAGTGTGCTAGACTCATTTGTTTTAAAAAATCCCTTCATTTAAAAATTCAGGTTTTTCCACCATTTCTTATTTACCACGGAGTGTCATCACCCAACACACATCCTTCATCATGAAGGTTACACACATTCGCAGGTCAGTATGACTACTGAACCCACTAGTGGCTTCGGAGCGACTTTATCAGCCACCTGGATAGAAGCACGACCACTTCTACTCTGAGAATGAGTGGATGTATGCGACATCCAACCCCCAATCTCGAAATCGCTTCTTTGTGTCCATATGAGTACAGAGACCTCATCCCATCCCCACCCCAGTCTCATGCGCTTAGTGCTACTCCAAATTTCGCACAGACACCTGGAACGACGATCTGCCCTTATACTCACCGGGTCGTCCAGGGTCCTTGGGACGCATCGTTACCCCTCATGGGCGTCTTGATGATCCCGTACTCATAGTGCATGCACAAATAGAGTTTTCTTAAATTGCCATGTAATATGTGGTGCCATTTGTCCCAACGGCCTCGACTCTCAACTCAACCCGCAGTTGTTTGTCTTGACTGGTCCGTCGACCTGTCATGTAGCACTGCCGCTAGTTGACTGAGCATGTCGATCCTGTCTTGGTACCATGACCAAACAATTCACTTATTAAGTTTTATGGCACATATATCATGTTCGTTTACGAGCTCCTACTCGTGCCAACTAGCCTTGGGCCCACTGTACGAGATTTTTAAAATCGGGCATTTAGCACCCAAGTTCCAAAACTGAGGCCCCTGGCCTACCAGAGCTATTCGAGCTCTCGCTGAGAAGGTCTCCCAAATTGTTTAAGCATTGGCACACATTCAGTGGAGAGCACTTCCAACAAAACGAATGTTTTCTCTATCCATTATACCGCTTGGGTATAAGGACACCTCCGTTCATAACCGATGAACGGGTTTTCAACTTCCTTGGAGGAAGTCTCATCATACCAACCGAGTATGATCTACTTACAACTGCTAAGTAGTTTTTCCGTATAATTTTCACATTACTTCCTTTAAATTGTGATGTTTAAAATACCATTAAATAGTGGGTTTTCATACCGATGTACTTATCATCCCCAACCGGGTATGATATAAAATTTCCGCTCACAACCGGTAAGTGGTTTTTAAATTTTAAGTTGTACTCATCATCCCAATCGGGTATGATGTTAGTAAACCCACTCACCTGTTAACACGGTGAATTTCACTAGACCAATTCTTTGTATTCACGCGAGCTCGTCCATGCTGGCGTTCCCGGTATTTCGCATTCTTACACGATATGAACATCCTTGTTCATTATTACTCGGCATAATAACCTTCATCCATTTCCAATAAATGAGAAAACTCAAACTTTTAGTTATTTGCAATTAGGTCCCTAAAGTTATTTCTCTTTAAGTCCCTAATATCAGTTTTTCCTCAAATTGAATCTCGTAACTTTTAAAAATTATCTTAGGACCTCAATTTATTCAATTTCACCAAAAAAGGGTTTAATTTCCCAAATTTTCAATCTGGTCCCCCAATTTTCCAAAATTACCATTTTGCCCTTCCTTTACAAAAATGGTAAGTTTTGCCCCAAAAATTCTAAAATTCCTCAATTGGTCCTCCAATATTATTTTCATGCCCAATTGACCCTCAATTTCATAAAATTACATTTTGGTCCTTTGAATTTCGCAAATCCCCAATTTTCCCCAATTTCAACTCCTTAGCACAGCCGAATTTGATTTCATCAAATTGATTGCTCAAACACATCTAATTGTTGAAATTGAAGTTAAAATTGAGTTCCTCCATCTTCTTACGATTCAGTAGCATTTTGAATCATAAGTTTTGACGTCAAAACGAGCTTAGACGGAGCTTCACCGGAAAATGAACTGTAGAGAAAGAAAGCTTCAATTACTCACCGGTGAGGGCACGACAGTCCGAGCTTTTGATTTGGGCATATAGCTCTCATCTTGAGGTTCATCCTAGAATTAAGAATCGCGTCAATTGATGCCGAAGTGAGTTAGAATTTCATTATTGAAATTCTGTCGTTTCTCTCTCTAGCACCGACCAAAAATTGTAAAAGGGAGCTGAATTTGCTTACCTTTCAGTCCTAATTCGGCTGTAGGAGGGCTGAGGAAGTGTTGGAAAGGCTTGATTTGGCCTGAGGAGGGCTCGAAATGGCCAATTTCAACTTGGCAAAAATAGGGCAGCTTCGGTCCGCCAAAGCTGCTTCACTATTCCATCATGTCGGCGCTTCTCTAGTGATTCTCGGATTGACTGAAGTTTGCTATCAGATAGCTGACTTCTCCCCGGTTCTAAAGAACCTGACCTCTCCTTCCGAGGTTAAGAAAAATGTTCAAGTCGAAGCTCTGGTTTAAGCTTCACCGGGAAATGGAGCAGTAGAGAAAGAGAGAGAGAAGTGTTCGGGTGTAAGGAGAATGAATGGGGATGACCTCTTTATATAGGTGTAAAACCGTGTATTAAATAGGAGAGATTTATTACTAGTATTAATATTGCCATAAATTATTGGTATTAATTCCAATAATTTAATTTTGGTATTACTCTCGGGCAAGCACGCTTAATTTTAGAGTTCTTATGGATTCTCATTTACCTAAACCAATTTAGTTTTTCTCTTCTAATTTGTCTTAAATTTCTTTTTCAAGGTTTAATTAACCCTTTGGATCACCCAGAAGTTGTAAATTTCCAAATTGCTTGTTCCCAAATGATCGGGTTTGTAAACCGACTTGGTTTTCTTACTCAATTTGACCGGTTCTTTTCCCAATTTTCCTTAACTCAAAAGTGCAGGGTTTACACACACAATTCACCAATTTCTTATGAGAGTTTTCGAGCACAAAAGCCTTATCTTGTTGACGGGCCTACGCCCGTGTCCATTGGCCTTGGGCCCACTTTCATGAGATTTCCAAAACATGGCTTTGGGCCCACTTCTCTTTAAAAATCGTGGCCTTGGGCCCATTGTGACATTTTAATCCCCATACACAATATATTTCCTCAAAATAATTTTTTTTAGCTTGGTTCACACAATTAAGGAGAAATATATTCTCAAAATATTTTACTTAATAAAAGATAAAAAATTTCGAGTGCTATTGTATCATCGGTCCAATCAATACTGATGTCAAAAATATCACTAACTATTATTCGAGAACATGTTCGTCCTAGAGGAATTCCTGAATCTCCGTGCTCCTCTCACACGATCATGTATATTTTGCTCCCTTTATACCTTTCACCTAGAGTCTGATAATTGAAAAATCTTGGCCAGTAATTAAGGATATAAGATCCACTAATGGGAAGCTTAGATTCTTTTGTGTGTGAAATTGCATCTCTCCGTCTAAATGCTTCAACATTGCACTATGTGTGACATAATCAGGCTGAATATCCCTATCCAGCATTTCCCTGTACAATCTCAATACTTCCTGTCAGTTACCAATATCACAGTTGCCATTTATCAAGATGGTATTACTATACTTATTTGGATGCATTCCTTGTTGTTGCATTGAGTTAAAATACTTGTAAGCGTGACCAGTTTATCTCACTCTGTATAACCCATGACATTTGGGGAAATACTGTTTCTCCGCATCTCTTTGAAGTACATAAATATCAACTCAAACATACCCTTGTCAGCGATGGCATGGATCAATATAGTGTAAGTAACCAAATTAGGTGTTAAGCTCTTACTCATCATCTCGTAGATCACTTCTTAGGCTCTTCTAAGACATCCCATTGCCAAATGAGCATGGACAATGCTCGTAAATATTACATGATCGGGTAGAAAGCCATCTTGGACCAATTTTTATAATTGATCAAACGCTTCTTCCACATTGCCCAATCTCACCAACCCATCAATTATTATAGGTAATCGAACTGAGAGAAATACCCTTTGCAAGCATTTCTTCCTGCAGACCAAATGCTGCACCCACTCGTCCTAATTTAAGTTCACACACTAGACTCACTAGAGTTAAGGCATTTGTCCCTATCCCTTCTTGTTTAGAAAACTACAGGAAAAAGACGACAATATGTGCACGTGTCCGAACTTCTCACATGTGGTCTGCCACATGTCATGCTATGATTGGTTGGCATTATTAACGGGGCCTCTCACTCAGCATCTGAGTCACACTTTGACCCATTGATCGGACATGTGGCAGTCTCTCATTGATCACCTAAATCGATGTGACCGCGAACTAAATCTAGTCCTTTGTTGACCATGAGATGTGACGTCCTCTGATTGGCTGATTTAAATTCATCAATTTTCCGACCTTGTACACAATGCCATTGCCACGTATCAGTTTCTGATTGGTTGTGGCCATCCTGCAAAGCTTTTCCATATGTCAATCTCTGATTGGTCAACCGTTCTTCGACATCCTATTCGGTCGTTGACGTGACACATTTGTCACGTGCCAATACCTCATTGGTTAGTCCTACTGATAGAGATTTTCCTCGGTTGATCACTAACTGAGTACATATATTGCTCCCTCATTGATCAATATTCGGTGATGTATATTATCTTCATTTGACCGTTGACCGAGTACCCATATCACACTCTAATTGGTCAACGCTTCCATATGTTGACCGAGCGGCTAATTAGGTGCGCTTCGCCATGTGTCAAATGTTGATTAGTCGTACACACTGACTCAGTGTTGACCTAATAGGCGGTCCGTTAACTAGCTGGACCGTTAACCGATTCAGTTGAACTAGGTTCGTTAACCCGAAATCGAAAATTGGCTAGTTTAAGCATGATTCAACCGATTTTCTAAAAATTAAAAATTTTTAAATTTATTTTTTTTACACATTGGTGACTTTAATTTCCTAAATTGATATTTTTAAGTCAACTAGAAAAATAAAATTTTAAATTGGTTCTTTCCGATTTGGTTTGGTTCATCCTGATTCAAGTCCGTTTCACCTTTATCCAATCCAATTTTTACTTCCAATTTGTAATATCATGTTTTTTCTTGATTTCTTGAACATCAATTGTTCTTTGGGATCTATTCATATCATGTTTTGATTTCTCTCCATTATTTCATTTTAATTTGAACCACATTTTACTTTTTCTTTTAATTTTTGGTTCTTATTTTCGACGTATTGGAAAACGGGATTTACAACCTTGGACCGGAAAGATGAGTTGACCCACTAAGCGAGGTTATGATCGTGTCAAACTGAAATTTTAAGACGTCGTGAAAGTTAAGTAATATATAATACCTTAGGCTATATTTGGATTGGGGTTTGGAGGAATTTGGAAGGTAGGTGAAGCAACCGCTTTGAAGGGGAGGTGAATTATTGGGTTTTGAGTTTGAGTTGTTATTAAATATTTTTAAATTTATCGTTTGGATGGAGGGGAAGTATAAATTATTAAAAATATAAATATACTATTATATAATTAATTAAATATTTTAAAATAATTACATATATTTTAAGGCCATTGCCCTTCGTGATGGTCGCACTGCTGCTGAGTGCGCATTGAAGCTGTCCAGGAAGCAACGCTGCCCTGACCCAAGAGCATTTATAGAGGTGATATATTTTGCAAAACTTTGTTGCTTTATGGGTGCTATTATGAATGGGAGGTCCATAGTCAGTCAGTTTGTTATGCGCTTTGGCCTTCAGAAAATGTTTGACATTTATCTCATTTTTATATCCTCCTGGTGACAGGAAGTAGACAAATCCTTCATCTCCTGGAATTCTGCAGAAGGCAACAATGTTCATCCTGGGGAATGCATGCATCGACTGCTTGAGCATGTCAGACGTCACAAGGTCAATATTGATGGAAATGTTACCACAGTGATGGTAACTACATTGGTTCTGGAGGTAATATTGTCTGTGCTTCTATCTTTGCTTCTAGGGCTGGCAGTTAGGACCATAACTGAGTTTATCTATCTTTGCTTCTAGGGCTGGCAGCGAAAACTGGACCCAGAATATGATGCGATGAGTGCTCTGCAGAGATTGCTGTTCAAAGTTGACTGGGCGGAGTCTCTGTTTTATACCATGGAAGGAGTAATGGCTCCATAAATGCACGATGACGACGAAAGGAGATCGTAATTTGTGTTTCCTGTCAATTGCCTTTGTGGCCTTTGTAAAATCAATATCTCATTGTCTCATAAAGGTCAGGTGGATTTCAGCCCATGACTCTGTGAAGTGATATCCTCCATAGTACAGATGCAGAATACAATTTTACAAGGTCTTATTTATGTAATGGCTCCATAAATGCATGATGGTGGCAAAAGGAGAGCATAATTTTTGTTTCTTGTTATTTGCCTTTGTGGCCTTTGTAAAATCAATAGCTCATTGACTCATAAAGATCAGGTGGATTTGACCTGATGACTCTATATGAAGTCATATCCTCTATAGTACAGATGCAGAATATACTATTTTGCAAGGTCATAAGCTAGTTGTGTCATTTTCTTGAGAACTTTGGTATCTTATTCCAGATGATATAATATGAAAGTGCTTGTCAGATGGTTGGAATTCTTGTATGCTTTCTGTTTGATGAATATTATTCTTCTCTGGTTGGAAGAAATGTGTAAAATTTCAGAAACAACTGAAACCCTTTTCACCAGGTGAATTGAATTTCTGGGCACATCAACTGCTCATCAAGAGAGGCATGATACATGTGTTAATCCAACAAAACTGCAAGTCTTCATATTTAAGAATGCAGCCTAAGAGTGGAAAGAATATGAAGTCTTGGTTTGCTATGCAAATGGAGTTAAGATCATTACATAATAAATGATACATTTGATATGGTAAATAGCAGCTCCGCAGGTGCATGAGGTGGCTTCTAAGCCCACCATGGAGCTTCACCTGTCCTGAAGTCAGTCTCAACCCATGGGACAAAGACAACCTTCCCATCATCGACATCTGCATGTGCCAGCGCCAAGGACTGTTTTCACCAAGACAAACTCATATCAGGTAAGTTCATTTTCTTGAAAGATAACATGTAGATCATGCAGAAAGGTCAACAAAGACAGAGGATGCCTTACCAGAGGAGCAGGACCTCTAACGACTCTGCCTTGGTTATTGTACTGAGAACCGTGGCAGGGGCAGATGAACTTGTTCTCGGCAGCATTCCACGGCACCACACAACCAAGGTGAGTGCACACTGCATTGATTCCAAAGGTGGCAAGGGTCCTATCGTTTTCCACCACGAGGTAGGTCGGATCACCCTTCAAAGATCAGATGGGTGGTTCCAGATCAGTGTGGTAGTCAATATAACAAGGCAATGCAAGCAAGCTCTAAGATTATTGAAATGACCCCCAACTATATTTGCTTTCTAAAGGGAGTGCTTAAACCGATCAAAATAGCAACAGATCTGCAGAAGCCAGCAAACAGAAACAAGAAAAGAAAAAATACCTTCAACCCTTGGGTGAGGGTTCTGTCACCGGGGCCATGGTTCCTGAGCCAGTCATCGGCAAGGACATCATTTCCGATGGCATCCTTTGCCACGGTGCCACCGCTTCCGCCCTTTCTCCTGTAAGAACAAGAAGAAACAAGATCATAAAAAAGAGAGAAAAATCTTGTCTATGTAATAGATGCATTGCCAATTGCCATGTAAGCTAATAAGGGTGAATACTGATTAGGCAGCGCAACTACATAGCAATGTTAAATATTGGGTCAAAAGGGATTGGAAACTAACCCAGGTGGAGCGAAGAATGTGGCATAAGGGACCAACATTCCAGCAGAGGGAAGGGAGATGGCACCCAACAATAGCAGGTTCATAAGCTGCCGCTTGCCCATGTCGGGGACCCGATCATCGGCCTGGATGCTCGTGGCCTGGCACGTGAACTTCACGCCCCGCCTCTCTTTGCCTACCACCAGAGAGGTCCTCCAGAGTTTCCCTACTAGGGCCAGGGACGGCACAGCCACCTCATTCTTGCTGGAACATAGCTAAACAAGAGATAGAAACCAGTTAGGCACTCGATTCTCAAGAATTGAAATTTTAAGCTACATTAAAATCTATCCAGGAGCTGTTGCAGAAACGCCTCACAAGCTAAAGTGTTGGACTTGAGATTGCAGCTAGAGGTGATTTGCAAGAAGAGACATCAATAGAGGTACCTGAGAAGGGGAGGCGGAGGAGAGGGTGAAAGCTGCCATTGACAAAGATTGTGGGCTGCTGACGGAAGTTGTGCGTGTTGGAGGAGAGGAGAGTGGCAGATAATCAGAAGATGAGGAGATAGAAGAACAGCGTCCACATGTTCGCTCGCCTCTGACACAGGGTGCTTTTTGGATAGTCTTATTTCCTACCTATATTACAACCACATACTATTGAACAATATTATGATATAATCATTTATATATTTACCTTATAATAATTTATCTTTATATTACAAATAACTATATAAATATACCCTCAATTAAGTCCGTTCAAATATTAAATAATTTTTAATTTTTTGCATTTTTTTTCATGCATATATTCATTTTATAAGAGCAATAATGATTATAAGTATGGTACAAATTTAAGATATTGAATTATTTTCTTATTTATTATAACATATTATTTTTATGGCCTATAATCCAACAAAAATATTCAATTAGCACCAACAATTTTAAAAATTCTATTTGGTTATCATTACCTACCTTTCCATCAAAATAGACCGGTGTAACTATAAGTGGAACAAAATAAATTATTTACTCTATACTTACAAACTTCTTAGCTATTCTGATTGATCCAATTCCTTTTACCTCTCCTTTTTTTTCCTCACAAATTTGTATATGAAAACGAGTTTTATCAATCCAATTCTAAATATTAATTATGGGTTATCCTTTTTTTTCCTCACAAATTTGTATATGAAAACGAGTTTTATCAATCCAATTCTAAATATTAATTATGGGTTATCCATTATCAATTTTATATTACTACTATTACTGTATCTCTCACCATTTAAGTTAATTTGTAAGTTATTTCAGCAACTACAGCGGTCGAATCGTGGCAACAACTTAACATTCTTTTCAGTTTCTAGGTTCAGGCACAATTGTACATACTCGACCAACAATAAATGGATTTCAAGAAACTCGATACTCCAATGTCCACTTATCTTTACTCTATTAGCTCTTTCGCCACTAGTCTTACCTAGATTAGATTGGACAAACCAAAACACCCAAGGAAATCAAGAATCACACTTGCTAGTCTGGGTTACGAGTGAGAATCTCTCACCTTAGGCTATGACTACCTTGGACTCCATGAGAATCGCCACTGTCAAGTCTCTCATTTTAGCCCATGAAGCCCGTCAGACCTTGTTATATGACTCGACCAATCCCGATACTCTACCGGGTATTCTGGAGGACACCTACAACTCCCATCCTCCTGTTGTGGATGTCACCATTCATCCCAAGACTCTGCTCTCGACTCCTCTGTCTGGTCGCCTCTCTTCCTCCCGTGGATTACAGGGACAGAACCATCTCTTTCAAAAAATTGCTCCCACTCAGAGCATTGGGGGTGCTCCCCTGCGTCTTCTCATTGGAAATTTGCCCAAATGGTGTGTTTTACTTCTCATGGTGGTTTTTATGCAGTAACGGGCCTTCATCTACCCATCTAGTGGGCCGAGGGCATGGGCCTCTCCAGCGGGTTTCATTTGCCCAGTTCGGCCATGCTAGGTCGTCTGCCAGATCCACGCTCAAGCCATTTCTGCACAAATCATCTGGACCGCCTTTATCTTCACTCTCAAGCCCAACATGTCAACTTTGTGGACACCAACATGTCCCAAATTGCCCACCTATCAACTCTCACATGCCTACATCATATCTGAGGATAACAACGCTCATCAACTGCATCGGTATATTGATTCTGATGCAACCAATCATATTACTAATGATTTATCTCAGTTATTTGTTTAGGACTTGCAAACATTTCCAAAGCATCCGATGATTGGAGATGAAACATATTTATCCATTCTCGCCTCCGGTTCTACCTATCTCACTAATTCTCTACATTACTTTCTCCTAAAAACTATCTATTATGTCCCCACTATATCTCTAAATCTTTTATCCGTCTCTCAATTTACCATTAATAATTCTTGCTATTTTGAGTTTCACCCTTCATATTTTCTTATCAAGGATCAACAAACACATCGGGAGCTACTTTGCACGAGTTGTAAAGGTAACCTATACTTCTTGCATTTGAGATCTTCACTAGTTTATCTCAAGCTTATGTTGGTATTCTATTAGTAGCACGATATTGCACCAATGTCTTGGGCACCCGTGTCACGCCCCGACCCGGTTTGGTCAGATCCCCGTGAACAACCCGCCACTCTCCCGGTTTATTAAAGGGTTTCCCCTTATTATAATCCGTAAAGAGTAAGGCGTCCTTTAAACCTGCACCATTTCCTGGAATAGCATAATCAAAATTGCATGAAATTTTAAACTTTACATACCTATCTTACAAGCATCTTAGTTGCTGGTCTTTCAAGGTAGGCTTTCCGAGATTTCCTGAAAGGGATATAAGAGAGTAGGTGAGTACGACTACTCAGTGAATGGGTTTTAAAAGGTCTACTTTTAACTTTTAAGAAAAACATTTATATGGAGTGTGTCGAACTTCTTTCTTTTAAAAAAAAATCCCTTCATTTAAAAATTTAGGTTTTTCCATTATTTCTTAGTTACCGATGTGTCATCACCTAACACACATCCTTCATCATGAAGGTTACACACATTCGCAAGTCAGTATCACTACTGAACCCGCTAGTGGCTTTGAAGCGACTTTTTCTGCCACCCGGATAGAAGTACAACCACTTCTACTCTGGGAATGAGTGGATGTACGTGACATCCGACCCACAATCCCGAAATCACTTCTTCGTGTCCGTATGAGGACAGAGACCTCATCCTGTCCCCACCCTGGTCTTATGCGCTTGGTGCTACTTTAGATTTCGCACAGACACATGGAACGACGAATTGCTCTTATAGCCACCAGGTCGTCCAGTGCCCTTAGAACGCATCACTACCCCTCATGGGCGTCTTGATGATCCTGTACTCACAGTGCATGCACAAACAATGTTTTCTTATATTGCCATGTAATCTGTGGTGCCACTAGTCCAATGGCCCTGACTCTTAACTCAACCCGCAGCTGTTTGTTTTGACTAGTCCGTCGACCTGTCATGTCGCACTGCCGCTAGTTAACTGAGCATGTCTGTCCTATCTTGGTACCATGGCCAAACAATTCACTTATTAAGTTTTATGGCACATATATCATGTTCGTTTACGAGCTCCAGCTCGTGCCAACTAGCCTTAGGCCCACTGTACGAGATTTTCAAAATCGGGCATTTAGCCCCCAAGTTCCAAAACTAAGGCCCCTGGCCTATCAGAGCTATTCGAGCTCCCGTCGAGAAGGTCTCCCAAATAGTTTAAGAATTGGCACATAGTTAGGGGAGAACACTTCCGACAAAATAGGTTTTCACTGTCCATTATACCAACCGGTATAAGGACATTTCCGTTCATAACCGATTAACGGGTTTCAACTTCCTTCGAGGAAGTCTCATCATACCAACCAGGTATGATCTACTTACAACCGGTAAGTAGTTTTTTTTTTGCATAATTTTCACATCACTTTCTCTAAGTGGTGATGATTAAAATACCACTAAACAATGGGTTTTTATACCGAGGTTCTTATCATCCCCTACCGGGTATGATATAAAATTTTCACTCACAACCGGTAAGTGGTTTTTATCTTTAAGTTGTACTCATCATCCCAACCGAGTATGATGTTAGTAAACCCACTCACAACCGGTAAGTGGTTTTTTTACTTTAAGTTATGCTTATTATCTCAACTGGGTATGATGTTAGTAAACCCACTCACCCATTAATGCCGTGAATTCCACTAGACTGGTTCTTTGTATTCACGCGAGCTTGTCCTTATTAGCGTTCCCGGTATTTCGTGTTCCTACACGATATGAACAACCTTGTTCATTATTACTCGGCATAACAGCCTTCATTCATTTCCAATGAATGAGAAAACCCAAACTTTTAGTTATTTGCAATTAGGTCTCTAAAGTTATTTCTCTTTAACTTTAAGTCCCTAATGTTGGTTTTTCCTCAAATTGAGTCCCGTAACTTTTAAAATTTATCTTGGGACCTCAATTTATTCAATTTCACCAAAAAGGGGTTTAATTTCACAAATTTCCAATTTGGTTCCCCAATTTTTCCAAAATTACCATTTTGCCCTTCTTTTACAAAAATGGTCAGTTTTGCCCCAAAAATTCCAAAATTCCTCAATTGGTCCTCCAACATTATTTTCATGCCCAATTGACCCTCAATTTCATAAAATTGTATTTTAGCCCTTTGAATTTCAAAAATCCCCCAAATTTCCCCCAATTTCAACTCTTCAACACTACCGAATTTGATTTCATCAAATTGACCGATCAAACACTTCTAATTATTGAAATTGGAGTTGAAATTGAGTTCCTGCATGTTCATACGATTCTAAGAAACTTTGAATCGCAGATTTTAATGCTGGAACGAGCTTAAACGGAGCTTCGCCGGAAAACAGACCGTAGAGAGAGAAAGCTTTGATTACTCACCGGTGAAGGTACGGCGGTCCGAGCTTTCGATCTGGGCAGATAGGTCTCGTCCTGAGGCTCATCCTAGAATCAAGAATTGTATCAATTGATGCAAAATTGGATTAGAATTTCGTCATTGAAATTCGGTCGACTCTCTCTCTAGCACCGATCAAAAATTGTAAAGGGGAGCCGAATTGGCTTACCTTTCGGTCCTAATTCGGCCGTGAAAAGGCTGAGGAAGTGTTGGGAGGGCTTGGTTTGGTATGAGGAAGGCTTGAAATGGCCGATTTCAGCTTGGCCGAAATAAGGCAGCTTCGATCCGCCGGAGTTGCTTCACTATTCCATCGTGTCGGCGCTTCTCCAACGATTCTCGGATTGACTGGAGTTTGCTATCAGATAGCTGTCTTCTCGCCGGTTCTAAAGAGTCTGACCTTTGTTCAAGTCAAAGCTCTAGTTCGAGCTTTACCGGGAAATGGAGCAATAGAGAGAGAGAGAGAAGTGTTAAGGTGTGAGGAGAATGAAATGGGGATGACCTCTTTATATAGGCGTAAAACTCTCAGACAAGCACGCTTAACTTTGAAGTTCTTATGGAATCTAGTTCACCTGAACCAATTTTGTTTTTATTTTCTAGTTTGTCTTAAGTTTCTTTTCCAAGGTTTAATGAACCCTTTGGATCACTTGAAAGTAGTAAATTTCCATATTGCTTATTCCCAAATATAAACCGGTTTGGTTCTCTTATTCGGTTTGACCGGTTCTTTTCCCGGTTTTCCTTAACTCAAATGTGCGGGGTTTACAACCCGTCTTATCTTATTTTACATTATGTTATATCTAAACTATTATTAATGAAAATGTTTCTCCCCTATCTCTGTGTGAAGCCTACTGATGTGGCAAAATTATACAACGTCATTTTCCTTCAACTAATCATCTCAGCACTCAATGTAACGCCCGATCCAGTTTGGTCGGAACTCTGTGAGCAACCCGCCATACCCTTTGGTCTAGGAAGAGTCAACACTTTCCAAGACTGCGAGGAGTCGGGTGTACTTTCAGACCTTGTTCCCTAGAATAGCATTATACAAAACTTAATAGCTTACAATTTTAAAATACATGACTAAAGAGGTTTGTCCTTGAAATTTCCTTAAGGGTTGTCTCCTTTCTTCTAAAAGGTTTAAAGGGAGGGGTGAGTTTCTACAACTCAGTTAGTGAGTGTTAGGGTGAGTTTTAAAAACACAACTTCCAAATCATCATTTTTTTAATTCACTGTTATGTGAGTTCATCTCTTTTAACACTCCCCCTTGCTCGAGAATTGTTTAGCAAACAATCACACGTCCTTTATCATAAAGGGTACAAGCATTTTCCAATGTAGTACTCTAATTGCATTAATTTGGGGATTGAAGCGCCTTTACCATCCACCTTGATAGAAGTCCTCAACTTCTACCCTAAGTCTGAGTGGACGTTACTCGTCCGACCCTCAGACCCGAATGTACTTCGTGTCCGCTATGTGGGATGAGATCTCATCCTGACCCCGCCCCGGTCTTAGTACGCAAGAAGCTACTCTGAGCTTGAAGACTCACTGGCATGACAAACTGCACTTATCGCATCCAGGTCATCTAGTAGCCCTTAAAATCAATTAGCATACCCCAACTTGGTTTAGTCGGAGTCCTATGATCAACTTGCCATCCTTTCCTGAACCATCCTAGTATTGTTGTCTTGATGATTTAAGGAAGGTAAAGGTGTATCAATACATGTTTTTCATAACAAAATTATTGGGATCTATAGTATGTGTCAAACACTGATCCGGTTTAGTCGGATCCCTGTGAACAACCAGCCACTCTCATGGTCTATCAAGGGTTTCCCCCTTTCTAAACCGCAAGGAGTAAGGTGTCCTTTTTACTTATCTTTCCTAGAATAGCATTATACAAAACCAAGTAATTTAAAATAGACATACCTATCTTGTTCTGAATTAGTAAGGTCTTTAGGAAGGGTCTTTCGTTGGTCACCTGAAAGGGGTAAAAAGGGAGGGGGTGAGTTCTACAAATCAGTGAGCGGGTGTTGGGAGTGAGTTTTTAAGAAAACAACTTTATTCAAAGTATGCCAAAATCCTTATTTCTTTTAAGAAGGATCTTTCCTCAAATTCCAATTTTTCAAAACCTCTTTCCATTTTCCATTTGGTGTGTTTAGCAAACAACACACGCCCTTCATCAAAAAGGAAACATACATTCGCAGGTGTAGCCCTTCCACTGCACCCTCTTGTGGCTCGGAGCGTATTTACCAACCACCAAGATAGAAGTTCATGCACTTCTACCCTAGGTCTGAGTGGATGTTCTTGACATCCGACCTTCACAGCTGAATACCATTCCATGTCTGTATGAGGACAAAGACCTCATCCCGACCCCACCCCGGTCTCATGCTTAAGAAGCTACTCCGAGCTTCCCAACTGACTAGCACAACGAATTGCCATTATCTCTACCATGTCATCTAGTGGCCCTTATGACCCATCACTACCCCTCTTGGGCATCTTCATGGTCATGTACCTCAAGTGCATGCAGAAAGTAGCAGTTTTCACATATAGTCATTTATCTTTAGTGCCATTGGTCCAATGGCCCCAACCCTTTTAGCCGACATGCAGCTGTTTGTCTAGGCTGGTCCGTCGACCTGGCCCTAACGCACTATCGCCAATCCATTGAGTATTATTGGTCTTGACTTGGTACCATGGCGAAATCACACAACAAGTTCATTAGAAATTTCATGGCTTTCTCATTTCAAGTTTGTTTACGAGCTCCTGCTCATGCCCACTGGCCTTGGGCCCACTACACGTGATTTTCCAAAACTAGGATTTAGCCCCACAAGTTAAAAAACTGAGGCATCTAGCCTATCTGAGTTGTTCTAGCTCTTGTTAAGAAGATCTCCCAAATAGTTTAAGCATTGGCACACAGTCACAGGAGAACACTTCGGACAAAAAATATATTTCCACTTCAACCCACCAACCGGATGTGATGATATCTCCACTTACAATCGACAAGCGGGTTTCTCCTTCCTTCAAGGAAGTTCATCATACTAACTGTCACGCCCCGACCCAGTTTGGTCGGATCCCCATGATCAATCCGCCACTCTCCCGGTTTATTTAAAGGGTTTCCCCTTATTATAGACCGTAAAGAGTAAGGTGTCCTTTAAACCTGCACCTTTTCTTGGAATAACATAAATCAAAATTGCATAATATTTTAATTTCATTATATCTGTCTCACATGCATCTTAGTTGATGGTCTTTAAGGTAGGCTTTCTAAAATTTCCTGAAAGGGATATAAGGGAGGCGGTGAGTACAATGACTTAGTGAATAGGTTTTCAAAACTTTTAACTTTTAGGAAAAAAACTTGTATTGGATGTGCCAGATCTCTTTCTTTCAAAAAAATCCTTTCATATCAAATCTCGGTTTTTACCACCATTTCCATATTAATCAAGGTGTGTCATCACCCAACACAGATCCTTCATCATGAAGGTCAAACACACATTCACAGGCTAGCCCGTCCACTAAACCCACTTGTGGCTTCGAAGCAACTTTACCGGCCACCCAGATAGAAGTACGTCCACTTCTACCCTGAGAATGAGTGGATGTTCACGACATCCAACCCTCAATCCTGAAATGAATTCTTCGTGTCCGTATGAGGATAGAGACCTCATCCCGTCCCCACCCCGATCTCATGTGCTTACTGCTACTCCAAATTTCGCACGGTCACCTAGTACGACGAACTGCCCTTGTACTCACCGGGTCGTCCAAGGCCCTTAGGAAGCATCACTACCCCCTCATGGGCGTCTTGATGATCCTGTAATCATAGTGCATGCACAAACAGTATTTTCTTATCATGTCATATAATCTATGGTGCCACTGGTCTAACGGCCCGACCCTCAACTCAACCTGCGACTGTTTGTCTTGACTGGTCTAGAGACCTGTCATGTCACACTGCCACTAGTTGACTGAATATGTCGATCCTGTCTTGGTACCATTGTCAAACAATTCATTTATTAAAGTTTTATGGCACATATCTCATGTTTGTTTATGAGCTCCTGCTCGTGCCCATTGGCCTATGGTCCACTTGTTCGAGATTTTCAAAACCAGGCATAATAGCCCCCAACTTCTAAAATAGAGGCCCCTGGCCTGTAAGAGCTATTCGATCTCTTGTAAAAAAGGTCTCCCAAATTGTTTAAGCATTAGAATACAGTCAGGGGATAGCACTTCTGACAAAAATATATTTTCAACTGTCCATTATACCGACCGGGTATAAGGACATCTCCGCTCATAACTGATGAAAGGGTTTTCAACTTCCTTCGAGAAAGTTTTATCATACCAACCAGGTATGATCTACTTACAATCGGTAAGTAGTTTTTTCGAATGGTTTTCACATCACTCCTTTAAGTTGTAATGTTTAAAATACCATTTGGTAGTGGGTTTTCATTTCGAGGTACTTATCATCCCCAACCGGGTATGATATAAAATCCCACTCACAACCGGTAAGTGGCTTTTAACTTTAAGTTGTGCTAATCATCTCAACCGGGTATGATGTTAGTAAGCTCACTCACTTGTTAATGCAATAAATACTATTAGGTTCTTTGTATTCACGCGAGCTTGTCCTTGTTGGCCTTCCTGGTATTTCGTGTTCCTACACGATATGAACGTCTCGGTTAATTATCCTTCAGCCTAATAGCCTTCATTCATTTCAAATGAATAATAAAATTAAACTTTCATTTATTTGTAATTAGGACCCTAAATTTATTTCTCTTTAACTTTAAGTCCATAATGCTGGTTTTTCCTCAAATTGAGTCCTGAATCTTTTAAAATTTATTATAGGACCTCAATTTATTCCATTTCACAAAAAGGGGTTTAATTTCCCAAATTTCCAATTTGCTTCCCCAACTTTTCCAAAATTACCATTTACCCTTCTTTTACAAAAATGGTAAATTTTAACCCAAAAATTCTAAAATTCCTCAATTGGATCTCTAATATTTTTATCATGCCCAATTGACCCTCAATTTTAGGAAATTGCATTTCGGTCCTTCGAATTTTTTAAAATCCCTAATTTTCCCCAAATTCCAACTTCTTAACACAACCGAATTTGATTTCATCAAATTGACCAATCAAACATTTCCAATTGTTGAAATTGAAGTTAAAATTGAGTTTCTACATGTTCATACGAATTTTTAGCAATTTGAATAACAAGTTTTAACACCGAAATGAGCTCAAACGGAGCTTCATCAGAAAATAAACTATAGAGAGAAAAAGCTTCGATTACTCACCGGTGAGGGCACGGCAGTCCGTGCTTTTGATCTAGACAGATAGCTCTCGTTGTGGGGTTCATCCTAGAATTAAGAATTGCATCAATTGATACCGAATTGAGTTATAATTTCATCATAAAAATTCTGTCGGTTCTCTCTCTAGCACCGGCTAGAAATTGTAGAGGGGAGCCTAATTGGCTTACCTTTCAGTCCTAATTCGGTCATGGGAGGGCCGAGAAAGTGTTAGAAGGGCTTGGTTTGGCCTGAGGAGGGCTCGAAATGGCCGATTTCTCTCCCACTTTGTTCTAATGTTCCTTCCCAAGGTTTATAAATCTCTTTGGGTCACAAGGGAGTTGGATTTGTCTAATTTGCCAGTTCCCCAATAAATGGGTTTGTGAACTAATTCGGTTTTCTTACTCGGTTTTCACCGGTTCTTTTCCTTGTTTTCCTTAACTCAAAAAGGTGAGGTTTACAACTCTCCCCTCCTTTTAGGAGTTTTGTCCCCAAAACTTAATTAGCAATCTTGCATGAGGAATCATTTCCTTTGATATCCATTTGGTGTTTGCTTAACATGCAAACTCTTCTCTTATTCTTCTAACTAGCCCTTTTTACATCCTTCACTTAAGGAACTTCTTTTCCTTTATATTATTTACTCCCTTCATGGAGTTTATCATAACTAGATATACCTTACTTAAGGGTATATCCTTAGATTCACATCTATCTTTGCTTAGAGCAACATTTTTCCCTTTGAGGTCCCATACTCAAAATTGGGAGTTCCAAGATACCTAACTATTCTCGTGTCTAGTTAACCTCCTGGTCATTGCAACCCTTAGCTCGACGTCCTTTAGAGCGTTACGTACCTATTTTCACCGATTTCCTTGTCATCACATTTTCGTCC
Organism: Trapa bicornis; assembly: GCA_030064425.1. Classification (NCBI taxonomy): domain Eukaryota; kingdom Viridiplantae; phylum Streptophyta; class Magnoliopsida; order Myrtales; family Lythraceae; genus Trapa; species Trapa bicornis. Next base: position 11,012,623 of record CM057748.1, on the reverse strand, counting down.
TCCTTTATATGTTGCTCCTTATAATTCAGTCCAAACTTTAGGTTTGACATTGTCATTTTTACTAACTAACTCTTCCTTATTTTAAGTCATGTTTTCCTCGGGACTATTAGGTATACCTGCCCTTTACATCATGACGTTTTCTAGATCTTGACTCTATATCCATTAGATTTTAAGAACACCTCCTTTAGAATTATTCCTAACTTTCTAACCACTCAGGGATTGTATATGTCACGTCCCGACCCTATTTGGTCGGATCCCCGTGATCAACCCGTCACTCTCCCAGTTTATTAAAGGGTTTCCCCTTATTATAAACCATAAAGAGTAAGGCGCCCTTTAAACCTGCACCTTTTCCTGGAATAGCATAATCAAAACTGCATAACATTTTAACTTCACCATACCTGTCTCACAGGCGTCTTAGGTGATGGTCTTTAAGGGTAGGTTTTCCGGGATTTCCTGAAAGGGATATAAGGAAGGGGGTGAGTACAACTACTCAGTGAATTGGTTTTCCAAAAGTTTAGACTTATAAGAAAATATTTATTATTGAAGTGTGCCAGACTCCTTTCTTTCAAAAATCATTTCATTCAAAATTTCGTGTTTTATCACCATTTCCTTATTTAATCACGGTGTGTCATCACCCAACACACATCCTTCATCATGAAGGTTAAACACACATTCGTTGGTCAGTACGTCCACTGAACCCACTTGTGGCTTCGGAGTGACTTTATCAGCCACCTGGATAGAAGTACGTCCAGTTCTACCCTGAGAATGAGTGGATGTTCGTGACATCCGACCCTCATTCCCGGAATAAATTCTTCGTGTCTGTATGAGGACAGAGACCTCATCCCGTCCCCACCCCGATCTCATGCGCTTGGTGCTACTCCAAATTTCGCACGGTCACCTGGAACGACGAACTTCCCTTATACTCACTGGGTCATCCAAGGCCCTTAGGACACATCACTACCCCTCATGGGCGTCTTCATGATCCCATACTCACAGTGCATGCACAAACAATGTTTTCTTAATATGCCATGTAATATGTGGTGTCATTAGTCCAACGGTCCCGACTTTCAACTCAACCTGTAGCTGTTTGTCTTGTCTGGTCCGGAGACCGGTCATGTCGCACTGCTGCTAGTTGAGTGAGAATGTCGGACTAACCTTGGTACCATAACCATATAATTTACTTATTAAAGTTTTATGGCACATATATTATGTTCGTTTACGAGCTCCTGCTCATGTCCATTGATCTATGGCCCACTGTTCGTTATTTTAAAAAAATCTAGGCATATTAGCCCCCAAGTTCCAAAACGGCCCCCGACCTATAAGAGCTATTCGAGCTCCCATCGAGAAGGTCTCCCAAATTATTTAAGCATTGGCACACAGTCAGGGGAGAAAACTTCTGACAAAAAGATATTTTTACTATCCATTATACCGACCCGATATAAGGACATCTCCGTTCATAACCGATAAACGGGTTTTCAACTTCCTTCCAGAAAGTTTTATTATACCAACTGGGTATGATCTACTTACTATCGGTAAGTAGTTTTTCTGCATGGTTTTCACATCACAACTCTAAGTCGTGATGTTTAAAAGGCCACATAGTAGTGGGTTTTTATTTCGATGTGCTTATCATCCCCAACCGGGTATGATATAAAATCCCACTCACAACTGGTAAGTGGTTTTTAACTTTAAGTTGTGCTTATCATCCCAACCAGATATGACGTTAGTAAACCCACTCACCCGTTAATGCCATGAATTCCACTAGACTGGTTCTTTATATTCACGCGAGCTTGTCCTTACTAGCGTTCCCGGTAATTCATGTTCCTACACAATATGAACACCTTGTTTCATTATCCTTTGGCCTAATAGCATTCATTCATTCCAAATGAATGAGAAAGTCAAACTTTCATTTATTTACAATTAGGTCCCTAAAGTTATTTCTCTTTAACTTTAGGTCCCCAAATGCCGGTTTTTCCTCAAATTGAGTCCAGAAACTTTTAAAATTTATCCCGAAAATAGGCTCTAATACCACGCTAGTTGTCAAGCCCCAACCCGGTTTGGTCAGATCCCCATGATTAACCCGCCACTCTCCCGGTTTATTTAAAGGGTTTTCCATTATTATAGATCGTAAAGAGTAAGACGTCCTTTAAACCTGCACCTTTTCCTAGAATAACATAAATCAAAATTGTATAATATTTTAATTTCATCATACCTATCTCATAGGCGTCTTAGTTGATGGACTTTAAGGTAGGCTTTCCATAATTTCCTGAAAGGGATATAAGGGAGGGGGTGAGTACAATGACTCAGTGAATGGGTTTTCAAAACTTTTAACTTTTAGAAAAAAGACTTGTATTGGAGTGTACTAGACTCTTTTCTTTCAAAAAATCCTTTCATATCAAATCTCGGTTTTTACCACCATTTCATTATTAATCAAGGTGTGTCATCACCCAACACACATCCTTCATTATTAAGGTCAAACACACATTTGCAGGCCAGCCCATCCACTGAACCCACTTATGGCTTCGGAGCGACTTTACCGACCACCCAAATAGAAGTACGTCCACTTCTACCCTGAGAATGAGTGGATGTTCGCGACATCCAACTCTCAATCCCAAAATTATTTTTCGTGTCCGTATGAGGATAGAGACCTCATCCCCATCTCTTCTCCGGTCTCATGCGCTTAGTGCTACTCCAAATTTCGCACGGTCACCTAGTACAACTAACTGCCCTTATACTCACCGGGTCGTCCAGGGCCCTTAGGAAGCATCACTACCCCTCATGGGCAGCTTGATGATCCTGTAGTCATGGTGTAAGCACAAACAGTATTTTCTTATCATGCCATATAATCCGTGGTGCCACTGGTCCAACGACCCCGATCCTCAACTCAACCTGCTGCTGTTTGTCTTGACTAGTCCAAAGACTTGTCATATCTCACTGCCACTAGTTGATTGAATATGTCAATCCTATCTTGGTACCATGGCCAAACAATTCATTTATTAAAGTTTTATGGCACATATCATGTTTGTTTACGAGCTCCTGCTCGTGCCCACTGGCCTATGGCCCACTTGTTCAACATTTTCAAAACCAGGCATAATAGCCCCCAAGTTCCCAAACCGAGGCCCCCAGCCTATAAGAGCTATTCGAGCTCCCATTAAGAAGGTCTCCCAAATCATTTAAGTATTGGCACATAGTCAGGGGATAGCACTTCCGACAAAAATATATTTTCAATTATCCATTATACCGATCGGGTATAAGGATATCTCCGCTCATAACCGATGAACGGGTATTCAACTTCCTTCGATGAAGTTTCATCATACCAACCGGGTATGATCTACTTACAACTGGTAAGTAGTTTTTCCGAATGATTTTCACATCACTCCTCTAAGTTGTGATGTTTAGAATACCACTTGGTAGTGGGTTTTCATTTCGAGGTACTTATCATCCCTAACCGGGTATGATATAAAATCCCACTTACAACTGGTAAGTAGTTTTTAACTTTAAGTTGTGCTCATCATCCCAACCGGGTATGACGTTATAAGCCCACTTACCTGTTAATACAATGAATTCCATTAGACCGATTCTGTATTCACGCAAGCTTATCCTTACTGGCGTTCCCGGTACTTCGTGTTCCTACATGATATGAACGTCTCGGTTCATTATCCTTCGGCCTAATAGCCTTCATTCATTCCAAATGAATGAGAAAATCAAACTTTCATTTATTTGCAATTAGGTCCCTAAAGTTATTTCTGTTTAACTTTGAGTCCATAATGCAGGTTTTTCCTTAAATTGAGTCCCGAAACTTTTAAAATTTATCATAGGACCTCAATTTATTCCATTTCACAAAAAGGGGTTCAAGTTTCCTAAATTCCCAATTTGGTTCCCAACTTTTCCAAAATTACCATTTTGCCCCTACTTTACAAAAATGATAAAATTGACCCCAAAAATTCTAAAATTGATCAATTAGTCCTCCAACATTTTTTCCATGCCCAATCGGTCATAAATTTTAGGAAATTGTACTTTAGTCCCTCGAATTTTCAAAATCTCCAATTTTCCCCCAATTTCATCCTCTCAACCTGACCTGATTTGTCACACCTCGACCCGGTTTGGTCGGATCCCCGTGAACAACCCGACACTCTCCTGGTTTATTAAAGGGTTTCCCCTTATTATAAATCGTAAAGAGTAAGGTGTCCTTTAAACCTACACCATTTCCTAGAATAGCATAATCAAAACTGCATGAAATTTTAAACTTTACATACATGTCTTATAGTCATCTTAGTTGATGGTCTTTCAAGGTAGACTTTCCGGGATTTCCTAAAAGGGATATAAGGGAGGCAGTGAGTATGACTACTTAGTGAATGGGTTTTCAAAGGTATACTTTTAACTTTTAAGAAAAACATTTATATGGAGTGTGTCAGACTCCTTTCTTTTCAAAAATCCTTTCATTTAAAAATTTCTCTCGGGTTTTTCCATTATTTTATAGTGCATGTACAAACAATGTTTTCTTATCAAGCCATGTAATATGTGGTGCCACTGGTCCAATGGCCCCGACTCTCAACTCAACCAGCAATTATTTTTCTTGATTAGTTCGTCGACCTGTCATGTCGCACTTCCGCTAGTTGAGTGAGCATGTCGGTCCTATCTTGGTACCATGTCCAAACAATTCACTTATTAAGTTTTATGGCACATATATCATATTCGTTTACGGGCTCCTACTCGTGCCAATTGGCATTGGGCCCACTATAGGAGAATTTCAAAAACTGGGCATTCTAGCCCTCAAGTTCCAAAACCGAGGCCCTAGGCCTATAAGAGCTATTCGAGTTCCCATCAAGAAGGTCTCCCAAATAGTTTAAGCATTGCCACACAGTCAGGAGAGAACACTTCTGAAAAAATAGGTTTTCACTATCAATTATACCAACCGGTATAAGGACATCTCTATTCATAACCGATGAACGGGTTTTCAACTTCTTTCGAGGAAGTTTTATCATACCAACTGGGTATGATCTACTTACAACCGGTAAGTAGTTTTTCCGCATAATTTTCACATCACTTTCTCTAAGTGATGATTAAAATACCACTAAATAGTGGGTTTTTATATCGATGCACTTATCATTCCCAACCGGGTATCATATATCATCCCACTCACAACCAGTAAGTGGCTTTTATCTTTAAGTTGTGTTCATCATCCCAACCGGGTATGATGTTAGTAAACCCACTCATCCGTTAATGCCGTGAATTTCACTAGACCGGTTCTTTGTATTCACACGAGCTTATCCTTGTTGGCGTTCCCAGTACTTTGTGTTCCTACACGATATGAACATCTTGGTTCATTATCCTTCGACCTAATCGCCTTCATTCATTCCAAATGAATGAGAAAGTCAAACTTTCTTTTATTTGTAATTAGGTCCCTAAAGTTATTTCTCTTTAACTTTAAGTGCCTAATGCCGGTTTTTACTCAAATTAAGTCCCGAAACTTCTAAAATTTATCAAGGACCTCAATTTATTCCATTTCACAAAAAGGGGATTAATTTCCCAAATTTCCAATTTGGTCCTCCAACTTTTCCAAAATTACTATTTTGCACTTCCTTTACAAAAATGGTAAGTTTTGCCCAAAAAATTTCAAAATTCCTCAATTGTCCTCCAACATTATTTTCATGCCCAATTGACCATCAATTTCATAAAATTGCATTTTGGTCCTTTGAATTTTGAAAATCCCCAATTTCCCCCAATTCCAACTCTTTAACACAGCCAAATTTGATTTCATCAAATTGACCATTCAAACACCTCTAATTATTGAAATTGAAATTGAAATTGAGTTCCTCCATGTTTATACAATTACATAGAACTTTGAATCGTGAGTTTTGATGCCAGAATGAGCTCAAACGGAGCTTCGCCGGAAAACGGATTGTAGAGAGAAAAAGCTTTGATTACTCACCGGTGAGGGCACGATGGTCCGAACTTTCAATCTAGACAGATAGCTCTCATCCTGAGGTATATCCTAGAATCAAGAATTACATCAATTGATGCCGAATTGAGTTAGAATTTCATCATTGAAATTTTGTGGGTCCTCTCTCTAGCACTGGCCAAAAATTGTAGAGGGGAGCCGAATTGGCTTACCTTTCAGTCCTAATTCAGCCGTGGGAGGGCTGAGGAAGTGTTAGGAAGGCTTGGTTTGGCCTGAGAAGGGCTTGAATTAGCCAATTTCAACTTGGCCAAAATAGGGCAGCTTTGGCCCGCCGAAGATGTTTCACTGTTTCATCACGTCGGCGTTTCTCTGGTGACCCTCAGAGCAAACGGAGACTACAGACATGTAGCTGACTTCTCCCTGGTTCTAAAGAACCTGACCTCGCCTTGTTTGGCTCAGAAAAGATCCCATGTCAGAGCTCTGGTTCAAGCTTCGCCGGAAAATGGAGCAATTGAGAGAGAATGAAGTTTTCAGGTGTTGAGAGGATGAATGGGGAGGGGCTCTTTATATAGAAAGCTCGGGGACCCGTTGATTGTCCGTTTGGCACCGTTATGTCTGACATTGATGACCCGAAATGCCTTAAACAGAAGTGTTTCTTCGTCACCGGCATTTCTTCAGTTTCCTGGCTAGTGAACAGTGTTGTCATCCTGAGGAAGAACATGACACTGTTCTGAACCAGACCAAACTGGTCCGAACCGGTTTCAAAGCTTAAACCGGCCGATTCACCCCCCATTCGATCAAGTTTTTCAAATCTAAAATTTTCTAAATTTATCTATATTCATTCTCTATTCAATTTGAATTATTTAAGCCACGTAGAAAATGGATTTAGGATTCGGTTCATTAGTGGTTCAAACCGGTCCGAACCGGTTCGGATCCGGTTCACCTGAACCGATTTGGTTTTCTTCCCCAATTCCTTCACAAGTCCATTTCCATGTCTTTTGTGATTCCTTGGGTCACTTAGGGTCCATAAAATTCCCGGTTTACCATCTCTTTATCGATTTCGGTTCATAAACCAACTCGGTCCTTAAACCGGTTCAATTCAGTTTGGGTCCGGTTCACCCGAACCGGTCTGGTTTTTCTCTCCCAATTTGTTATAAGGTTCCTTCCCAAGGTTTATGAATTTCTTTGGAGTATAACGGAGTTGAATTCCTTTGTTTTGTCTGATCTCTATCGGTTCCGGTTCATGAACCGACTCGGTTCATAAACTAGTTCAATCCTGTTGGACCCGGTTCATCCAAACCGGTCTAATTTTCCTCTTCCAATTCATCCTAAGGTTCTTTTCCCTAATATTTGAACCCTTTGGATCACCTAGGAGTTGTAAATTCCTAAATTGTCCATTCAAAATTTATCGGGTTTGTGAACCGGTTTGATTTTCTCACTTGGTTTGACCAGTTCTCTTCCCAGTTTTCCTTAGCTCAAAAGGGTAGGGTTTACAGGATTTGATTTCATCAAAGTGACCCTCAATCGAAGTTAATTGTTAAAATTGAAGGAGGATTTGAGTTCCTACACATCCATTCGATTCAATTGCACTTTGAATCGCATGAATTGACGTCGGAATGAGCTCAAATGGAGCTTCGCCGAAAAACTGAATGTAGAGAGAGAAACCTTCGAAAGCTTACCGTCGGAGGCGCGACAATCCAAGCTTTCAATCTAGGTAGATAGCTCTTGTCCCGAGGTTCCTCCTAGGATCAAGAATAACCTCAATTCATGTCGAATTGAGGGAGAATTTGGTCACTAAAGATTTGTTGGTTCTCTCTCTAGCACCAATTGAAATTTATAAAATGGATCCAAATTGGCTTAACTTTCTACTCTAATTCTACTGTATGAGGGCTGTGGAAGTGTTGGAAGGGCTTGATTTGGCTTGAGAAGGGCTTGAATTGGCTGATTTAAGCTCAGCCGAAATAGGGCAGCTTTGGTTCGTCAGAGCTACTTTAATGTTCTATCATTCTGGCGTTTCTCTGGCGATCTTTAGAACAAATGAAGACTACAGTCGTGTAGCTAACTTCTCCTCAAATCTAAAGAACTTGACCACGTCTTCTTTGGCTCAGAAAAATGCCCAAGTCGAAACTTTGGTTCGAGATCCATCCGAAAATGGAGCAGTAGGGAGAGAGTGGAGTTTTCATGTGTGAGGACGATGAATGAGGAGGGTCTCTTTATATAGGAAGCTCGGGGACTTCTTGATCGTCCGATTGTCGCCTTAATGGTGGTCATTCATTGCCTGAAACTCCGTGGCCAGAGACTTTTCATCTTTATCGTCGCTGCTCAATTTTCTGACAAGTGAACAGTGCTGTCAACTGAAGGAAGAAGACGACACTATTCTGAACTGGACTATACTAGTCCGAACCAGGTTTAATGCTTAACCCGCGGATTGAGGCCCTGTTCGATCAATTTTTTCAAAATTAAAAATTTGTAAATTCATCAAAATTCATTATATATCAAATGGTGACATCAATTCTCCGATTTGAATTTTATAAGCCACCTAGAAAAATGAATTTAGAAACTGGTTCAATAGTGGTTCAGACCTGTTCAAACAGGTTCAATCCGGTTCACCTAAACCGGTTTGGTTTTCACCTCCAATTCATACTAAAGTCCTTTCTCATGACTTTTGTGACTCTTTAGGTCACACGGGATCCATAAATTTCTCAGTTTACCCTTTCTCTATCGGTTGGGGTTCATGAACCGGATCAGTTTTCTCACCCGGGTTGACCTATTCTTTCTCTAGTTTTCTTATCCTAAAGGAGCGGGGTTTACACAAATGCTGCAATTCAAAGCTCAATTGAGTCGTATGGAAATGTAGGAACTAATCCATGCCATCAATTGAGCAATTAACCCCATTTGAACGGCTAATTTGAAGAAATCAAATTCAGTTAGTAGAGAGGGGTAGAAATTAGGGAAAAACTAGGGGAAATTTGATTTTGGAAAATTGAGGGACCTCCATGCAATTTCTCAAAATTGAAGGCCAATTGGCAATGCGAAAGATGTTGGAGGACCAATTGATCAATTTTCGAAAGATTTGGGGCGAAATGATTATTTTTGGAAAGTAGTGGCAAAACGGTAATTTTGAAAAAGTTGGGGACCGATTTAGAAATTTGGAGAATTTGAGCCTCGTATATAATTTTAATAAAAATTAAGGGTCCAATGAGGATATTAGAAATCCTTGGGACTCAATTTGGGAAAAATTGAACACCAGGGACCTAAAGTCAAGAAATATGAACTTTAGGGACCTAAGTAAAATGAAACCAAGATTTGGACCTAGTCGCTCAATACGTGAGAAAAAGAAGGTTGTCATGTCGAACCCTTTCTAATAATGATACCCAAACCGTGTAGGGACACATGGGACCAGAACGCAAGCAAGAGAGCTAGCGTGTACTTAGAAAACTGACTAGGGACAAACACGCCACAATTATCGGGTGAGTGGGATTATCTAACGTTATACCTGGTTGGAATGATGAACACATTTGTTAATTGAAAAACCTACTTACCGGTTGTGAGTGGGACATTTTAAATGTCATTCTCGGTTGGGTTGATGAGTATCTTTTCTAAGTTGAAAGCCACCGTGAGTGGTATTATCTAACGTCATACTCGATTGGGGTGATGAGCACCTTTGTTAACTGAAAAACTTATTTACCAGTTGTGAGTGGGCTTAATTACACTTCATACCCGGTTGGGATGATTGGCACATTTTTAAAAGTTAAAAACCTACTTACCGGTTGTAAGGGGGATTATTTAAACATCATGTCCGATTGGTATGATGAGCTTCTTTGTTGAAAGGAAAAACCCGCATACCAGTTTTAAGCAGACCTATCATCACACCAACCGGGTGTGATGAGTTGAAAAGAAGATTTTGTCGGAAGTGTTCTACTCTAACTGTGTGTCATTGCTTAAACTATTTGAGAGACCTTCTTAACAAGAGCTAGAACAGCTCTAATAGGCCAAGGGCCTCGATTTTGAACTCATAGGGCTCAAGGCCCAGTTTTGAAAAATACGTGGAGTGTGCCCAAGGCCAGTAGGCACAATTTGAAGCTCGTAAACAAACATGAATAGGAAGAGCCATGAAAACTCTTATTTAAAATGGAAATTAATTGTATGAGTCATGACAGTACCAAGCCAGGACCGACAATGCTCGATGGGCTAGCTATAGTGCGTTAGGGCCAAGTTGACGGACCGGCCAGACAAACAGCTACAGGCTAGGTTGAGTGTCAGAGTCACTGGACCATCGGCACCAAAGAGAATTGCTAAATTATAAAAACTATTGTTTGTGCATGCACTTATGGATTCGAGACCATCAAGACGTCCAAGGGGGTAGTGATGGGTTCTAAGGGCTATTGGACGACATGGTGGAGATAAGGGCTATTCATTATGCCAATTAGTCATGAAGCTATGGGAGCTTCTTGTGCATGAGACCGGGGTGGGGTCAGGATGAGGTCTCCATCCTCGTACGAACACGAAGTGAATTTCGGGTCTAAGGGTCGGACGTATGGGACGTCCACTCAGACTCCGGGTAGAAGTTAGGGACTTCTATCAGGGTGGATGGTAAAGACGTGTCGATCCATAAGTGGGTGCAGTTGTCCTAACTGTATCTTGCAAATGCTTGAATCCTTTTATAATAAAAGGCATGTGTTTATTTGCTAAATGTCTCCTAAGGCAAGGGGATGTGCTAAAAGAGCTAAACACACATAATAAGTGAAATGGTGAAAGCTTTTAAAAACTCGTACAGTTGTACTACGTGAAACACTTCCTGAGCAAGGAGAAGTGATAAAAGAATTAAACTCACATAATGGTGAATAAATTTTAAAAGGATGATTTATTTTTCTAAGATAAAGAGAAACCCCAACATTTTAGTGAAGAAAGCGTATTTTTTAAAAACTCATTTCCCAACATCCGCTTAGTTCATTAAGTTGTAGAAACTCATCCCTCACTTTAACCCATTTTTAGGAAGGAAGACGAACCCTTAAGGAATACTTCGAAGCCAAACCCTTAAAACAAGTATGTAAAGTTGTTAACGTATTAAGTTTTGTATTTATTATAGAAAAATCAGATGAAAAAGGACGTCTGACTTCCCACATGTGGAAGGATGTAAAATCTTTGTTAGACCAAATGGAGTGACGGGTTACTAACAAACATCCCCGTGATACTTGATATCTAAAGGCAATTATTAAAGGTCTAATTTTAGTAGTACTTCGAGATCTTCAAAATTATTGAGATTTAGGAAAATCTTATTTCTTATAACAAAGTTTGATTTGCAACATATTGTTTGTTGTCAAATATGTTTTGTGGGGATATGCTTTTTACCTAATTTATGGGACAATTTTTATGGGTAGCTCTATCTATGGGAGCACACTGTTGTATTTTTTAATAATAATTTTGTGTTGTAAAGTTAGTAACAGGAGGATGTCATATGGCCATGCATATATTTTAGATTTTGTAGTTTCTTGTTGGTTACCCATGAGATTTGATTGTACATGTATGCTATTTTTTGCACATTAAGGTAATCTTGTTTTTCTTTTTTCAATCTTTTTTAATGGATTGTTGTAGGGCAAGACATGAATTATATAGTTAAGTATGTATTAGGTGGAAAGGAAGGGAGAAGTTTGCAGAGATAAACTATAAGTGTTCTATTTTTCTCTTTCTTATTCACTTGATATTTGTTGGATACACAATCACTTTAAATATGCATTCTAAAGTTAGAGAACTTGATCACTCATACTAATGAGCTACCGTAAACTTTTAAATAGTTTCTCTTCCATAATTCTTACTAGGTTTTTAGATTTATTGAAGTTGTTAGCCTGATGAGTCACTTGCATTGAGAAGCTCAAAAATTAAAGTACTCAAATTTAAGTATTCAGGAGAAAATCAAGGAGTTGAAGGTCCTCTTTACCTATGAATTACTTAGTATCTAAGAATTACTGGTACCATTGTCTTTAGAATTTTTTATTTATTTCATTTAGCTAGATTATTGGATTGTATTTTAGGGAGCAACAAAACGTGAGGAAAAATAAAATTTGTGAGGAGAAATAAAGTCTAATGCAATGAGAAGTTGTTAGGAGTCACTTGCAATGAAAAGCTCAAAAATTAAAGTACTCAAATTTAAGTATTCAGGAGAAAATCAAGGAGTTGAAGGTGAGCCTCTTTATCGATTAATTACTTAGTATCTAAGAATTACGACTTATAGGTTGAAGAAAAATAAATTTTGTAAAGAGAAATAAAGTCTAATGCAATTTTTATATTGAAAATTTTTGAGTGATTTGGATATAAGATGTTTGAAAGTATTAAAATGGAAAGTAAAGTAAAAGGCTCGAGTCTCTATTAGATATTTGGGTTTTGCAATTTCTCTAGTACATGAGAATTCTTTTTGTAATTGATGAACCAAGTAGCTTTTGATCAAATCGTGATAGTATGTATATGTGACTAAAAAGATTGCTAAATTCTAAAATGTACTTACTCTATATTAAATCTTGTAAATATTAATAAGTTGAATCATTTATAATATCTAACGTTTAAAATATTATTTTTATACAAAATAAATATATTTAGTACTAATTTTAACTTTTGTTAAAAATATAATGGTCATATAGTGTTAAATGAAAATTTTTGAGATGGATCATTATTTAATTAGAAGTAAAAAAAATGAAATTAAGTGTTTTATTTTAATTATACCAGTTTGAAATTTTAAAACATAATAATTTTAAAACTAACAAATTTTTAATACTCTTAATATTAATATTTTCTATTAATAAAACTCAAATATGTGTTTGGATATTAAATATTTAGTGGATAAAATAAAATTAATATTTTTGTCTAATTTAATAGTGTTACAAGATGAATGAAATATAACTAGGAAAATATTCATTTAAATAAAAATTACATATTTAATGAATATTATTCAACTATATCATTTATTAAGTCATTTATTAGGATTTAAAAAGGGTTTATATAATCTTTAATATTATTTAAATTGTAATTTTTAAATTATTATATTTTTATATTTTATTTCACTTTTATTAATAATATTAAATAGTATACAGTAAATTTAGTGTAAATACATGTAACTTGTAATAAAAAATACTAATATTAATAGTATTATACAATAGTTAGTTTTAAAATTATAAATCTATATTATGTCGGCAATAGTTTTAAAATCTATATTAATATTAAGAGGATTTGGGTTTAAAATATAAGATTTGAGTCTTATTAATCACGGCAATTCTTCCTTTTTTTTATAAATTGAAATATATTTATGAATTAATAAGATTTGAAGGAGATTTTTAAATAAAACATTTAAGTTTTTTTACAAATTAAAGTGATATTTTTATATAATTAAAATGTAAATATTATATTATAAAAATTAATTGAAAATAAATTTTAAGTAAAAAAATTTCTTAAGATTATAATTTTTAAATTTATGGAATAAATAATTTTTTATTTTATAATATTTATATTTTAAATAAATAATCAAATTAATAAAAACTCACTCAGTAAATTATAAATGCTACTATTTTTTATATATCTTTAAATACACTAAAATATATATAAAATATTAAATATATTTTAATTAACATGTACAATCAAACCCACCAAGAATAATGGAGTTGGATAATGGAGTTGGCTACAAGAGTCACTGTAGTGGAGTACAAGACGAGATAGATATACTGCTTGAACGCATCAGGACACTAGAAAAAAGAAAAAGGTAGGAGGTTTAAGGTTTAAAAACATAAATTCATATAATATTAATTTTGTTATAAATTTAAAATATTATATTATATTATAAAAAGTATTTAAAAGCTGAATTTTGAACAAAAAAATTTCAGTTTATTAAAATTTTAAATTTTAAATAACTTTTTTATATTATAACATTTATATTTTTAATAAATAAATAAATCAATTATAACCCACTTATTATAATATTTTTTTTGTTAATATCTCAAAATTTATTTAAAAGCAAAAATATATTATAATTCCTGAGTAGAGTAGAATTTGTTGACGTAATGAAGACTTATAAAAAATAAAAATTTAATACATTTTTTATTTTCTTTATTAATTTATACATTTTTAAGTATTACCAACAAAAAGTACTTTTTATTTAATACCTGTCTTAAATTAATAAAATATTTTTAACGATATTAGACTTTTTCAAGTATGAAAGTAAAGAAAAATTATTAAAATAGTTATTTAATTAAAAATCTCGTACTCATATACCACTCATATTATTTGAATAATATTTTTTTAAATTCTCTTTCATCCTTTTCATAAATAAATAAATGATTGAAAAAATGAAATTTATTTTTTATAAATTAGACAATATAAAAAAATTGATGGAAAGAAAATTTTCCTACACTCTTTTTCTTCCATTTTAAATTAAAAATTCTTCCCCAACTGCCGCGGGAACATATTGATTATCTCACATATAAAAGGTCTATTTTATCCTGAAATGGACCAGGGTGGCCTCTGTATGACCCGAGCACTTGGGTAAGCAAAAAAAAAGCATAACACAGGCACTGACCAAATAAGAGAATTGTTGCAACTTGCCCCTTGGACCACACATCTCTCCACAAAGAATTGTACGTAATGCCAGCGTCCATGAAATTCCATCTATGATTGGGTCCCTTCTCTGTCAGCATGATAAAATTAACTTTGCATGACGATGAGCGCAGAGTTGGCGTTGAAGATTCAAAATCTCACCAACTCCTTCGTCTGTTATTGCCAGTGTAGATACATCATTTTATCTTTAGGATTTGACTGCTAGTCAGGGTACGGTAATGCCAGTGAGAAAATTAATGAAGTGAGGCGGCTCAGTGCAAGCAACAGATGTTGATTGTGCATTCGTTTACTTAGCAGAACAGTTTCGTGATTGGATTGAATCACCGAGGTATAGATCAGCAGCACGACTGAGAAACAAGGGAGACAGACTGTGTCAAATTGGAGCAATATATTTCAATTTTTTTCACAAATAAATCTTTAATATATGTTTTCCATTCAAGATACTACAACAATCAAGAATGGGACATCATCAAGAAAGAGGGAAAATAATAACAGTAAGTGGAGGGTGTGGTTAATTAATTGATGAGAAAGGAAAGAAGGATCAACAAAATTTCATTAATTCCTAATCGAGTGCACAACTCTATTGATTAAGGCCACCGTCCCTGTGGAAGTCCCATTCCCTTATTATCCTATACAGGAAGTATTATTATTTTGTATTATTAATAATCACAAATAGTATTATTATTATTTTAAAATATTTCCATTTGTACTTCTCACCTCAGTTACAATCTCAATTTGGCTTAAAGTGCACATTATTAGTTTATAATATATTTGATCGGGCTAATAAATCACTTATTTATACAACAAGTTTTATTTTTATTTATATTATCTACATTTTTTATGATATTTTCAAAATATTGTATTTGACTCCGTTATTTTTTAAAAATTGTGAATTTAAGTTCACATAACATTATAATTAATAATACAACTATATATTTCATATTTTACATAAATAATATATTACTAAAAAATAATTTTTTTCAGGTTCAAAAGTGAAGTAAAATATATTTAAAAAATATTTTTAATTATATTATACATATTAAATATATAAATAATTATCGATTCAATCAAATTTAATTTAAATAATTATCGATTCAATCAAATTTAATTTAAAAAATTTAAATTATTCTTCATCTTTTACAAAATTAATTATTTACTATATTGCACTAAAGATAGTTTGTGACTTAAATGTTAAGCCCACGGATTATTTGATACAAGGACTTATGAAGCCTATTTTTTTTAAAGTAGTTATATTTTCTTTAGAGTCCATTTATTTGAGTCTACTTTATCACCATAAGGTACTTATTCCCTTGTAATATATGTTTAATTATCTTCTTCTTTTTTTTATTTTAGCTTACATTGTATACTTTTTGTTTCATGCCTCATTTTGATTATATTTGAACATGCTTATTAGGTACTAATTTATTAGTATTATAAATTATTCAATGTAAACTTTATTATTATATAAGAATCAATTGTTTAATATTTTAATTAAACTTTTGCTAATTTTATAGTATTTATGAGTTAGGTAATAATAGTACCCAACATGTCTACTCATATAAATATTTATTTGTAAAATAGTTTAAACTAAGTTCTATTCTACTAATTTAATTATCTCAGCTTAATATTTAAATTGAAATTGTTCAAATCTTAAATTTTATTTTAATTTCTAATTTAGAGATAATTCTATTTTTTTTTCAATTTTCAAAAATATGGTGCATCACTATAGTTCGATAGAATTTTATTTACTATTCACACAATTCTCAAAATTGATGATTGGAAGTAATAATTAGTTTCATCCAAGGAAAAATAATAAATAGAAAGTGCAAGTGGTAATTTCATTAATATAAATGGAGACATGGCTGGAATGCATCAGTTCCCAAATCAAATAGTAGACAATCAAATTTATTTCTTCAAATTATTGTAGATAATGAAGAAGCCTTACTTAGTGTATGAGGGAGCACATCCTTTGGAGGGGATATAAGAATGGGAAGGGCAATTACCAATGTACTAATCATGCATACCATAGAATTCAAGGGTTGAGCATCAATCATATCTTCCAAACCCAAAGGAAATGAAACACCCAAATATCTCAAGCTCATGCTAACAATAATTTAACCTCACATATCAGATACCCATTTTGAAGGAGGGAGTGAGAGTTAGGGCATGAATCTTCTCATTCATCCAATAATCTTCCAAAGAAGGTTTAGAGTTCCTATGGAGTATGAGAACACAAGTAAAAAATAGGAATGGGTGAGGAAATTATATGAACTCTAGATTGGTAATTGACATACGAAGTCGTTGCTTGCGCTTGATCACCTTATTATCGCGCTATTTGAAAGTTTATGGATGGACGAAACATCTATGTTGGAATGAAAGGAATATCAAATTCAAATGAGTTGAAGGAATAGGTAAAAGCTAAGATGTAATTAAGTTGAGGAATTGGGAGTGAAAATGATTAAAAAATGTACAATATTGGATGAAAAATATTGACTGTACCCTTAAGGGGTGTTTAGACGATGAGATTAAATCCTCCTTAATTGCTTGTTTATCAAGAGGGAATAATACACGACGTTGTAAGGTTGCATTTGGAAATTTGAGTAACTCCCTTAAAACCACTTTTTTTTAAAGTGGTCACATGAGCAAAATGACGAAAATATCAATAAGTCACATTTGGGAATAAGAGACTCCTAGTATCACATGCCGACAATCAATCCATCTATATAAAATCAAATACAAGCCCTAGAAAACTAAAAGAGGGTCCTCTGTCTCGAACAACATGAGCTTCTTCTTTTTGTTGTCGCGGCGTGATCCCCGAAAGATGAAAAGAAATGAGCATTAGCCCTTTCTAAAATATTCAAATAAGGAGTTCGTCTACCTAAAGTAGTGTGTGTTTTAATCGAGGGCTTTATTTCGTGGAGATCTACTTCTATCCTAAATAGATTGCTTTTTATTTGGTGTGTTTGCATGTGTCAGTAGTAGTCTTCAATGCTTATATATAATAATAAGACTTGTTTGTAAGTCCTTCAAATGAATGTGAAAGTTGAAATAAGATGGTTGTTAAGTGTAGAATTCCTTAATTTTAAAATTTAGGTATAAGTGGTAAAACAATAAATTTAGAAATGTTAAAATACAAGATATTAAATAACATGTTATTGAATCTAAGAGTAAATATAAATTCGTTTATGATTTGTAGGAGACAAATCATACTCGATCGTACTAGAGGAACTCCAAAACTCCAAGGCAAACACATTCTCAATTAAGGTGAGTGAGATTTGTATGGCTTTCTACGACTTTTAATATTCTAATTGTGCATTGGTGTGTTATAATTGTTTAGTTGAAATTGAAAATGACATGTAGACATTTACTACATATTTTGAGAAAAGGGGTTGCAATCCATATTTTGAAAAAAAATGGGCATCGACCCATATTTTGAAAGAATTAGGTTGAACTATGAAATTGAGAAAAAAGGATTATTGACTACGGTTATGAAAAAGTGACTTTAGTCCATCTTTATGAATACATAAATGTGGAAGTTTTGAAATACACTCCATAAACATGTGAATTTTGATATGCCTAAGTATATGTGATACAACCTTAGAGGGGTTAACCAGATATCAAGCCAACCTTTATTATTATTTTAAAAATAGTTGTGTTGTAGAGGGGTCGCTAGATAGCAAGCCAACCTCTAAGGTTATTGTGATTTTCTTGATGTATATTGCTTGTGATTATGGCGGATGAGGAAGGATACTTGTAGATGACTATATGAATTGATAGTGTCAGGTACTAAGAGATATATCGGAGGTGGGGTAATAAGGGGGATGTTTTTATCCCAGATATCTAGGACAAGTGAGTCACAAGGTGGTGTCCAGTGATTGACGAGGCGTTGGTTGGAGATGATCATAGTATTCCTAAGGCGTGGTGGTTCAGACTTAGAGGGTATAAGAGTGCACTCTTCCTAGTGTATTTTAGTGAAGGCTAGTGGAAAGTGGCTAAGATCCACCATTAGGCACCAGTAGAATAGGGTGTGACCCCATTACTAGATTGTGATCCTATGAGTGAATATTATGATTATAGTCATAATATGGTATATGTGAAACAATGCATGAGTTATTGTTATGTTGTGAATATTGTGTGGGTGAGAACTTGTTCTCTTGATAAAACGTGATGAGAAAAGGCATATTTTAAAAAGGAAAAATATTTTAGTAGAGTTTGTGCTTGTCGATAAGAAGTTATAACGTTAATACTCCATTCAAATAGTTTTGTAGCTCACCCCTTTCCCTAACCCTTTTAAGATAAAATTTAGAGAATGCAACTAAAGCCCAAAAACAAAGCAAAGTTTTTTGAGGTAAAATATCTTCATAGCAGGAGTCTTCCAAGAAACAACAAAAGGTTTCGAGTTGGTAATTTTGTAATGATGGGTTTTATATAATGATATTTTGGAAATAGTTTAAATTTTTACACAAAAAATGAGATTATTTTGTGTTATATGTACCTTGACATGTCGCTTCTATAGTGGTGCAGACTCACTATTGTAACATCATGATGACATGGCAATTGTAACATTGGTTTTATCCAAAAAATCGTATTGATATGTTACAACATGATTAACAATGGGAAAAATAGGTGTCACACATTACTGGATTCAACATGACTAACATAAGCAATATGAGAAATGTTAGAGAGATTATGATTTGTATGCAAGTGATACAACTGTGCCTTATGAGAATGTAGATCTTTATTGAAAAATAATGTAGAGTGAAATTCAAAATAATAGGAGTTATCCATTATAAATTGAGAGAAATAATAAACTAAAAAGTATTTTATGGATGCAATAGATATTAGTGAAATGAAACCGATAATAAGAAGATGTAAGGTAACATAATCGAAGCAAATAATAGGTAAGTTTATCCCATCTTTGATTAGTAGGTGCTCGGGAGCATTTGATTTTACTTAATAAATAAATAAAAAATATAATTAGTAATATGAGTAGTTATTATAAAATTAATGTACTATTTGGGTTGGTGTTTGAAACTATCATCAAAATGAGCATGTGGAGCTTGATGGGTCAAGAGTTGAGTATTGATGAGACAAAATGGCCTTTCTGGTCACATAATTAACATTGTGAGCCAAAAGGACAAAGTGGGCTTGGCCATTCGACATAGTCTACAGGGAGACTGAAGTCTTACTGATAGAAAATGGTTACCAAATAGACAACATGCAAATAATATAGTTGGAGCTGAGAGCATGCTACTCAAGTGGGAGTGTTGTTTAATTCAAAAGTAAAGAGAAAGTTTATTTTGCCTTGTAGGTAGTTTTAAAAATGTTAGAAAAAGTGGAACAGGGTAATGCAACTTCAACTAAGAGGGGTAATGCAACTTCAGCTAAGAGGAGGTTGAAGGCTTCAGGCAGTAGGGAAGTCACACAGAGAGAGTGTAGAGTCAAGAGGTATAGAGTCTTCTAATGAAAATGTAGGGAAAGATTGTTATTGAAGTTGTGAGAGATTTTTTTTGTGCAAATTCTGGGAGAGTCAAGGTAGGAGAATCTTGTAGTTGTTACTCACTGTGTGGAAGCACATATGTGATGTTACTAATATGAATAACACTCTTCAAATTTATAGATGAACACAAAAGGTAGTAAGATGGAGGTTGGACTAATAGGTGTAGGATCAAAGGATAGTTGTGGAGTTATTCAAGTTTTGATATCATAAATAACAAATTATTTTAAGAAGGAGAAGAAGATGTAAGTATTGTGTAAGTAATGCTACACACTTCATTTCATATCATGTAAGGTTAAAGACAATAGATCCATGGTAGAAATAATGTATGTAATATGTTGTATAGTGAGTGATTTATATATGTTTTGTGAATTATTTATATGAATAAAGATAATATGATGAAATGTGAATATAATCTAATAAATTTGAGAAAAATATGAATGAAATCTAATAGTATTAGAGAGAATTTATATATTTTAGTAAAATCATATATAATTTATTTCTATAATGTAAGAGTTAGTATTTATACATATTTTTCATCCATAAAATAATAAAATAACATAGAAATATTATGTAAGGTACATTCTTGAGATACAATTTATACATATTTTTTATGTATAAAATAATAAAATAACATAATAATATTTTGTACAATATACACGTCTCTTCTATTCACTCACACTCTCATAATTCCTATAGAGAATTTGTTGCATTTATTTAATTAAGAATTATCCATAAATGTTCTATTTCCATTAAATTGTATCTTGAAGATTGAGATAATATTATCAAATGCATTTCATTCAAATCCAAATATATTTATGAATTACTAGACTAATGCTCAATATTGGATTGCAAGTAGCTATTCAGTAGCTAGAACTTCAATCCTCAACTCACTTTATGATAGAAATCACTATGAACCTATTCATTATAAGTTAGTGGTTTGTTATAGAAATTGACTATTATTCAACCGATCAATTAATATTAAATAAGTACTTTTTGGACAGCCATCAAACAAAATTTCCATACTTACTATATATCATCTAACCGATCCCAACTTTCACCATTGAATACTCAAAATTGAAGTTTCTCACACCATTTTCCTATAATCTAAAAGTTATTAAGTTTTAGGGTAACTATATATCATGTTTGCTAATCCAGCCACTATATATGGAAATGGCATAATTGCCAAGAGCCCATTATATCTAAGATCATCTAATTTATACCTTGTTTGAGGGTGCTGTCCTCCCTCCAGCAATACTCTCTTTACTACATTGCCTTCATCCATTTTTGCTCAATTTTATAAGTAAAAAGGAAGTTGAAAGTCCTTATTTTGAAGCATAACAATATCAATGTGGGCATTTTCCCATCTTCTTTCTAACCCTTCCAAGGGTCACAAGAAAGATAGCTATTAATTCTATATTGGGGTAAAGACCACATTTAAACCCTTAGAATTCTAATATTGAGTCTATAAAAAGTAAATACTTATAATTTTTGAAGTGTTTAGCTAAAAATTCTGTAGTATGTGTGAGATTGCAAGTAAATATGTGTGTATGTCAGATTTAGAAGCAGTTATAAAATTTAGTTATGAAATTTATTAAATGGTACAGTAAAAATTAACAAATAGAACGAAAGGGTAAGGAATGCGATAAGTGTGTGGGTTCTTAGAAATGGGAAGTCGTAAAGTTATCGGATTATCTTCCTATTTCTTTCTCTTAACTTTCCTATTTTTCAACTCATATTTTTATTAATTTATATAATTTTTTTATTTTATAATATTTTATATTTTAAATAAATAATAACTTGTAAATTATAAATACTAGTATTTTTTTCATTTTTAAATCCACTCAAGTGTTAGACTGGACCAAATAAGAGAATTGCTGCAACTTCCCCCTTGGACCACAAATCTCTCCAGAAAAAATTGCATCTACAGCAATAAAGAAGTGATTGGAAATTGACTTTCCACGAGGATGCTGAAGATTCAAAATCTGGCCAACTCCGTTGTCTGTTATTGCCAGTGCTAATCAGGGTACCATAACGGCGATGAGGGGCTTCAAAGAAGTGAGGCAGTTCAGTCCAAGTGAGAGACGATTGTGCATTCGTTTACTTAGCAGAACAGTTTCATGATTGGATTGAATCACCCGGGTATATAACAGCAGCAGCAAGCAGAGACAGACCGTGTCAAATTGGAGCAATAGGTTTCAATTTTTTTCACAAATAAATCTTCAATATATGTTCTTCGTTCAAGATATTACAACAATCAAGAATCGGAGATCATCAAGAAACAGGGAAATAGTATCAGTAAGTGGAGGGTGGTGTTAATTAATGGATGAGAAAGGAAACATTGATCAGCAAAATTCCATGAATTCTTCCTCCAGTGCCTCCTCCAGCAGGTCTTCTGACTCCTCCATCAGCTGGGGGCTCAGTCTGAACATGAGAACGCAGAACTCCATCTGATTAAGGGCACCGTCGCCGTCGAAGTCGCCTTCCCTCATCATTGATCTCAGATCGTCGTCGCTCAGGTCATTCAGCCCCAACAGAGCCGAATTCCTCTTCAAGCTCTGGAACGTGATGACCCCCTTTTCCCTATCCACCAGCAGGTTGAACCCATTGCAGAGCTCCTCGATTAAGCCCTCGCCGCCGAGCTTCTGGGCCATGACGGGCAAGAAGTCGTGGAAGTTCTGGGGGATCGATTTCCTCGGAGACGCCATTTTTAAGAGAGAGATTCAAGCCTTGGAATGTAGAGAGAGATGAATAGGGTGCTGATCGTATTGAGGGCAGTGGGGAGAAGAAGGGGTTAGGTTAATAGAGGAGGGAGGTGGGGTGGGGAGTCTTCAGATGGGGCGATTGTTTGTTGGAAGTTCCGGGAAAGAGTGGGGGAGAAGGAAGACAACTAAGACACAGATAATTAGGATACCGAGTCTCAAACACGCTTGAGAGAATATTTGGGGTTTCTTCTTGGAAACAGAGGTGGGGTGTAGTGTAAATGGAGAAAACGACGAAATTATTAACTGAAAGATTGGACCTTTGGAAAGGGCCAGGGAGGGCTCCTTCGTGGAGACTGCCGTGAGGAGAAGAAAAAGGGAATTTACAATATCATTCCCAAGAATGATTCTTCATGCAATCTCTCCTTATTCTTTTGAGCGCCTTTGAAATTTAATACGCTTATAATTTTAAAATAGGATAAATCTGAGAATAGATGATTCTTATTATGCACTGGATCCTCTATGCTTATGTCCTATCAAATCTAACGGAAAGTAAATTAATATTGAGTACACATAATAAACTATATAATTAAATAGGTCAAAACGAGGGTACGGTAGTCGATAGAGGGAGTGATCTACAATTTCTTTTCTATTTGGGAGGGGCTGTTTTGAAAATTCCCAGAGAAGGGACAGTTTTGAAATTAATTTTTTAAATTTAGTTGACATAAATAAACTAGAAATTGCCGTGTGTGACTAAGCGACAGGGAGTACTCTAACCCCTGAAGAGGATGAGGGGGCTACCAGTACTTCGCCCAGTCCAACTAGCAAATTCTAGAGACAGATTCTACAGTGGTGGAAACCATATTGAGAGATTTTTAGAAAGTCAATTTTGACGATGTTTATTTGATCTTAGTTGAAAGGTACTTAATTTGTATGTCCAAATCCAGCACAACAATGTTGGTCAATGGGCCTTCGAAATGTATTAAAGGACGTAGAAAAGTACATCAAACTCGGCCCAAGAAAATCTGCGCTCCCCTACTACTGTATTCTAATTAAAGAATGATGTGAAATGAGAGTAAATCAAAATGGGACAGTAAGGTTGCCATTTTTCCCTTTCCCTTTCCATCTGCAATCCTTCCATCCTTTCTTCCCCATTCCCCCACTTTAAACCCGGCTCAGTTTTATCCGTTCCCTCCGTTTGCTTTTGCATTTCCCTAGCTGCTCATCCCTATGTGTCACGGCCGGCCGATTCCCCCATCCAATCCACCTACCCCGCATTCCATGTAATGTTGTATAGAAAGATTTTTGGTGCTCAATCGCTATCCAACAATTCATTTGATTCCATCTTCCGACCGTTAATAACCTCCTCTACTCCCCACCTCTTCTAGCCTCAGCTATCACTTAGCCCATCAGTCGTCGGGAGTCGGCCTCCTGCCGTAGTTGTCGCAAGGCGGCTTGTTTCTCGGCAGTGTAGGGGCTATAAACCACAACTTATCAACTATTCCTTCTTAGTTTGTTTCACAATACGCAGCCACTTATTCTATTGCAAGAATCCACTTAGTCGGAACTCAGCGGTCACCAATTTGATCATGTCAAGTCCCTCTAAGTTTCCTAGTGGATCAGGCAGAATGACCCACTTAACTGATCTCGACTCCACCTTTAGTGGTCCTAGTGGAAAATCTGTGTTGGTAGAATGAATGGCTACAAAACGCAAGGTCAATTGGGGCATGTTTACGGGTGTTTTAAAATGGTAATGGCCAGAAGTATAACCTTTGAAAGTAGAATTTATCGAAGATAACTGCTATTGGTTTGAAGTCGGAAATGCTAGCATGGTTGACAAAATACTAGAGAGGAGTACATGATCTATTGAAATACACAATTTGTTTATATAGAAAGTGAAATTATCTGGATAATATTAATTATATTAACTAGAATAGATCTCTATCTCTTTGATGGTCCATTAAAATATAAAGTGAAATTACGAGAATAATATCAATAATATGCACCTTAAGTACATGTCTATTTGGGTACAATAAAATCAAATTATGTAGAGCAATGACTGAAAAATTGATAAGTATGTTAGCACATATCAACTTGGATAATCCCATAAGGTTAACAACCGTCTTTATTTATGGGTACAAACAATTATAGACATATAGTAGCCTCTAATTCCTAGAATATGGTCTATCAATACAAAAAAAAAATTAGTTGAATTTCAAATATAAACTCTCTAATTTCTGATTTAAATGTGAAAATCTGTTTCATCAATAAAAATACTACCCAATACAAGATATAGAAGATTTTTATAGTCCATGGACCAAATAAATCAACTCTAAAGCCTCCTTAGTCTCCTTAGTATTATTATTCCTGATACAACTACGTCAAATCCTGGTGCACCAATAGATTTCCGTACTGAGACGAGTCATGTTTAAAATCTCACTCATACTAAAACCATCCAATTCCTGAATCATATAGACATGACCAAGGCCCAAGAGATGAGGACAATCCCTATATACCTATTGAAAAGGTAACTGAGTAGGGATATGAGCCTATCTATATTTATAAAATTGAACACCCAACTGAAAATGAGGGCAAAAGGGATAACCTCGCAGTTATCCCTATATATAAAGTTATAGGTATGAATAGTTTATCTCTAAAACGTACTTGAGAAAGGAGAGCAGATAACATGTCATGTCACGTCCCGACCCGATTAGGTCGGGGTTCGGCGAACAACTCACCACCCTCTCGAGTCTCGAAAAGGGGCTCATCGGTGAGATCAAGAGAGTCAGGTGTATTACCTGTCATGGTTTCCCCGTACAACATTAAACAAAATTGAAAATTTTAAATTAGTGTACCTGGTTTGGGGTCTGGGGAGGAGTAGCTGGTGCAGTTGCGCTCTTTCCTAAAAATGTTTAGAGGGAGGGGGTGAGTTTAACAACCTAGTGAATGAGAGAAAATCTTTTATGAATACTTACTTTAGCAATTTCAATTATTTGATAATTCAGTTGTTTTTTCTTGGGTTTCTCAAATCAACAATCGTCCTCCTATCATAGGAGGGATCACACATTCGCAGAACGATTTTCGACCATGCCACCTGTGGATCGAAGTGTATTTATCGTCCACCCTGATAAAGGAATACCGCCTCAACCCGGGATTTGAGTGGACATCGATAGTCTGACACATCAAACTCCTAATCATTTCACCATGTCCTCTCAGTGGGATGAGACCTCATTTCCCCTACTACCTCGGTCTCCATGTGCAGGAAGCTCCTCAGTTTCACGACCTACTGAACGATGAAATCGCCCTTATGCTCCCTAGGTCGTCCAACAGTCCTTGGGCTCCATCACTATCTCATGCCAGGTGTCCTGATGGCTCGGACATAATGGTGTATGCACAATCAACAATTTTTTTGAATTATAACCTTTATATTTGGCCATCTAGCACAACAGTATGTCGGCTTGGCTTCAGCCCACCACACGTATTGACCCAATAGGTTCAACGACTCGGCCTCAGCAGAGCAGTGGTTAGGCCCAACAAGCTTGACAAATCAGCTTGGCTCGATGGGTATCACGCAAGGTTCCCATTATTCAGGTCTTTTAGAATCATATATCATATGTCTGTTCTGGACGGGTCCATGTCCGTATCCATTAGCCTTAGGCCCACTAGCATCTCGGGCCTAAGCTCGGAATTAGCTCCAAATATTTTAAGCAGAGTCATCCAATTAGGGGATGCTAATTCTAAGAAAATAGTTTTCAAAGCTGAACCGTTATTCCAAATGGAATGGACGTTATAGTGGTTCCCACTCACACAGTGATTTTGGTGGGGTCGCACCGGCAGAGTCTACCATCGCAGTCTCTTTTTTGGAAGTCGACACTCAAGTAGTCTGCTCCTACATGGCACAAATGTCCTCGTTAGGGTATTAAACTAAGGAAACACACTTTTTTGTGTATTTGCATATAGGCCTTCATATTTTGCCTTAAGTGCACTTTAGTCTCTCAGGTTTGTGCATTTATCTTTACGTCCTTAATTGCACCTTTTTTCTTTAATTCAGCCCCCAGATTTTCCAATTATCCTTTATGGTCCTTAATTTTATCAACATTTCCATTAGGTCCCTCTATTTTCTAAAATTGCCATTTGTCCCCAAACTTTCCTAAAATTGCAATTTGACCCCAAATTCTCAAATTTTGTAAATTGGTCCTCCATTTGATCCACTTTGCCCAATTGACCCTCAATTGGGAGGGAATTGCATAAAAATGCCATCAATTTTATCAATTTTCCAATCGGTCTCCGATTTTTGCAAAATCCCCAATTTGCCCAAACTTTTCAAAATTTGCATTTTGGCCCCTAAATCACATTTTCATTCAATCGACCCTCAAAACTTGGTTAATTGCTTGATTTAACTTGATTTAAATCACCTCCCCTATATTTTTCTTGTCATTTCAAGCTTTGAATCACTCGATTTGACTAAAAAATGAGCTCAAACGGAGCTTCGTAGGAAAATACAGTCTAGAGAGAAAGCTTCGATATCTTACCAGCGAGGGTCTGATGATCGAAGCTTTGGCTACCACTGTGTTGCTCTCATCACGAGGATCCTCCCTAGATCAAACCACACTTTAATTGATGACCTAGGCAATGCGAATTTTAGTGTTAAAGTTTTTATAGAATTTAGTTGTGCACAGTGTTTTCCGACGAAGGGCAACAGAGGGAGCTTACCTTCTTAGCTCAAGAGAAGGTCGGGGCACCTCTAGGTGGGGCATAGGGGGTTTGGCTTGGCCACAATTGGCCGGAGGGGGGGGGGGGGCTCGAAGTAGGCGACAGGAGGTTGGCTATTTTCCGATAGAGGAGTGGAAGCATTGTTTGAGCTTCCTCGTTCTTCCTCGGTGGCTCTCGAGTTGAATGGAAGGTAGGGTTAGGTAGAGGACTTCCTCCTGATTCCAAAGACACCCAATATGGCTTCTGAGGTTGAGAAAAATCCTGTCGTCGGAGCTCTGGTTTGTAGCTCATCGAAAAGTGTACTATTCTTTTTCTTCCCTCGATTGTGGGATGCTAAGAATGAATGAGGGGGTGCTCTTTATATAGGGAGCTCGATAATTGTTCAGGCTACCCACCAGCGTAAGACTAGGCCTTCGACTCGGCCATCATCGACTTGACTGGAGAGTTTTTTGAGTCATCGAAGACTCTAGCTTTTTTGGCAACTCTCTCTCCTCTCTCTTCTCTATTAGCGTCTAAAGGTTGAAGATGATGACGTGGCAGTCGTGCCATGTGGTATGCTATGATTGGTCAATTTTTCTAATGTAGAGTGCCAGCTCGACCGCCATGTTAGTCGTTAACCCTTGACCGAACATGTGGCAACCTCTCATTAGCTGCTCGTGTCTACGTGGTGGGATGACGAGCGCCAGCTGACTGTTGATCGGACACGTGGCAGCCTCCTATTGGCTGCTCGTGTTTGCGTGGTAGATCACAGGGCGCCAACTGACCATTGACCATTGACTGTTGACCATGACTTGCTGTTCGCTGACCGGTCTGGTCCAATTGGGTTCGCTGCCCAAAATTCGTAAATTGGTCAGTTCGGACACGGTTCGACCATTTTTCTGAAATTTAAAACTTTTTAAATTTATCTAAATTCATTTTCTATATAATGGTGGTCTTAATTTCCCAAATTGACAATTTTAAGCCACATAGAAAAATGAATTTGTAAACCGATTCACTATGGTTAATGCTGGTTTGGTCTGGTTCGGGTCCAGTTCACCCCCGAACCAATGCAGTTCTCTCCTCAATTCCACTTCCCAATTCTTTCTTATAATCTTTATGAATTTTTGGTTACTTGGGATTTTCCAATTTCCCATGTTAGCTATTTTTCGTTCATTAAATGACTCATTTCTTCATGCATAAACCTATACCGATTATTTTCCCGATTTTCTTTGGTCCTAAATATTGGGTTTTACAACTCTCCACTCCTTTTAGGAGTTTTGTTCTCAAAACTGTTACCTATAAAATAATTACGTATATCTATCCCTTATCGTTAACTTGACCTCCCATGTTTCTTCCTTTACTTGACCATTTTGCTAGGGTATCCTCACCATGGGAATATTCTTGTTCTGGAGGTTCTTCTCACGCTGGTTGAGGATCCGAACGGGTTCTACTTCGTAAGTAAGGTCTTCCTCGATTTTTGGTGGTGGCTCGTTTAGTACATGGCTGGGATCGGGCTCGTACTTTCGTATTAGGGACACGTGGAAGACGTCATGGATCCTCTGTAGGTCTGAAGGCAACTCCAATTGGTATGCTACAGGTTCGACCCTTCAAATTATGGTGTATGGGCCAATGTATCTAATTTTCAACTTCCATTTTTCTTGAAAATTGAGTATCCCTTTCCAAGGTGACACTTTTAGTAATACTCTTTCTTTGATCTCAAATTCCAAATCCTTCCTCTAGTGGTCGGCATAACTTTTTTGCTGATCTTGGGCTACCTTAAGTCGGCTCCTTATGATACGTATCTTTTCCGATGCGTCCTCTATCAACTCGACTTTCTTGAGTTTTCTTTCCCCTACCTCCTCCCAAAATAAGGGCATGCGACATGGTCGTCTGTAGAGCGCCTTGTAGGGTGCCATCTGGATGCTAGCCTGGTAGCTGTTGTTATATGCGAATTCCATGAGGCACAGGTAATCCTCCCAATTCTTTTTCATCATTAGAACGCATGCCCTTAGCATGTCTTCTAGAGTCTGGATGGTCCGTTCCAACTGTCCGTTTGTCTGAGGGTGAAAAGCTGTGCTCATGTGGAGTCTAGTTCCCAGGACCGCTTGCAGGCTGGGCCAAAACCGAGAGGTGAACAGCGGGTCCCGATCCGAAACTATGCTTATTGGAACTCCGTGGAGTCGTATGATTTCCCTCACGTATAGGGCAGTGAGCTTTTCTATTAGGTCTATCACCTGGATAGGTAGGAAATGTGAGGACTTAGTTAGTTGATCCACAATGACCCATATGGCATCCCAACACCTTCTTGTTACGGGCAACCCGGTCACGAAATCCATAGTGATGTGCTCCCATTTCCATTATGGAATTAGGAGGGGTTGTAGCAGTTCAAAGGGTTTCTGGTGTTCAGCGTTAATTTGCTGGCATGATAGGCATCTGGCCACATATTATGCAATGTCCCTCTTCATTCCTTTCCACTAATATCCCTGTTTTAGGGTGTGATGCATTTTCGTATTGCCCGGATGCATAGCGTACATCAAGTCGTGGGCTTCTTCCAGTATCCCCCTTTTTAATTCTCGGTTGTTTGGCACCTAGACCCTCCCTTGGAAGGTCATTACCCCATCGTTCCTAACCGCAATGTCTGGCATTGTGCTGTCCTCATTCTACTTCCAATGGGGACGGAGTTCCTCATCTTCCTTTTGTAGGGCCCGTATTTGGTCCACTAGGCTGGGTCGTACTACTAGGTTGGCTAATAGGGTAACTTGGCCCTTGTCCACACAGAGGTCCACCCTTAAGTTGCGTTGCTGGCATAGTATGGGCAAGTAGTTGGTACTGACTAACGCCACTCCTGTGTAGTATTTGTGGCTGAGTGCATCTGCCACCACTTTGACCTTACTAGGGTGATGCTCAATTGTCAAATTGTAGTCCTTCACTAGCTCTAGCCTCCTTCTTTGCCGCAGGTTGAGCTTCTTTTGGGTTAGGAAGTATTTCAGGCTCTTATGATTAGTGTAGATGCGTCACTTTACTCCATACAAATAGTGGCGCCATATCTTGAGGGTGAACACTATTGCGGCTAGCTCTAGGTCATGGGTGGGGTAATTCTTCTCGAGGGGCTTTAACTGTCGTGATGCATATGCGATAACCTTTCCTCCCCCTTCCTCTCAACGGTCTAGTTGGTCAATGGTCAATGAATCCTAGTCAGTAGCCACGTAAGCATGGGTAGCAAATGGGAGGCTACCATATGTCCGATCAACGGTTAAACCAATAAGCCTACCACGTAGACATGAGCAGCCAATGGGAGGCTACCACGTGTCCGGTCAACCAGTCAACGGCTGACGCGGTGGCTTAGTTGAAACGCCATGTCAGAAAAAATAACCAATCACAACGCACCATGTGGCACGTCCGCCATGTCATCATCTTCAACCTTAGTCCACTAATAGGAAGGAGAGAGAGCGAGGAAAGGGGGAGTCTCCGATGACTTGAAAATTGCTCCGGTCAGGTCGCTGGTGAGCGGGGCGGGGGTTGAGTCTCACGCCGGCCGGTAGCCTAAATAGTTTCCAAGCTCCCTATATAAAGAGCATCCCTCCATTCTAGCATCGAGGCTTTTCTCCACCTCTAAAGCTGCATTCAGTGTCATTAGAACCAGGAGGAAGTCCTTTACCCTTTGTACCCTCCCTTCAGCCTGAGGACCACATAGATGAGCACGGAAGCTCAAATACTGACGACGCTCCTTGGCTGTCAACAGCCCGAGCTACTCAAGTTCAAGTCGAGCCATCCCCATGCCTATTCCGACCAAACCAAGCATCCCACACTCCACCTAGAGGTGCCCCGAAGTTCCCCCAAGCTAATATGGTAAGCCCCTCCACTAGAAAATACTGTTCACGGTGCATTTCTATAAAAATTTAAATTGAGAAAATCAAACTACTTAGGACACCAATTGAGGCATGGTTTGATCCAGGGGGGATCCCCTAGAGGAGAGCAATTTAGAGAAAGCAAGAGTTTCGGTCGTTAGACCCTTACCAGTAAGATATCGAAGCTTTCTCTCTTTAGACTGCATTTTCCAGCGAAGCCCCATTTGAGCTCATTGATGAGCCAAATGAAGCGGTTCAAAGCTTGAAATGATGAGGGAAAGGTAAGGAAGATGATTCATCATGAATGGTGGCAATTAACTGAGTTTTGGTGGTCAATTGAATGAAATTATGATTCAGGGACCAAATTGCAATTTTTTAGAAATTGGGTAATTTGGGAATTTTTGGAAAATTGGTGGCTGAATTGCAATTTATGGAAAATTGAGGCATTTTCATGAAATTAACTTCCAATTGGGGCCATATTGAGCAATTGGATGAAATGGAGTGCAAATTGGCAATTTTTAAAAATTCAAGGACCAATTGTCAATTTTTTGAAAATTCAAGGATTGATTGGCAAATTTTGGGAAATTATGGACCAAGTGGTAATTTTAGAAAAGTTAAGGACCCATGAGGGATAATTGGAAGTCCTAGGGACTTAATTGAGATTAAAGGAAGATTAGGGACCCAAATGTAAGGTTATAAATATTGAGGGATCTAAATGCAATAAAGGCATAATGTAAGAACCTATGCGCAAATACCTAAAACTATGGTTGAGCTAATGTGGGTACTCGAACCATGCATGAGCTGATTGTTCAAATACCTGATGTGGGTACTCAAACCATGCATGAGATGATTGTTCAAATACCGGTGCAAGGAAGGGCACCACAAATCAAGATCTCACTGGAATGTCCACATCACTATTACTATATGAGTGGGATTTTCAGCGTCATACCTAGTTGGGGGTGATGAGAACTGCTTTTAAATTTGAAAATCTTCTTCTAGGAATGGTCTCCACTAACTGTGTGAAACTGCTTAAACATTTTGGGAGATGTTCCTGATGGGAGCCATAATTACTCCAACAGGCCTAAGGCCTCGGATTTGAACATGATAGGGCCGAAGGCCTAGTTTTGGAAAACTCGTGAAGAGGCCCCAAGGCTAGTGTGCACGGGTTAGAACCCGTAGAAAAACATGATTATAAGAACCATGAAAGATCTCATAAAATTGGAAATGTTATGTGACTTGCCAGGGGGCCAAGATAGGACTCAAAAGGCTCGATGGGCTAGTGGTAGTGCGCCAGGACTAGGTCGACAGGCCGGTCCAAGCAAATAGCTTCAGGCTAGGTCGAGTGTCGGGGCCGTTGGACTGTTAGCATCAAAGATCATGGTTAATGATTTAAGACTATTGTTATGCATGCATGAGTATCCAAGAGCATCTAGATGCCCGAGAGGGGTAGTCGATGCGTTCCAAAGGCTGTTGGACGATCTGGATGCAATAAGGATGGATTTGTCATGCCAGTTAGTTATGAAGCTCTAATAGCTTCTTGGGCACTAAGACTGAGGCTGGAATGGAAATGAGGTCTCGTCCCACAAAGCAGACACAAATTATAATTTCGGGTTTAAGGGTCGGTCAACTGATGTCCACTCAAACTTAGTGGGTTTATGGGTTGAAATATTGATGTCCACTCAAACATAGGGTAGATGTTTGGGACTTCTATTTGGGTGGACGGTAAAGACGTATTGAACCACAAGTGGAACGATCAGGGATTGTTCTATGAACGTATGATCCCTTTCTATGATAGACATGGCATGTGATTTTTTGCTGAAGCACCTCTGAGGCAAGGGAAAGTGTTAAAGAAGAGATTTACTCATATTACAATAAACTAAAAGTATAAAACATTTTGATATATCTGTTTGTTTCAAAACTCACTTCCCAACCCCCATTCACTGAGTTGTGGAAACTCACCCCTCCCCTCAATCCTTTTTTAGGAGAACCATCTCACCGAGAATAGTAGAAGCTAGGAGAACAACCCGAAGGTACCAAAAATAGGTAAACCATTATTTAGATGTTTTGTAAACTTTGTTATGAAAAATAGGTGCACTTCGACACCTTGACCACCAAGATAAACTCCCCAATGCCCAAGATAGAGAAGAAGCTATGAAGGTCCACGCAAGGAAGTAACCTGCTACAATTGTGGACAGAGGGGACACTATGCACAAAAATGCCCAAGACCACTAATGTCACACCCAGACCTAGTTTGGTTGAGGTTTCATGATCAACCTACCACCCTTCAGTGCATCATCCGGGTATCCCTACCCTAATGATATCGGGAAGATAAAGGAGTTCCTACATTCAAACCCTTCCTATAAGTTGGGGGTAGGGAATGTACCTTGAGGGCTTGAGCTTGTTCGAGAACTGTTCGTCTTTGTGTTGGACCTAAAAGGGTGAGACGAGGGGAATGAGTATATAGGTACATATACTTAGTGAGGGAAACTACTATAACGATTACTTTATTATTTCTCCCATTAGTTATCCATTTATCAATTTTCACACAATCAACTACCCTCCTATCATAGAAGGGATCACATGTTCGTAGAACAGTCCTCGACCATTCCACTTGTGGATCGGAGCACCTTTACTGTCCACCCAAATAGAGGTTAATTGCCTCTACCCTAAATTTGAGTTGACATCATTTTGCAATGTTCGCCTTGTGGGATGAGACCTCCTTTCCCCTACTGCCTCGGTCTTATTGCATAGGAAGCTCCCCGAGCTTCTCAATCTACTGGATGCCAAACCGCGCTTATGCACCCTAAGTCGTCCAACAGCCCTTGGGATCCAACACTACCTCATACCAGGTGTCCTGATAGCCCAAATCTCATAGTGCATGCACAAATCAAGAGTTTTTAAGTTATAGCCATTATCTTGGGCCCTCCAGCTCAACAGTTTGTTAGCTTGGCTTCGGCCTACGCCTACCAGCCCAACAAGTTCGACTACCTAGCTTTGGCGGAGTAGCGGTTTGGCCCAACCACTTAGACTTGGCTCGGTGGGTATCACACACAATTTCCCATTAATTTGATCTTTTAGTATTACTCATCATATTCTAGTTATGGAAGGGTCCATACCTATGTCCATCAGCCTTGGTGCCACTTGCATACCGAGCCTAAGCCCCAAAATTTGCTCCCCAAATGTTTTTAGCAGAGTCACCCAGTCATGGGAGGCTAATTCCGAGAAAATCATTTTCAAATGAACCTCCATTCCAATTGGAATGGATGTTATAGCAATTCCCACTCACCTAGAAATTTTGATGGGTTCGTCCCAGCAAGGTCTGGCTTCACGGGGTGCCTCTTGAAGCCGGCGCTCGAGTAGTCTGCTCCTAC
Source organism: Trapa bicornis (assembly GCA_030064425.1). Taxonomy (NCBI): domain Eukaryota; kingdom Viridiplantae; phylum Streptophyta; class Magnoliopsida; order Myrtales; family Lythraceae; genus Trapa; species Trapa bicornis. Next base: position 10,978,016 of record CM057748.1, on the reverse strand, counting down.
ACGACACTGATATTCATATCAGGGCATGTTGACTGAGATTTCGCATAATTTTTAGTATTTGGTGCATTGAGCCTTGTATTTTGCCTTAATTGCATTTAGGTCCCTGATTGCCCCTTAGTCTCAATTAAGCCCCTAGGATTTCCAATGATCCTTCTTGTTTCCTTAACTCTTTTAAATTCACCCATTTGCACTTAATTTTCCAAAATTTCCATTTAGTCCCAAATTTTCCAAAAATTGTAATTTGGTCCTCAACTTTTCAAAATTTCCAATTTGCCTCCCATCTTGCCCAAATTGGCCCTCAATTGGGAGTGAATTTCATGAAAGCACCCTCAATTTCATCAATTTGCCATTCGACCCTCCAATTTTGTATAATTGCACAAAAGCCCCATAATTGCCGATTTTCCCTCTTCTTCTTCCCCAATTTGAGCATATGAACATCTGAATCTTACCTCATCCAATTGACGGCCTATAAGTTCTTAATATCTTTGTTTTCTACTATAATTCATCTCCTCCAGCTCCCCTCGATCGTCCTACACTTCGAATTTCCAAATTTGGTTGAGTTTTGAGCCCCGTCGGAGCTTCATTGAAAAACTTACAGTAGTGAGAGAAAGCTTGCTTATCTTACTGATGGAGGGGTGGTGGTCGAAGCTTGAGGTAAGGGGAGCTAGTTCTCTTCGAGGGGAACCTACCAGGATTGAATCTCACTACAATTCATCGCTACCCTACGGGAATTTGAAGAGAGAAGTTTTGGGGGTTGCAGTTCTAAAACTCAAAAATTTCGACGAGTAGAGGCAAAATTGAGCTTACCAAGGGTCTGTGATGGGATGTGGAGGGTCGTAGGCGGTCAGAGGTGGCCAATGCTAGTAGAAGAAGGGTTGAGGGAGTCGGGGTTGGGTCGGTTAGGAGCTCGCTGTTTCAAGCTCCTGAGTGGCTTCACTATGCTATCATCTCTACACTTCTCTGGTCATTCTCTGGTTGCTTTCAGAGTGTCTCAAGCTAGAGCACTCTTCCCCGATCCTAATTCCAACCTTCAGAGCTTCTCCGATTGTGAAATTGCCCGTTGTTGGAGCCTTGATGGGAGTGTCATAAAAAAAGAAGCTATTTGTCTTTAGAGAGTGCTTGAGAGGTGAGGAGGACGAGTGGGAGGGTGCTCTTTGTCATGCCCCGACCCTGTTTGGTTGGATCCCCATGAGTAACCTGTAAACCCCGCCCCTTAAAGATAAGGAAACCGAGGAAAGAACCGGTCAACCCAAGTGAGAAAACTGAACTGGTTAACGAACCCCAACGTTAGAGGAAGGGTAAATTGGGAAATTTACACATCTCGAGTGACTCAGAGAGTCATAAAAACCATGGAAAGGGGCTTTGGGATAAATTGGAAGAGAAAACCAGACCGGTTCAGTTGAATTGGATATGAACCGGATTGAACCGGTTTGAACCATCATTGAACCGGTTGCTAGATTCATTTTTCTAGGTGGCTTAAAATGTTCAAATTGGTGAATTGAAGCTTGATAGAGAATGAATGTAGATGAATTTAGAAATTTTTAATTTTGAAAAACTCGATCGAATCAAGCCTGATCCGATTGGTTTAAGCATTGAACCCGGTTCATATCAATCCAGTCCGGTTCGGAACAATGTCTTCTTCTTCCTTTAGATGACAACACTGTTCACTCGCTAGAAAAAAATAGTTAGTGCCGACGAAGGTGAAACGTATATGTTGAGGGCGTTTCAAGTCATGAATGAGTGCCATTAAGGTGCCAAAGGGTCGGCCAAAGTGTCCCCGAGCTCCTTATATAAAGAGCTACCCTCCATTCATCCTCGTCACACCTGAAAACTCCATTCTCCCATAACTACTCAATTTTTCGACGAAGCTCGAACTAGAGCTCCGACATTGAGGTTTTTTTGAGCCTTAGAAGGCAAGGTCAGGTTCCTTAGATTGGGGAGAAGTTAGGAGAAGCGCCGATGGCAGTGTCTATTCGATTAGAGGACTGCCGAAGAAGCGTCGGAGAAGCACCGATGTAATGAAACAATGAAGCAGCTCCGGCGAACCAAAGCTGTCCTATTTCGACCGAACTGAAATCGGTCAAATTCACCCCTCTTCAAGCCAAACCAAGCTCTTCCAACACTCCCATAGCCCTCACACGACCGGATTAGAGCTGAAAGGTAAGCCAATTTGGCTCTCCTCAATCATTTCTAACCAGCGTTAGAGAGAAAAACTATGAATGGTTAATTTGAAAAAAAATCAAATTTGTCCAGTTTGAAAGGGAGAAATTAGGGGAAATTTTTGGGAAAATTTGGGGATTTCATAAATTGAGGGACCAAATTGCAATTTCCCAAAATTGATGGCCAGTTGGCCATGAAAAGGATGTTGTAGGACCAATTGATCAAATTTTGAAAATAATTGGGGTCAAATTGCCATTTTTGTAAAGTAGGGGCAAAATGGTACTTTTTGAAAAGTTAGGGACCAAATTGGAAATTTGGAAAACTTGAACCTCTTAAACAATTTTGAGTAAATTGAGGACCCAAGGTGGATTTTTGGAAGTTTTGGGACTCAATTTGGGCAAAAGTTAGCATTAGGGACCTAAGGTCAAAGAAAAAGAACTTTAGGGACCTAAATGCAATTAACTGAAAATTTTGTGTTTAGACGTTCATTCGGGAGAAACAAAGGCTGTTACACCAAATATTAATAGACAAGAATGTCCACATTGTAAGCCCTGCCCTTTGGAGTTAAGGAAAATCAGGTAAAGAACCGGTCAACCCGAGTGAGAAAATTGAACTGGTTCATGAACCCCGACCATTTGAGAATGGGAAAATTGGAAAATTTACAACTCCCAAGTGACCCAAAGAGTCATAAAAACCTTGGAAAGGGACCTTAGGACAATTTGGGGAAGAAAACCAGACCGGTTTAGGTGAACTGAATCCATACCAGATTGAACCGATTTGAACCACTATTAAAGTGAATGCTAAATTCATTTTTAGGTGGCATAGAAAATTCAAATTTGAGAATTGAGACCACAATTGGATAAAGAATGAATTTAGATGAATTTAGAAATTTTTAATTTTGAAAAACTCTATTGGATTGGGCCTAAACCGGTCGGTTTAATCATTGAACCCAGGTCAAACCGATCCAGTCTAGTTCAGAACAATGTCATCTTCTTCCTTCAAATGACAACATTGTTCACTCATTGTAAAATCAAGCAGCACCGATGAAGATGAAAAGCCTCCAACTAGGGAGATTCAGGAAATGAATGACTGCCATTAAGGTGCCAATCGAATGGCCAAGAAGTCCCCGAGCTTCCTATATAAAGAGCCTCTCCTCATTCATCCTCCTCATACGTGAAAACTCCACTCTCTCCCTACTGCTCCATTTTTCGGTGAAGCTCGAACCAGAGCTCCGACTTGGGCATTTTGCTGAGCCAAAGAAGGCATGGTCGGGTTCTTTAGACTCAGAGAGATGTCAACTATATGACAGTAGTCTCCATTTGCTCCATGGATCGTTGGAGAAACGCCGGCGTGATAGAACAGTGAAGTAGCTCCGGCGGACCGAAGCTGCACTATTTTGGTCGAGCTGAAAATGACCAATTCAAGCCCTTTTCAAGCTAAACTAAGCTCTCCCAACACTTACTCAGCCCTCATACGATCGAATTAGAGTAGAAAAGTAAGCCAATTTGGCACTTATTTGTGAATTACGATTGGTGCTAGAGAGAGAACCGATAAATATTTACTAACCATATTCTCCACAATTTGACATGAATTGATGTGATTCTTGATCCTAGAAGGAATCTCAGGACAAGAGCTATCTGCCTAGATCAAAAGCTTGGACCGCCTCTTTCCCGACAGTAAGCTTTCTAAGCTTTTTCTCTCTATGTTGAGTTTTCTGGTTAAGCTCCATTTGTGCTCATTCTAGCGTCAATTCATGCGATTCAAAGTGTAATTGAATCGTATGGAAGTGTAAGAACTCATATCCACTTCAATTTTAACAATTAACTTCGATTGATCGATCAATTTAATGAAATAAAATCCGGTCAGGTTGAAATTGTGGAAAATTTTGGGGATTTAAAAAATTTGAGGGACTAAAATGCAATTTCCTAAAATTGAGGGCCAATTGGGCATGAAAAAGATGTTGGTGAACCAATTGGTCAATTTTTGGAATTATTGGGGTCAATTTTACCATTTTTGTAAAGTAGGGGCAAAATGGTAATTTTGGAAAAATTGGGGACCAAATTGGAAATTTGGGAAACTTGAACCCCCTTTTTGTAATTTTGAATAAATTGAGGCCCCAAAGTAATTTTTTGAAGTTTTGAGACTTAATTTGGGTGAAAATTTGCATTAGGGACCTAAAGTTAAAGAAAAAGAACTTTAAGGACCTAATTGCAAATAATTAAAAAGTTTGGGTATTTTATCCATTCGTGATGAATGAAGGCTATTAGGCCAAAGGATAATGAGAAAGAATGTTCATATCATGTAGGAACACGAAATACTGGGAACGCCAACAAGGACAAGCTCGCGTAAAGGTAAAGAACCAGTTAAGAGGAAATCACTATATTATCGGGTGAGTGGGATTTTTTATATCATACCCAGTTGGGATAATAAGCACCTTGGAAATGAAAACCCACTACAATGTGGGATTTTAACATCACCCCTAGATGGGGTGATGTGAGAAAACACACAAAAAAACTACTTAACTGTTGTGAGTAGATTATACCCAATTGGTTCCAATTGTCCCTTTACATTTTGACATTATGATCGTGTCAGTTTTGCCTTATCTACTCATCTCTTACCAACTTCCTTATTGGTTTCCCCCCGGTTCCAATCCATCAGGTTTCCCGATGACATACCGACATGTTAGGATTTTTCCCTTCTTGTGTCCTTCCTTATTTCCAATGTCGTCCTTTGCTCAAGAACTTTCCTTTCTTCAATCCATTCTTACTTGCTTGTGACCATTTCACAATTTTTTATTCTGAGTTGATCCCTTTTGGTCTACGTGTTGATTCCTTTGTTTGGGGAGTTCCCTTTTGATGGTTTCATTCTCTACTATGTCCTTCAAAGTAGTGACTTCCACCTTAGGAGTTACATGTTCAACCTTCTTACCGTTCCTTGAAGATTTCCTTTCTTCATCTCCTTACACCCTTTTTATATTGGGGCATTTGTCCTCTTTTAATCCTTTATTGTCTTAAAATTCCCATTTCGTCCTTTATTCCCTATCCAAAGAACTTCCGACTATTGGGTCGCCCAACCTTCCAATCTTTAGGCTCCATTAATTGAGTGTGGACCACAACCAATCTTGATGTATGTGGTTGTTTCCCTTAATCACTTCTTAATTTATTTCCTAATTATGGGTATTCCACCTATTATTACTTGTTACTGCCTCTTTTGATGCTATCTTCCTACTTACTCGTTCCATGGTTTTAACTTACTCTTTGTGCCATCCTAGTATGCTTCCCTTGGTCTTTTCACCTCATCATGCACTTCATTTGCAAGCTTATCTTCTTATCCACTTCAATTGGTTCCATTACCTCTTAGTTGGGATATGTATGCCTCTTTAGGACTTCCTTTCTTGGTAGGATTCTTCCCCTTTCTCTCGGAATTCCTTTTTCATTAATCCTCGAGAGTATCTAACCTTAAATGACATCCATTAATTCCATCCTCCCTGCTTACCCTTACTTTTGAAATCTTGCGGGCAAGTCTTTTGTACCCTATTCTCATTTCTATTCATATCCCAATACAAGTCTATTCCTTTAGGGAGGGTTCAAATCCTCATGGTTTCAAAGTCTCTTGATCACTTTGTGAGAGACTTACTTAATCCTTCTTATGGTTTGAGTTTGGTCGTTAATCCATTTTCGACAATTGATTTCTTTAAGGATTTCCTTCATCCTTCTTTTCTGATGTTTGGTCTTCTCACTTCTCCCTACTTCACCTGGGTTTAAATCCATGATTCTTACGAGCATTAGTTTATTAACTACTTCGTCCCTATTATTCTTCTTGTCCATCTGTCTTGGGGTATTTGTCTCTCGAGTTTACTTGTCCTGGGTGCCCATCCTATCGCCCCTTTTTAGTATGTAGTCGTTACTACTTCATCGTCCTTCATAGAGCATCATTTATCCTCCTTGATCACCCCATGGTTACTAGTCACTTCCCATTGCTAGGTTTGTTTGTAATCATACTTGGCTCCTGTGTTCTTCCAAGGTAGGTCACACTTCGCTATCCCGGGACATTCCATTTGTAAACACCGCACATTTGAGTTAAGGAAAACTGGGAAAAGAACTGGTCAAACCGAATAAGAAAACCAAACTGGTTTACATTTGGGAATAAGCAATATGGAAATTTACAAGTTTTGGATGATCCAAAGGGTCCATTAAACATTGGAAATGAAACTTAAGACAAACTAGAAAACAAAAACCAAATTGGTTCAGGTGAACTAGATTCCATAAGAACTTTAAAGTTAATGTGCTTACTTGAGAGTAGTGTGAGGATGGGTGACCTCCTCATAAATAGCCATCAATTAATATATATTTAATTATTAAAATTAATACCGAAATTAAATTATTGGAATTAATACCAATAATTTATGGCAATATTAATACTAGTAATAAATCTCACCCATTTAATACACGGGTTTTACGATTATATAAAGAGGTCATTTCCATTTCATTCTCCTCACACCTGAACACTTCTCTCTCTCTCTCTCTACTGCTCCATTTCCCAGTAAAGCTCGAACTAGAGCTTCGACTTGAACTAAGGTCGGACTCTTTAGAACCGGAGAGAAGACAACTATCTGATAGCAAACTCCAGTCAATCTGAGAATCGTTGGAGAAACGAATAGTGAAGCAACTCCGGCGGACCGAAGCTGCCCTATTTCGCCCAAGCTGAAATTGGCCATTTCAAGCCCTCCTCAGGCCAAACCAAGCCCTCCCAACACTTCCTCAGCCTTTCCATGGCTGAATTAGGACCGAAAGGTAAGCCAATTCAGCTCCCCTTTATAATTTTCGATCGGTGCTAGAGAGAGAGTCGACCGAATTTCAATGACGAAATTCTAATCCAATTCCGCATCAATTGATACAATACTTGATTTTAGGATGAACCTAAGGACGAGACCTATCTGCCCAGATCAAAAGCTTGGACTGTCATGCCTTCACCGGTGAGTAATCGAAGCTTTCTCTCTCTACAGTCGAACTAGAGCTTCGACTTGAACTAAGGTCGGGCTCTTTAGAACCGGGGAGAAGACAGCTATCTGATAGCAACCTCCAGTCAATTTGAGAATCGTTGGAGAAGCGTCGACATGATGGAATAGTGAAGCAACTCCGGCGGACCGAAGCTGCCCTATTTCAGCCAAGCTGAAATCGGCCATTTCAAGCCCTCCTCAGGCCAAACCAAGCCCTCCCAACACTTCCTCAGCCTTTCCACGACTGAATTAGGACTGAAAGGTAAGCCAATTCGGCTCCCCTTTATAATTTTCGATCGGTGCTAGAGAGAGAGTCGACCAAATATCAATGATGAAATTCTAATCCAATTCTACATCAATTGATACAATACTTGATTTTAGGATGAACCTCAGGACAAGACCTATCTGCCCAAATCGAAAGCTCGGACTGTCATGCCTTCATCGGTGAGTAATCGAAGCTTTCTCTCTCTACAGTCTGTTTTCCGGCAAAGCTCCGTTTGAGATCGTTCCGATGTTAAAATCTGCGATTCAAAGTTTCTTAGAATTGTATGAACATATAGGAATTCAATTTCAACTCCAATTTCAATAATTAGAAGTGTTTGATCGGTTAATTTGATGAAATCAAATTTGGTAGTGTTGAAGAGTTGAAATTGGGGGAAAATTTGGGGATTTTCAAAATTCAAAGGGGCCAAAATACAATTTTATGAAATTGAGGGTCAATTGGGCATGAAAATAATGTTGGACGACCAATTGAGGAATTTTGGAAAATTTGGGGAAAAACTTACCATTTTTGTGAAAGAAGGGCAAAATGGTAATTTTAGAAAAATTGGGGAACCAAATTGGAAATTTGGAAAATTAAACCCCTTTTTTGGTGAAATTGAATAAATTGAAGTCCCACGATAAATTTTAAAAGTTACGGGACTCAATTTGAGGAAAAACTGACATTAGGGACTTAAAGTTAAAAGAGAAATAACTTTAGGGACCTAATTGCAAATAACTAAAAGTTTGGATTTTCTCATTCATTAATGAATGAATGCTGTTATGCCGAGTAATAATGAACAAGGTTGTTCATATCATTTTGGAATGTTAAATACCGGGAACGCCAGCAAGGACAAGCTCGTGTGAATACAAAGAACAAGTCTAGTGGAATTCACGGCATTAACGGGTGAGTGGGTTTACTAACATCATACCCGGTTGGGGATGATAAGTGCCTCAATATAAAAAACCCACTATTTAGTGGTATTTTAATCATCACTACTTAGAGAAAGTGATGTGAAAGTTATGCGAAAAAAAACTACTTACAAGTTGTAAGTAGATCATACCCAGTTGGTATGATGAGACTTCCTCGAAGGAAGTTGAAAACCCGTTCATCGGTTATGAACAGAGATGTCCTTATACCAGTCGGTATAATGGACAGTAAAATCCTATTTTTATCAGAAGTGCTCTCCCCTGACGTTGTGCCAATGCTTAAACAATTTGGGAGACCTTCTCGACGGGAGCTCAAATAGCTCTAATAGGCCGGGGGCCTCGATTTTGGAACTTGGGGGCTAAATGCCCGATTTTGAAAATCTCGTACAGTGGGCCCAAGGCTAGTTGGCACGAGCAGGAGCTCGTAAATGAACATGAAATATGTGCCATAAAACTTAATAAGTGAATTGTTTGGCTATGGTACCAAGATAGGACCAACATGCTCAGTCAACTAGCGGCAGTGCGACATGACAGGTCGACGGACTAGTCAAGACAAATAGCTGCGGGTTGAGTTGAGAGTCGGGGCCGTTGGACTAGTGGCACCACAGATTACATGGCAATATAAGAAAATATTGTTTGTGCATGCACTGTGAGTACATGATCATCAAGATGCCCATGAGGGGTAGTGATGCGTCCTAAGGGCACTGGACGACCTGGTGGCTATAAGGGCAGTTCGTCGTTCTAAGTGTCTGTGCGAAATCTAGAGTACCATGAAGCGCATGAGACCGGGGTGGGGACAGGATGAGGTCTCTGTCCTCATACGGACATGAAGAAGTGATTTCGGGATTGTGGGTAGGATGTCATGTAGATCCACTCATTCCCAGGGTAGAAGTGGTCGTACTTCTATCCGGGTGGCAGGAAAAGTCGCTCCGAAGCCACTAGCGGGTTCAGTAGTTATACTGACTTGCGAATGTGTGTAACCTTCATGATGAAGGATGTGTGTTGGGTGATGACACACCGTGGTAACTAAGAAATAATGGTAAAATCCAAATTTTTAAATGATGGGATTTTTGAAAATAAAGAAGTCTGGCACACTCCATTTAAATGTTTTTCTTAAAAGTCAAAAGCTTTTAAAAACCCATTCACTGAGTAGTCGTACTCACCCCCTCCCTTATATCCCTTTTAGGAAATCCCAGAAAGCCTCCCCTTAAAGACCGTCAACTAAGATGCCTATAAGACAGGTATGTATTAAATTTCATACAGTTTTAATTATTCTATTCCAGGAAAAAGGTGCAAGTTAAAGGACGCCTTACTCTTTACGGTTTACGATAAGGGGAAACCCTTTAATAAATCGGGAGAGTGGCAGGTTGATCATGGGGATCCGACCAAACCGGGTCGGGGCGTGACACCATTGGCACCCAACATTCAGGTCTTCTTTTGCGGAGGTATTTCCTTGCTTCCATATGGCTTTTAATTCTCCTTAAGGAATTTTTTTTATCTATACTTTGCTCCGTTTACGATTTTTCTCTAGGCCCTACCTTTAGTTCTTATTTCCTTTCATGACTCCTCTTCATGAAGCATAAGATTATGTCATTATCTAAGAGGCAAGGTTTTAGAACGTCCTTGCCTAGTAGTTACTCCAAGAGTTCTCCTAGATTCCTTAGTCACCTTGACGGTTTTCCTTGTCGAGCCTTCTTTGCCCAATAATTTCCCCCAAGTGTTTTCCTAGACATCTTAGTCACCTTGATGGTTTTCCTTGTCGAGCCTTCTTTGCCCAATAGTTTCCTCCAAGAGGTTTCCTAGACTCCTTAGTCATCTTAATGATTTTTCTTGTCAAGACTTCTTTGCCCAATAGTTTCCCCCCAACAGTTTTCCTAGACTCCTTAGTCACCTTAATGGTTTTCCTTATTTGGGATGGGATTCTCCCCGGGTTTTCGTGGTGTCTAGGGTAACGCGGGTTTGTTTGGTTAATTTTCTTGGGACAATCTTTTTACAGTTGAGATAAAAAATCACATCATCTTATAGACAGGGTTTTAGGAATTTGGAGTTCTTCATTAATGGAAAATGATTACAATACGTTGGGGTTTTAGCCCTATTACAAAAAGGCGGTCACCAAGTGGATTGGGAGCTACTAGTTTCTTGATAAGCATCTTCCTTGGTAAGGTTATAAGTCCTTGTTGGCGTTCCTGGCTTCAGGCTTGGCTCCCTTCATACTCGGGGCTGTGACCTCAATAGATCTTGACACCATCTTCCTGGATACTTCCCCCTAATGTCTCTTGGTTCTTTGGGACTTCATCTATACCTCGAGCATTGGAGAGCTTTTAGTTGTCTTCCTATGAGGACAGAGTGTTGGGTGGTGTAGGTGACATCACTCCTAGTTTTCTTGGTTCATCTCTTGGTAGCCATTTGTAAATTTAAAAAATTTGTTTCTCTTAGTTCCTATATTATATAGTCTTGATAATGTATTCGAGGAAATAGGCTCTTATACCACTCAAGTTGTCACGCCCTAACCCAGTTTGGTCGGATCCCCATGAGCAACCCACCACATCATATCCGTATGAGGACGGAGACCTCATCTTGTCCCCATCCTGATCTCATGCACAAGAAGCTCCCGAGCTTCATTACTGACTGGCACGACTATCTGCCCTTATCGTCCAACATCCCTTGGGACCCATCACTACCACTTGGGGTGTCTCAATGGTCCCGTACCTTAAGTGCATGCACCAACAATAGTTTTTCATGATTAAGCCATCCTCTTTGGTGCCAATTGACCAACGGCCTTGACACTCAACCCAACCTGTAACTGTTTATCTAGGATGGTTTGTCAACCTCACCCTGACGTACTGCCGCCAGTCCATTAAGTATTGTCAGTCCTGACTCGATACCGTGGCAAATCAAACAATCATTATCTCATAGTTTTCTTGATAACAATCAAGCATAAATCAAATAAAACCCCCAAATTTTTAAGGGGGCAAAATAAATCTAAATTGAGTGGTTCCTAAGTCAATTTAATAGGAAATTGAATATAGAATTTTTGGGTATTTTTATTTTCTCAAGAACCGATCAAGAATGGGGTGAACTGAGCCAAAAATCACTGAAGCAACTGAAAAATTAATCAGAAATCAGTTCGCTATCATTCCAAACCGACCGACTGAGATGCTGAGTGCACACATGCACTACACACATGACCACACAAGTGTGTGTTGTCTTCTTCGCCCAACTGCTAACCCAAATTCCCCTATTTTAGCCAATAGATCATCGTTAACCTATTGACTCTACCACTTGAGAAAATTAATTCATTGATAGCACCACATGCTCTGAATTAATGAAAGGAAGCTATGGATAGATTGCCACAGGGGTCTAGATCACAACCATATAAATTGGGGATGCTCCATCACCGAAATTTGCTTAGAATCCTCTCTCAACCACTGACTATTCCCAACTCTTGAGACCTTTCTACAAAAGAGCAAAACTCCATTGTCTGACTACCTCTAATGATGTTCTAGATACCCCTGAAAAGTTGAGGACCTCGACTTTCATCGCCACCTCTCTCGACCCTTAACTCTGCCCCTACCGATACCAATGAGATCGCACAATAACCGATCTCTGGTGACTTGAAATAGAATAGCTATTTCAGAGGCCCATTTCGATAGCCATGATGACCCTCATGAGCTAAGAAAAATTGGGTGAGTTCCTTGTAACCCTAGATTTCCATAGCCATGACTTTGCCCAATTCGAGCAAGAATTGGATTTGAATTAAATCATCAAATTATCAGATCACGGGAAAAGTTGTCGAGATGACTAAAAGGTAAATTGCCAGAGCTATAGACCACCATTTATGCTAATTCAAGTGGCTATAGACTTCTGAGAGTGTGAGCTATCTAGTGCACCGCCCTTAATGATTGACATACCATCTCTGGTGAATTTCTGACTTTAACCAGACTTGCATAAAACTTTGTCCTTGTTTCTACTCAAGCCTGATCGGAGTAATTCCAGTCGACTCTGGCCAAACTAAGTTTGCAATGGGCTAGAGGGAGGCTAAGGAGATCACTCCACTTAGTTTGATCATTTTGAGAGACAATTTTGTTGTGGGTCAAAGGTTAGGGGCCAAAATGAATTGATTTGAAGTTAGGGGATCCAAATAGGATTGAGCTTTCTATGGGGTCTTCCTAACTGTCAAAATAAAGTGTTGAGCTAATTGGGAAGTTTGGTGAAGGTTGAGGTCCATGGTTGCCTATTGTGGAAAGATTGGGGACCTATATGCAATAAATGGAAAGTTGGGGTTCTAAGTGCAAAAATATGGTTTTGCATGGACAAAAGGTAACATTTGGGCAATCTAAGGACCCAAACTTAATTAGAAGAACTATATGGACCCAAATGAGTAATTTGGGGGTTTAATGGATCCCGAAGCTTACATACTTGAGAAGAGGGGCAAAATGTTAATTTTGCCAAAGCTTAGGGGACTTTCAACAAATAAAGGGAAATAGAGACTAGAACCATTCCAATGCCTATTTGGGATTGTAATGGGACCCAAAGAAACTAGAGAGGCCCGAATTTAAATGACTTGGAAAATTCAAAGGTCTAAAATGAAGATATATTAAAGTACAATTGCAAAATGGTAAATTTGCCAAAATTTGGGACCCAATGGTTATTTGGGAAAGTTAAACCCGAAATAGTGAGTAAATGAGATATTAGGCACTTCAATAAGTGCTAAGTGAAAAGAGAAAGAGTTTAGACCGAGAGGTCAACCTCAAAGAAGGTTAGACCAAGGGTCAGGTTACCAACAAGCAAGTTAGTTAACCAAAAACACAAAAGGGGTCAAACCATAGAACCATAAATAGAGTACGGTCAAGTAAGTATGAATATTAAATAGAGAGACTCACCATAGTTGTAAACCCCATTTTTCTCATAATAAGAAACCTGGAAATGAGAAATGGAAAATTTTGAGGGAAAGTCGTGGTTCAAAGTGAACCAGAATTGGTAAAGAGAAGCCAAAATGGGGATTTGAACAATCCCAAGTAACAAATGTAGATCCCAAAACCAAGGGAATGGATCATGGAATAAATTGGATAGGAGAACCGAACCGATTTAGGGTAAACCAAACCCGAACCAAGTTGAACCGATTCAAAGATTCTTTTTTTAAGTGACTTAAAAGTGTCAATTTGGGAAATTGAAGTCACCAATGTGTAGAAAATAAATTTAGAAAAATTTTAAAATTTATAAAACTAGTCAAATTGGGCTTGAAATGACCGATTTTCGATTTTGGGTCACCGAACCCAGTCTGATCAAACCGATCAACAGTCCAGCTAGTCAATGGACTGTGTAAAACCCATCCTCTGGGACCACGAAGAATCAGAAAGAGAATCGATAAATTTTTTTTGTGTGAAAAACAAAGCCATTTAATGAACTAAAAATAGTAAAGAAGGATTAACGTGGGTAATTAGAAGATTCCAAGTGACCAAAAATTCACAAATATCGTGAGGAATAACTAGGAAGTGAATTGTATGAGAGAACCGGAACGAGTTAGGGTGAACCAAACCCGAACTAGACTAAACTAGAATGAACCATAGTGAACCAGTTTAATGATTCATTTTTCTAGGTGGCTTAAAAACATAAATTTGGAAAATTGAGGCCACCATTAGATAGAAAATGAATTTAGACAAATTTAAGAATTTTAAATTTTAGAAAATCGGTCGAATTGGGTTTGAACTGGCCGATTTTCAAATTCGGGTCAAAGAAACCGGTCGGACCAAACTAGTCAACAGTTAAATAGGTCAACGAACCGGACCGGTCAATAGTCCAGTTGGTCAATAGACCAGACAAGTCAATGGCCAACGGTGCCCCGTCAGCATCCACGTAGACATGGGCAACCAATGGGAGGCTACCACATGTCCAATCAACGGTTAGTGGACAACCTATCAGATTGCCACACAAACACAAATAGCCAATGGGAGGGTGCCACATGTCCGGTCAACTAACCAATGGCGACCAAGTTGGATCACGACGTCAGAAAAATTAGCCAATCACAGAGTGCCATGTGGCATGCCTACCACATCATCGTCTTCAACCTAAGTTCACTGATAGAAAGGAGAGAGAGGCCAGGAAAGATGGAGTCTCTAGCAACTCGAAAATTCCTCTGGTCAGGTCGCCAGCGAAAGGGGTCGCGACCGAGTCTCACGTCGGCGGGTAGCCTGAACAGTTGTCAAGCTCCCTATATAAAGAGCACCCCTCCATTCATTCTCAGCATCCTATAATCGAGTGAAGAAGAGGAAGTGTTCTAGTTTTCGATGAGCTGCGAATCAAAGCTCCGGCAACAGGACTTTTCTCAACCTTTGAAGCCACATTTAGTGTCATTAGAACCGGGAGGAAGTCCTCTACCTAGCTACACCCTTCTTTCAGCCTAAGGACCACCGAGGAGGAGTGAGGGAGCTCAAACAGTGCTGCCACTCCTCGGCCAAAAGACTGCTCGAACTCCTTCAACTCAAGTCGAGCTTTCCCCAGGTCAATTCCAGCCAAATTAGACCCCCTAAATCCCACCTAGAGGTTCCTCGACCTCCACCCTAGCTAAGAAGGTAAGCCCCATCTGCCATAAAACAATAATCACAGGATAATTCTACAAAAACTTTATCTAAGAAATTTACACTACTCATATCACCAATTGAAGCGTGGTTTGATCCAGAGAGGATCCCCACAAAGAGAGCAATTAAGTGACAACCAAGCTCCGGTCACCGGACACTCACCCATAAGATATCAAAGTTTTCTCTCTAGATTGCATTTTCCAGCGAAACTCCATTTCAACTGATTTCTAAGCCAAATGAAGCGATTCATGGCTTGAAATGATGAGAAAAACGTAGGGAAGATGATTCCAATCAAGAACAAAGATAATTAACTAAGTTTTGTGGGCCAATTGAACAAAATTGTGATTTGAGGACCAAATTCCAATTTTTGAGCAAATAGGCAATTTGCGGATTTTTAGAAAATTTGGAGTCGAATGGTAAATCAATGAAATTGAGGGTCAATTAGGCAATTTGGGCAAAATGGAGGACCAATTAATAATTTTGAGAAGTTTATGGTCAAATTTCAATTTTTGGGAAATTAGGGACTAAATGGTAATTTTTGGAAAATTGAAGGCCAATGGATGATTTTGATAAAACTTAAGGACCCAGGAAGTATAATTGGAAATGTCACGCCCTGACCCGGTTTGGTCGGATCCCCGTGAGCAACCCGCCACTTTCTCGGTTTATTAAAGAGTTTTCCCTTATTATAAACCGTAAAAAATAAGACGTCCTTTAAACCTGCACCTTTTCTTGGAATAACATAAATAAAAATTACATAATAATTTAAATTTATCATACATATTTCATAGGCGTCTTAGTTGATGGTCTTTAAGTGTAGGATTTCCGGAATTTCCTAAAAGAGGTATAAGGAAGGGGTGATTTCGACTACTCACTAAATGGGTTTTTTAAATTTTTAACTTGCATTGGAGTGTGCCAGACTTTTTTCTTTCAAAAATCCTTTCATTTCAAATCTCTGTTTTTACCACCATTTCTTATTAATCACGGTGTGTCATCACCCAACACACATTCTTCATCATGAAGGTCAAACACACATTCACAGGCCAGCTCGTCCATTGAACCCACTTGTGGTGTTGGAGCAACTTTACCAGCCACCTAGATAGAAGCACGTCCACTTCTACCCTAAGAATGAGTGGATGTATGCAACATCCAACCCTTAATCCTGAAATCAATTCTCTATGTCCGTATGAGGATAGAGACCTCATCCTATCCCCACCCCGATCTCATGCGCTTGGTGCTACTCCAAATTTTGCACGGTCACATGGTACGACAAACTGCCCTTATACTCACCAGGTCGTCCAAGGCACTTAGGATGCATCACTATCCCTCTTGGGTGTCTTGATGGTCCCGTAATTACTATAAACCCCGCACTTTTGAGTTAAGGAAAACCGGGAAAAGAACCAGTCAAACCGAATAAGAAAATCGAGCCAGTTTACATTTGGGAAAAAACAATATGGAAATTTACAACTTTCGGGTGATCCAAAGGGTTCATTAAACCTTGGAAAAGAAATTTAAGAAAAATTAGAAGATAAAAACCAAATTAGTTTAGGTGAACGAGATTCCATAAGAACTTTGAAGTTAAGCATGCTTGCTCGAGAGTAGTGTGAGGATGGGTGACCTCCTGGGAAGTATGAATTATTTTATAACCCAAAATTTCAGTAAAAAATTTTTATGCGAACACCTTATCATAAATAACAATAAATTAATATATATTTAATTATTATAATTAATACCAATAATTTAATATCAAAATTAAATTATTAGAATTAATACCGAAATTAAATTATTGGAATTAATACCAATAATTTATGGCAATATTAATACTAGTAATAAATCTCTCCCATTTAATACATGGGTTTTACACCTATATAAAGAGGTCATCCCCATTCAATCTCCTCACACCCGAACACTTCTCTCTCTCTCTCTACGGCTCCATTTCCCGGTGACGCTTAAACCAGAGCTCCAACTTCAACATTTTTCTTAACCTCGAAAAGAGAGGTCAGGCTCTTTAGAACCGGGGAGAAGTCAGCTATCTGATAGCAAACTCTAGTCAATTCGAGAATCAATAGAGAAACACCGACATGATGGAACAATGAAGCAGCTCCGGTGGACCGAAGTTGCCCTATTTCGGCCAAGTTGAAATTGGCCATTTCTAGCCCTCATTAGGCTAAACCAAGCCTTCTCAACACTCCCTCAGCCCTCCCACGGCCGAATTATGACTGAAAAGTAAGCCAATTTGGCTCCCCTCTGCAATTTCCGATCGGTGGTAGAGAGAGAACCCATAGAATTTCAATAATGAAATTATAACTCAATTTGGCATCAATTGATGCAATTCTTGATTCTAGGATGAACCTCAAGATGAGAGCTATTCGCCTAGATCGAAAGCTCGGACCATCATGCCTTCACCGGTGAGAAATCGAAGCTTTCTCTCTATATAGTTTGTTTTTCGGCGAAGCTCCGTTTGAGCTCGTTCCGGCGTTAAAATCTGTGATTCAAAGTTTCTTAGAATCATATGAACATGCAGGAACTCAATTTCAACTCCAATTTCAACAATTAGAAGTGTTTGATCGGTTAATTTGATGAAATCAAATTCGGTAGTGTTGAAGAGTTGAAATTGGCGGAAAAATTGGGGATTTTTGAAATTCAAAGGGCCAAAATGTAATTTTATGAAATTGAGGGTCAATTGGGCATGAAAATAATGTTGGAGGACCAATTGAGGAATTTTGGAATTTTTGGGGCAAAACTTACCATTTGTGTAAAGGAAGCGCAAAATGGTAATTTTGGAAAAATTGAGCGACCAAATTGGAAATTTGGGATATTAAACCCTTTTTTGGTGAAATTGAATAAGTTGAGGTCCCAATATAAATTTTAAAGGTTACAGGACTCAATTTGAGGAAAAACTGGCATTTGGGACTTAAAGTTAAAAAAAATAACTTTAGGGACCTAATTGTAAATAAATGAAAGTTTGACTTTCTCATTCATTTGGAATGAATGAAGGCGATTAGGCCAAAGGATAATGAACCAAGATGTTCATATCGTGTAGGAACACGAAGTACCGGGAATGCCAGCAAGGACAAGCTCGTGTGAATACCAAGAACCGGTCTAGTGAAATTCACGGCATTAACGGGTGAGTGGGTTTACTAACATCATACCAGTTGGGATGATAAGCATAACTTAAAGTTAAAAACCACTTACCAGTTGTGAGTGGGTTTACTAACATCATACCCGATTGGGATGATGAGCACAACCTAAAATTAAAAACCACTTACCGGTTGTGAGTGGGAATTTTATATCATACCCGGTTGGAGATGATAAGTATCTCGGTATAAAAACCCACTGCTTAGTGGTATTTTTAATCATCACTACTTAGAGAAAGTGATGTGAAAGTTATACAGAAAATCTAGTTACGGGTTGTAATTGGATCATACCCGGTTGGTATGTTGAGACTTACTTGAAGGAAGTTGAAAACCCGTTAATCGGTTATGAACGGAGATGTCCTTATACCGGTAAGTATGATGGATAGTAAAAACCTATTTTTGTTGGAAGTGCTCTCCCCTGACTGTGTGCCAATGCTTAAACAATTTGGGAGACCTTCTCGACGGGAGCTCGAATAGCTCTTATAGGCCCGAGGCCTCGGTTTTGGAACTTGGGGGCTAAATGCCCAATTTTGAAAATCTCGTACAGTGGGCCCAAGGCCAATTGGCACGAGCAGGAGCTCGTAAACGAACATGACATATGTGCCATAAAACTTAATAAGTGAATTGTTTGGCCATGGTACCAAGATAGGACGGACATGCTCAGTCAACTAGCGATAGTGCGACATGACAAGTCGACGGACTAGTTAAGACAAACAACTGCGGGTTGAGTTGAGAGTCGGGGCCGTTAGACCAGTGGCACCACAAATTACATGGCAATATGAGAAAACATTGTTTGTGCATGCACTATGAGTACGGGATCATCAAGATGCCCATGAGGGGTAGTGATGCGTTCTAAGGACACTGGACGACCTGGCGGCTATAAGGGCAGTTCGTCGTTCCAAGTGTCTATGCGAAATTTGGAGTAGCACCAAGCGTATGAAACCGAGGTGGGGACAGGATGAGGTCTCTGTCCTCATATGGACACGAAGAAGTTATTTCAGGATTGTGGGTCAGATGTCGCGTACATCCACTCATTCCCAGGGTAGAAGTGGTCGTACTTCTATCCGGGTGGTAGGAAAAGTCACTCCGAAGCCATTAGCGGGTTCAGTAGTTATACTGACTTGCAAATGTGTGTAACCTTCATGATGAAGGATGTGTGTTGGGTGATGACACACCGGTAACTAAGAAATAATGGAAAAACCCCAATTTTTAAATGTAGGGATTTTTTAAAAGAAAGGAGTCTGGCACACTCCATATAAATGTTTTTTTAGTCAAAAGATTTGAATCCCATTCACTGAGTAGTCATACTCACCCCCTCCCTTATATCCCTTTCAGGAAATCCAGGATAGCCTACCCTGAAAGACCATCAACTAAGATGCATGTAAGACAGGTATGTAAAGTTTAAAATTTCATGCAGTTTTGAGTATGCTTTTCCAGGAAATGGTGCAGGTTTAAAGGACGCTTTACTCTTTATGGATTATGATAAGGGGAAACCCTTTAATAAACTGGGAGAGTGGCGGGTTGTTCATGGGGATCCGACCAAAACTGGGTCGGGGCATGACAATTACAGTGTATGCACAATCAATATTTTCTTATCATGCCATATAATCTATGGTTCGACTAGTCCAATGGCCCCAACCTTCAACTCAACCTACAGCTGTTTGTCTTGATTGGTCTGGAGACCTATCATATCACACTGCCACTAGTTGACTGAATATCTCAGTCCTGTCTTGGTACCATGGCCAAACAATTCATCTATTAAAGTTTTATGACACATATCTCATGTTTGTTTACGAGCTCCTGCTCGTGCCCACTAGCCTATGGCCCACTTGTTCGAGATTTTCAAAATCAGGTATAATAGCCCCCAAGTTCCAAAACCGAGGCCCCCGGCCTATAAGAGATATTCGAGCTCTCATCAAGAAAGTCTCCCAAATCATTTAAGCATTGGCACACAGTCAAGGGAGAGCACTTCTAACAAAAATATATTTTCAACTGTACATCATACCAACCGAGTATGAAGACATCTCCGCTCATAACCGATGAACGGGTTTCCCACTTCCTTCGAGAAAGTTTCATCATACCAACCAAGTACGATCTACTTACAACCGATAAGCAGTTTTTCCGCGTGATTTTCACATCACTTCTCTAGGTTGTGATGTTTAAAACACCACTAAATAGTGGGTTTTCATTTCGAGGTACTTATCATTCCCTACCGGGTATGATATAAAATCTCACTCACAACCGGTAAGTGGTTTTTAACTTTAAATTGTGCTCATCATCCCAACCGGGTATGACGCTAGTAAGCCTACTCACCCGTTAATGTAGTGAATTCAACTAGACCGTTTCTTTGTATTCACACGAGCTTGTCCTTGCTGGCGTTCCTGGTACCTCGTGTTCCTACACAATATGAACATCTTAGTTCATTATCCCTCGACCTAATAGCCTTCATTTATTTCAAATGAATGAGAAAACCAAACTTTTATTTATTTTCAATTAGGTCTCTAAAGTTATTTTTCCTTAACTTTAAGTCCATAATGCTGGTTTTTCCTCAAATTGAGTCCCGGAACATATTAGGATCTCAATTTATTCAAATTCACAAAAAGGTGTATAATTTCCCAAATTTACAATTTGGTCCCCCAACTTTTCCAAAATTACCATTTTTCCCTACCTTTAAAAAAAATAGTAAGTTTCACCCCAAAAATTCTAAAATTCCTCAATTGGCCCTCTAACATTTTTATCATGTCCAATTGACCCTCAATTTTATAAAATTGCATCATGGTCCTTCGAATTTTCAAAAATTCCCAATTTTCCCCCAATTTCAACTCCTTAACATAGTCGAATTTGATTTCATCAAATTGACCAATCAAACACATCAAATTGTTGAAATTCAAGTTAAAATTGAGATCCTACATCTTTATACGATTCAATAGCACTTTGAATCACAAGTTTTGACGCCGGAACGAGCTCAAATGGAGCTTCGTCGGAAAATAGACTGTAGAGAGAGAAAGCTTCAATTTCTCGCTGGTGAGGGTGCGATGGTTTGAGCTTTCTATCTGAGTAGATAGCTTTTATCTTGAGGTTCATCCTAGAATCAAGAATATCATCAATTGATGCCAAATTGAGTTAGAATTTCATCATCG
Organism: Trapa bicornis; assembly: GCA_030064425.1. Taxonomy (NCBI): domain Eukaryota; kingdom Viridiplantae; phylum Streptophyta; class Magnoliopsida; order Myrtales; family Lythraceae; genus Trapa; species Trapa bicornis. The sequence goes on along the minus strand of CM057748.1, from coordinate 10,956,817 downwards.
AAATTCTATCGGTTCTCTCTCTAGCACCGATTGGAAATTGCAGAGGGGAGTCGAATTGGCTTACCTTTCAGTCCTAATTCAGCTGTGGGAGGGCTGAGGAAGTGTTGGGAGTGCTTGGTTTAGCCTGAGCAGGGCTCAAATTGGCCAATTTCAGTTCAGCCAAAACAGGGCAGCTTTAGTCCATCGCAACTGCTTCACTGTTCCATCACGCTGACGCTCCTCCGCGACCCTCAAAGCAAATGGAGATTACTGGCGTGTAGTTGACTTCTCCCCGGTTCTATAGAACCTGACCTTGCCTTCTTTGGCTCAGAAATGACCCTATATATAAGAGCTCTAGTTCGAGCTTTGCCAAAAAACTAAGCAGCTGAGAGAGAGTAAGCTTTTCATGTGGGGAGAGGATGAATGGGAAGGGACTTTTTGGCCATCCGATTGGCACCTTAATGGTAGTCATTCATTGCCATAAACTCCCTAGCCGGAGACTTTTCAGGTTCACCGGTGTAGCGCGATTTTACGGTGAGTGAATAGTGTTGTCATCTGAAGGAAGAAGATGACACTATTCTGAATCGGACTGCACTGGTTCGAACTGGGTTCAACGCTTAAACCGGTCGGTTCACCCCTCCCCCCCGCCCTCCCCATTCAACCAAAATTTTCAAATCTAAAAATTTCCAAATTCATTTTCTATCCAATGGTGACCTCAAATCTCAAATTTAAAAATTTTAAGCCACCTAGAAAAATTAATTTAGAATTCGTTTCAATAGTGGTTCAAACCGGTCCAAACCGGTTCGGATCCGGTTCACCTGAACTGCTTTGGTTTTTATCTCCAATTCACCCTAAAGTCCTTGTTCATGATTTTTATGACTCCTTAGGTCACTTAGGGTCCATAAATTTCCCGGTTTATCATCTCTCTATCGGTTCTGGTTCATAAACCAGCTCGGTTCTTAAACCAGCTCGAGTCTAGTTCACCCGAACTGGTCTGGTTTTTCTCTCCCACTATGTTCTAATGTTCCTTCCCAAGCTTTATAAATCTCTTTGGTCATAAGGGAGATGAAATTTCTCTAATTTTCCTATTCCCCAATAAACAGGTTTGTGAACCGGTTCGATGTTTCTCACTTGGTTTGACCGGTTCTTTTCCTGGTTTTCCTTAACTCAAAATGGCGAGGTTTACAGGAAATCTTAGGGGCTTAATTGAAACTAAGGGGCAAATAGGGACCTAAATATAAAAGCATAAACTCTAGGGACATATATGTAATTAAGGCATAATGTGAGGGCCTAGTTGCAAATACTAAAAAATATGTGGCCTATTAGTCAAAGCATCCTAATATGGATATTTGGGCTCGAGGAAACACGTCGCAAAGCAAGGTTTCGTCGAGACAATCTCTACCATGATTACCGGGTGAGTGGGAACTCTATAACATTTGTCACACCTTGACCCGATTTGGTCATATCCATGTGAGCAACCCGCCACTCCCTTTGGTTCATGAAGGGTTTCAACATTTTCTAAACCACGAGGAGTAAGGTATCCTTTGTTTTGGCTACAAGAGGTGAGCTTCTTAAGACATATAGTGTCAAAGGACAGAGCAAAGGAGGACCCAACAAAAATAGAGACCATCTCCAATTGGAAAGCACCCACCAACCTAATTGAAGTGTGTAATTTCCTTGACTTTGCCGGATACTACTAGAAGTTTGTGGAGGACTTTTCGTAAATTGCATCACCATTAACTCGCCTCACGAGGAAGGGAGTGAATTATAAGTAGGATGCTAAGTGCAAGGAGTTCTTCCAGGAGCTCAAGTCCCAATTGACGACGGCCCTAGTGCTAGCCTTACCCGACTCAGATGCCAGGGAGTACATAGTATACATTGATGCATCTAGACAAGGATTAGGATGTGTCTTAATGTAGCAAGGAAGGGTCATTGCCTATGCCTCATGACAATTGAAGCCCCATGTGAAAAACTACCCCACCCACGACCTCGAGCTAGCAGCAATAGTGTTCGCTTTCAAGATTTAGTGTCAATATTTGTACGGGGTAAAGTGTCGCATATACACCGACCACAAGAGCCTAAAATACTTCCTAACCTAAAATGAAATTCGACCTATGGTAGTAGAAGTGGCTAGAGTTGGTAAAGGACTAAGATTTGACGATCGAGTACCATCTCGGTAAGGCCAATTTGGTAGCTGATGCGCTCAGCCACAAGTACCACACGAGAGTGGTATCGGTAAGGACCAGCTACCTACCCCTATTAAGCCAGTTGCATAGCTTGAGAGTGGACCTCAGTGTGGACAAGAGCAGGGGTAGCCTAATGGCCAACCTAGTCGTACGGCCCAACCTCCGTCCTCATTGGAACCAGCCTATTAACAACCCAACCCAAGACCTCGCAGTAAGGAGCGATGGGATAATGACCTTCAAAGGGGGGGTCTAGGTACCGAACAATCTAGAATGGAAAAGGGGGATACTGGAGGAGGCACATGACTCAATATATGCCATACATCTGGGAAGCACCAAGATGTACCACACCCTAAAACAAGGGTACTGGTGGAAAGGGATGAAAAAGGATATCACAGAGTACATGGCCAGATGCTTGTCGTGTCAACAGATTAAGGCCGAACATCAGAAACCCTCTAGACTATTGTTGCCCCTCCCAATTCCCAAATGGAAATGGGAGCATATCACTATGGATTTTGTAACCGGGCTGCCAGTAACAAAAAGAGGTCGGGATGCAATATGGGACATAGTAGATCGGCTAACAAAGTCCGCCCACTTCCTACCCATATGGGCGATAGACTCGATAGAAAGGCTAGCCGCCTTGTACGTGGGAGATATTGTACGACTCCACGGGATCCCTGTAAGCATAATATCATATCAGGACATGAGGTTCACCTCTCAGTTTTGGCCCAGCCTACAAGCTGCCCTCGGAACTAAACCTCACATGAGCACTGCCTTCTACCACCAGACAGATGGACAATTCGAACGGACCATCCAAACCGTGGAGGACATGCTCTAGGCATGCATTTTGACAATGAACAAGGGCTGGAGGACTATCTATGCCTCATGAAATTTGCATATAATAATAGTTATCAGGCCAACATCTAGATGGCACCTTACGAGGCCCTCTACAGATGATCTTGTCACACACCCCTATTTTGGGAAGAGGTAGGGGAAAGAAAACTTGAGAAGGTCGAGTTGACAGAGGATGCAACCGAGAAGATTTGAATAATAAGGAGTTGACTCAAGGTGGCTTAGGATCAGCAGAAGAGTTATGCTAACACCGAAGGAAGAACCTCGAGTTCAAGGTAGGGGACCGAGTATTCCTCAAAGTGTCACTGTGGAAGGGAATACTCAGGTTTCAACAGAAGTGAAAGTTGAAACGAAGGTACATATGTTTGTATGCCATAACTTAGAGGGTCAGACTAGTAGCATACAGGTTCCCTCAGACCTGTATTGAATTCATGACGTCTTCCACATGTTGGTGCTGTGAAAATATGAGCCCGACCCCAACCATGTGCTAGATCAACCACCGCCAAAGATAGAGGAAGACCTGATCTATGAGGTGGAACTAATATGAATCCTCGGTCGATGCGAGAAAAACCTTCGGAATAAGAGGATCCCCATGGTAAAGATACTCTGGCGGAATGGTCAAGTAGAGGAGGAAACGTGGGAGGTCGAGTCGGTCGTAAAGGGTATATACCCACAATTGTTTAGTATGTAATAGTTTTGAGGACAAAACTCCTAAAATGAGGGAATAGTTGTAAAACCCGTCCTCTAGGACCATGGAGAACCAAAAAAAGAACCAGTAAAAAATTTTTTGTGTGAAAAATTGAGCCAATTAATGAACGAAAAATAGTAAAGAAGGGTTAACGTGGAAAATTGGAAGATCCCAAGTGACCAAAAAATCACAAAAATCGTGAGGAAGAACCAGGAAGTGAATTGGATGTGAGAACCAGACCGGTACGAGGTGAACTAGACTCGAACCGGACTAGACCAGAATGAACCATAGTGAACCAGTTCAATGATTTATTTTTCTAGATGGCATAAAAAAGATCTATTTGGAAAATTGAGGCCACCATTAGATAGAAAATGAATTTAGATGAATTTAGAAAATTTTAAATTTCATAAAATCGGTCGAATCGGGTTTGAATCAGCCAATTTTTGAATTCGGGTCACCAAACCCGATCGAACTGGACCGATCAACGGTCCAACCAGTCAATGAACCAGACTGGTCAATGGTCCAGACAGTTAACAGATTGGACAAGTCAATAGTCAATGGTGCCCTATCAGTAGCTATGCAGACATGGGCGGCCAATGGGAGGCTACCACGTGTCCAATCAACGGTTAGCGAATGACCTCTCAGCTTGCCACACAGACACGAGTAGCCAATGGGAGGCTACCACGTGTTCGGTCAACCGGTCAACGGCTGACACAATGGCCGAGTTGGATCACCACGTCAGAAAAACTAGCAAATCATACAGTGCCACGTGGCAAGCCCGCAACGTCATTATCTTCAACCTCAGTCCGCTGACAGAAAGGAGAGAGAGGTCGTGAAAGAGGGAGTCTCCAACAACTTAAAAAATTCCTCCAGTCGGGTTGCCGGTGAGCGAGACGGGGGGGAGAGTCTCATGCCAACCGGTAGTCTGTACAGTTGTCGAGCTCCCTATATAAAGAGCACCCCTTCATTCATTGTCAGCATCTCGAAATTGAGTGAATAAAAAGAAGCGTACTATTTTCCAGCGAGCAGCGAACCAGAGCTCTGATGATGAAACTTTTCTCTACCTTTGAAGCCGCATTCATTATCATTGGAATCGAGAGGAAGTCCTCTACCTAGCTACACCTTCATTTTAGCCTGAGGACCACCGAGGAGGAGCGAGGGAGCTCAAACAGTACTGCCACTCCTTGACCAAAAGACAACTCAGACTTTTTCATCTCAAGTCGAGCTTTCCCTCGGCCAATTCTAGTCAAATTAGACCCCCCAAATCCCACGTAGAGGTGCCTCAACCTCCCCTCGAGCTAAGGAGGTAAGTCTCCTCCGCCGCCCTTCACTGGAAAATTCTATCCACGACATATTTATGCAAAAATTTTAGCTAAGAAATTCACACTGCTCAGTTCACCAATTGAAGTATGGTTTGATCTAGGGAGGATCCCCACGAAGAGAGCAATTCAGTGACGACCAAAGCTCCGGTCACCGGACCCTCTCCGGTAAGATATAAAAGCTTTCTCTCTCTAAACTGCATTTTTCGGTGAAGCTCTGTTTTAGCTCATTTATGAGCCAAATGAAGCGGTTTAGGATTTGAAATGATGAGAAAAATGTATGGAAGTTGATTTCAATCAAGAACGAAGGCAATTAACTAAGTTTTGGGGGGTCAATTGAACAAAATTGTGATTCAAGTACCAAATTGCAATTTTTGAGAAAATGGGAAAATTTGGGATTTTTAGAAAATTGGGGGCTGAATGGAAAATTGATGAAATTGAGGGTATTTTCACGAAATTCACTCCCAATTGTGGATCAATTAGGTAATTTGGGCAAAATGGAGGACCAATTAGCAATTTTGAGAAGTTTAGGGTTAAATTGCAATTTTTGGGAAATTAGGGACTAAATCGCATTTTTTGGAAAATTGAGGGCCAATGGGAAATTTTGATAAAAATGAAGGACTCAAGAAGGATAATTGGAAATCCTAGGGGCTTAATTGAAACTAAGGGGCAAATAGGGACCTAAATGTAAAAGCGTAAACTTTAGGGACCCAAATGCAATTAAGGTATAATGTGAGGGCGTAGGTGCAAATACTCAAAAATATATGGCCTCTCGGTCAAAGCATCCTCATATGGATATTTGTGCAGTGTAATAGCAAACCTTCCAAAGGCCAGCTCCAGGAAACCTGCCGCAAAGCAAGGTTCCGCTGAAATAATCCTTGCCACGATTACCGGGTGAGTGGGAACTCTACAACATCGATTCCGATTGAAATGATGGCTTGCCTTAAAAATGATTTTTTTGGAATTAGCCTCCCTTGATTGGGTGACTCTGCTTAAAATATTTGGGAGCTAATTTTAGGGCTTAGGCTGGGTAATGCAAGTGGGCCCAAGGTCGATGGACATGGGTATAGACCCGTCTAGAATTAGCATATGATAAATACTACTAAAAGATCCAATTAATAGGTATTTGTGAGTGACATCCACTGAGCCAAGTCGGGGATGTTGGGCTTGTTAGGCCAAATTGCTACTAAGCTAAAGCCATGTCATTGAACCTGTTGGGCTAGTACGCATGGGCCGAAGCCAAGCCAACAGACCCTTGCGCTGGAGGGCCAAAGATAATGGCTATTGCCACACCCCGACCCGGATTGGTCGAATCCCCATGATCAACCTGCTGCTCTCCCGGTTCAAGAGGAGTTTCCCCATTCTTTAACTCAAGAGGAGCCAGGCGTATTTTCAACCTTGTTCCCTGGAAAGACATATATCAAATAAAATGTAAGCTTAAGAGAAATTAAACATACTTGACAGAGAGTAAGGCTCGGTGTTATTCCTATCTCCCCATTAGCACAATCCTTCCTTCTCCTGCTATATACCTTCAATTGTGGCTCGTCCTTTTTTTCATCTTTGCTCCTTCAAATTATGGGGCTCAAAGTCACTCCTACAATAATATTTTTAGCACTCTGATTATTGACAATTTCTTCATTTTTTGTCATATATCAAGGATTGATAATTCTTTTAATACTATTGAATACTACATTGATTCCTTATAAAATGGTTCATTCTCACGAAAAGTTATATACATGTTCACAAAAAGTCTCTTCTCACTTAAATTCCGACAACTTGTATCCCTTTTTAGTACTAAAATAACTCACATAAATACATTTCAATGTATGAGGATCGAGCTTGCTTACCAAAGGTTGATGATCTCTCACAAAACATATGCATCCAAACACACAAGAAGAGACTATGTATGTGTTTTTCTTCTTTCAATAATTCACAAGGTGATCTAAAACTCAACACTTATGAGGGTATCTTATTAATCAAATACGCTATCATTGGTATGGTTTCACTCCATAGAATGAACAACTTCCAACAAATGATGATTTTTCCTCTCTACCACACCATTTTGTTTGGGTGTATGTAGACATATAGTCTAATTAACAATTATTTTACTAGAGAGATAAGATGGAAACTTCAGATTCACATACCCAGCATCACTATCTATTCTAAGAGTACAAAATTTGGTATTAAATTGAGTTTAAACAAGAGATAGAAAATCCTTTAAACATAATAGTGTTTCTCCTTTGTGATTTATCAAATATAACCACTTAATCCAAGAATAACAATCAATAAAAGTGATAAATCATCTTAATACACTAGTAGAGCTAATCAGACATTACCCCCAAACATCCAAATGAATCAATAAAAATGGTTTAATAGTTCTTAATCCACTAAAATTACAGCTTATTTTTATGTGTTTTATAAACTTACAAGAATTACAAACAATTTTATTAAGTTCTAGTTTATTCATTAGCTATGTTCTCAACTTTTTAATATTCTCAAAAGATGGATGTCCCAACTAACAATGTTCTAACATTGTTTCATCTTCTTCTTTACTATTAATTGCAACAATCAAATTTTTATATATAACTCTCCTATTGAGATACCACAATCCTACACGCTTACTGCTAGTTCCAAGTACACTCTCTCAAAATAAATAAGTGTTTCGATAAAAAATTACTTGACAATTCAATTAATCCAAGATACTACTAACTTTTTCTTGCTCAATATAATACTACTAATTGACAATAGATTAACTAGAAAAGAGGGAACATGCAAAACAGATGATAATGTGATAAAATCAATACATCTAACATAGCAATTCACTTTGATAAATTGTACTGTTTCATCTGTCATATGAACAACTGTAATACCATGTTTTTAGTAACTAGAAATAAAAAAATACTAGCACTAATGCTCTGTATCCCATTAGAACTTCGAAGTTAAGTGTGGTTGGGTGAGAGTAGTGCTAGAATGGGTTCCAGAAGTATTCATGTTACATCCCTCACTAGTTGTCACGTAGTATCTCATGGAAGTTGTTTTTTTTTATAGTAACCCGAAATTTTAGTCAAAAATATTTTATGGAATTATACTATAAGTTTAAAATTTAATTGATATAATTGGAATAAATAAAATAAAAAGTCTTATTTTAACCAAAATAAATAAATACCTAATAAATTTCTTCAGGTGAAAATAATGAGATAATTATATATATTTTTTATTTAATAAGTATTAATCCTATGCCCCATAAATACCCATAAATTAATACCCACATTTAATTATTGAAATTAATACCCATAATTTAATACTTACATTTAATTATTTGAAATTAATACTAATAAATACCCATCAATTTCCCAAATTAATGATAATAATGGCAATATTAATACAATAGTAATAAATCTTCCCCATTTAATACACAATTTTTGCACCTATATAAAAAGTTCATCGCCATTCATACTCCTCACACCTAAACACTCCTCTCTCTCTCTCTATTGCTCCATTTCTTGGTAAAGCTCAAACTAGAGCTTTGACTTGGGCATTTTTCTTAACCTCAAAAGGAGAGGTGGGACTCTTTAAATTCTGGGGGAAGTCAGCTATCTGATAACAAGCTTTATTCGATCTGAGGATCGTTGTCAGCGTAATCAAATAGTGAAGTAGCTCTGATAAACCGAAGCTACTCTGTTTCGGCCTAGCTAAAATTGGTCGAATTCAGCACTTCTCTAGTCAAACCAAGCTCTCCCAACATCCCCATAACCCTCACATGACCTCAACGATGCTAAAAGGTCAATAGTAGGAATTCTTGATTCTAGAAGTACTTTAGGAAGAGAGCTACCTTTCGCGATAGAAATCTTGGACTGTCGCACCTCCGATAGGACAAATGTGATTGAAACGCCAGCAAGAGAAAGCTCGCGTCAACTTGGAAAACCAACCGTGGACGAACACATCATGGTTAACGGGTGAGTGGACTAATTTACACATCATACCGGTTGGGATGGTGAGCACTTTTATTTAAGGAAAACCTACTTACCGGTTGTGAGTGGGCATATTTAACGTCATACCCGATTGGAGTGATGAGCACTTTTATTAAATGAAAACCTACTTACCAGTTGTGGGTGGGATTTTATATCATACCTAGTTAGGGATGATAAGTACCTCAAAATGAAAACCCACTACTTAGTGGTATTTTAAACATCACAACACAGAGGAGTGATGTAAAAATGACGCAGAAAAACTACTTATAGGTCATGAGTAGATCATACCCGGTTGGTATGATAAAATTTTCTCGGAGGAAGTGGAAAACCCGTTTATCAGTTATGAGTGGAGATATCCTCATACCCTGTTGGTATGATGGATAGTTAAAATTTTATTTTTGTCGGAAGTGCTCTCCCCTTACTATTTGCCATTGATTAAATGATTTGGGAGACCTTCTTGACGGGAGCTCGAATAGCTCTTATATGCCGGAGGCCTCGATTTTGGAACTTGGGATCTAATATGTCAAATTTTGAAAATCTCAAACAGTGGGCCATAGGCTAATTGGCATGAGTGGGAGCTCGTAAACAATCATAAGTTATATGCCATAAAACTTTAAATAAATGAATTGTTTGTCCATGGTACCACAACAGGACCGACATTTTCAATCAACTAGTGACAGTGCGACATGATAAGTCTCTGGACTAGTCAAGACAAACAACTGTAAGTTGAGTTGAGGGTCGGGGTCGTTGGACCAATGGCACCATAGATTATATGGCATGATGTGAAAATACTAATTATGCATGCATTGTGTTTTCGAGACCTTCAAGACACCTAAGAGGGGTATTAATGTGTCTTAGGGCCTTAGATGACCTGGTAGGTATAAGGGGTAGTTCGTTGGACCAGGTGACCTTGCGAAGATCGACGTAGCTTCATTGCGCATGAGACCGGGGTGGGGTCAGGATGAGGCCTCTGCCCTCATACAAACAAGAAGTATTTTGGGTTTGAGGGTACGATGTCGGAGACGTTCACTTAGACTTTGGGTAGAAGTCAGGGACTTCTATCAGGGTGGATGGTAAAGACACTCTAATCCACAATTGGGTGCAATCGGCATAACTGCATCTCACGAATGTGTGATCCCTTCATGATGAAGGGTGTGTGTTGTTTGTGAAACACACATAATATAGAAATGGGAAAAAGGTTAAGAAAACCTCGAAAAGGATTTGAGAATCCTTAGAAAAAGAAATGGTAAACCTTGGAATAAGTTTTGGAAAAAGAAATTGAAATTGGGGAAACTTTTTTTAAAGAAAATATTACCCTTGGCACAGGTTGGATAAAGTTGTTTTTAAAACTCACTCTCAACTCCCACTCACTGAGTTGTAGAACTCACCCCTTCCCTTTTACCCCTTTCAGGTTACCAAAGGAAAACCAACCTTAAAGATCTATCGGTAGTTGAACCTTAAGATAGGTATGTAAGGTTAATATATTTAGTTTTGATTAATGTTATTCCAGGAAATGTACAAGTGAAAAGGACGCCTTACTCCTCATGGTTTAGAGAAGGGGAATACCCTTAATAAACCCGGAGAGTGGCAGGTTGTTCACAGGGATCTGACCAAACCGGGTCAGGGCATGACAAATTTAGGTTTAAATGACGCCTTACTCCTCCCGGGTTTCCAAGAGGGCAAAACCCTTAGTAAACTAGGAAGAGCGGCGGGTTGCTCACGGGGATCTAACTAAACCGGATCAGGTCATGATAACAACTCTATTATGAGTTTGATGATACTCAGAATATGTATGAAACTCTTCTAATGATCATATCATATGTCTTGAAACACCAGAATCAATAACCCAATATTTATATAATGGTCTGCAAGATTCAAGTGTATGTAATTGATTACCACAATTGATCTCATTATCATCAAATATAATGAGAAATTTGCTATTCATATTTTTCATCTCTCTCAAATCCCATTTGGCTTCTGAGTCTCCTAGTCACAACTCCCTAGTGGCGACAAATCTTAGAGATATCTTTTCGTGTTCTTTGACAATTCAGCTACTTCGCATGTCGAGCCTTCTCAAGCTCCCTGAGTTTTTAGATCCGCCAAAACTTAAAAATACTAGAAAACCCTTGCTCTGATATCATATTGAATATTGGAATATATAATATTGTCTATAATAAATTATATCAAAAATATATATAATATATATTTACATTATTTATAAATATGCCCCCAACTTATTTATATTACATACTCTTATTTCCTAGAATAAGAAATATTATTCATTTGTTACATGTTTATTTACTACACTATATATTATAATGAAACATTCACAATTTATCAAATCAATACAATTATTTTTCACTTTTCTATTATTTCGTAGTATCAAAACCAAATAGGAAAAAACTACTAAATATTATGATCCTATAAGGTCATGCATTTGGACCTGACCCCAAATAAAATAAGACTTATTTTGCATGCAAATCTCACTCACCCTTCGAATACTTTAGCAATGGATGATTTTCTATGTGAAGCATCCTCTCAACCAAACTTCATCATTTGTCTCTCCACGATGATGTCATCTCTTATTCATTTATTCTTTATAATAAAGAACCATCATAATATTCGTCTGACCTGAATCGTACCATCTTCAACTTTCAGCAACCCACTATCAGTTTCTTCCTCAACTAAGTTGCACTACCATCCCTCTCGTCGCCCCTTCACTAGCTATTTATGTTTCCCATCACTTCCTTTGTCCACTTCCACCACTTGTCTTATCAACCATATCACTTGCTTCTTCTAAATATATGGTTGCTTATCCCTTGTCATTTCAACAAAGATCAACCCTTTTTTATCCAACATTTCTTCTATCACTTCTTTTCTATTAATCGTGTATTTCTACTTTTATTTTTCATTTCTTTCTCTACTTGTGACCGTCTCCCTTTACCTATGCTTGGGACTTTGTTTGCATGCCATATGTCTCATCTTTGGGAATTCATTCTCGACTTCTCTTGTTGGCTTCCCTTATATCCTCTCATTATCGTCACTTGTATAATTGTTGTCAGGGTCGAACCTCCTTCATTTCTAGTCTCTATATCTCCGACTCATTCATCTTTGGCCACAACTTTTTCCTAACCTCCTTATACATACTTCTTCTCATCCTCTTCTCCCATCGGTTTCCCTTTCCCATACCTATGCTTGACATTACCATGCATCCCATCTTCCTCTACTTATTTAGTGGGCTCCTTTTTAGCCCAAAATGAACTAGACTCTTCTTTTATTCATTTCGCCTAGGAGTTTTAACTCAACACCCATATTTTATCTTATCTTTTAGTCCATATTCACAATCCTCTCTTCTTCTCTTGTACTTTACCCATCTCTTCTTTGATATATGTACCCAAATCAACTTCATTAAATTAATGAACAAATGTGTTATTTTCAATTCAATTCTACGCATACCACTCATTTAGCACGTGCTCAAGAATATACTACTTATTTGTTTCAGATACAACTACATGTTTAGTTTCTCCACTTAAGCTCGTGGGGAAGTAATAGATAAATAATCATCTCGATGGGATAATACATAAGTCCACAGGAGTAAAGGGACACAAGTCACCCCATTTTAACCAAGAGATATGACCATCATCGAATTCTATGAATAGACATGAGCCCCTCGGTTCCTACAATCACAGCACACTGAGAAATATTAGTCATTTATTACATGTATATTCACTGCACTATATATTATAATGGAGAGATATCTCAATTTATCTAATCAATACAATTACCCTTCATATTTCATTCTTTCATAAGGATCTAATATGTTCTTATGAAAGTGAAATAGTAATAAAAGACTTGATTCGATTGAGCTTATTTATTTTCCTATATTGCTCCAAATACATGATCATGTGAGAAATAAGATAGTGAAGAAGAACAGTTAAAGTTTAGATAAGGTAGTAGTAGGGGTAATGGAGGTTGAGAATCCATTAGGAGTAGGTTCAGTGTGAAATAGTAATAAAAGAATTGATTCTATTGAGCTTATTTATTTTCCTATATTGCTCCAAACACACAATCATGTGATAAACAAGATAGTGGAGAAGAATAGTTAAAGTTTAGGTAAGGTAGCAAGGGTAATGGAGGTTGAGAATCTATTAGGAGTAGGTTGTGGAAGAAGAGCATTGGGTCACATTTCAGATTGAAAGAAATTCCTTATTTTACTTTTGGTATGTGAAGTTAAGCCATATGGTTTAGCATTAGAAAGAAGATTCTGTAAATGAAAATTTATATGTGCCATGAACATGGACAATCAATAGATGAATCCAAAGTGTTGTAATAAAATAAAATAAAACTTATTTTGCATGCAAATCTCACTCACCCTTCGAATACTTCAGCAATGGATGTTTTTCTACGTGAAGCATCCTCTCAACCAAACTTCATCATTTGTCTCTCCACGATGATGTTATCTCTTATTCATTTTGTCTTTATAATAAAGCACCATCATAATATTGATCTGACCTGAATCGTACCATCTTTAACTTTCAGCAACCCACTATTAATTTCTTCCTCAACTGAGTTGCACTACCATCCCTCTCGTCGCCCCTTCACTAGCTATTTATGTTTCCCATTACTTCCTTTGTCCACTTCCACCACTTGTCTTATCAACCATATCATTTGCTTATGCTAAATATATGGTTGCTCATCCCTTGTCATTTCAACAAAGTTCAACCCTTTTTTATCCAACATTTCTTCTATCACTTCTTTTCTATTAATCGTGTATTTCTACTTTTGTTTTTCATTTCTTTCTCTACTTGTGACCGTCTCCCTTTACCTATGCTTGGGACTTTGTTTGCATGTCATATGTCTCATCTTTGGGAATTCATTCTCGACTTCTCTTGTTGGCTTCCCTTATATCCTCTCATTATCATCACTTGTATAATTGTTGTCAGGGTCGAACCTCCTTCATTTCTAGTTTCTCTATCTCCGACTCATTCATCTTTGGTCACAACTTTTTCTTGACCTCCTTCCTAGATACTTCTTCTCATCCTCTTCTCCCATCGGTTTCCCTTTCCCATACCTATGCTTGACATTACCATGCATCCCATCTTCCTCTACTTATTTAGTGGGCTCCTTTTTAGCCCAAAATGAACTAGACTCTTCTTTTATTCATTTCGCCTAGGAGTTTTAACTCAGCACCCATATTTTATCTTATCTTTTAGTCCATATTCGTAATACTCTCTTCTTCTCTTGTACTTTACCCATCTCTTCTTTGATATATGTACCCAAATCAACTTCATTAAATTAATGAACAAATATGTTATCTTCAGTTCAATTCTACGTATACCACTCATTTAGCACGTGCTCAAGAATATACTACTTATTTGTTTCAGATACAACTACATGTTTAGTTTCTCCACTTAAGATCGTGGGGAAGTAATAGATAAATAAATATCTTGATGGGATAATACATAAGTCCACAGGAGTAAAGGGACACAAGTCACCCCATTTTAACCAAGAGATATGACCATCATCGAATTCTATTAATAGAAATGAGCCCCTCGATTCCTACAATCACAACACACTGAGAAATATTAGTCATTTATTACATGTATATTCACTGCACTATATATTATAATGGAGAGATATCTCAATTTATCTAATCAATACAATTACCCTTTATATTTCATTCTTTCATAAGGATCTAATATGTTCTTATGAGCGTGAAATAGTAATAAAAGACTTGATTTGATTGAGCTTATTTATTTTCCTATATTGCTCCAAATACATGATCATGTGAGAAATAAGATAGTGAAGAAGAACAGTTAAAGTTTAGATAAGGTAGTAGTAGGGGTAATGGAGGTTGAGAATCCATTAGGAGTAGGTTCAGTGTGAAATAGTAATAAAAGAATTGATTCTATTGAGCTTATTTATTTTCCTATATTGCTCCAAATACACAATCATATGAGAAACAAGATAGTGGATAAGAATAGTTAAAGTTTAGGTAAGGTAGCAAGGGTAATGGAGGTTGAGAATCTATTAGGAGTAGGTTGTGGAAGAAGAGCATTAGGTCACATTTCAGATTGAAAGAAATTCATTATTTTACTTTTGGTATGTGAAGTTAAGCCATATGGTTAAGCATTAGAAAGAAGATTCTGTAAATGAAAATTTATATGTGCCATGAACATGGACAATCAATAGATGAATCCAAAGTGTTGTAATAAAATAAAATTACGCCTAGTAGGGACAATAAGGATGGGATCTAATTACAACAAAATTTTCTTATACTTGAAAATCTCCATATCATTCCCCATTCATAGAATCTAAGCATTAAAGAGGATTTACAACCACATTTGCCAAAAGCCTCGACTTCTATACTACCTACATGTGATTAACTATTCCATATAATATGTATCAAAGAGTAATTGCAACCACATTTGTCAAAAGCCCCAACTTCTATAGTGACAAGAGGAAGTAGCTAGAATCACATAAAAATGTAAAGTTAACTATGTTGAATACACACTTGTGATTGAATATGAAAAAAAATACAAGAGAAATATAAATGTTAATTCCTTATCAAGTTTTGAGCTTTTTTTCCAACATATCACTAAAATGATCAATATGAGATCTTTATGAGGACAATAATCTATACATTTTTAAAAAATAAGGAAAATGGTCATTGAACAATGAACAACTAACTAGGGATAGACAACTGAATAGAGCATTGAACTAACTTAGAAGGAAAAAATAAGTGACCTAGTATGCCCGAATTGATATTATCCAAAGAGACCCCAAAATATTATACTTGGTAACTATACTAGTTGATAAAACTATGGAAAAATAGAGTAATAGTAGTGGTAATTCACCTCATAGTTACAAAGATTAATGAACACATAAATGGTATATTGTATTACTAATTGAAACTAAAAATAAAAAATTATAAATTTAAAAATAATTGAGGTTAGATGAAGGCATAACATTTGAATCGAAAAATATGAGAGAAGCTTGGTCATAGAGTGAAAGTGTATGAAAGTTGAAATAGTTATGAAATATTTATTTATATTTGACACAAATATTTTCATTTATTCAATTTATATTTAATACAAATATTTTCATTTATTCAATGTGTAAATGGGTGAGAATCTCATGTTCTCATAACTATTATAATTTTTTGGAAAGATAGTAAACACATACATCACCATTAGATGATAATATAATATTTTAATACTATTACATCATGGGGAGAGCTAAAAGATATTATGATATATTTCTAACTTCCTACAACTCTTTTATCAAGTTAATATTTTAATTATTGTTATCAAGTACAAAACTTTACATGGTAGAGTAATGGAGAGTACCCAAAAATATTAGAGATTATCCAAAAATATTAAAGAGTACTCAAATATATTTTTAATATATTGGATGGAACATATTACAATTATTAATAAATAATTATTTTTTTCCCACACCCAAGTGATTCATGGGTGATAGAATACCATCATATACCTCTGATAGTAAAATGTGCACTAATACTATATTTGAAGTTAAATGGACACTACACTACAATTTTCTAACTAGAGTACAAAGATCAACACACTAAAATAGTTAATAATATTGTGATTTCATAGGGTGGGGGTTAAATTCCCTAAATAGAGAAAGAAGAAAATTCATAATTCTCCATAATTCATTAGTAAATTACAAGAACAATTACATAGGTTGAATAATCATGATTCTGATTTTCACATAAAAAGAAGGGTGTTGATATAGAGAGCAATAAACCGATAGCCCATTGAAGGGGATAGTATTTCCATCTCAATAGAACACAATTGAGGATTGCAAGTTTGAGGTTGAAGTGCTAAGATTTGTTAAAAAGGTTATATGATAAGAAACAAATACCAAACTTGTAAAGATCCTCACTAGGAGTGAAATATAATAGGCCACTTTTCAATTAGGAGCTATAAATATAGCATATGTACATTTAATGAGTCATTTTATTATAACTTTTGAGATCTGGTTGATTTTGGTGTTATATCTATTGTGTTTGAGTTATTTTTTACATGTCATATACTGTGATTGTGCTAATCTCAAACAACTTTGAACAGGAGGAGATGACTCATTTTTGTCTCATCACCTTATGTATCTTCCCAATTTAAAACATTTTATGGACTGATGCGGCATAGTTTCAATGGAAGGACATCATCGAGCCATACTCGAAATTACCCGTAGATGAAATAACGAATAATAAGGGTGCCCATCCATGACAATTCTACTCTTATATCTTGAGTTTTAATGATCAACTAATTCTTATATTGACTTTCATTAATTAATAGGAAATATTGGTAGAGACTCAAAAGGTAGATGATATGCTTTTTGGGGTTCAAACGGCAGAGTTGGAACCAAAAAGGTTTTTAATTTGAAACTAATTGCAGAAAGTAGTAAATTTGTGAAGACTTGCCCGCAAGGAAGACCATAGTCTCTAGGTTGACTGGATAATATCCTCGCTCGATGGATCATATTGAAGTATTATGGACTTTAATTCAAAGTTCTATCAGTAACTCCACATATTCCATGCATGTTCATCCGGTCAAGATAATTTTTTTTCGTTTGAGAAATCGAAATATGGATAAAGAACTTCTCAAGATTTCATGGGCAAGGAGCAAATTTATGTTGCTATTATAAAGGGGAAAAGAAGGGATGATTACTTGCCAAATTTGGGAGGGCACCGACTGAACACTACCGTGCGCCCACCTGCTTATTTTAGCATCATTTCACGGAATGATGCGCCAGTCGTCCTTCCTCCCAAACAGAAAATTTGTCGTAAAGTCACTTTCCTCTGAATTGAGTAGACTTTGGCATGGACAATAGTATGGAATTCCTTTGAATTTTTTTTGAAAAGTAGGAATTGTTGTACAGGAATCAAGTTCAGACGAAGATTGGATTATGGAAGTCCCACAATATAAATTCTCAAATAACGAATGAAGCTCTCATAATCTGTGTATGGTGTATATGTATATATGTATGTGTATATTTGTGTCCTTTTTGTCACTTATCTCCACAGGTTTGTCTCTCTGTGTCACTCTCTTCCTAAAGCCCTTTCTCCGTTGGTTTGTTTTTTTTAAGAAATCCATTTCCGGTTATCAGACCTTCACTTTAATGGCTGCTCTGTTGCTTCTCACGTCCACAAGTTCATCCACCAGCAAGGATATGACAAGGAACCCGGCCTCGCCACCTGGGGCCGAGCTGTTACAGGCAAGGCAGGCCGAGGCGGCTCTTAGGTCAGCTGGGAGAGGCAAGAGGGCGGCCAAACCTCCTGCACAAAAGCGGCCGCCACAGAGGGGCCTTGGCGTGGCCCAGCTCGAGCGTCTCAGGCAGGAGGAGCAATGGAAGAAAATAATGGAAATGTCGCAGCACGACCAGCACCACCGATCCGGCTCCGAATTCCAGTTTCAGGCCCAGGTTGTTGACCCGGATGTGCTAGTCCCTGGTCCTCTGGGCGGTGCTCCTGTCCATTATTGCCCGGCTGACTACTTCATCGGCTCGACACCGCCGGTCGCCTGCTCCGGTCAGATGCTAGGCGTCGGACGGAGATTTAGCGGTCAAACTGAAAAGAGCGGATCATTCCCATACGAGGTGGATCAGGGCGTTGGGGGCCTGTACATGGCCAGGGCTGGAGCTAGTGTTGCTGCTGCATTTGAGCCACCGAGAGAGCTCTCTTCAATGCCAAATGTGCAACGCTTGTCCGATCGTTGTGATGTCTGCAGTCTCAAGGTGAGAAATTGCATTAGCCCTAGAAGAAAACGTGAAGACTACTATATTAATGACCTATCTATCTATTTTACTGTTCCATTGGCATTCTATTAGGGGACAAAATGGGTAAGTGGTTGAGCCATCTGAATGATAACACTTAGCATGAACGTGAACGAAGTTGGGTCATGTGTGTGATTCTTTGTCATATGATTTGGTGATTTCTTGATTTGAATTCCATTGCAGAAGAAGAGCAATGCTAATGCATTGAACATTGTGATGCTTGATCAAGGAGCTGGAGGACATGTCCACAGCCGGGAGAGGCCAGTCACGAACAATCGTGACTTTCTGGCTTTGAATTTGGGTATCAGCTTCAACTGCGGTGGAAACCCTATTACTTCAAGAGAAGAGAACTATGCCCTTCATGGCAGTCCACCAGCAATTGATCAGGTAAAAAAAATATGATGCTATGGTCCTTGTAGACTTTGCGGCTTTACGTTTTTTAAAGGCAACCCATATAATGATCATCTGCTGAATGCTGAAGAATGTTTATAATTATGGAGAAGCCATAGTTTTTTTCTTGGAAAGTTTGGCTATGGTAGTTCCGTTCATAATGATGTAGTAGGCACTGGGATCAGTGATCTGATCCTTTCCGTGTGAGGAATTTCTGATTGATGCAAATGAATTAGCCTTGGGGTTGCTGTTTTATACATGTGTAGAAAGTAGAAATGATGGGCCTGGGGAAGAAGGTGAAAGCAGGAGGAGGGGATAGCCTTTTAATGGAGTATGAGTTCTTCCCAGGAAAGAGCAACAGTGGCAGATGCATTTTTTCCGAGAAGCTGTGCTTTCCCGCAGTGGAAGATCAAGAAGCTGCTGCAGCTTCTGGTTCTGCATCTGCAGTGAGCAGATCAGGTGGTGGTGCTGGTGAAGCTTCTAATAAGGACCCCAATTCCGTTGATCTATCCCTCAGGCTTTCCTACTGACCACTCGGCAAAAGTGCCCTTCACTTCTTGTAAACTGTTCTTTTTTTCCCATTAGGTTTAATGCATGAGAAAATGAAGTCCCAAAACATAGCCTTTTTGCTTCTTTTATGTCTTGTGTGTGGGCTTTGTCTGTGTCTTTGACCTGCTGGTTTTCATTAGTAGATTCATCACATCAATGTATAGGCATCCAGAGCCCCTGTCTGTCTGATCATCATCTTGCGATGAACCAACCCTCTCTCACCTCTGACATTTCCATTTTGATTGCACTATCATTAACCAGCTCCCGGGCATTCTTTAATATATATTTGGTCTAGCTATGTCCTGTATATTTGAGTAACTGTTTTCTCATTCGTTCATGCTTTCTAGGCCTTCACACGGAATATACAATATCTTATATCTAGCTAAAGCATAAATCTATTCTCTAACAGTAATATTGGGTTCCTTGTAGGAGGAACTAATGTGAATTAAATTAGAGTAGTAGTCCAGAATTTTTTAACCAAGCCGTTAAAAAAGCTAATATGAATTTAATGTTTGGCAAGATAAGTTGTGATTATTTTTTTCTACTGATATTATTTCCTTTGCTTTTGTCAAGAGGAGGCTACGTATGAGCAGAAAGGGACTCCCAAAACATGAGCGACAGAGACATGGTGAACCATCAAGCCATAGGTCTTCTCATCCGAACAAAAAGGCTCATGCTCATGTGTTTTCAGTAGTTGTTGGATGACATATTGAGTAGCTCCCAGGATCAACATGGAGGTGCAACATTACACGAATCTTTCACAATTTTTGGATGGTGGGATTTGGAAGTGAAAACTGTCATTTGTTTAATATTTAGGTGGAGTTAGATTGGAAAGATAAATTTATTATTTTTAATTAAATTAAATAAATTATTATATAATATATATAATTAAATTAAATATACTATACTAAAATATAAATATTAAACAAATCATTATAATTAAATTATATAAAATAAATAACTTATAATTATAATAAAAACAAAATTAATTTTATATATACATTTTTATATTTATAATAAAAATAATATAAATGTATATAATAAATTATATTATATATATTTGATATATTATTTTTTTGTATACTATTTTTATTATATAATTTTATATAAAATATTATTAATATATAAATTTATTTAATATATATATTAATATAAATATATAAAATAAGGGTATTAAAATAATTTAAAAAATAAATTAAACAGCAAATTCAAAACAAAAAAAAAAGTATTGGGTTTAGTGTAAACGGAAGGTGCAACTTACCCAAACCTTTTTATTTTATTTTGAAAAATAAATAATTTCTACATATGTACAAATTTATACTCTGCCCAATCCAAAAAATATATTCAAATTTTATAGTGGTTTGGAAATTGGATGAAATCTTTCGTGATTGTAGTTTTGTTATTTAAACAATTTTAATATTTTTTTGTATAATTATGTTATTATTATTTATTTTAGTTTAGTTTATTTAATTATTATATAATTTAAATAAATTTATATATTAATAATAGTTTATATAAATTTATTTTTTATTATAAAAATAATTTAATTATGTTGTTTAATAAAATTTAATACATATAATTTAATATATAATATAATTATATATAACTATTTAAAAATATATATTATTTCTATATTAATATAATATAATTATATATTATTTAATAAATTATTGAATTTAATTACAAATAATATTTTTTATTTTTTTATTAACGAACTTTCACTTTCATCCACTACAAATACATACAAACTCCTCCCACTTTAATTACCTACTTAATGGGATAATTGAGAAAATTAAGGACTCAATTTTATAAGTAACAAAGTTGAAGTACTAATATCATGGGGGAATAAACTTAGAAATATGAAAAATTTGACTACCAAACTATAAAAAAAAGAACTTTTAAGAATTTATTTGTAAAAGTAATAAATTTAAGGATCAAAAGGTGAGAATAGAAATTTAGGACGAACTTGAAATATATAAATAATGAATTGTAAACTCTAGGGATCTAGATTTAAATTTACAATGTTGAGGGGCTGGTTTTGAAATTTGTACAATATGATGAGAATGAAATGGTGGAAATGAATGTTTATTTGGGATTAAATTATAAATAAAAAAGTTTAAGGACATAAATATTTAAAATTGGGAGGTTAAAGTTTACAATAAATAAGTTACTATCAAGATCATAAGATAAAGAATATAAATGACAAATGGTGAGTAATAATAAATCAATGACTAATTTATGCTAATAAGAACTTAAATGATTAAATCATAATAAATATAAAGTTTAAAGAATTATTTATATGTGTATATAGGAAAGTTACCAATAATATATAATAATACTAATTATCACATAACTAGAACATATACTTTATTGGAGATACAATTCACTTGCCGTGATAGTGAGACTAAATATTAAGTTGAGTGAGTTTACTATTTTTAGTTGGATTGGATGTATTTGATGTCATTCTTAAAAGTTGACACCTATTTTATTAAATATAATATTTTAATTTGACCCGTGTTATTGTCCGGTTGATTGAACTAAATTGTTGTTTGAAACTTATTGTGTAGTTTAATATAATTTTTTAAAAGTAAAAATGTAATATCAAAATTTTTAAAATTAGTATTTAAGCTCAATCAGACGAAAAAATGATGTTAAACTAATAATAAAAATTCGATAACTAAGATTTGTAATAAAGATGGATTGAAAATCAGCTTAGATTATGAACTTACATAATTGATAAATTTAGGAAATTAGTCTAAAAACATCATTTGATCGAAAATAAAGGATAAAAAAAGTACAAGTGAAAAAAGTACAAGTAAAAAAGTATCGAACCGATTTGAGGCAAAATGCCCTGATTTTTAGGAGATGCTATACAAATCAGAAAATAGAGCTTGTTGAACCCAATTGATATGAAAATAAATAAGAGATTTTTAGAAAAAAAATTATTTGGACAAAGAACCGATCGAATTAGAGGTGAATTGACTAAAATATATCTAAAACTGATGGAAACAACTCGAAGTAGTAAAACCCTCGATTTTTAGAAAATGACTAGATAAATTAGAAAATGATCATTTTAAAATCCAATTTGTAGGGAATCAAATAAGAAATTAAAAAAAATGGATCAAAAGTCGGTCAAATTAGATCTGAATCGACCAATAAACAACAAAAAATATCAAACTAGCCGATTTATTCATCGGAAACTGGTTCGCTACAATGTGAACCAAACATTGTGTTACGTTGGGCACATGCACGCCCGTGATCGTCTCCTTTGCCTAATTTAAACCTGAAACCCAACCCGGAAACCCACATAGTGACTCGATCTCAGCATAATTTTTAGCATCCTACCCCATAGGAGAATTAAATAAAAAGTAGCATTTATGGGGTCCAATCCGACCAAGTTAGGACATTTTGAAAATTTTAAAAATTTTGGGGGTCAAACTATGATTTCAAAAAAATGGGGATCTAAATGAAATTCAATAGAAATCTAGGGACCTGAAATAAGCATGAGAAAATATAGGGACCCAAAAAGTTAGCTTGAAAGATATTGGGGATCTAAGTGAAACTTTTGGAAAAATTTAGCGGACAAATGATAATTATTGAAATTTTTGGGCTAAAGAGAAAGTTTCTAAGAGTTTGAGAACCCAAAATAACTTGGAGAAACTTAGGGGACATGAAATAGAGATGTGTAAAAGTTAAGGTTTCAAAAATGGATAAGTAGAAAAGAGTATGGTCCATATTGTAATTTTGAAAAGTTTAAAAACTAAAGAGCAAAAGTAAGAAGTTCAGAGTGTAACGAAAGAATTGAAATATATTAGGGCCTTAGAATAAATATGGTCAAATAACAGGGGAAATGTATAAGGGTTAAGAAATATGTGAAAAGGGGGATTGTATAAATGAGTTCATTATGGCATGAATCGAGCGAACCCAGTTCGATGACAAAATTATAATTTTTTTAAAAAGTCATGATATGGTACTAGGATTAATGTTAGAACCAAATATGACATATTCCATATTATTTGGTTGTTGTAGTTCAAAATGTTGTAAGTTATACACGTGATCTACTCAATACGAGACACGTGAGAAAAATCCCCAGGACGAAGAAGTCTCAAATACAATGGTGAGTGAGTTTATAGATGACAAGTTCTATTGGATCAATCGTGATTCTTTACAAGCTTTACTTGAATGGTTTTTCATAAAGAGCATGACAAATAATATTTTCAAAGAGATTAAAAGAGTGTAAAGCATGTGAAATATTTTTGTGGTAAAAGAAATGGAATAAGAACCCACCGCTGAGTTATCGTGAGAAAAAAGGATTATGACCCGCGTGATTTTCATAATAAGGCTGAGGCCTAAACCGAAAGTGAAATTTGGGTTGAGGTCATGATTATTGAAATGAAAACGAGTGCTAGACAACCCTATGTTTTGTTAAGAAAATTTTAAGAAATGAATAATCAGGGGTTGATCGATTGGTAAAATGAACCCCATGAATTTGTTGTCTTATGTACATGTTGATTTGAAAATGTATTTTAAGAATACAAATAGTGTGTCACGCCTTGACTCAGCTCGGCTGGAGTCCTATGATCAACTCGCCACCCTCCCATAAACCACCATGGTATTCCTAACTTGATGGTTCATGAAAGGTAAAGGCGTACCGGTACACATGTTTTCCATAACAATAAAAAATTTGGATGTCATAATATAGGACTTACCTTGAGGGTTCGAGCCTTCCTTCAGACTTCAATTTCACCTGACTCGACCCTTCCTAAAAGGGGTTAAGAGAGGGGAGTGAGTACACAACTCAGTGAGTGAAATTTCTACAGCAACTAGTTAGTCAAGTATTTTTCTTTATCATGACCCACGTTTATTTTCATTCAACATCCGCCCTTTTATCATAAAAGGGTTCACTCAGTTGTATAGGAATCTCCGACTGCCCCACTTGTGGTTTGGAGCACCTTTACCAACCATCTTGATAGAAGTACATGACTTCTATCCTGAGTTTGAGTAGAAATCAATGTCCGACTCTCAGATCCAAGCCATACTTCGTGTCCGCAATGTGGGACAAGACCTCTTCCCTCTCCGACCTCGGTCTCAGTGCGCTTGAAGCTCCCGAAGCTTCTCAACATGCTAGACGATGAACCACCCTTATGCTCCCTAGGTCGTCCAGCAGCCCTCTGAATCACCACTACCCCATACCAGGCATTTCGATAGTTCAGCATCTCATGCATACACAATCAACAATCTTATTAATTATGACCATTATCTTTAGGCTACTAGCCCAATGGGTCTATTGGCATGGCTTTGACCCCTTGCCCACCGGCCCAACGGGTTCGACGACCTAGCTTTGGCATAACGGTTACTTGGCCCAACAAGCCCAACAACCTGACCTTTGCTTGGTAGTTATAACACACAGTTATTCATTATGAAAGTTTTCTTGGGCTTATTATTTGCTAATTCTCAAAGGGTCTCAACTCTGCCCATCGTCCTTAGACCCACTTACGTCGTTCTAGCTTACATCCAGAACTAGCTCCAAAATTGTTTAAGCAAATTCACTCAGTTATGGGAGACTAATTTCGGGAAAATAGTTTTAATATGAAAACATGGCCATCATCCCAATCAGGACTGATGCTGGAAATTCCTCTCACTCGGTATGTAGTGGCGTGTCGTCCGATCGGGTCTCGGTCTGTGTCGCGTTCCTTCGCACAGGTCCTTGAATATCTGAATTACCTTATTCAAATATTCTCATGAGAGATCAACATAAATGACCCTATATTCTTAGGCATTTGCACTCAAGTCCTTAATTTATGCCCTAATTACGTTTTAGTCCCCACTTCTTTCAAAAATTACCAATTTACACTCAAGTTTCTCAAAATGCTCTATTGGCTTCCAATTTCTTTGAAATTGCCTCTTAGTCCTTAATTGTTCTGAAAATTGCATATAGGTCCCTCAATTTCTGAAAATCCCCAAAATTTTCCCAATTCATCACTTTTTCCCCAAGATCAAATTTCGTCAAATTGAAAGCCAAACCATGTCAATTTCCTCCTAGCATGCTACTAATCGGTTTTTCTACCTCTCCACAATCAGTCTATGCTTTAAATTTCCGTTTTTGGACCCAAAACGAGCTCAAACGGAGCTTCGCTGGAAAACTAAACTTAGATAGAGAGAGAGCTTTGAATTCTTATCGATGGATGGGCGATTTTTGGAGCTTTGGATTTGTGGAGTTAGCCTTTTCCAGGAGGACCCTCTAAGGATCGCAATTCACCCTAATTGGTGTCTTAGGTAGGGGGAATTTGGTCAGTAAACTTCAGGCACTTTCTCTCTCTAGAACTCTCGGACTTAGGCAAATTGGAGATGGAATGGCTTACCTGGAGACTGAAAGGGAAATAGGAGGCATCTTAGGAGAGTCGTGGGAGGTCGTTTTCAACTGCAGGAGGCTAGAGTTGTCCTGAATTTCGTTGGTCTAAGGTTCGCTGCTTCGAGCTGTCGGAGCAGCTTTACTATACGATCACTTCAGTGCTCCTGAGGGAGTTCTCAAGTCAAACTAAGGTTGTGACTAGTCAGAAAACTTCTCCTCGGTTTTTTTGCCACCAACTGAAGCTCCTTTGGTTGAGAAAATGCCCGACACTAGAGCTCTGGTCTACACTTCACTAGAAACTAGACTGTTTGTCTTCAGGGGTCGCCCGAACAGTGGGTAGGCCGAGTAGGAGGGTACTCCTTATATAAGGGTCTCGACAACTGACAGGGTTACTAGCCAGTGTTGAACTCGGCGCCTGACTCACCCTACTCTAGCGACGATGGTCGATTTTCTGAATGCAGGAGGTCTAGTCTCCTTCCGGCGTTCATAGGCTACCGTCAATTTGTGGTTAAGGATGACACTACTCTGCGCGTGCGAGCTATGCACGTGCGGATTTACCACGTGGTGCTCTTTAATTGGCTGGCTCTACTGACGCACCTTCCTACTCAACAGCCTAGTCAACCTTTGACTCGCTGACTAGACACATAGCTGCCTCCTATTGACTGTTCATTCCAACGTAGCTGTTGACCATAACACGTGGCATCCTCTAATTAACTGATTTAAATGCATTAGATTTCCCTCTTGATACACAGTACCATTGCCATGTATCAGTCTCTAATTGGCTAAGGTCATCCAACGTGGCCTGCCACGTGTCAGCCTTGGATTGGTCGATCATTTCTTTGACATCCATGTCGGATGTTGATGTGGCATCCTTGCCACATGTCATCTCCTCATTGATCAACCTTGCTGACTAGACCTTTACAACATTGATCATTGATCGGGACACATGTCGCTCTCCCATTGGCCAGTCATCGTTGAGGTGAATTTTCCTCCTTTGACTGTTGACCAAGGACACATGTCGCCTTCTAATTGGCCAGTACTTCTAGGCGCTAACTGAGCGGTTGATTAGGCGCGCTTTGCCATATGTCGTGTGTTGATTGGTCGCATTTGCTAACTGGGCGTTGACCTAGTAGCGATCCATTGATCGACTAGACTGGGTTCACCGACCCGAAATCGTAAATCGGTCAGTTTAGGCCCGATTCAGCTAGTTTTCCAAAAATTAAAAATTTCTAAATTCATTTTCTATCTGGTGGTGGCTTAAATTTTTGAATTTGATATTTTTAACCCACTTGGAAAAATGAATTTTTGAACCAGTTCATTACAGTTAAACCCGATTCAATCCGATTCAGGTCTGGTTCATCCTGAACCGGTCCGATTTTCACATCGAATCCACTTCATGGCTATTCTCCATGATTGTTGTGATTTATTGACTAATTGGAATTTTCCAAATTCCCATTTTGACCCTTCTTTACCAATTCCAATTGGTAGCATAGTGACATATTGAAGTAGCATCTAATAGAGATAATATTGAAGACAGTGATAGCAAATGAAGAGATAGCAGTTAAATATATAGAATCACAATTTATCTTATGCATTCTCAATATAGATGGTTTACAATATGTTAGAAGGTATTGTGGACCGATAAGAGGTCGGGCTCATGTCTACTTAAAAGTTATGACTTATAAGTAGTGAAACCTTTACAACCTTATAAAACTACAACACTTTTCTATTTTATCCAATGTGGTATCATATTCTCTACAACATCTTTAAGGGATCCCCTTTTTCCCCTCAAATATCCACTTAATCCATGGAACTTATGATGATCTATCTGTCTCACTCATCCTTTTTCCCAACAATAATTTTTTAAATCTAAATCCTTAGGTTTCCTAGGGTGAGATTCTTCCTCTTGGGGCTTTTGTCCAGTCACTAATCCAGATCACAGAGTTAGGAGTTTTGAAAGGTTAGCCATCCTGATGGAGACTATTTCTTTCAGTCGTTAAGAGTCTTTAGCTCTCCGTCCTTTCGAGCTCTTCATCCCAATCTTCGCCCTATATTATTCTTGTCCTCCATTCTATCTTTTGTATTTCTCGGCCTACCCAAGTCTCTTCTTTGACCTCATTTTGTTTAACGACTTTTCCTCACATCTTCTTATAACCTATGGACCCACTCGAGCATGGCATGTTTTCAAACCATCTTTGGCCCTTTTAAGTATCAAATCTCCACCGGTGCCGACGTTAGATGTATCTCCATGCTCTTCTTCTCACGTTGTTAGAGTGTTCCACCCTTCATTTCTGGTTCATGTTTCTCTTCCATGCATATCAATTTTTCTTTACTTAGGCATCATTCCTGCCATGATCGCATGAGCTTTCATCCTCTACTGACTTCCTTATTGGGCATTCTCGATTCCAACCACTGGGTTTTCCGATCACTACTCAATTTACCGACATAGTCGTGCACTTCCTCATGTTGATGGAATCCCTACCTAAAGATTTTCATTCCCTAGTCCATCTTTACTTGCTTGTTATCATTTCATAGTACTTCATTCCGAGTGAATTTCTTATGGTCTACTTATCGACTCCTTGGACCCACCTGGAGGAGTTCCTTTCGTTGGTCTTGTCATCTACTCTCGCATTCCAGAGTAGAGATCTCTATCCATGAAATTTTGTGTCTAAACCCATTTTTCCATTCCCACAAGGTTCTCTCCATATCTTCAAGCCCATTTTGAACTTCTTATCGTAAGGGATTTCCAATTCTTGAGGTCTCCCTTCGAGCATTATGTACCGCGTTCAGCTATCTTAAGCTATATTAAGCTAGGATGGACTAATCCATATTCTCAACGTCTATTTCTTGACTAGGGTCTATCACTTTTCTTTCTTGTCCCTAGGGCTTCCCGACCCATCTAATGGTTATGGCATCCCCTAAGGCCACCACCCTATTTACCCATTCCCTCAGTAAATTCCCTCTTTGAATCTTACGAGTACTTCCCCGTACTTGGTCCTTATACCCCACTGGCGTTCTCCTACAATTCTGGGGTTTTCTTGGCTTCTTTGTCCCAGAGTATCCTATATGCCAAGTTTTGTCCTTTACATTAGAGAATTTAAAACCTCAAGACATATGGTTATTTCTTAGTGTACTTTCGTTCTTTTCGTCTTCCTATGGATTACTAGTACTAAGGATTTTCTCAATCCTTCTCGTTCTTGTACCTCTATTCTCTTTGTATGGGCATGTAATCAAAATAAATTTTATCCATTAACTGATCACACCACAACTATGGCTTATTACATAAGTTGAGTAAAATATTCTACCCATCACCCATCGACTTAATTTCCCATATTGATTTACCTAGAGTTTAGCACTAGCAATTTGCGCAACTCTACATCAGCCAGCCTGATGCACCTGGTTGGTCTCCTGGGTGAGCAGACGCCTTCGTGGTACCTCTCGCACCTAAAGTAAGGGTTTATGCTGGGTTCCTAATACTCTGATGAAGATGATGCGCTTGGTGCTCCTCTGAACCTTACTTTGTGGGTGATGATGATCCCGAATTTGTCCAGAACAGTGGTCTCATACTCATATGCACACTGCATGTGGTTCACGGTGCATGGGCCACTTCTAATCATGGGAAACTTATGGAATACTCTTACATAGTTAGCATAGGCTTCTCGAAAGCTCCTTTCGGCTTCTTCCCGGGCCTGGGTTTGGTTTAGGTCTCGAGCTGGAGAGGTCTCACCTTCCACCGAACATTGGGGGGTCCTCTTTCGGTGCTCCCTCCATGGAATGTACTCTTCCTCGGCTTCTACACTCTATTCGATAGCATCCCTCTAGGGAATGAATTCCCTGTTCATGTTTCCATTCATGTTTCTTTGAAAGGGTCTTGGGGTTAGGGCCTAAAGTTTTTAAGGACTTGTTAGGAAAACAATGCTCTCATACCACTCAAGTTGTCACGCCCCGACTCGGCTCGGTCGGAGTCCTGTGATTAACTCACCACCCTCCCATAAACCACCCTGGTATTCCTACCTCGATGGTTCATGAAAGGTAAAGGTGTATCGGTACACATGTTTTCCATAACAATAAAAAATTTGGATGTCATAGTATGGGATTTACCTTGAGGGTTCAAACCTTCCTTCGGACTTCAATTTAACCTAGCTCGACCTAGCCTGAAAGGGGTTAAGAGAGGGGAGTGAGTACACAAATCACTGAGGGAAATTTCTATATCAACTAGTTAATCAAGTATTTTTCTTTATCATGACCCACATTTATTTTCATTTAACATCCACACTTTTATCATAAAAGGGTTCACTTGGTCACAGAGCAGTCTACGACTGCCCTACTTATGGTATAAAGCGCCTTTACTGACCACCCTAATAGAAGTCCATGACTTCTACCTTGAGTATGAGTGAACGTCAATGTCCAACCCTCAAACCCGAGCTATACTTCATGTCCGCAATATGAGACGAGACCTCTTCCCCCTCCGACCTGGGTCTCAGTACGCGTGAAGCTTCTGGAGCTTCTCGACATACTAGACGATGAACCACCCTCTGACCCAAGTCCTTAATTTATGCCCTAATTATGCTTTTAATCCCCAGTTCTTTAAAAAATTACCGATTTGCCCTCAACTTTCTCAAAATGCTCTATTGGCCCCCAATTTCTTTGAAATTGCCTCTTAGTTCTTAATTGTCTTGAAAATTGCACATAGATCCCTCAATTTCTGAAAATTCTCAAATTTTCCCCAATTCGTCACTTTTTTCCATGAGGTCAAATTTTGTCAAATTGAAAGCCAAAATCATGTCAATTTCCTCCTAGCATGCTACTAATTGGTTTCTCTACCTCCCCATGATTAGTCTATGCTTTGAATTTCCGTTTTTGGACCTAAAACGAACTCAAACGGAGTTTCGATATAAAACTGAACTTAGAGAGAGAGTTTCGAATTCTTAACGATGGAGAGGCGTTATCGGAGCTGTGAATTTGTGGAGTTAGCCTTCACTAGGAGGATCTTCTGAGTATTAGAATTCACCCCAATTGGTGTCTTAGTTTGGTGGAATTTGGTCACTAAACTTCAACCACTTTCTCTCTCTAGAATTGTAGGATTGAGGCAAATTAGAGGTGGAATGGCTTACCTGGAGACTGAAAGGGAATCAAGAGGTGTTTGAGGGGAGTTGTGGGAGTCGTTTTCAGCTGTAGAAGGTCGGAGGTGTCCTAAATTTCGTTGGTCGGAGGTTCGTTGCTTCGAGTAGTGAGAGTCAAATAACTTATTTCTACTCAAACTCAGAGTAGAAGTTACATGCTTCTATTAGGGTGGACAATAAAGGCACTACGTTCTACAAGGGGAGCAGTCGGAGACTACTCTGCGAACATGTAAACCATTTATGAGGAAGGGCAGTTGAATTGTGTGCGAAAACCAACCAAATGGTTAAAAATTTTCAAATGTGAAAGTTAGGATACAATGATAACTAACCACTTCCTAAGTTATAAGACTCACCACTCCCTTAAATTTTTTTTTAGGGAGGCATAGGATCCACAGACAATGAAAATAAAACAAGATAATGTCACCCTATCAAGTACGAGCTTACCTTTAAATAAATGTGATACTTTTATTTTGGAAAGATTAGGTGAATACGATAGTTTTACTTTTCTTATTCGGTAGAAACATTCAGAAAATATAAGAAAAGGTGGCAGGTTATATACGGAGTTTTAACAAAATTGGATTGATATATTATGTTTTTTTAAACTAAAAATATAGGAGGAAGTTGGCAATCGCAGGGCTATTTATGGTCTCCACTGATCTTGACCAAAGACACTAGGAGGTAGTGGAGGTTACGTGGGAGGAGATTTGGGTTCACTCACAGTCGGATGAGGTATCGTTGAAGCTTTGTAACTTAGTCGATGGAAAACATGGCACTCGACCTCTTTTCCAACTTTCTGATAGAATTATAGTCAAACATCTATGATAGAGAGGATCAAGCTTTGTAGGGTGCTCGAGGACATTTGAGCAACTGCTCATGTCCTTGATTACTTGTAAATCAATTAAAAATTCGACTTTGCATTGAATGTTTTTGGTAATGGTGGGTGTCGAAAAAATAGAGTTGAACAAGGTTGGAGGACGAGAAAAAAGAAGGTGGGTGGTTTGACTTGATCGATTCGATTCACTCTAATTTTAATTTTATTTATATATACATTTAGACAAAAAAATTAAAAATTTCCTTTTTGAGATTTTTAGTAGGATTAAATTCGAATCTAATTTTCAATCTTATTTGATCTAATTTTAAATATGATTGGATTTCAAGATTTTGGTGTTCGACTAAGAGAGACATTCTAGGTTTTTCAAAGAGCTAAACAATAGAATAAGGTTGCATACCCACACCGTGCTCAAACAAAAGAAAGAGTTAACAACATCAAGATATCAACCACAGGTAAGGAATTGAACATAGTAGTGTTTAGCTAAATGGGTCTGGAGAAAACTTAAAAGTATAGAATGAATTGATTATATTAGATGTACAATATATAGTTTATTATGTAAGTATATATATATGAACACCAAAAGAAACTAATACTAATGGATGGATTTGAAGAGATTCTATGCAATTGAAGTGTGATTTTAATTTCAATAATAAATTATGAAATTGTTATTTTAATAATTACAATCATACCAGTTTGAATTTTGTTATATTATGTATGGCATTTCAACAACTAAATTGAGATTAGCGAATATACTATCAAGTACCCGTCTATTTACTAAGTTAAGCTGGTTCTAAATGAATACATATGTGATTTGATAGCAAATGAAATACATTCATATTAGGCAAAGATGTAGATGTGGTTTTTCTCGGCAAAAAAAAATGATGTTGATTGATTTGAAATGCCAAATGTGGTCGAATAGATAATCCCAAAAGTACTGCACAAGTTTTATCTACCGGTCCAAATAATTGCGACGTCTCATTTGCTTTCGCTGTTAGTCTGCAATGATAAGGAATCCAGTGATTGTAATTGGAAAGGTAATGGACCAATGGTCCCCCGTCATTTCATCACATTATTTCCATGCTTATATTAGGGTTTATTAGGATCATCCATGATGCTGTTTGGGCTAACTTTTGCTGCAAGAACTCACAGATTAAGCAACTGATGTAACAAGAAGAAACAGTGCAGTTCATGGGTTCTGCAAACATGAAAAGGCACATAATTTTGGTAAAATAAAAGTAGGAACTAAGTGCATATTAGGTCATGAACACCTGACGGACACACAGAAAAGGTGCCTATTGGGTCATTGTAAGCTGGGGGCAGCTAATTAGAAGGCGAACAACTTAGATTAAGAAAATTAGTATTACCGCACACAGGAACCATCAATCAATGGAATTATGTTTATGCGAGATGGTTTCCGGCGGCCTGAGCCATTGAGGAACAGCTGGCGGTACCATCGAACGCCAAGCCAGGGCTGAGTTTGAGCATGAGAAGGCAGAACTCCATCTGATTGAGCATGCCGTCCCCGTCGAGATCTCCCTCCATAAGCATACACACGATCTCGTCGTCCCGAAGCACGTCCTCCAGCCCTAACACGTGGATGTTCCTCTTGAGGCTGTTGAAGGTGATGAGCCCCTTCTCTCCGTCCATAAGGAGCTGGAATCCGCTGCAGAGCTCCCCGATGAAGCCCTCGGCCCCCAGGCGGACCATCATTGACGGGAAGTAGTCCTCGAAGTCTAAGAAATTAGGGTCTGGACAAGGTGCTGCCATATGGATACCGTTGGCCGTTGTCATCGATTTAGAGTTACTGGATGTGGGTGTCGGGTATAGTAGAGATTTCTTCAGTGTTATGCTCTCTTAAATAGAAGTGAGCCATTGTGCAGAAAAAAAAAAAAAAGAAGTGAGTCAATAATGGTGTTGTAGTGTTAGTGTCAGCCTGCAATAGAGAGAGAGGTCAGAATTTCCGTGGACAGCACAGAGGCAGACAAGAGAGGGACGGAGAGGAAGGTAATATCGAACTGGACGAT
Organism: Trapa bicornis; assembly: GCA_030064425.1. Taxonomy (NCBI): domain Eukaryota; kingdom Viridiplantae; phylum Streptophyta; class Magnoliopsida; order Myrtales; family Lythraceae; genus Trapa; species Trapa bicornis. Next base: position 10,922,757 of record CM057748.1, on the reverse strand, counting down.
TGTTCGGGGAAATTGGAGATTTTGTTGGCCACCACTGTACGTGAAAAAAGAAACTTCACAAACAATTTGTCACCTTAGTCATTAATTACGTAGAACTATATTATATTCAAAGGGGTTTGGCTTCCATCTAATTCACATTGAGATCATCGAGAACGAACGAGATCTAGATCGATACGACAAAAATAATGTATACTCGCGTTCATCCTGGCACAAATTGATCAATCAATTGATTATGGATAGTTCCACAAGTTCGCACTGTTCATGTGTGTATGAATGGGTGGGCCGACGTCCATTTCCTTTTTAGTTTCTTCAAAATCGGATAATTGACATGTGACTCCGTGCAAGTTGCAAAGTCATACCCTCTTCCCGTCCAAATTCAGAAAAGTGGGATATTACGGACTATTTGTTGCAATCCGGGGACATGGGAAGATTTAAGCATTAATTTTCTTTTTGATACATCATAAAAAAAATGTTCAAACGCTTGGTAGAAAAGAATGGTGGGTATAAAATAATAAATTTAAGATTTAAGTTATGGAAAGTTTTAAAATTTTATTTTTTTAATATTAGGAATATATTTTTTTACGAGAAAAATTATGACTTTAATTAAATTTTTTCTTTTAAATTACAAATTTATCCTTCTTAAAAATTTACTAATTTATTTTAAAAATAAAATGTTAAGATGATCCAATATTGATCATTTTTCCTCTCTCTTCAAAGGGATATGTCAAATGATGTGGAGTTGATTTAAGTTGACGATGGAGGAAGCTTCTCTCCAGCTTCCTCTTCCTGTGTTTGGAGAGATTGATATGAAGGGTGGATACTATTTGGCTCCTGGCACTAGAGACGCGGAGAGAGCTTCAAGGTGGACCTAGGTGAGAGAAAATGGGAATCTTCATGAACATTGATATATATAACTGCATGAAAGTGGGTATCAATGTATTATATATATATATATATATATATATATATATATATATATAACTGCACCGACAGAAGAGTTAAACGTGTCTGCTTGTGGGACTGCTTGTGGGACTGCTTGTGGGATCACTGTCACTACGAAGAAATGGATACGAATCTTCTCGGGCAGAGTTTTAATCGCTTTTATACCCGTCGTGATGTTCTTCCAATTCCAACAAAGTATTATAGATACCTAAAAAGCGACCTAGAGTAATATACTTGCTTCATATAATTTATTGGGCACTATGCCTTTTTGTTGATCTTCAACAGCTAGTCTAGAGATCCGCAACCATATATTCGAACATAAAATCCACTGCTCAAATCTATAAAAGGTAATATGTATATAATAAAGTTGTATGTATAATATTTTGTCGGAATCTATGTAGTAGTAATGTGTATTTTATATGATAATATGTATATAATAAAACTATTTATAATATTTTTTTGTTATAAAAATTATTATCATATTAGATGTACAATTGTTTTGTGTATATATAATACAATTTCTTATATACAATATAATTATATTATACTTATATATTTTATTTTTATAATATTTTATTCTATGTATTATATTTATATTAAAAATAATATATAAACATTATTTTACGAGAAATATACAATATATTTATCAAATAAATTATTATTATTATATATTTTATAATACTTATAAGGTTAATTTGGTTTGACCCTTTTATATATATATATATACTTATGAGTGGATTTTTTTGGACGAAAAGATAAAATATAATAATAAAGCATATGAGTTAACTTATAACGGTACATTTCACATCCAATAATTATTGCTAGGCGAAAACAATTCAGCTATAATAGAGAAATTATTATTTAAACTTAAAAATAGAAAATATTTTTAAGTTGGAGTGTGCTAAAATTTTTAATTCATTTAAATTTTCTCCGTTTTAAAATTTAAGTTTTAAAAAACACATCATTTATTATAAAGGTCAATTACACAAAACTTTACTGATCACCTATATAGAATAACTTCCACTTCTACTTTAAAAATTAGTGTATGTTCGCGACATTCGACCCTAAATATTGTAACAATTCTCTATATTCGTATGATTACAAAGATCTCATCCCGACCCCACTCCGGTCTCATGCGCTTGAAGGTACGTTGAGCTTTGTGAGGCCTCCTGTTACGACTAACTGCACTTATATCCACCAGGTTATATAAAGCCTTAAGACACATCACTACCCCTCTTGTACATCTTAAAGGTCTCGTAAACACAGTGCATGCACAATCAATATTTTCATATCATACCATCGGGGGCGCAATGGTCCGAGCTTCCAATCGGGGCAGATAGTTCTACTCTTGAGGTTTCTCTTAGGATCAAGAATTGCATCAATTGATGCTGAATTGGGTTATAATTCTATCATAAAAATTTTGTCGGTTCTCTCTTTAGCACCGGTCGAAAATTGCAGAGGGGAGCCGAATTGACTTATCTTTCAATCCTAATTCAGCCGTGGGAGGGTTGAGAAAGTGTTGGGAGAGCTTAGTTTGGTCTGAGTAGGGGCTCGAATCAGCCAATTTCAGCTAGGTCGAAATAGGGCAGCTTCGGTCCACCCAAGCTGCTTCACTGTTTGATCATGCCAACGCTTTTCCAGCGACTCTCAAAGCGAATGGATGTTATCACCGTGTAGCTGACTTCTCTCCGGTTCTAAGGAATCTGACCATGCCTTTGTTGGCTCAGAAATGACCCTATATCAGAGCTCTGGTTCGAGCTTCGCCGGAAAACTAAGCAACTGAGAGAGAGTGAGGTTTTTAGGTGTAGAGATGATGAATGGAGAGGGGCTCTTTATCTAGGGAGCTTGGGGACTCGTCGACCGTTTGTTTGGCATCTTTATAATAGTCATTGAAGGCCTGAAATGTACTGAACGAAGATGTTTCTTCTTCATCGGCGCTGCTTCAATTTTCCAGCGAGTGAACATTGCTATCATCTGAAGAAAGAATACGACATTGTTCTGATCCATACCGAACCTGTCTGAACCGGATTCAAAGCTTAAACCGGTCGGTTCACCCCCAATTCGACCAAAATTTTCAAATCTAAAAAATTCTAAATTCATCTAAATTCATTTTCTATCAAAAATTTAAATTTTTTAAGTCACCTAGAAAAATTAATTTAGCATATGGTACAATAGTGGTTCAAATAGGTCCAAATCGGTTCGATCCAGTTCGGATCCGGTTCACCTGAACTAGTTTGGTTTTCATTTCCAATTCATCCTAAAGTCCTTTTTCATGAATTTTATGTCTCCTTAGGTCACTTAGGGTCCATAATTTTCCTGGTTTGTCCTCTCTTTATCGATTCTGGTTCATAAACCGGCTCAATTCTTAAATCAGTTCAATCCGGTTCTGGTTCGGCTCACCCGAACCAGTCTAGTTTTTCTCTCTCAATTTGTCCTAAAGTTCTTTTCCAAGGTTTATGAACCTTTTTGGGTTACTTGGGAGTTAAAATTTCTCCAATTTGCATGTTCTCCAATAAATGGGTTTGTGAATCAGTTCATTTTTTCTCACTCGGTTTGACAGGTTTTCCTTAACTCCAAAGAGTGGGGTTTACAACTATAAATGAAAAAGGCTCTTGATTGTGCATGCACTATCAGATACAGGGCCATCAGGACACCTGGTAGAGGTAGTGATGGATCCCAAGGGCTGCTGGATGACCATGGTACATAAGGACGGTTTGGCATCCAGTATGTCGAGAAGCTCGGAGAGCTTCCTGCACATTAAGACCGAGGCAGTAGGGAAAAGGGGGTCTCATCCCACAAAACGGACATCATGAAGTGATTAGGGTTTGAGGCTCGGATGAGCAAGTTCCGCTCAAACTTAGGGTAGAGGTAGCTAACCTCTATCAGGGTGGACGGTAAAGGCGCTGCGGTCCATAAGTGGAATGGTCGGGGACCGTTTTGTGAACGTTTGATCCCTCCTATGATAGAAGGGTGGTTGATTGTGTGCAAAACCTGAGAAGGGGCTAAATGTGAAATGTTAAAATCTTGAAAGTTGCCTAATTAAATATTTCCTAAAGATCACTCCCACTCACTGAGTTGTCGAACTCACCCCCTCCCTCTAAACATTTTTCACAAAAAAAAAAAGAAAACTACGCGAGAGCTTCCCCTTCCCCAGAATTTGAACCAAGTAAAAATAAAATTTCCAATTTTTTTAATGTTATTCTGGAAAAAAACATGACAGTTACTACGCCTGACTCTTCTTGACCCGGGAGGAATCCTCCTCGAGGTCCAGGAGAGTGGCGGATTGATCACAAGACCCCAACCAAATTAGGTCGGGGTGTGACAGACCGCCTGCCAGGTCAGCGTCCAATCAGTGCACGTGACCAATTAGCACATGTCACATAGCAAAACATGGTCAGTCAGTCATTTGGTCAACGTCTAAAATCCCTAACCAATAAGAGTGTGGCATGTGTCCCCAGTCAACTATTAGACGAGGAAAATCCACATCATTAGAAATTGACCTACGGGAACATGACATGTGCCCTCAATCAACGATCAACTGAAGAAAATCCCTGTTAATTAAGTTAACCAATGAGAGGATGAAATGTGGCAAATGTGCCAAATCATTGACCAACTAGGATGTCCTAGAAAGGTCGACCAATTAGAAGTCGACACATGGCAAAGTCACGTCGTATGGCTACAACCAATCAGAGGCAAACATGTGGCATTGACACAATGCATTAGGTGGGAAACCTAACAAATTTAAATTAGCCAATTAGAGGATACCATGTGGCATGATCATTGGACAAACATATTTGGTCAATTGCCATGTACGCGATAGCAACCAATGAGAGGTCACCACGTGGCCATTCAACGAGTCAAAGGATGACTCGACCGCTGAGTGGAAGGTTGTGTTAGCAAAGTCAACCAATCACAGAGCACCATGTGGCAGTTCGCATGTGCAAAGCTAGCACACGCGAGCACAGTGTTATTTTCTTCCTTCAAATAACTAAATAGTGAAGGAGGCTAAAAGTTACCATAACTCAGGCGACCATTAAAACTGTACGACAAAGGAGTAAATTGGAGAGTTAATGGCCAGTCGATAAATGGATGGATAGGAATGAAAGTTCTCGAACTCCCTATATAAAGAGCTCCCCTCCATTCATACTCTTCATCTCTTGAAAGCCTAAAAAAGACGAACTACGCTAATTTCCGACCATCTCTGAACCTGAGCTCGGACACCGACCCATTTCTTCACCTTTGAACGCGCAATTAGGTTCTCTAGAATCTTGAAAAAGTACTATACCTTGTTGCCTACACCTTTCAGCTTGAGGATCATCGAATAAGCATAGGTGAGTCTGCATAGTATCGTCACTCCGATGGTTGAGTTTGAGCAGAAGTTTTCAAGCTGAATTCGAGCCATCCTTGGACCTCCTAAGGCCATGGCAACCCTCCCATGACTCTCTACGACCGAGTCTCTTCCTTCTTGAGCCTTTGAGGTAGGTAATTGCTACCACCCTTCTTCGAAATAGTGAATTTACATAGAGAAAATTGTGAAAATTTTGCTGATTAAATTCTCTTTGCTTGGGGCACCAATTGAGGTGAAATTTGATTATAAGAGAATTATCTCGACGAGAGCTAGCTCTCCATATTAAACTTTTGATTGGTCGACCGTTCTCCAACATCCTAGTCGGTCGCTGATGTGGCACCATTGCCACGTGTCAGCCTCTCATTGGTCAGTCCAACTAATAGGGATTCTCCTTATCTGATTGTTGAATAAGGACACGTGTCACACTCCCATTGGCCAGTTTCCAATGACGTGGCTTTTTTTTGTTTGACTATTGACCAGCGAGGCATGTCGTCCTCTAATTGGCCGGCACTTTCAGATGCTAACCGAGCGGTTGACTAGGCGTGCTCTGCCACGTGTTGCTCGGTGATTGGTCATGTTTGTTGACTGGGCGCTAACTTGACAAGGGATCTGTTGACCTGCTAGACCATTGGTAGGTTTGGTTAGAATGGGTTTGGTGACCCAAAATAGAAAATCAATTGATTCAAGTCCAATTCGACCGATTTTCTTAAAATTAAAATATTATAAATTTATCTAAATTTATTTTATACACATTGTTGACTTTAATTTCCCAATTTGATATTTTTAAGTTATCTAGAAAAATGAATACTTGAATCATTTAATACTCGGTTCACCCTGAACCGATTTTTCCCAGTTTAAGTCGATTTAGACCTTGTTCACCATGAACCAGTCCAGTTCTCACATTCAATTTGGTTAATTATTCATTTTTATTATTTTTAGATTTTATTTGAAAACTTGTAATTGTTAAATTCTTGTTTTGGTTTTGTTTTTACCATATTACAATTTATTTTAAATTTTAATTTTTTTCAAAATTTTTCGATTCTTATTTACATTTTATTATTTTTCTTATTTTGAGATAAAAGAATTTAAATTTACTTTCTACTAGTTGGTCGGGCGTTTAACATTAAAGTATCTAACATACCATAGGAATTATACTCATTTAATTTAGTTTTGCATAGTTTTAAATATCGGTTTTAGTATATCCAGGTATCTTATATATCAATATATAAAATTGATGAGTCAGATGATGGTAAGACACAATGATTAATATTTATACCAGAATTCATGCACCTAGATATCCCGGGTATCCATCAACCCTCTAGTGGTTCATCAATGTCATCTGAATGTAATAACTCTATACAATAACAAATATCTATTCCAAAATCTATGCCTCTAGATCTTCGGGTATTCATCAACCCTTTGATAGTCCATCGACATCATCAGATGGTAAAGTTTCTTTATCTATTGCCATTAGTATAGAACGAAAAGCTAATACAAGGAAAGCTCAAATTAGTTATAATTTTGAGAATAATATATTTAATTATGTCTCATATGTATCTGTTCCACATATATACAAAGACGTTTATTGCGTCATTACAGTGAGTGCACATACCAAAAAATTGGCAAGAGGTTAAATAGGATCCAAAGTGGCTTGGAGTAATGCATGAGTAGATGAAAGCACTAGAGAAGAATAAAATGTGAGGACTTGTTCAACTTCCAAAATGAGAAAATAACTTTAGGATGTGAGTAGGTATTTAATGTGAAATAGAATACTAAAAAAGAAGTGGGGGTAAAAAGCAAGATTGGTGACAAAATATTATAGTCAAACTGTGAGACAGTATTGTGGACCGATAAGGGGTAGGGTCAATTTCTACTTAAAAGTCATGACTTTCAAGTAGTGAAATCTTTCCAACCTTATAAATTTACAACACTTCTCTATTTTATCCAACACCTCATTGGTCCACAATACCTTCTCACATAGTATCAAAGCCAATAGGTTAGCACCCGTAACTGACTAAAGATTGGAAACCTAACTCGTGGTTTGCCTGAGTATGGAGGAGGAAAAATACCCAACTCGAGGCCATTGTCCCCCCTCGTTCATCCGAGACCGAAAGAATAATATCCGACTCGTAGATAGTCGTTGAGTTAAGGGAGGGTGTTGAGAATTGCATGTGGCAAGTGTATCCACGTTGCACGTGAGGGCAAGTGTTGAGAATATGATCCCACATTAGATAAAATAAAGAAATGTTGTGGGTTTATAAGGTTAGAAATGTTCTACCACTTATAAGTCATGGCTTTTAAGTAGACATGGACCTGACCCCTTATCGGTCCACAATACTTTCTCTCACATGGTATCAGAGCTAGTGGTCTCGCACCCATACCTGACCCGAGACTAGAAACCCAGCTCATGGTTTGCCCAAGTATGGAGGAGAAAAAATACCCAACTCGAGGCCATTGTTCCCCCCTCGTTCGAGACCGGAAAAATAATACCGGGCTCATAGACAATTGTTGAGGGCAGATGTTGAGAATATTATCCCACATTGGATAAAATAGAGAAGTGTTGTGGATTTATAAGGTTGGAAAGGTTCTACTACTTACAAGTCACTTTTAAGTAGTAGAACCTTTCCAACCTTATGAGTGGGCCCAAGGCCAATGGAAATGGGTCAAACTCGTAAATAAGTTTTAATTTAAGAGATTGATAAAATTATCAAAAATGGATAATTTTTGCTGAAAATGCTTATATAGAGTGGGGTTGGAGACCGTTGGGCTAGTAGCACAAAGATAAACGTGTTAAATCAAAAGACTTATGTATGTGATTGCAATCATTTGGAACCAAGGAGACGTCCGGTACGAGATAGTGTTGGTTCTAAGGGCTATTGGACAGCGAGGTTGGTACAAGGGAAGTTGTGCTGTTCCGGTATGTCTTGAAGCTTTTGGAGTTTCGTGCACACCGAGACTTAGGGGATAGAAGAGTGAGGTCTCACCCCTCTATATGGGGATCGGAGTATGGATAAGTCTGGGGGTTGGGCCAAGGTGCTCATGCAGATGATGTGATGGAGGTTATGGCCTCTCACCAGGGTGGACAGTAAAGACGCTCCAAGGCACTAATGGAACATGTTGAGGTTATAGGCTCTTAGTATTTGTTTTGCGACTATATGATCCCTTTATTGAAAAATAGTAGGTCTATCATAATCAAATCATGAAAATTCTTCCAACTAGGAAGAAACCTACCTTAACTTCTACGAACAAGGAAGTAAACTTAAAGGAGAATACTTTTTCAATGATAAACAAGTTGTAGCTTGTTTATTTATCAATCAAACCCAATTTATGCTTGTGAGATACAAACAATGGATTTAATGAAGAAATATTTTTTTTAATGAGAATACAAGTTGTAGCTTGTTCAAACCCCTTTAATTTAGGAAAAGGAAAGTCCTATGTACTTTTAAGTGTTGAATCATGGACAGTAAGTTACGATATCGGTAGTACCATCACTGAGTTGTACACTCACCCCCTCCCTTACCCCTTTAAGGTCTTAATTATTTTAAGAAGGGCATTAGAAGACGAACTACCAAACTGGTATGATATTTATCTTTACAAATTTATGTACAATATAATATATTCCAACATATTTTGAAAAATATAATATGATACATTATTTTCCTTTTTACGCCTTGTTCTTGCCAATACTATGATAATAGAGATAACATCTATTATAGTATTGTGAGGAGTGACAAGTTGTTTACAGGGTTCTAACCAAATTGGGTAGTGGTGTGACACACTAGGTAGTAATTACATCCAAAACTATAAATAATATGTCGACAAAAATTATAGGATAATGCAAAATATCGGTTGATCATAAGATTTTTAAATTTCATGTATAATATCTCAAGAAGTTTCGAACATAAGCTCAGATACCTACATTGGAGTTATGGATAAGTGCTTCCAGTGAGCTTCGAACTCAAGAGTTACAACATAATAGTGAATAGATTAATTTTCACGGGGTTTTAATCTCATAATCCCTAGATGGATTCTAACTCTGGATCTCTCGTGTATTCTTGAACTTTCCAGTGGATAGATTTGAAACTTCAAAAGATCACTCACTCTCTAATCTCATATGTTATTTGTGTATGTAGATTAATTCAGCACAGTTCACTCACTATGTCTAGCCCAAATCAAAAGAAATTAGGGCTTCCATGGCAATTGAAGAGCGATCTAGCACATACAAAAGAAGAAGGGAGAAGAAGAGATGCAGGTACCAAGAACGTACTCTCTATTTTGTATTCTTAATTTTTTTTCTCACCCCAACTAATATAATGTGTTGCACTTTTATACCTACTTGATTGTTCTAGACTATTTCCTTATATACCCTGTAACTGAAAAAATGGACTCGTATATATCATATGTTTTTATACACAATAGAAGTAGGTACAATCACTTTATTTATATACTTCCCCTTTAATCTCAATCCATCTAGTTTGAGATTACCTCTTTTTTACCTACTACTTCAAGCTTCCTCCTTAAATAATCAAGTGTTTCTCGCTTTACAACTTTAGTGAAGATATCAACTACGTATTCCTGGGTCGAGCACTCTATCAGCTTCAAACAACCTTCATTAGTTAAGTCACTTAGGAAGTGGAAGCGCACATCTATGTGTTTGCTTCTACCATGTATAACAAGATTTATAAACAATTTGATTGTAGAAAAATTATCACCAAAAATATAACTAGCACATAATTGTTATTCTCCCAGAAACATAAGAATTCTCATTAGCCATACACATTGACATGCAGCTGCTACAAATTCAACATTTGTAGTAGATAAGGCTACCACTTGTTGTTTCCTAGAAGTCTAACAAATAGCTCCAAAACTCAAATTAAGACAAAAATCAGAAGTTCTTTTTCTATTGTTCATATCACCAGCATAGTTACTATCAATGAATCCCACCAACTTAATATTATTGCATTGCTTGCATGGAATTTATAGTGTTTGTGTTCCCTTCAATTATCGCAAAATTCGTTTTGCAAGTAGAAAATGAGTCTCGGTATGATATTCATTCTACTTGCTCTAAAATAGAATATGATAGGTCTGGTCATGGTGCATTTAGATACATCAAGCATCCCACCAGTTGTTTGTACTTAGTAGCATCAACATTAATTCCATTCCCTTCCTTATTGAGTTTTTAACAAGCCCCAACATGGTTTGGTTGGGACCTCATGATCAATCCGTTACCCTTCCATGTACTAAATTAGTATATCTACCAATTAGACTGGGGAAGGTAAAGGCTTAGAACCACATATGTTTTCCATAAAAAAATTATGAAAACCACTAAATAAATCTTTACCTTATTGCGGTACCTCTGAATTTCTTCCCTAGCTTTCACTTTTCTTAATGGGAGGCTTTTCCTGAAAAAGGTTTAGTAGATGGGGTGAGTTTTACAATTCAGTGAGTGGGTGATAAGGTGACTTATCGTGGGCAAAAGATTAACATATAGCATCCTTCTTATTTATGGATTTTATGGCTTAACTCCACATCCTTTAGAACATTCTAACTTTTACCCTGCTCGGGGTTGGTTTAGCACATAATCACACACACCCTTTATCATTAAAGGGGTTCACACATTCGTAGAGCAGTCCCCGACTACTTCGCTTATGGCTTGGAGTGACTTTATCGACTACCCTAGTAAGAGGGGATACTATCTACCCCAAGTCTATGTGAGCATCAATTGCACAATCTCCAGACTTGAATTCCTTCGTGTCCACTATTGTTAGACAAAATGTCTCCCCCTGCTTCCTGAGTCGCAATGCACATGAAGCTCCTGGAGCTTCCCAACTTATTGGATGATAAGCTTCCCTTATGCTCCTGGGGTCGTCGATCAACCCTTAGAACTAACACTACCCCATATCGGATGCCTTGATGGTTTAGTATCTCAGCATTAACAAATAAAAGTCTTTTAATTTAAACCGTTATCTTTGGTGCCACCAGCCCAACAAATTTGATAACCTGGCTTTGGCTCGATAACTACCAGCCCAATGCATTCGACTGCCCAACTTCGACTTAGGATTTACCAACCGAATGAGTTCTATGATCCGACTTTGGCTAGGTGGCTTAAGCACATAATTTAACCATTTATGGTAGATTTTACATAGGTTTAATATCCAGAAGTTGTGTCATGCCCCGACCCAGTTTGGTCAGATTCCTGGGAACAAATCACCACTCTCACGATTTATCAAGAGTTCTCCGTTTTTCTAAACTAGAGGAGTAAGGCGTCCTTTTTACATGTAACTTTCTTAGAATAACATTAAACAAAACAGAGTATATTAAATCTTACATACCTGGCACAACAAACTACCCTTATCTCCACCATGTCGTCCAATAACCCTTAGGACACATCATTACCCCTCTTGAGCGTATTGATGGTTATGTACCTCAAGTGCATGCACAAACAATAGTTTTTCCACATAGCCATTTATCTTTGGTGCCATTAGTCCAACGACCCCGACCCTCAACCTGACCTGCAACTGTTTGTCTAGGTCGGTCCGTCGACCTGGCCTTGACGCACTACCGCTAGTCCATTGAGTATGTTGGTCTTGTCTTGGTACCATGGCGAAATCACATAACCATTTCATTAATTGTCTTCATGGCTTTTATATCTTATCTTTTTTATGAGCTCCTGCTCGTGCCCTCTAGCCTTGGGCCCACTGTAAGTGATTTTCTAAAACCGAGTATCTAGCCCCAGAAGTTCCAAAATTGAGGCGTCCGGCCTATCTGAGCTAATCCAGCTCCTTTCAAGAAGGTCTCCCAAAAAGTTTAACCAACACACAGTGAGGGGAGAACACTTTTGACAAAATGTATTTTCACTTCATCACTCCAACTGGGTGTGATGATATCTCCGCTTATAATCAGCTAGCAGGTTTCTCCTTCCTTCAAGGAAGTCCATCATATAAATCGGGTATGATTTCATCTACTTACAATTGATAAGTAGTTTTTAGCTTAGTTCGTACATCACTTCAATCGGGTGTGATGTTAAAATCCCACATATAAGTGATTTTTCATTTCTGAAATTCTCACCATCCCAACCGAGATTGATGTGAATAAAACCCACTAACTTGTTAACCGTGATCTGTTCTTCCTCGGTTGGTTTTTCCAAGTCGATGCGAGCTTTCTCTTGCTGACATTCCAATCACAATTGTCCCTACATGATTTGGGCAACTTTTTCACTTTAGGTTTGGTATAAAAGCCTAGGCTCACAAATTATCGATATATTGCATTTAGGCCCCTAAAGTTTATTTTTCTTAACTTTAAGTCCCTAATGGCAATTTTTGCTCAATTTGAGTCCCAAAATTTTCTTTGAGTCCTCTTTTTACTCAAAATTGCATAAGGGGCTCAAGTTTTCCAAATTTCCAATTTGGTCCCGTAACTTTTCAAAAATTATCATTTTGCCCCTACTTTCCAAAAATGATAATTTGGCCCCAATTGTTCCAAAAATCACCGATTGGTCCTCCAAAATATTTTCCATGGCCAATTGGCCTTCAATTTTGGGAAATTGCAAAATGGTACCTCAATTTTATGAAATTGCCAATTTTCCCAAATGATTTCCCCCTTTTTCCCCCTTTAAAATTGGCCGAATTTGATTCCTTCAATTTGAACATTTAATCGGGCTTAATTGCTCTAATTGATGGTATGGAACAGTTTCTATAATTCCATGTGATTCAATTGAGTTTTGAACTACTTCATTTAGGTCCGAATTGAGCTTAGATGGAGATTTGTCGGAAAACTGTGCGTATAGGGAGAAAGCTTTGAAAGATTAACGTCGGAGGTATGGCGGTCCAAGCACTCTATCTGGAAAGGTAGCTCTCTTCATGAGGTACCTTCTAGGATCAAGAATTCCTTCAACTGATCCTGAATCGAAGGTGAATTTTGTTAGCAAAATTTTGCAGTTTCTCTCTATAACTTTGACCTACAACGACTAAGGAGGGTCGAATTGACTTACCTTTCTACTTAGTTGAGGTCATATAAGGGCCGTGAGAGTGTCGGAAGAGCTTGGTTTGGCTGGAGAAGGGTTGAATTTGGCCAATTTCAGCTCGATCAAAATAGGGCAGCTTCGGTCCTTCGGAGCTGCTTTATTGTTTTATTTCGCTGAAACTTCTCCGGCGGTCCTCAAATCAAACAAAGGCTGCTATCAAATAGCTGACTTCCTCCAAGGTCTAAAGAACCCGATCTCACCTTCTGAGGTTAAGAAAACTGCCCAAGTCAGAGCTTTGGTCCGAGCTTCATCGAAAAATGGAGCAGTTGAGAGAGAATATAAATTTTAGATGAAAGGATGATAAATTGAGAGAAGCTCTTTATATAGGAAGCTCCGGGTCTCTCTTCCCGACCGTTTCACCTCTTGGTTGAGCTTATCCTCGCCTTGAAATGCCCTGAACGGAAACGTTCTATCTTCGTCGGTGCCGTCCATTCATGCAATGAAGAACAATGTCATCATTTGAAGGAAGAAGACGACACTGTTCCAAACCAGAACGAACTGGTCCAACCTGGTTCAAAATTAATAATTTCTAAATTTATCAAAATTCATTCTCTATCCAATAGTGAATCCAATTCCCCAATTTGAATATTTTAAGCCACATAGAAAAATGAATTTAGCAACCAGTTCAATGATGGTTCAAACCGGTCTAAACCAGTTCAATTCGATTTAGGTCCGGTTCACCTGAACCAGTCTGGTTTTCTCTTCCAATTTGTCCCAAAGTTCTTTTCCATTGCTTTTATGACTCTTTGGGTCACTCGTAATTTGTAATTTTCTCAATTTTCCTTTTCTCTATTGGCTAAGGTTCATGAACCGGCTCGGTATTCTCTTTGGAAATGACCGGTTCTTTTTCCAGTTTTCTTTTATATAAAGGGACAGGGTTTACAAATCTCCCCTCCTTTTAGGGGTTTTGTCCACAAAACAAGTTACATGTCAACAACTGAGGGTACCCATCTCTCATAATATTCTCGGTTTCCCATGTCTCTTCTTGCACGAGTCCATTTTGCTAAAGAACCTTAACCATAGTAATCTTTTTATTCCTCAAGTTCTTGTCCCTCCGGTCAATGATTTTCACCAGTTCTACTTGGTAAGTCAGGTTCTCTTCCAATTCTGGTGGAGGTTGATTCAATACATGGCTAGGATTAGGCTGGTACTTTCGAAGTACCGAGATATGAAATACATCATGTATTCTTTGCAAGTCCGGAGGCAGTTCTAGTTTGTATGCCACCGGTCATATCCTTTGGACTATTATGTAAGGCCCGATATACCTTGGTTTCAACTTTTCCTGTTATTGAAACCTAAGTATTCCCCTCCATGGGGATACTGTTAGGAACACTTGGTCCCCCGCATCAAATTCCATATCTCTTCTCCGATGATCTGCATAACTCTTTTTCTTGTCCTGAGCGACCTTAAGTCGACTCCTGATTATCTTGATCTTTTCTGTGGCATCCTCGATTAGTTCAACCCTTTCCAACTTTATTTCTCCCACTTCTTCCCAAAATAAAGGGGTACATCATGGTTGTCCATAAAGGGCCTCATAAGGGGCCATTTGAATACTAACCTGATAACTGTTATTGTACGTAAACTCCATTAGGCACAAGTATTCCTCCCAACTCTTATTAATGGTGAGTACGCATGCCCTTAGCATGTCTTCCAGGGTTTGGATCATTCACTCAGATTGTCCATCGGACTAAGGATGAAATGTCGTACTCATATGGAGCTTGGTTTCCAAGGCACTTTACAAATTAGGCCAGAACCTCAACGTAAATCGAGGGTCTATCTGGCATTATGCTCACCGGGACACCATGGAGTCTCACTATCTCCTTCATGTATAAGACGACCTGTTGTTCCACTGAATCCATCACTCTTATTGGTATGAAATGGGCGGACTTGATAAATCTGTCCACAATGACCCAGATTGTGTCTCGTCCTTTTCTAATCACAAGTAATCCAATGACAAAATCCATAGTGATGTGTTCCCATTTCCATTTGGGGATTGGCAAGGGTTGTAGCAGTCATGATGGTTTCTGATGCTCAGCTTTAATCTATCGACACGACAAGCATCAGGCTACATATTCTGCAATATACCTCTTCATCCCTTTCCACCAATAATCTTGTTTGAGTGTGCGATACATCTTAGTACTACCCATATGTATCTCATAAATAGAGTTATGTGCCTCTTCCAAAATTAACCTCTTCAGTTCCTTATCTTGAGGCACACACACTCTACCTTTAAAGGTTAGTACTCCATCGCTTTGAAGATTATAGTCCGATTTCATCCCTCTGTTGACCGGGTCCAAATAGGGTTGGAGTTCCTTATATGCTTTTTGTTGTACCTTAATTTGCTTTGTTATGTTGGGTCTTACCACTACGTCAGCCAGCAAGCATTTCTCCCTTTTATCCACCTTAAGATTCATCTCCATTCTTCCCAACTACCGTTACAAGGATATGTAGCTTGTTTTTATCTGTGCTGTCTTGGTTTGGTACTTGCAACTTAGGGCATCTGCCACTACATTGGCCTTCCCAGGGTGATATTATATCACAAGGTCATAGTCTTTAACCAATTCCAGCCATCTCCTCTAGTGGAGGTTCAACTCCTTTTGAGTTAGGAAGCATTTAATCTCTTATGATCAGTATATATCCTACACTTAACCCCGTATAGGTATTGTCACCAAATCTTGAGGGCGAATTCTATTGCAGCTAACTCTAAGTCGTGGGTAGGGTAGCTTCTCTCATGTACCTTAAGTTGTCGTGAAGCGTAGGCGAAAACCTTTCCTTGTTGCATCAATAAACATCTGAGTCCTTATCTGGATGCGTCACTATAGATAGTATACTCCCCTGCATTTGGGTCAGGCAAAGAATGTACATGTGCTGTTGTCTAATGGGTCTTCAACTCCAAGAAGGATTACTCACAACTTTCATCCCATTTATTTTCTACTCCTTTCCTTGTGAGGCAAGTTAAAGGGGTAGTCATGTTAGAGAAATCCTATACAAACCGTCTGTAGTATCCTGCCAAGCCCAAGAAACTACGTATCTTAGAGGGATTCTTGGGTGCCTTCCAATCGGATATGACTTCCACCTTTGTCCGATCTACCTTGACTCCATCCTTGGACACTATATGCCCTAAGAATCCTACCTCCTGCAACCAGGACTCACACTTGGAAAATTTTGCATATAAGCAGTTTTCCCATAGTATCTCCAAGGTGATCGCCAGATGTTCTTCGTGCTCCTGCCTAGTTCGTGAGTACATAAGAATGTCGTCTATAAATACTATCACGAACTTGTCCAAGTGTGACTGGAACACTCGGTTCATTAAATCCATGAAGGTTGTAGGGGCATTTGTCAAGCCAAAAGGCATCACCCTAAATTAATAATGTCCATATCTGGACCAAAATGTCGTCTTAGGATTATCTTCCTCTCGAATCTTGAGTTGGTGGTATCCTGACTGAAGGTCGATCTTGGAGAAGTTGACTGCTCCTTTTAATTGGTCGAATAGGTCATCTATCCATGGAAGTGGGTACTTATTCTTTATGGTGACATGATTCAACTTTCGATAATCAATGCACAACCTTATGCTTCCGTCCTTTTTCTTTACGAATAGGACTGGTGCACCCCATGTAGATTGGCTAGGGCATATGAAACCCTTCTCCAATAGCTCGTCTAGCTGCCCCTTTAATTCCTTTAACTCTATTGGAGCCATGCGATAAGGGGCTTGGGATATGGGTTGTGTTCCCGGGATTATTTCTATGGTAAACTCCAGTTGTTGGTTTGGGGGTAATCTAGGTAACTCCTTTGGAAATACTTCCAGGTAATGTTCAACTACCGGGATGTCTTTTGGTTCCTTTTCCTTTGACTTCCCGTTGATGATTGTTGCCAGAAAAGCTTTACAACCTTTCCGTATCATCTTTTGGGCTCTTATGTGAGATACCATTTGTACTTCTCCCTTCCTCTTGTCTCCTTGGAATTGTAGTCCAAGTGTTTCGGGAGTGTGGAAAGTTAATTTCTTCTTTCCATAATCCATCTTAGCTTGATGGTTACTTAGCTAATCCATTCCTAATATTACTTCTACCTCTTTTAGAGGTAATGGGATCAAATTTACCTTTAGTTTAATTCCTCGAATCGAAATCTCGCATCCCTTTAATTGTTGGTCCCTATTCAGCCATTCTCCTAAGGGTGTGAGAATGTTGAGATTTTGTTCTAGAGAGGTAAGTTCTAAGGGAATACTTGGAATTAGATCTTATTTGATGAAAGATCTTTCTGCTCTCGAGTCGAAGAGGGCGTAGATTTTTCTTCCCCACAAGTATACGTACCCTGGTTGAAGAAACACATGTTTTTAGAAAATATTCATTTATTGAATGAAATATGATTTACAGGTTTTTCTCAATCTTTGTTGGAAGGATTTTGGGAAGTACCTGCAATAGTACTAGGGTCTTTTCTAGCCTCTTCCTGGGTGAGGTTGTATACCCTAGCTGGTACTTTGGCTGTGGCGTCCTCCCTAGGAGTCCTTGGGTTCCCTTGGGGTGGTCTAAGCGTATTATGTTGCTTGTTCTCCCTAAGGGTGAGG
Organism: Trapa bicornis; assembly: GCA_030064425.1. Lineage (NCBI taxonomy): Eukaryota > Viridiplantae > Streptophyta > Magnoliopsida > Myrtales > Lythraceae > Trapa > Trapa bicornis. The sequence goes on along the minus strand of CM057748.1, from coordinate 10,904,883 downwards.
CATTCCTTTGCAAAGTGCCCCACCTGCCCACATGCGAAACATGTCAGACAAGCTCCCTTGTGGTACCTTTGGCACCTAGGACAACAAGGGTTTCCTTATGGTAAGTTGGGGGTTACTCTTCGGAGAGGTAGTGGTACATCCTTCCTCTTTTGAAATCCCGTCCTATTTCCCCATCTTGGGCCATTTTGCTCCTTTCGTCCTCCATGATGGCCTTGGCCCTTGTCCTTATTTTGGTTTGCTTGCTCCATTTGGTGCCGCCGTGTTTGTACTAGTGGCTCACATTTATGAGCTATACTAATCACCGTCGCCATATCTATGGGGCATCCTAGTACTCCCATTTGGTCTGTATGTCCATGTTGAGATCGTCCATGAATCGTTGGCATATATCTACTGGTCCGGCTAGGTCAGGGGCAAAGGGTCTTAACTCATTAAATTTAGTTTCATACTCCGGAATAGAGTTAAGCCCTTGTTGAAGTCGGAGAAAATCCTGCTTCTTTTCATTAATCAGATGCGGGGCCAGCAACTCCTCTGCGTACCCCTCCTCAAATTGTTCCCAGGTGGGTGTGGAGGTATGTAGGCTCCAGACATTATCCCATCATCTTTTGGTACTGCCATCTCCAATGGTAAGCTTTCAAAGCTTTCTCTCTCTAAATTCAGTTTTCCGACAAAGCTCTGTTTGAGCTCAATTCAGACCCAAATGACATGATTCAAAGCTCCATTGAATTGTGAGAAAGTGTAGGAACTGATCAATACCTTCAATTAGATCAATAAACACTGATTGAATGGTTAATTTGATGAAATCAAATTCGGCCAGTTTGAAAGGGGAAATTTGGTGAAAATTTAGGAATTTCATAAAATTGAGGGACCAAAGTTCAATTTCCAAAAATTGAGGGCCAATTGGTCATGAAAAAGATTTTGGAGGACCAAATGGTCGATTTTTGGAATTATTGGGGTCAAATTGCCATTTTTGCAAAGTATGGGCAAAATGGTAATTTTTGAAAGTTTGGGACCGAATTGGAAATTTGGGAAACTTGAACCCCTTTTTGTGATTTTGAAAAAATTGAGGAAAAAAGTGAATTTTAGAAGTTTCGGGACTCAATTTGGGCAAAAATTAGCATTAGGGACCTAAAGTTGAAGAAAAGAACATTAGGGACCTAAATGAAAATAATTAAAATTTTAGGAATTTTGTTTATATGTGAGGAACGAAGGCTATTATGTCAAATGTTAATAAATAAGAATGTCCAAAATCATGTAGGAACACGAAGGACCGGAATGCCAGCAAAGATAAGCTCGCTTGTAGGCAAAAAGCCAATCTAGAGGGATACACTACACTTATCAGGTGAGTGAGATTTTTCACATCATACCCGATTGGGATGATGAGTACCTCGGAAATGAAAAACCACTACTATGTGGAATTTTAACATCAGACTTGGTTGGAGTGATGTGAAAGCTACGCGGAAAAACTACTTAACGATTCTAAGTAAATCATATCCGGTTGGTATGATAAACTTCCTAGAAGGAAGTAGAAAACCTACTTACTGGTTGTAAGTGGAGATGTCATCACACCCGGTTGGTGTGATAAATGAGTGAAAAGTTATTTTGTCAAAAGTGTTATCCCCTAACTATGTGCCACTGCTTAAAAATTTTGGTAGAGCTTCTTGACGAGAGATTGAATAGCTCATGTAAACCCCGCCCTTTTGTGTTAAGGAAAACCAGGAAAAGAACTGGTGAAACCGAGTAAGAAAACTGAACCGGTTCACAAACTCGTTTATTGGTAACAGGCAAATTAGATAAATTTCAACTCCCTTGTGACCCAAAGAGATTTATAAACCCTAGGAAGGAACCTTATAACAAAGTGGGAGAGAAAAACCAAACCGGTTCAGCTGAACCGAACCCGAACCGAATTAAACCGTTTAAGAACCGAGTCAGTTTATGAATCGGAACCGATAGAGAGATGGTGAACCGGGAATTTTATGGACCCTAAGTGACCTATGGAGTCATAAAAGTTAGGAAAAAGGACTTTAGAGTGAATTGGAGATGAAAACCAAACCGGTTCAGATGAACCGAATCCGAACCGGATTGAACCAGTTTGGACCGATTTGAACCACAATTGAACCGGATTCTAGATTCATTTTTCTAGATGGATTAAATAATTCAAGTTTGAAATTTGAGGCCACCATTGGATAGAAAATAAATTTAGAAGTTTTTAGATTTGAAAAACTCGGTGGAATGAGGGGTGAACTGGCCAGTTTAAGCTTTGAACCCGGTTTATACCGGTCCGGTCTGGTTTGGAACACTTTCATCTTCTTCCTTTAGATGACAACACTGTTTACTCGTTGGAAAATCGAAGCAACGCTGTTGAAGAAGAAACATATCCGTTCAATACATTTCCAGCCATCAATACCTGTCATAAAGGTGCCAAACGGACGGCCGACGAGTCCCCGAGCTTCCTATATAAAGAGCCCCTCTCCATTCATCCTCTCCACACCTGAAAAGCTCACTCTCTCTTAGTTGCTTAGTTTTCCGGTTAAGCTCAAACCAGAGCTCCGATATAGGGTCATTTCTGAGCCAAAGAAGGCGAGGTTGAGTTCTTTAGACCAGGGGAGAAGTCAGCTAGACGCCTGTAGTCTCCGTTTGCTTCGAAGGTCGCCAGAGAAGCGCCATATTTTGGTCGAGTTGAAATTGGCCATTTTGAGCCCTCCTCGAGCCAGACCAAGCCTTTCCAACACTTCCTCAGCCTCCCACGACCAAATTAGGCTTGAAAGGTAAGCCAATTTGGCTCCCCTCTGCAATTTTCAGGCGGTGCTAGATAGAGAACTAGTAGAATTTCAATGATGAAATTCTACCTCAATTTGGCATCAATTGACAAGGCGCTAATCGGATGGCCAAGGAGTCCTCGAGCTTCTTATATAAAGAGCTACTCCTCATTCATCCTCCTCATACTTGGAAACTCCTCTCTCTCCCTATTGCTCCATTTTCTGGTGAAGCTCGAACCAAAGCTCCGACAATGGGGTTTATTTTAGCTAAAGAAGGCAAGGTCGAGTTCCTTAGACTCGGGGAGAAGTCAGCTACCTAACGGTGGTCACCATTTGATCCGAGGACCAATTTGAGCCCTACTCAAACAATGAAGCACCAGCGTAATCAAACAATAAAGCAGCTTCGGCAGACCAATTTGAGCCCTAGTCAGGCCAAACCAAGCTCTCCTAATACTTCCATAGCCCTCATACGACCGAATTAAAGTAGAAAGTTAAGCTAATTTGGCTCCCCTCTGTAAATTCTAACTAGTGTTAGAGAGAGAACCGGAAAAACTTCACTGACTAAATTCTCCCTCAATTTGACATGAATTGTTGTAATTCTTGATTCTAGGAGAAACCTAAGGATGAGAGCTACCTGTCTCAATAAAAAAGCTCGGACCGCCGCGCCTCCGACGGTAAGCTTTCAAAGCTTTCTCTCTGTAAGTTTAGTTTTCCAATGAACCTCCATTTGAGCTCAATTCGGACCCAAATGACACGATTCAAAGCTCCATTGAATCGTGTGAAAGTGTAGAAACTGATCCATACCTTCAATTGGACCAATAAGCCCCGATTGAATGGTCAATTTGATGAAATCAAATTTGACCAGTTTCAAATGGGGGAAATTGGGGAAAATTGGGAATTTCATAAAATTGATGGACCAAAGTGCAATTTCCCAAAATTGAGGGCCAATTGGTCATGAAAAATATGTTGGAGGACCAATTAGTAGATTTTTGGAATTATTGGGATCAAATTGTCATTTTTGTAATGTAAGGGCAAAATTGTAATTTTTAAAAAGTTTGGGACCAAATTAGAAATTTGGGGAACTTGAACCCCTTTTGTGCTTTTGAATAAATTGAGGTCCCAAAGTGAATTTTAGAAGTTTTGACACTCAATTTGGGGAAAATTAACATTAGGGACCTAAAGTTAAAGAAAAAGAACTTTAGGGACCTAAATACAAATAATTATATGTTTGGGCTTTTTGTTTATACGTGAGGAACAAAGGCTATTATGTCAAATATTAATAAATAAGTATGTCTAAAATCATTTAGGAACATGAAGGACCGGAACGCCAGCAAAGATAAGCTCGCGTGGAGGCAAAAAACCGATTAAGAGGAATACATTGCACTTATAGGGTGAGTGGAATTTTTCACATCATACCCGGTTGGGATGATGAGTACCTCGTAAAAGAAAAAACACTACTATGTGAAATTTTAACATCACACCTGGTTTGGGTGATATGAAAACTACGCGAAAAAACTAATTATCGATTGTAAGCAAATCATACCCAGTTTGTATGATAAACTTCCTAGAAGGAATTAGAAAACCCGCTTACCGGTTGTAAGCAGAGATGTTATCACACTTGGTTGGTGTGATGAACGAGTGAAAATTTATTTTTTCAAAAGTGTTCTCCTCTAATTATATGTCACTGCTTAAAAATTTAGGGAGACATTCTTTACAAGAGATCAAATAGCTCAGATAGGTCAGAGGCCTCGGTATTGGAACTTGGGGTCTAAAATGCCAATTGGAACGAGCTGCATGCGCATGAGACGAGGGTGGGGTCGGGATGAGGTATTTGTCCTCATACGGACATGGAGTTGATATTTGGATTTGAGGGTCAGATGTCGCGAACATCCACTCATTCTCAGGGTAGAAGTGGACGGGCTTCTATCTAGGTGGTCGGTAAAGTCGCTTCAACACCATAAGTGGGTGTAGTGGACGGGCTGCCCTGCGAATGTGTGATCCCTTCATGAGGAAGGGTGTGTGTTGATTATTAAACACACCGATTATGGATAATGAGAGAATTGGTTTTGAATAACTAGGAATTCAAGGAAGAAATGATTTTAAAAGAAATAAGGAGTCTGACACACTCCAATTCAAACTAGTTTATAGAAACCCATTTTTAAAAACACACATTCACTGAGTTGTCGAACTGACCCCCTCCCTTTACCCTTTTTTTAGGTAACCGAGGGAAAAACCTACCTAAAAACCTTCTGCTAGCTAAACCTACAAGACAGGTATATAAGTTTAAATTTATTCAGTTTTGATTAATGTTACTCCAGAAAAAGTATAGGTAAAAAGGACGTCTTACTCCTCACGGTTTAAAGAAGGGGTAAACCCTTAATAAACCAAGAGAGTGGCGGGTTACTCACGGGGATCCAACCAAACCGAGTCGGGCTATTATAGTGCGTGTGTTTCCTCTATGTGAAATTGTAGGTGATTCGTTTCTACAGATAAGTGTAATTAAGTCCCAAACCATCAGGTATTTACACTTAACACCCGTAACTTTCCATAATTATGTTGTACTCCCTAAACCTTATTTCCAATTAGATTCCTAAGATTACAAAATCTCTCATTTGGACCCCTAACTTATTCATAATTCCACCTAGGACACCACAATTCTTTTAATTACAAAAAGTTTTTCAAAAATTGTAACTTAGCCTCCAACTTTCCAAAAATTACAATTTGCTCCTTAAATTTGGACTTCATCAATTCGACCTGAATTCCTTCTAATTGAGTTATAACATGATCCTAATCATCTTTTCTACATCCCTTGGTTCATTTTAAGCTTTAAAATGCCCATTTTGGCTTAGAAATGAGCTTAAACAGAGCTTGACCTGAAAATAGTTATAGAGAAAGAAATCTTCAATTACACATCGGTGACGTGGAATCCCACTCAGTGTCTGAGTCATCCTTTAACCCGTTGACTAGCCACGTGGCGGCCTTCCATTGGTCATTTGTTCCAACATGGCCACCACTAACTGTCCTCAACTAGTTGTTTTACTGTGATACGTGGTGTACTTTGATTGGCTGATTTAAATAAATTGGATTTCCCCAGTGTATTGTGCCACTGCCATGTGTGAGCACTTGATTGGTTGAAACTATCCGACATGGCTCTGCCACATGTCGACCTCTAATTGCTCGACCATTTCTTCAATGTCTTACTCGGCTGCTGACATGACGCATTTTCCATGTGTGAGCTCCTCATTGGCTAGCCTAGCTAACGAATCTTATCCATAGTTGATCATTGACTTAGGACACGTGTCACTCTCCTATTGGTCGGTAGTCAATGATGTGGATTTGACTGTTGACCAGGGACACGTGTTACGTTCTGATTGGTCGGTGCTTCCAAAGGCTAAGCAAAAGGCTGATAGGGCATGCTTCACCATACGTCGCTCGCTCATTGGTCGTGCCTGCTAACTAGGTGCTAACCTAGAAAGTGGTCCATTGACCGGCTGACCCGTTGACTGGTTCGGTTGGACCAGGTTCAGTGACCCAAAATCGAAAATAGGTCGGTTCAGGCCCGATTCGATTGGTTTTCTAAAAATTAAAATTTTCTAAATTCATTTTCTATATTGTGGTGACTTCAATTTCTCAATTTGTCATTTTAAAGTGAACAAGAAAAATCAATATTTGGACTAGTTTTTCGTAGTTCAGTCCAGTTCAATCTAGTTCGAGTCTAGTTCACCCTAAACCAGTCTGATTTTCGCCTCCAATTTACTTTATGGTTCTTTTCCGTCAAATTTGTGTATTTTTTAGCCTCTTAGGACTTTTATTTGTTAATTTCGGACTAATCTAATACTTGGTTTTCTTTTGTAAATTTTTGGTTTCCTCTTTATGATTTCTTATTATGATGAAACAAAACTTACAATTTCTCCCCGCCTTTAAATAGTTTTGTCCCAAAACTCTTTATATATTAAACAAATGGGAGTACTTTTCTTTAATCACGAACTCAATTTCTTATGTTTTTTACTTGACTACTACGCTAGAATACCTCTGCGATTGAAATATTTTTATTTCTTAGGTTTCTCGCACTTGTTAAGGATTTAGTTTACCTCTACTTTATACGACATGTTGTCTTCCAATTCAGGTCGTGATTGATCTATTACTTGGCTACGTCTTTTGACTCATATTTACCCATATGTAAAATACATAATGAATTAATTGAAGGTATGAGGTAGCTCTTATTTGTATTTCACATGTTCAACTGTATAAATAATGGTGTAATGACTAATTTATCTTGTATTCAACTTTTCCGTTGAAAATTTATTATTTCCCTAAATGGGTAACTTCAGCTAATAATTTATCTAACTAATTGAATTTCAGCTCTATTCTTCTTCGCTTGGCATAAGTATTTTGCCGATTTTGAAATTTATTCACAGATAAATGATAAATGAACATTCGAAGGAGGGATTTTAATCAAGAGTACATGGCCACTAGATACATAAAAATGAACACTATTAAAAGGTTGAAGAGGTTGAATGACCTTCATTGTATATCCACACATATTGAAAGATTTTGATAGATAAATTAACATATATTGAAAGATTTTGGTAGATAGTCTAACCAATAATGTAAAATCTATGTAATATACAGGAGATAAGGGTAATGAAACCCTTCTTTCATTGGATTTAATTAAAACTTATTAGTTAAATAGTTAATTCATCTGTCAATTTCATTGCAATGCGTATATATATTTGAGAGAAATTTAAAATTTTATACATGATTTTGAAATGGCACGACACGCTATTGTCCTTTTATATATACATGCATGCTAACAAATAAAGAGTACCCCTAACGCTTGGCCACCACTTAACCCACACGGCCTTCATGCAGCGCAACCATTACCCGGCCAACCATTATTGTCATATAAATTTTACTTACAAATTATAAATTGTTAACTGCTCTCTCTTCACACGTAGCCATCATGCAAACCCCAACAACCCCTGTAAGTAACACCTCTACAACAATTACCATCTTCATCGTCTACACTTTCTCTACTCTCTTATTTCCACAAGCCAGTTGGGCTCTTACTGCTCATCAGACATACACTTCCTTTCTGGTACTTCAATGGAAAGGAAGCTCACGATCTTGGCTATGCTGCTCAGCGTCATGTTCGTGACGGCTTCTGCGTACAGAACCATCGTGACCACGGTGGTGGAGGAAGAGGATGATTCTGAGACATACCAGGCCTCCCGCCGTGAAGGCATCCGGGAGAGCTGCCGTGAGCAGATCAGGAAACAACACAATTTAGTTCACTGTCAACAGGTGCTGAGCCGTGGTAGCAAGTTAATTATGCTGGCCCGAGATGAAACTAACGCTGGGCAGCTCAAGGACTGCTGTCGACAGCTCAGACAAGTACATACATATTATTAAATCACGTCCACTTTTAATGAAGAATCTTGACTAGGACCTAGATCTGAATTTTACTATTTATAGGTGGAGGAGAGATGCAGGTACCAGGGAATAGAGAAGATACTGCAGGTGCAGCAGAAACAGGGAAAGCTACAGGGCCGAAGGTTGAGGGAGGCTATATAAACGGGGGAGAACCTCCCCAATATGTGCAGGATGAGCCCTCAGAGCTGCGACATCAGTGTCGGTGATGGCTACGACGGTTACCATGAATAAAGGGTGGTGAATAAAGGGCGGAAGGGAGGGAGAACCAATCTACTTAGCATGGATGGGCTTGTATAAGGAACGACCTAGTAGTAAAGATATCTACATATAATATATATATCAAAATATAATATATATAAGTGTATAACAATAGTTTCATCTATATATATCTACATATAATATATATAATGCTATGTTTTACTAAGCTAGTCTTTGTAATAAACATACGAATGAAAATGTGCTCCTACTTATATCAAGGTTGTTGGTTCTTTTAACAAATGTAAAACTTTATATTTTCAATCTGTTTTATTGGAGTGCGTGAGCCTGGTGCTTGGACCAAAACTCATAAAGAATATGGACAAATGTAAGGGTATCTTCTACTTTTTTGTGTTGCTTCAAATTTCAAATAAAGCACTAATAGGCTTTTATGACAAACGTAAACAAAAAAAATACTGCCCAAATTATATAGGATAATTGTGATCGGAACGTTAGTAAAATAAATCTTGTGTCAAATTAAAAAAATCAAACAAGTACAAATAGGTCACGGTTAATAGATTAGTGGGTTTTATTCACATTAATTCTGATTGTTAGGGTGAGAACTTTAAAAATGAAAAATTATTTATATGTAGAATTTTAATACATAACACCCGATTGGAATGATGTATAAACTAAACTAAAAATTAATTACCCGTTGTAAGTAGATTAAATTATACTTGGTTGATATGATAAACTTATTTAAAAAAATGAGAAACCTAGTTGCCAATTATAAGCGGATATATCATCACACCCGGTTGGTGTGATGAAGTGAAAATACATTTTGTCAGAAGTGTCTCCCTTGACTATGTGCCAATGGTTAAACTTTTTGGGATACCTTTTTAACCGGAGCTAGATTAGCTCAAATAGGCCGGAGGCTTCGGTTTTGGAAAATCACTTACAGTGGGCCCAAGGTCAGAGGGCACGAGTATGAACTTGTAAACAAATATGAGATATAAAAGCCATGAAATCAATTAATGAAATGGATATGTGATTTCGCCATGGTACCAAGATAGGACTGATATACTCGATGGATTAGTGGCAATGCGTCAGGGCCAAGTAAAGGGACCAACCTAGACAAATAGCTGCAGGTCGGATTCAGGGTCGGGTCCATTAGACTAGTGGCACCAAAGATAAATGGCTATGTGGAAAAACTATTATTTGTGCATGCACTTGAGGTCCAAAACCATCAAAACTCTCAAGAAGGGTAGTGTTGCATCCTAAGGGCTACTGGATGACATGGTAGAGATAAGGACAATTTGTCGTGCTAGTAGTCGGGAAGCTCGACGTAGCTTCTTGCGCATGAGATTGGGTGGGGTCGGGATGAGGTCCCTATCCTGATATGGACACGGAGTTACTTTTGGGTCTAAGGGTCGGATATCGTGAATATCCACTCAGACACAGGGTAGAAGTGGAATGACTTCTATCTTTGTGATCGGTAAAGACCCTCCGAGCCATAAGTGGGTGCAGTGGACGGGCTACCCTGCGAATGTGAGATCCCTTCCTGATGAAGGGCGTGTGTTGACTATTAAACACACATAATGTAGAAATGAAGAGAAAGGTTTTGAAAAATTGAAATTTGAGAAAAGACCATTCTTAAAGGAAATAAGGATTTTTGGTACACTTTGTTTTAAAGCTATTTTGTTTATGAAAACTCACTCCCAACACCTATTCACTGAGTTGTAGAACTCACCCCTCTCTTTATCTTTTTTCAGGTAACCAATGGAAACCAACCCTAAAGACTTTTCTGTAGTCGAACAATTAAAACAGGTATGTAAGATTTAATACACTCAGTTTTATTTAATGCTATTCCAAGAAAGTTACAGGTAAAAAGTACACCTTACTACTAGTGGTTTAAAAAAAGGGAGAACTGTTGATAAACCATGAAAGTGGCAGGTTGTTCACGGGTATTTGACCAAAACGGGTTGGAACGTGACAACTTGAATGGTATCAGAGCTTGTTTCCTCGAATACATTATCAAAACTATATAACATAGTAACTAATATGAATAAATCTTAAAATTAGAGATGGCTCCCAAGAGAGGAACCAAGAGAACAAGAGTCATAGTCTCTAACACTACCCAACCATCCTTCTCGTGGAAACTCCCCGAGGAGTCCAGACAACTCCACCTAGACTAAGCTCGAAATACCAGAGATTGTACGTGGAATTCACTCTAGTATTTGGACGACCTAACCTCGTCCCTGAGACGGGCACCAACTCTCGAGCTGAACCGGAGGAAGTACAATCTCGTCCCCCTCCTATTAACCACCCTTACCTAGTTGATATCTCCAAATACCTCAAGACTCTCCGTCAACTAGGAGGATGCTGGAGCCACCATGAACTGGCTGGCCATCATCAAGAAGTTGATGGGGATAGTCAGGATATCACCAGAGGACATGGTGATCCTGATAGAATTTTGGCGGTCCGAGCTTTTGATCAGGGTAGGTAGCTCTCATCTTGAGGTTACTCCTAAGATCAAGAATTACAACAATTCATGTCAAATTGAGGGAGAATTTGGTCAGTGAAGTTTTGTCGGTTCTCTCTCTAACACTGATCAGAATTTACAGAGGGGAGCCAAATTGACTTACCTTTCCGATCTAATTCAGTCATATGAGGGCTATGAAAGTGTTAGGAGAGCTTGGTTTGGCTCAATGAGGGCTCAAATTGGTCATTTTCAACTCGGCTGAAATAGGGCAACTTCAGTCCGTCGGAGCTGCATCACTTTTTTTATTACGCTGACACTTCTATAGCGATCCTCGAATCAAATTGTGACCACCGTCAGGTAGCTGACTTCTCTCCGAGTCTAAGGAACCTGACATCACCTTCTTTGGCTCAGAAAAACCCCAATGTCGAAGCTCTGGTTTGAGCTTCACCAAAAAATGGAGCAATAGGAAGAGAGTGAAGTTTCTAGGTGTGAGGATGATGCATGAGGAGGAGCTCTTTAAATAGGAAGCTCAGGGACTCCTTGGCCGTTCGATTAGCGTCTTTATGGTGATCATTCATGGCCAAAAAAGCCTTGAACGGAAACTTTTCATCTTTACCGGCACTGCTTGCTTTTCCAGCGAGTGAATAATGCTATAATCTGATAGAAGAAGATGATATTGTTCCGATTCGGACCGTACTAGTCCGATCCGGGTTTAATGCTTAAATCGGCCAGTTCAGGCCCAATTTTACCGAGTTTTTCAAAATTAAAATTTTCTAAATTCATTGTCTATCCAATGGTTGCTTCAATTCTCCAATTTGAATTTTCTAAGCCAACTAGAAAAATGAATTTAGAAAACGGTTCAATAGTGGTTCAAACCGGTTCAATCCGGTTCAGGTCCGGTTCACCTAAACCGGTTTGGTTTTCTCTTTCAATTCATCCTAAAGTCCTTTTCCATGACTCTTTAGGTCACTGGGATTTGAAAAGTTCTCTTTTTTCCCTTTCTCTATTGGTTAAGGTTCATTAACCAACTCGATTTTCTCTTTGGAAATGACTGGTTCTTTTCCCGGTTTTCTTATTATAACAGGACGGGGTTTACACGTACGCTTGGAATTCCCCGGGACAACCACATATTGGAATATGAGTGAGTGTGAATTTTTTATATCACGCCCAGTTTGGGTGATGAGCATGTTTTCAATTTGAAAACTATTTTTTCGTAAATAGTTTCCCCTAATTGCGTGAAACTGATTAAACTTTTTGTGAGTTATTTTCAAGAATAGCTAGAGATGCTCCAATGGCCCAAGGCCAATGAGCATGGGCTTAGGCCCATAGACAAATAAATGAGTAATAAGCCTATGAAAAACTCATATAAATGGAAATTATGTGAGATAGCTAGCAAGCCAAGGCCAGTGTTACCAAACTCATTGGGCTGGTGGATTATAGAGCTGAAGTCGGGCCGTCGAACTCATTGGGCAGGTAGTTACAGAGTATAAGCCAGGTCAGCAAGCTCATGGGGGTTGGTAGAACCAAAGATAAAAGTATTAATTGAAAAGAATTGTGTTTGTGCATACTGAGATACCAAACCAACGAGGCGCCCAGTATGGGGTAGTGTTAGTTCTAATGGTTACTAGACAATCTAGGGAGTATAAGGGAAGTTTGTCGTCTAGTGAGTCAAGAAGCTATGGGAGCTTCATGCGCATTGAGACTGAGGAACCAGGGGGAGAGGTCTCATCCCACTATAGCGGACACGAAAGAGATTAAGGTTAAGGGATGGGTGGTAAGGCTCACTCGAAATGAGGGTAGAATGTGTGACTTTCTATGAGGGTGGTTGGTAAAGGCACTTCGCACCACAAGTGGAGTTGTCAGGGATTTCTCTACGAATGTGTGAAACCCTTTGATAATAAAGGGAATTGTTTGCATGTTGAAATTCTTTAAGAAAAATGGAGAGAGACTACAAAAGAAATCTAACCAACCCTTTTTCTTTAATTCTAAAAACCCACTTACTAAGTTTTAGAACTCACCCTTCTCCTTCTCCCTTTTTAGGAAATGAAGACTCCACCTCGCTGGAAAGTACAAGCCACCTAACATAAGGTACAATCATTGTAAAGTTCTTATTTTGAGCTAGTTTTGATAAGGAGATTGAATTACGCCTAACTCTTATTGGTCACTAGAGAGTATACTTCTATACCTAGAAGAGTGGCGGGTTATCACGAGAATCCAACCAAACTAGGTTAGGGCATGACAACTTAAGTGGTATCAGAGACTGGGTTCACTCGATTAAATTATCAAGACTTTATAACCTAAACAAATTAACGAAAAATCCTAAAACTATATACATGGCTCCCAAGAGAGTAACTAAGAGAACCCGAGCAACCGCTGTAGAGGCCACATGGAATTCAATTCCTGAGTAAGGGTCCATGAGGACTCAGACAACTCCACCAGGATTAAATCCAAAGCACAAAAAGTTTTACGAGGAATTCACCCGGGTGTTCGGAAGGCCCAATCTCACCCTCGATATCGACTCAGACACCAACTCCTGCACCAGGACTAAGGAAGTGCAGTCCCAACCCAACCCTATTATCACACCCCTACCCAGTTTGGTCGAGGTTCTATGATCAACCTGTGACCCTTCCTTATACTAATAGTCCGAGGAAGGTAAAGGTGTTGGAGTATCTAGTTTCCATAACAAAGTTTACAAAACATAAAAAGTTACTTGATGATGATACCATTGGCCTCTTCTCCATCCTAGACTCGTCATGACAATGTGTTTTTCCTGAAAAAGGTTAATGGGAGGGGGGTGAGTTCGACAACTCGGTGAGTGAAAAAAATCTTTTATGAAGGTTCAATTCAGCAATTTCAATTATTCGATATTTTAGTAGTTTTCTTCTTAGGTTTCTCAATTCAAATCGACAACTGCCCTCCTATTATAGGAGGGATCACACATTCGCGTAACGATCCTCGACCGTGCCACTTGTGGATCGAAACACCTTTACTATCCATCCTAATAGAGGGATACTGCCTCTACCTAGGGTTTGAGTGGACATCAATAGTCTAACACATCAACCCCCCCCCCTCCCCCCCCAATTAATTCACCATGTCCGCTTAGTGGGACGAGATCTCATTTCCCCTACTGCCTCAGTCTCCATGTGCAAGAAGCTCCTTGGCTTCACGACCTACTGAATGATGAAACCACCCTTATACTCCATGGGTCGTCCAACAGTCATTGGGCTCCATCACTATCTCATGCCAGGTGTCCTGATGGCCCAAACATCATAGTGCATGCACAATCAACAATCTTTTGGAGTTATAGCATTTATCTTTGACCCTCTAGCACAATGGTCTGTTGGCTTGGCTTCAGCCCATCACGCGTACTGGCCTAATAGGTTCGACAACCTGGCTTCGGCAGAGCAGCGATTCGACCCAACAAGCTTGACAAATTAGCTTGGCTCGATGGGTATCATGCAAGATTCTCATTATTCAGGTCTTTTAGCATCATATATCACATGTCTGTTCCGGATGGGTCCACACCCGTATCCATCGGCCTTGGGCCCACTAGCATCTCTAACCTAAGCCCGAAATTAGTTCTCAAATGTTTTAAGCAGAGTCACTCAGCCAGGGGATACTAATTATGAGAAAATAGTTTTTAAAGTTGAACCGTCATTCCAATTGTAATGGATGTTATAACGATTCCCACTCACGAGGTAATAGTGACATAGCCGTCCCGGTGAGATCCTAACTGGTGGTGTGCCTACTTGCACCAGTACGCGAACAATCAACTCCTACATGGTTTGAGTACCCTTATTAGGAGAATCGACATAAGGGACTTCCTAATTTCGAGTATTTATGCATAGGTCTTCGTACTATGCCTTAATTGTATTTAGGTCCCTTAATATTTATAACCTCACATTTGGGTCCCCAATTTTCATTAAATCTCCATTAAGTCCCTAGTACTTCCAATTACCCTTCATGGGTCCCAAACTTTTCCAAATTTATTAATTGGTCCTCAATTTTCCCAAAATTACCAATTTGTCCTTAATTTTCTAAAAATTGTAATTTGGTACTTGAACTTTCATAAATTACCAATTGACCCTCCATTTCATCCAATTGCCCAATTGGGTTCCAATTGGAAGTTAATTTCCTGAAAATGCCCCAATTTTTCTTAAATTACACTTCGACCCCCAATTTTCCAAAAATTCCCAAATTTGGCCCCTATATCACAATTTCATTCAATTGACCCCCAAAATATGGTTACAATTGGTGATCTGAATTGCCTTCCCTAGGTCTTCCTCATCACTTTAAGCTTTGAACTGCTCAATTTAGCTTAAAAATGAGCTCAAATGGAGCTTCTCTAGAAAATTTAGTCTAGAGAGAGAAAATTTTGATATCTTACCGGTGAGGGTTCGACGACCACAGCTCTTGCTTTCTCTAGATTGCTCTCTCCAGGGATCCTCCCTATATCAAACCGCGCCTCAATTGGTGGCCTCAGCAGTGCAAATTTCAGTGTTAAATTTTTTTGTAGAAATCAGCCGTGAAAAATGTTTTTCGGTGGAGGGGCTTACTGTGTTAGTTTGGAGGAAGGTCAAAGCACCTCTAGGTGTTGTTTGGGGGGCTTGGTTTGGCCTAGAGATGGCTTGAGTTGAGCTTGAGTAGCTCGGGCTGCTGACAGTCGAGGAGCAGTATTACTGTTTGAGCTTACTCGTTCTTCCACAATGGCTCTTAGGTGGAATGGAGGGTGCAGTTGTGTAGAGTACTTACTTCCGGTTCTAATGGTATCGAATGCACCTCAAAGATAGAGAAAAGCCACAATGTTAGAGCTCTAGTTTGCTACTCGCCAGAAAACTAAGCAGTTTGTCTTCTTCGGTCAATTTTGGGATGCTGAGATCAAATGAAGGTGTGTTTTTTATATAGTGAGCTCAACAACTGCTCAGGCTACCCACTTACGTAAGACTCAGCCTCCGACTCGGCTGTCGGAGACCTGATGGGAGCATTTTTTGAGTCACCAGAGACTCCAGCTTTTTTGGTGACTCTTTCTTCTCTCTTCTGTTTGTCAACGATTGGACATTAAAGACGATGACGTGGCAGGCATACCACGTGGCATGTTGTGATTGGTCCATTTTTCTAATGTGGAGTGCCAACGTGGCTGCACTGTCAGCTATTGACTATTGATTGTTGACCGTTGACCGTTAACTAGTTCGTTGATCGTTGACCAGTCGTACTTTTGACCAGTCCGGTACGATTGGGTTCGGTGACCCAAATTAGAAATTCAGCTGGTTCAGACCCGATTCGACTAGTTTTCTAAAATTTAAAATTTTAAAATTTATTTAAATTTATTTTCTATCTAATGGTAGTCTCAATTTTCCAATTTTACATTTTTAAACTATCTATAAAAATGAATTATTGAACCAGTTCACTATGGTTTATCTTGATTCAGTCCGCTTAGGTAAAATTCACCCCGAACTGGTCCAGTTCTCTCATCAATTCTACCTCCCGGTTTTTACTCATGATTTTTACGAATTTTTGGTCATTTGGAATTTTTCCAATTTCCCTTTTAACCCCTTTTTTTTGTCATTTTTGGTCCCTTTTTCGACTTGATTTTCTCAAAACCGCCGGTTGTTTTCCCGGTTTACTTGGTCCGAGGGTCGGATTTCACACCTATGGTCACCCCTCCATTGTTTGACTTCTCGTGATATTTGAAGATACTCTGTCAACTGGGATATAAACCCTTCCAAGAAGAAAATGATGCGGAAGGAGCTATGAATTGACTTGCAAGTATCAAAACGTTATGGGAAATTATAAGGATCTTGACAGAAGAGATGGTGATCTATGCAGAATTATTCTTGGAAGCGAGCGACAAGAGATGGCGGGACAATGTGATGAATATTTCACCCAACATACCCACGTGTGAGTAGTTTGAGGAAAGTTAATCGGGGGAGTACTTAGCCCCTCACCTTATCCACGAGATGAAATGGGAATTATTTCTGGTCCAGAAAGTGTCAAGTACCATCTTGAAATATGAGATTAAGTTTAATGAGATTAGACCATTCGCTCCTAATCTAGTAGGACTCGTATACATCTGCCAAAAGTTTGTAAATGATCTCAATATAGATATACGATAATAGATTGGGGTACTTGTATAATAAACAGACTTGATAACTGTTATTAGCATGGTACACGAGTGCAAATATCTTATACAAACGCGAGATCAAAGGGTGTTATAAACCTATAAAAGTATTATAAACCTACAAGAGAGAAGAAGGGGTACAATAACCAAGCAAATCAAAAGGGCCAATGTATCTCTTCATCGGAGCTAGTCTTCCTAGGAAATAAAAATTATATATGGCAAACAAGTAGGTGAATGTGCCGCTCCAAATAAAGGGCCCTTACAATAGAAATCATGAAAGAAAATGTTAAACATGTTTTGGACGTGGGTTGTTAGTTCCGATTTCAC
Source organism: Trapa bicornis (assembly GCA_030064425.1). NCBI lineage: Eukaryota > Viridiplantae > Streptophyta > Magnoliopsida > Myrtales > Lythraceae > Trapa > Trapa bicornis. The sequence continues at coordinate 10,887,572 of CM057748.1, read as the reverse complement.
TGATTTTATAAAATATGAAAATTTATATATTTGTCTAAATTAATTTTATATTATTTTTAATATATTAAATTAATATTTTTAAATTATTTAAAAAAATAAATATTTAAATTAATTTATTTCAATTCGGTATATTTTAATTGGTTCATACCTCGATACGGATCTATTTTTTTCGCCCAATTATATTAATAATTTTTTATAATTTTTAGATATTTATGAATCATTAAAAAAATTTTAATTATTATTTTAACTTATTTATACCAATTCCGATTTAATTTGAATATTGGTTTTCATGCACAAATTTTTTATTATTAAAAACGAGTTTTTATATGGTAGGATAAATAATTTAAAATTTTCATTTTATTTTATATGCTTGGATTAAATATTATGGCCGATACTTTATATATATTGGCTATTTGTATTTATATTGTACTTTTATTAAATATAAGATAAATTTTGTTGTATTAATAATGCTATTTAGCCCATTACTGGATAAGGTCCAGAACTACTTAATTTAATTATATATATTTGATAACTAAATTTTATTAATGATCACTCTTCCTTTATATTATATATATACTATTTATGTTTAAAATATATATTGTCTAAAAAATATCTAATAACATTTTAATCTTAATTTTTTATAAGAATTTTTACTACCCGACTTAGTAAATTGTTACTCAAATTAACTTAATTTTCTTTCAATAATTAACAATAATTATGGTTAAATCTCAAATTGAATTTTTTTGTTCCAAAAAAATCACCGGGTGAGAATATTCCCCCAGTTATTCGATTAATAGTATGAATAGAATTTTTATATTTTCTCTACTCATCCCATTAATAAACCATTGTTATTTGGGTAGGAAAAAAACAAAAGGGTGGAAAATAATAAAACCCTAGCGGTTTTATTTTTCATAATCTCAAGGAGCCTCAAGCTCCTTAATCATCATTAGATTTACCATTCCACTCATGATACAGAGATCAGTCCACTCATGATACAGAAATGAAACCATTGTTACACACTGATATATATATATATATTATATGTAGATATATATATATATTTACTACTAGTTCATTGCCCGTTATGGAAGCCTATTCATCTTAATGAGGTTACTTCTCCCTCTCTCTATCTCTCCACCATTCATCTTAAGGAGGTTACTTCTCCCTCTCTATCTCTCCACCGTTTATTTCTCTCTATTTCTCCACCGTTTATTCCTATTTCTCTCTATTTCTCCACCGTTTATTCCTCCACCGTTTATTCGATGTTACTTCTCCCTCTCTCTATCTCTCCACCGTTTATTTCTCCACCGTTTATTCATGACGGTCGTAGCCACCACGAACGCTGATGTTGCAGCTCTGTGGGCTCATCCTGCACATGTTGGGTAGGTTCTCCACCGTCTGTATGCTCATCCTGCACATGTTGCTGATGTCGCAGCTCTGTGGGCTCATCCTGCACATGTTGGGTAGGTTCTCCACCGTCTGTATGCTCATCCTGCACATGTTGCTGATGTCGCAGCTCTGTATGCTCATCCTGCACATGTTGCTGATGTCGCAGCTCTGTGGGCTCATCCTGCACATGTTGGGTAGGTTCTCCCCCGTCTGTATGGCTTCCCTCAACCTTCGTCCCTGCTTCCTCTGTTGCTGCTGCACCTGCAATATCTCCTCTATTTCCTTGCACCTGCATCCCTCCTCCACCTATAAATGGTAAAATTCAGATATATCGATTAATAGAGGTCCTTTTCAAAATTCTCCGTTAAAAACGGACGTAGTTCAATAATATGTATGTACCTGTCTGAGCTGCCAACAGCAATCCTGGAGCTGTCCGACGTTAGTTTCATCTTCGGCCAGCATGATGATCTTGCCGCCACCCCTCAGCACCTGTTGGCAGTGAACCAGATTATGCTGTTTCCTGATTTGCTCACGGCAGCTCTCCCGGATGCCTTCACGGCAGGAGGCCTGGTATGTCTCAGAATCATCCTCTTCCTCCACCACCGTGGTCACCCTCTTCCTCCACCACTGTGGTCACGGTGGTCCTATACGCAGAGGCAGCCATGAACATGAGGTTGAGCAGCACAGCCAAGACTGCGAGCTTCCTCTCCATTGAAGTAACAGAAAGGTGGTCCTGTACGCAGAGGCAGCCATGAACATGAGGTTGAGCAGCACAGCCAAGACTGCGAGCTTCCTCTCCATTAAAGTAACAGAAAGGAAGTGTTTGTCCGATGAGCAGTAAGAGCTCTACGGGCTTGTGGAAGCAAGGGAGGAGAGAAAGTGGAGACGATGAAGATGGTAGTTGTTGTAGAGGTGTTACTTATAGGGTTGTTGGGGGTTTGCATGGTGACTACGTGTGAAGAGAGAGCAGTTAACATTTTATAATTTGTTAGTGGAATTTATATAATAATAATAATGGAGTTGATGCGGCCATTGTTGGCCGGGAAATGGTTGCGCTGCATGGCGGCCGTGTGGGTTAAGTGGTGGCCACGCGTTAGGGCTAGCCTTTGTATGTTTGCTAGCATGCATGTATATATAAAATGCCGAGGACGTTCTGCCATTTCAAAATCATGTAATAATATGTGCATTTACACAATAAATTTAAAGCCTCTTCCACCGATAAATTATTTTATTTATTAATAATAAAAAGTTGTTATAAAAATATACATTTGTGTAGGATCCTTTTCGTAAAAGATTGTATCTCAATAATTTTTTGAATTACAATAAGTAATTCTGGAATATATGGAGTAATAGGTCACAAAATGAATAATTCCATCGATCAATTGGAAGCAATTTACATTCTAAATTATTAATATAAAATTCAAAATTTTTCTCAAATATATAAACGAATGAGATTGACACATAAATTAATCACTCAATTAAAAAGTAATTAAATCCATTAAAAGAAGGTTTCATTACCCTTATCTCGTGCATATAAGGCTACATAAATTTTATATTATTTGTTAGATTATCTATCGAAATCTTTTAATATATATTAATTTATCTACCAAAATCTTTCAATATGTGTGAATAAGAATGAAGGCATTAAATCTTTTTTCTAGTTCAATCCTTCAACCTCCCATAGTGTCATTTCTATATTTTAATGGCGTTGTACTCTTAATTTAAATCCCTTATATTATTTGGAATGTTCATTTATTAATATCCGCCTTAAATTTCAAGATTGGCAAAATAGGTATACCGAGCGAATTATAAGAGAGCTGAAATTTAAATAGTAAAATAAATTATTCCTGAAGTTACCGTAGTGTAATGCTAACTTTTTAACCACGAAAAAAAAATTAAAAATAAGATATATCAGTCATTACATCATAATTCAAATATTCACATCGGTTATATATAAATTCGAGCTATTCCATATATAACGTATTTTACATATCGATTATAAGAAAGTATAAGCCTAACTCTAGCCATCTACTAGACCAACTATCACCCGAACTGGAATAAAACCTGTCATAGGAAGTAGAGCTAAATCAAATTCTCGACGGGCACAAGAGAAAGCTAAAAAATAAGAAGATTCTAATAGTGAAGATACTCTAGCAAAGTAGTCAAAATGAGTAAGAAACATGGGAAACCGAGTCTATGATTAGGGAGAAATACCCTCATTTATTTAATGTATAAAGAGTTTAGGGGATAAAACTTATTAAAGGTGGAGAGAAATTATAAGCCCTATTTTATCATTGAGAAATCATAAAAGGGAAACCGAAATTTTACAAAAGAAAACCGAGTATCAGGGTAGTCCAGAATTACCGAATAAAAGTTCTAAGGGGCTAACAAAGACACAAACTTGACAGAAAAGAGCCATAAAATGAATTGGAGGTGAAAATTGGACTGGTTCAAGGTGAACCAGACCTAAACCAGATTGAACCGTACTTAACCGCGAAGAAACAGTTCAAATATTAATTTTTCTTGTTGACCTTAAAATGACAAATTGGAAAATTGAATTCACCACTATATAGAAAATGAATTTATAAATTTTTAGTTTTTAAAAAACCAATCAAATCGGGCTTGAACCGGTCGATTTTCGATTTTGGGTCACCGAACCGGTCAACAAGCTAGCTGATCAATGGACCACTTGCGAGGTTAGCACCTAGTTAGCATACATGACCAATTAGCGAGTGACATGTGGTGAAGCATGCCCTATGAGCCGCTCGATTAGCCCTTGGAACCACTAACCAATAAGAACGTAACACGTGTCCCTTGTCAATAGTCAAATCCATGTCATTGATAACTGACCAATAGGAGAGCGACACGTGTACTCAGTCAATAATCAACTCAAGAGAAGTCTCGTTAGCTAGGCTGACCAATGAGGAGCTCACACATGAAAAATGTCACACCCCAACCCGGTTTGGTCACACTGCCACTCCATTTGGTTTATGAAGGGTTTCGCCCTTTTCTAAGCCGTGAGAAGTAAGACATCATTTTTCCAGTATTTCCTAGAATAACATTATATAAAACTAAAAAACAGACATACCTGTCTTTATAGTTCCCATATAGGGAGGTATTTAAATTTAGTTTTTCCCTTGGTTAACTAAAAGGAGTAAAAGGGAGGGGTGAGTTCTACAACTTAGTAAGTGGGTGTTGGGAGTGAGTTTTAAAAATAGCCACACTAAAGTTATTATTTTTTTAAAAAAAAGGTTTTTCCTTAAATTTTTATTTTTAAAATCTTTATCCTGACAAGGGTGTCATTTCCTTTCAAAAGGATTTTAATTTCTTTTCCAAATGTTTTCCAAGGTTTTACCATTTATTTTTCCAAGGATTCTCAAATACTTTACAAGGTTTTCTTAATTTTTTTCTCATTTTCCCATTAGGTGTGTTTAGCAAAATAACACACTCTCTTCATTAGGAAGGGTATACACACATTTGCGAAATGCAGTTACAACGGCTGCACTCACTTGTGGATCATAGCGTTTTTATCATCTACCTTGATAGAAGTCCTTGACTTCTACCCGGAGTCTGAGTGAATGTCTCCGACGTCCTACCCTCATACCCAAAATACTTTGTGTCCATATGAGGATGGAGACCTCATCCTGACCCCACCCTAGTCTCATGCGCAAGAAGCTGAGTCAAGCTTTCCGACTGCTAGCACGAAAAACTACCATTATCTCCACCATGTCGTAAAGTAGCCCTTAAGATGTATCACTACCCCCTCTTAGGCGTCTTAATGGTCTCAAACCTCAAGTGCATGCACAAACAATAATTTTTTCACATAGCCATTTATCTTTGGTGCCATTGGTTCAATGGCCCTGACCCCCAACCCGACCTACAATTGTTTGTTTAGGTTGGTCCGTCGACCTGGCCCCAACGCACTACCGCTAGTCCATCAAGTATGTCGGTCCTGTCTTTGTACCATGAAAAAATCACATATCCATTTCATTAATAGTTTTCATAGCTTTCATATCATGTTTGTTTATGAGCTCCTGCTCATGCCAATTGGACTTGAGCCTACTATACGTGATTTTCCAAAACCGGGTATTTAGCCCAACAAGTTCCAAAACCGAGGCCTCTGACTTATTTGAGCTGTTTTAGCTCCCGTCAAGAAGGTCTCCCAAAAAGTTTAAGCATTGGCACATAGTCAGGGGAGAACACTTCAGACAAACATTTTCGAGGTGCTCATCATCCCAACTGGGTATGATGTGAATAAACCTACTCGCAAGTGGTTTTTCATTTCTAAAGTGCTCACCATTCCAATCGGGTATGATGTATAATCAAGCCCACTCACTCGTTAATCATGACGTGTTCGTCCTTGGTTGGTTTTCCAAGTTGACACGAGCTTTCTCTTGCTAGCGTTCCAATCACACTTATCCCGTCGGAGGTGTGACGGTCCGAGCTTTCTATCGGGAAAGGTAGCTCTCTTCCTAAAGTACCTTATAGGATCAAGAATTCCTACAATTGATTTTTCAGCTTCGTTGAGGTCGTATGAGGGTTGTGGAGATGTTGGGAGAGCTTGGTTTGGTCGGAAGAGGGCTGAATTCGCCCGATTTTAGCTCGGCCGAAATAGAGCAGCTTCGATCTGCCAGAGCTGCTTCACTGTTTGATTACGCTGGTGCTTCTTCAACGATTCTTGGATCGAATGGAGGTTGATATCAGATAGCTAACTTCCCCTGAAGTCTAAAGAGCCTGACCTCGCCTTTTGAGGTTGAGAAAAATGCCAAAGTTGGAGCTATGGTTTGAGCTTCACCGAAAAATGGAGTTGTAGAGAGAGAGGGAGAAGTTTTCAGGTGTGAGGAGGATGAATAGAAATGAACTATTTATATAGGTTTAAAATTGTTTGTTAAATGGGGAAGATTTATTACTATATTATGGGTATTAATGTTGCCCATTATTCTCATTAAATTGGGAAATTGATAGGTATTTATGGGTATTAATTCCAATAATTGAATGTGTCATGCCCCATTGGATCCCCATGAACAACCCGTCGCTCTCTCGGTTCAAGAGGAGTTTCCTCCTTCCTTAACTCGAGATGAGCCAGGCGTAATGTCAACCTTGTTCCCTGGAAAGACATATATCAAATAAAATGCAAGTATAAGGACATTTAAGCATACCTGATAGAGGGTAAGGCTCGATATTATTCCTAATCATTTTCTCTTTTCCTGAAAAATGGATAAAAAGAGAGGTGAGTTTCTACAACTCAGTGAATAGGTTTTCAGAACTTTTAACTTTTAGGAAAAAAATTTGTATTGGAGTGTGTCAGACTCCTTTCTTTCAAAAATCCTTTTATTTCAAATCTTGGTTTTTACCACCATTTCTTATTAATCACGGTGTGCCATCACCCAACACACATCCTTCATCATGAAGGTCAAACACACATTCATAGTGTCGTACATCCACTGAACCCACTTGTGGCATCAGAGCGACTTTACTAGCCACCTAGATAGAAGTACGTCCACTTCTACCCTGAGAATGAGTGGATGTACACGACATCCAATCCTAAATCCCAAAATCAATTCTTCGTGTCCGTATAAGGACAGAGACCTCATCCTGTCCCCACCCCGGTCTCATGCACTTGGTGCTACTCCAAATTTCGCACGGTCACCTGGTACGACGAACTGCCCTTATACTCACCAGGTCGTCCAGGGCCCTTAGGATGCATCACTACCCCTCTTGGACGTCTTGATGGTCTCGTAATCACAATGCATGCACAATCAATATTTTCTTATCATGCCATATAGTATGTGGTGCGACTAGTCCAAGGCTCCGACCTTCAACTCAACTTGCAACTGTTTGTCTTGACTGGTCTGAAGACCTACCATGTCGCACTGCCACTAGTTGACTGAATATGTCTGTACTAACTTGATACCATGGACAAATAATTCATTTATTAAAGTTTTATGGCACATATCTCATGGTTTTTTATGAGCTCCTACTTGTGTCCACTGGCCTATGGCCCACTTGTTCGAGATTTTTAAAACCGGACATAATAGCTCCCAAGTTCCAAAACCGAGGTCCATGACCTATAAGAGCTATTTGAGCTCTTGTTAAAAAGGTCTCCCAAATCGTTTAAGCATTGGCACACAGTCAGGGGAGAGCACTTTCGACAAACTATGTTTTCAACTGTCCATCATATCAACCGAGTATGAGGGCATCTCCGCTCATAACCAATGAGCGGGTTTTCTACTTCCTTCGAGGAAGTTTCGTCATACCAACCAGGTATGATCTACTTACAACTGGTAAGTAGTTTTTTCGCATGATTTTCACATCACTGCTCTAAGTTGTGATGTTTAAAATACCACTAAGTAGTGGGTTCTCATCCGATCGTGCAGTGAAATTCCACTTAGTCGATTTCTTTCCCTAGCAAGCTTAACTTCAGCTGGAGTTCCCGATGTCATGTTTTCCTACATGAAATGAACATAGTTGTTCATTATTCTTTGGCCTAATAGCTCTCATTCGTTCCAAATAAATGAGAAAAATCAACTTTTCCTTTATTTGCATTTAAGCCCCTAAAGTTATTTTTCTTCAACTTTAAGTCCAAAAATATTGGTTTTTCCTCAAATTGAGTCCCAAAACTTTTAAAGTTCTTCTTGGGACCACAATTTACTCAATTTCATAAAAAGGGGTTAAATTTCCCAAATTTCCAATTTGGTCCCCTAACTTTTCTAAAATTACCATTTTGCCCTTCCTTTACAAAAATGGTAAATTTTACCCCAAAAATTTTAAAATCCCACATTTGGTCCTCTAACATTCTTATCATGCCCAATTGACCCTTAATTTTATAAAATAGTATTTTAGTCCTTCGAATTTCGAAAATCCTCAATTTTCCCCAAATTTTCTCCAAATTTCAACTCCTTAACACAACTGAATTTGATTTTATTAAATTGTCTGATTAAACACTTCTAATTGTTGAAATTGAAGTTGAAATTGAGTTTCAACATGTTCACACGATTCCATAGCACTTTGAATAATAAGTTTTAACGTCGGAACGAGCTCAAACGAAGCTTCGTCAAAAAACGGACTATAGAGAGAAAAAGCTTCAATTGCTCACCAGTGAGGGCGCAGCGGTATGAGCTTTCTATATGGGAAGGTAGCTCTCCTCCTAAGGTTTCTCCTAGGATCAAGAATGACATCAATTGATGTCAAAATGGATTAGAATTCTCTCATTGAAATTCTGCGGACTCTCACTCTAACATCGGTTAGAAATTGTAAAGGGGAGTCGAATTGGCTTACCTTTCAGTCCTAATTCAGCCATGGGAGGGTTGAGGAAGTGTTGGGAGGATTGGGTTTGGCCTAAGGAGGGCTCAAATTGGCCGATTTCAACTCGGCCGAAAGAGGGTTGCTTCGGTCTATCGGAGCTGCTTCACTATTCGATCACGTCAGTGCTTCTCCGCGACTATCGGAACAAACAGAGACTATAGGTGTGTAGCTGACTTCTCCCCGATTCTAAAGAACCCAACCTCGCCTTGTTTGGCTTAAAAAAGTGCCCAAGTGAGAGCTCACATTCGAGCTTCACCAGAAAATAGAGCAGTTGAGAGAGAATGGAGTTTTCAGATGTGTAGAGGATGAATGGGGAGGGGATCATTATATAGGAAGCTCGAGGACTTCTTGGTCGTCCGATTGGTGCCTTAGTGGCTGTCATTCATTGTCTTAAACTCCCTAGCCAAAGACATTTTATCTTCACCGGCGATGCGTGATTTTTCGGTGAGTGAACAATGCTGTCATCTGAAGGAAGAAGATGTCACTTTTTCGAACCGAACCGAACCGATCTGAACCGGGTTCAAAGCTTAAACCGGTCGGTTCACCCCTCATTCGATCGAATGTTTCAAATCTAAAAATTTCTAAATTCATTTTCTATCCAATGGTGGCATCAAATCTCAAACTTGAATTTTTAAGCCACCTAGAAAAATGAATTTAGAATTTGGTTCAATAGTGGTCCAAACCGGTTCAATCCGGTTCGGATCTGATTTACCTGAACCGGTTTGGTTTTTATCTCCAATTCATTCTCAAGTCCATTTCCATGACTTTTGGGACTCTTTGGGTCACTCGGGATCCATAAATTTCCCAGTTTGCCCTTTCTCTATGGGTTCTAGTTCATGAACAGACTTGGTTCATAAATAGGTTAAATCCAGTTGGATCCGGTTCATCAAAATTGGTCTATTTTTTCTCTTCCAATTTGTCCTAAGGCTCTTTTCTAAGGTTTTATGAACCCTTTGGATCATTCGGGAATTGTAAATTTCCAAATTGCATGTTTCCAAATGATCGGGATTGTGAACTGGTTCGATTTTCTTACTCGGTTTGACCAGTTCTTATTCTTAGTTTTCCTTAACTCAAAAGGGCATGGTTTATAACTCTCCCCTCCTTTTAGGAGTTTTATCCCCAAAACATAATTAGCAACCTTGCATGAGGAACCAATTCCTTTTATGTCCATTTAGTATTTGCTTAACATGCAAACTCTTATCTTGTTGTTTCAATTTACCCTTTTTACATTCTTCACTTAAGAAATTTCTTTTCCTTTATATTATTTACTCCCTCCATAGAGTTTATCATAACTAGACATACCTTACTTCAGGGTATATTCTTAGATTTAAATCTTTCTTTGCTTGGAGCAACATTTTTCCTTTTAAGGTCCTATACTCAGGATTGGGAGTTCCAAGATACCTAACCATTCATGTGTCTAGTTAACCTCTTGGTCATTGAAACACTTAGCTCGATGTCCTTTAGAGCATTACGTACATGTTTTCATGGATTTCCTTATCATCACCTTTTCGTCCTTTTTGGACTTTTGCTCCATTCGTTGCTCATTACAATTCAGTCCAAATTATATGTTTGACTTTATCATGCTTATTAACTGACTCTTCCTTATTTTGAGTCATGTTTTCCAGAACACCTCCTTTATTTTGAGTCATGACTTTATTTTGACTTTACCTGCCCCCTTACAACATGACATTTTCTAGATGTTGTCCCTATGTCCATTAGATTTCCAAAACACCTCCTTTAGGGTTATTCCCAACTTCTCAACCTCTCAGGGATTGTATAACTTCATCCCTCTTTTCTTTTGGTAGTATTCCTCAACTACCTTTACCGTTATCCAATCAACTTACAAAACTGTGTGGGTTCTCCTTACCCACTCATCCTTTCTCAACTTCCTTATTGAGTCTTTCCGGTTCCAATTATTTGGTTTCCTGGTGATTTACTGATATGCTAGGATTCTTTCCTTCTTAAGTCCTTGGCATTCTTTATCTAAGGATTTTTTTTCCTTATTCCTTAATCCACTTTTACTTACTCGTAATCATTTCATGATTCTTCATTCTAAAATAATCACTTTTGATCTATATGTCGATTCCTTTGCTTGGGAAGGTTCCCTTCTTCTAGTTTCGTTCTCTACTATGTCCCTCACAATAGAGACTTCACTCTTAGGAGCTACATGATCAACCTTCTTATTATTCTTTGTAGGGTTCTTTCTTCTTTTCTTCGCACACCTATCTATGTTAGGGCATTTGCCCATATTGGGTCCTTCTTTATCCACAACTTCTATTTCATCCCTTAATCCTTATTGGAGATACTTTCAATTTTTCAGTCTCATTCCGTGCACTTCACACTTTGCTCATTCGTCCACTCTTTAGGCTTCATATATGCGTGTGGACTATAACTTATCTTACCAATTGTGGTTATTTCTCCTTAGCCACATCTTATTTGGAGGTCTTAATTTTCCAACATTTTCTCGGATGTTCTTCTTTATTTCCTTATTATGGGTATTCCACACATTCTTACTTGTCACAACATCTTTTGATGCTAAATTCCTATTCCCTGTTCCTTTTAACATATTTCCTTGTGTTATCCCAGTATGCTTTCTTGGTTTTTTCACCTCAGCTTGTGCTTCATTTGTAAGTTTATCTCTTTGTCCCTTTCACTTGGTTCCATTATCTCTTAGTTGGGATACATATGCCTTTCCATGGTTTCCTTCTTCGGTAGGACTCTCCCCTTTTTCCTTGGTTCTAGGGAATATCTACCTTTGAATGGCATCCTTTGATGTCGTCCTCTTCTATTTATTCTTGCTCTTGAAATTTTATTGGTATTTCTTTGGTACTCTATCCTCATCCCCACCCATACCACAATACACGTCTATTTCTTTTAGGGAGAGTTTAAATTTCCCTTGTTTCAAGATTTCTTAACCATTATGTGAAAGGCTTACCTACTCCTTTATTGGCTTGAATTCTGTCGTTAATTTGGTCATTTTAAGGATTTCTTTTATCCTTCTTTTCTCCAATATTTGGCCTTTCCACCTCTTCCTTCTTTGCTGGAGTTTACTCTATAACCCTCACAAGGGTAATTCATTACCTGCCTCGCCCCTACTATTCACCTTGTCTAATTCTCTTGAGGCAGTTGTCTCTCGAATCTTCTTGTCCTTAATGATCCTTTTAGTGCCCTTTTTAGGGTATTTTCCTTACTACTTCCCAGTCCTCCTTAGGGCATCGTTCATTCTCTTTGACTATCTTGTTATTATGGTTTGCTTACTTCTGCTATGTTGGCCAAACACTCCAATTTTAACTTCTTTGCTTTTTCCAAAAGAAGTTGTTCTTACAATCTTAGGACATCCCATTTATCATCAATTGCTACGCTTCTCTTCTCTTGTGGATGTACTCTTTTCTTTGCTCTTCTTTAAGGAAGGATTCTCTTAAGCTACCTTTTTATTCGGTTTATGGTTTTATTGAGGTCCTACATTTAGCCCTTTTTTTTATTCCATCTTGCCACTTCGCTAAGATCATGAAGAGCTTCCTCATGTCTATGGTTGAAACTACGAGCTGAAGTCATGTTTCTTGGGATGGTATCCTTTCAGATTTCCTATAGCTGTGAGAGTGTCTTTCTTGGGAAGTATTGTTCTAAATTCTAGTGGTGTGGGACAATCCTTCATGTCCTATCTCCTTTATACCTTATAATAGGTTGTTTCTTACTTAGTTACTCCAAGAGTTCTCCTATACTCCTTACCATGACAGTTTTCTTGTCATGCATTCTTTGCCTAATAATCTCTTTGATTCATTCATTTATCCTTGATCTCCATGGCATCTAGGGAATCGTGATTTTGTTTAGTTACTTTTCTTGGGCCATCTTCTTAGCAAGATTTCATCCTTTGAGAAATAGAATTTTTAGGAATTGGAAGTACTTTATTTATAGAGGAGTACAATATGTTGGGGGTTTTAGCCCGATTACAGAAAGTAGTCACAAAATAGATAGGAAGCTGCGATTTTCTTGGCAAGTATCCTCCTTGGAAAAATTATACGTCTGTATTAGCATTCCTAGCTTTAGGCTTGGCTCCCTTTGTACACAAGACTGTGACCTTAACATGTCCTAGCAACGTACTCCTTGGTGGTATTGGATATTTCCCCATTTGGTCCTTTGGGGTTTCTACTATATCTCGGGTATTAGGAAGCTTCTAGAGTTATCTTCCTACAAGGATAGGGTGTTTAGTAGAGTCATTCCTAGTTTTTTGGGTTACTCTCCTGGGAGCAATCAAAAAATTTTAAGAAAAATCCTATTAGGTACTATATTTTCTAATATTGATTATGTATTTAAGGAAACATGCTTTGATACCACTAAAGTTGTCACGCCCTGACCCAATTTGGTCGGATCCCCGTGATCAACCCGCTACTCTCACGGTTTATTAAAGGGTTTCCACTTATTATAAACCGTAAAGAGTAAGACGTCATTTAAATATACACCTTCCTGGAATAAAATAAATCAAAACTGCATAAAATTCTAAATTTATCATACATGTCTCACATGTGTCTTAGTTGATGGTCTTTAAGGGTAGGCTTTCCGAAATGTCCTAAAAGGGATATAAGAGAGCGGGTGAGTACGACTACTCAGTGAATGGGCTTTCGAAATTTAACATTTAGGAAAAAGATTTATATTAGAGTGTGTCAGACTCCTTACTTTCTTTAAAAAATCCTTTCATTTCAAATTTTAGTTTTTATCACTATTTCTTATTAATCATGGTGTGTTATCACCCAACACACATCCTTCATCATGAAGGTAAAAAAAACACACAATTGCAGGCCAGCCCATCCATTGAACCCACTTGCGGCGTTGGAGCGACTTTACCGGCCACCTAGATCCACTTCTACCCTGAGAATAAGTGGATGTACGTGACATCCGACCCTCAATCCCGAAATCAATTCTCCGTGTCCGTATGAGGACAAAGACCTCATCCCAACCCCACCCCGGTCTCGTGCGCTTGAAGCTGCGTCGATCTTTGCAAGGTCACCTGGTCCGATGAACTGCCCTTATATCCACTAGGTCGTCTAGGGCCCTAGGACACATCACTACCCCTATTGGGCATCTTGAAGGTCCCGTACACACAATACATATACAATTAGTATTTTCACATCATGCCTTATAATATGTGGTGCCATTGATCCAACGGCACCGACAATCAACTCAACGTGTAGCTGTTTGTCTTTACTAGTCCGGAGACTTGTCATTTCGCACTGCCACTAGTTGATTGAATATGTCGGTCTTGTCATAGTACCATGACCAAACAATTCATTTACTTAAAGTTTTATGGCATATATCTCATGTTTGTTTACGAGCTCCTACTTGTACCAATTGGCCTATGGCCCACTATTCGAGATTTTTGAAATCGGGCATATTAGCCCACAAGTTCTAAAATTGAGGCCCCGGGCCTATAAGAGCTATTCGAGCTCCCATCAAGAAGGTTTCCCAAATCATTTATTTAGTGGCACACAGTTAGGGAAGAGCACTTTTAATAAAAATAAAATTTTAATTATCCTTCATACCAATCGGGTATGAGGATATTTTCGCTCATAACCGATGAACGAGTTTTCTACTTCCTCCGAGGAAGCTTCATCATACCAACCGGGTATGATCTACTCACAAATTTTAAGTAGTTTTTCTACGTCATTTTCACATCTCTCCTCTATTGTAATGTTTAAAATACCACTAAGTAGTGGGTTTTCATTTCGAGGTACTTATCATCCCCAACCGGGTATAATATAAAATTCTCACTCATCCGTTAATGAAGTGAATTCCTCTCGACCGGTTTTTTGTATTTACGCGAGCTTGTCCTTGTTGGCATTCCCGGTACTTCGTGTTCCTACACGATATGAATATCACTGTTCATTATCTCTCGGCCTAATAGCCTTCATTAATTCCAAATGAATGAGAAAATTAAACTTGTTATTTATTTACAATTAGGTCCCTAAAGTTATTTTTCTTTAACTTTAAGTCCCTAATGCGGATTTTTCCACAAATTGAGTCCCGAAACTTTTAAATTTCACCTTGGGACCTCAATTTATTAAATTTCATAAAAAGGGGTTTAATTTCCCAAATTTCCAATTTGGTCCCCCAACCTTTCCAAAATTACCATTTTGCCCTTCCTTTACAAAAATGGTAAGTTTACCCCAAAAATCCTAAAATTCTTCAATTGGCCCTCTAACATTCTTATCATGCCCAATTAGCCCTCAATTTTATAAAATTGTATCTTGGTTCTTTGAATTTTCAAAAATCCCCAAATTTCCCCCCAATTTCAACTTCCTAACATAGTCGAATTTGATTTAATCCAATTGATCGATTAAACACTTATAATTTGAAGTTAAAATTGAGTTCCTACATCATACGATTCAATAGCACTTTGAATCACATGTTTTGACGCCAGAACGAGCTCAAATAAAGCTTCGCCGGAAAATAAACTATAGAGAGAGAAATTTTCAATTAATCACCATTGGAGGCATGACGGTCCGAGCTTTCAATTTGGACAGATAGCTCTCATCCTTAGGTTTATCCTAGAATCAAGAATTGCATCAATTGATGCCAAATTGAGTTAGAATTTCATCATCGAAATTCTATCGGTTCTCTCTAGCACCGATTGGAAATTGCACAAAGGAGACGAATTGGCTTACCTTTGAGTCCTAATTCGGTCGTGAGAGGGCTGAGGAAGTTTTGGGAGGGATTGGTTTGGCATGAGGAGGGTTTGAATTGGCCGATTTCAGCTCGGCCGAAACAGGGCAGCTTCGGTCCGCCGGAGTAGCTTCACTATTCCATCACGTCGGTTCTTCTTCAGCGACCCTCGGAGCAAATGGGGACAACAGGCGTGTAGCTAACTTCTCCCCAGTTCTAAAGAACCTGACCTCGCCTTGTTTTTCTCGGAAAAGTGCCAAGTCAGAGCTCTAGTTCGAGCTTCACCGAAAAATGGAGCAGTTGAGAGGGAATGGAGTTTTCAGGTGTGAAGAGCATGAATGGGGAGGGGGTCTTTATATAGGAAGCTCAGGGACTTCTTGGCTATCCAATTGGTACCTTAATGACGGTCATTCATTGTCTGAAACTCCCTGGCCAGAGACTTTTTAGCTTCACTGGTGTTGCACGATTTTTCGGCAAGTGAATAGTATTGTAATTTGAAGGAAGAAGATGATACTGTTCTCAACCGGACCGTACCGGTCTGAACTGGGTTCAAAGTTTAAATCGGCCAGTTCACCCCCCATTCGACCGTATTTTTCAAATCTAAAAATTTTTAAATTATTCTAAATTCATTTTTTATTCAATGGTGGCTTCAAATCTCAAATTTGAATTTTTTAAGCCACATAGAAAAATAAATTTAGAATATGGTTTAATAGTGGTTCAAACCGGTCCAAACCAATTCAATCCGGTTCGGATCCGGTTTACCTAAACCGGTTTGATTTTCATCTCCAATTCATTCTCAAGTCCATTTTCATGACTTTTGGGACTATTTGGGTCACTCGGGATTCATAAATTTCCCGGTTTGCCTTTTCTCTATCGGTTCTGGTTCATGGACCGACTCGGTTCATAAATCGGTTCAATCCAGTTAGATCCAAATTCATCTAAACTAGTTTGGTTTTTCTCTTCCAATTTGTCCTCAGTTTAACTCATAGTGCTCAAGGCCCAATTTTGGTAAAACACGTGTAGTGGTCCCAAGGCTAGTTGGCACGAGCTCATACTTGTAAACAAATATGATTAGGAAGGGCCATGAAAACTCCTAATAAAATGGAAATATTTGTGTGATTCACTACAGTATCGAGTTAGGACTGACAATGTCGATGGGCTGGTTGTCATGCCCCGACCCGGTTTGGTCAGATCCCCGTGATCAACCCGCCACTCTCCCGGTTTATTAAAGGGTTTCCCCTTATTGTAAACCGTAAAGAGTAAGGCGTCCTTTAACCTGCACCTTTTTCCTGGAATAGCATAATCAAAACTACATGAAATTTAAAACTGTACATACGTGTCTTACAGGCATCTTAGTTGACGGTTTTTAAGGGGAGGCTTTCCAGGATTTCCTGAAAGGGATATAAGGGAGGGGGTGAGTACGACTACTCAGTGAATGGGTTTTTAAAAGCTTTTGACTTTTGAGAAAAATATTTATATGGAGTGTGCCAGACTCCTTTGTTTTCAAAAATCCCTTCATTTAAAAATTTGAGTTTTTCCATTATTTCTTAGTTACCACGGTGTGTCATCACCCAACACACATCCTTCATCATGAAGATTACACACATTCGCAAGTTAGTATCACTACTGAACCCGCTAGTGGCTTCAGAGCGACTTTTCCTGCCACCCGGATAGAAGTACGACCACTTCTACCCTGGGAATGAGTGGATGTACGTGACATCTGACCCACAATCCTGAAATCACATCTTCGTGTCCGTATGAGGACAGAGACCTCATCCTGTCCCCACCCCGATCTCATACGCTTGGTGCTACTCCAGATTTCGCACAGACACCTGGAACGACAAACTGCCCTTATAGCCACCAGGTGCTACTCCAGATTTCTCTAAGTAGTGATGATTAAAATACCACTAAAAAGTGGGTTTTTATATCGAGGCACTTATTATCCCCAACCGGGTATGATGTTAGTAAACCCACTCACAACCGGTAAGTGGTTTTTAACTTTAAACTGTGCTCATCATCCCAACTGGGTATGATGTGAATAACCCACTCACAACCGGTAAGTGGTTTTTAAATTATAAGATATGCTCATCATCCCAACCGGGTATGATGTTAGTAAACTCACTCACCCGTTAATGCCGTGAATTCCACTAGACTGGTTCTTTGTATACACGCAAGCTTATCCTTGCTGGCGTTCTCGGTATTTAACGTTTCTACATGATATGAACAACCTTGTTCATTATTACTCGGCATAACAGCCTTCATTCATTAATGAATGAGAAAACCCAAACTTTTAGTTATTTGCAATTAGGTCCCTAAAGTTATTTCTCTTTAACTTTAAGTCCCTAATGTCAGTTTTTGCTCAAATTGAGTCCCGTAACTTTTAAAATTTATCATGGGACCTTAATTTATTCAATTTCACCAAAAAGGGGTTTAATTTTCCAAATTTCCAATTTGGTTCCCCAATTTTTCCAAAATTACCATTTTGCCCTTCTTTCACAAAAATGTTGAGTTTTTCCGCAAAATTTCCAAAATTCCTCAATTGGTCCTCCAACATTATTTTCATGCCCAATTGACCCTCAATTTTATAAAATTGTATTTTGGCCCCTTTGAATTTCGAAAATCCCCAAATTTTCCCCTAATTTCAACTCTTTAACACTACCGAATTTGATTTCATCATATTAACCGATCAAACACTTCTAATTATTGAAATTGAGTTCCTGTATGTTCATACGATTCTAAGAAACTTTGAATCGCAGATTTTAACATCGGAACGAGCTCAAACGGAGCTTTGCCAGAAAACAGACTATAGAGAGAGAAAGCTTCGATTACTCACCAGTGAAGGCACAACAATCCGAGCTTTCGATCTGGGCAGATAGGTCTCGTCCTGAGGTTCATCCTAAAATCAAGTATTGTATCAATTGATGTGGAATTGGATTAAAATTTCGTCATTGAAGTTCGGTCGACTCTCTCTCTAGCACCGATCGAAAATTATAAAGGTGAGCTGAATTGGCTTACCTTTCGGTCCTAATTCGGCCGTGGAAAGGCTGAGGAAGTGTTGGGAGGGCTTGGTTTGGCTTGAGGAGGGCTTGAAATGGCCGATTTCAGCTTGGCCGAAATAGGGCAGCTTTGGTCCGCCGGAGTTACTTCACTATTCTATCATGTCGGCGCTTCTCCAACGATTCTCGAATTGACTGGAGTTTGCTATCAGATAGCTGTCTTCTCTCCGGTTCTAAAGAGCCCGACTTTTGTTCAAGTCGAAGCTCTGGTTCGAGCTTTACCGGGAAATGGAGCAGTAGAGAAAGAGAGAGAGAAGTGTTCAAGTGTGAGGAGAATGAAATGGGGATGACCTCTTTATATAGTTGTAAAACCCGTGTATTAAATGGGCGAGATTTATTACTAGTATTAATATTGCCATAAATTATTGGTATTAATTTCAATAATTTAATTTCAGTATTAAATTATTTGTATTAATTTCAATAATTTAATTTAGGTATTAAATTATTGGTATTAATTTTAATAATTAAATATATATTAATTGATGGCTATTTATGATAAGCCGTACGTTCACATAAAAATTTTTTTTTGAAATTTCGGGTTACAAAAAAATCATACTTCCCAGGAGGTCACCCATCCTGCTTAACTTTAAAGTTCTTGTGAAATCTAGTTCACTTAACCAATTTGGTTTTTGTTTTCTAATTTGTCTTAAGTTTCTTTTCCAATGTTTAATAAATCTTTTGGATCAACCGAAAGTTGTAAATTTTCATATTGCTTATTCCCAAATGTAAACCGGATTGGTTTTCTTATTCGGTTTGACCGGTTCTTTTCCCGGTTTTCCTTAACTCAAATGTGCGGGGTTTACACTGGCAGTAGTGCATCAAGGCCAAGTCGAGGGGCCGGCGTAGACAAACAACTACAGGTCGGGTTGAGTGTTGGAGCCATTGGACCATTGGCACCAAAGAGAATGGCTTAATCATGAAAAACTATTGTTTGTGCATGCACTTATAGTATGGGACCATCAAGACACCCTAGGGGTAATGATGGGTTCCAAGGGCTACTCGCCGACAAGGTGGAGATAAGGCAGTTCGTCTTGCCAGTTAGTAATGAAGTTTTGGGAGCTTCTTGTGCATGTGACCGAGGTGGGATCAGGATAGGGTCTTTGTCCTCTTACGAACATGAAGTGGAAATTCGGGTTTGAGGGTCGGACGTCTAGGATGTCCACTCAGACTTAGGGTAGAAGTTTGGGACTTCTATTTGGGTGGACAGCAAAGTCGCGTTGATCCCCAAGTTGGTGTAGTCTAGGACTACCCTACGAATGTTTGTATCATTCCTAATGAAGGGCATGTATTTGTTTGCTAAAACGCCTACCCAGGCAAGCGGATGGGCTAAGAGAGTTAAACACACCTAATATGAAAATGGGAAAAGTACTGAGATTTGAGATTGGATAAAAATCCTTCAAAAAGGAATGGTAAACCTTGGCAATGGTTTTTGATAAACTACGCATGCTTTTTTTTTTAAACTCATTTCGAACACCCGCTCACTGAGTTGTAGAAGCTCACCCCTCCCTTTAACCCATTTTAAGGAAGGAAGGCAAACCCTTAAGGAATACCTCGAAGCCAAACCCTTAAGACAAAAATAGGTATGCATGTTTTTAACATATTTAGTATTGTATAATGTTATTATAGGAAAATCAGGTAAAAAGGATGCATGAATCCTTGCGGTTTAGAAGGAAGTGAAATCATTCATAGACCAAAGGGAGTAGCAAGTTGCTCATAGAGATTCGGCCAAACTGGATTGTGGTGTGACAACTTGAGTGATATCAAAGTCTGTTTCCTCGATTACATTATCAAGTCTATATAACATAAGAATTAAATGAAAACTACATACCTTGTAGGATGATGGCCTCAAGAAAAGTAGCCAAAGAAACCCGTACTACCCTAGACACCACGGAAACCAGGGGAATCCCATCCCAAATAAGGAGATGAACAAGGGGACTAAGGAGTGGATGACTCTTATAGTAACTACTGGGCAAAGAAGACTCGACAAGAAAATCGTCAAGGTCTCCGGGCTCAAGGAAGCATAGATCCAC
Organism: Trapa bicornis; assembly: GCA_030064425.1. Lineage (NCBI taxonomy): Eukaryota > Viridiplantae > Streptophyta > Magnoliopsida > Myrtales > Lythraceae > Trapa > Trapa bicornis. Next base: position 10,867,135 of record CM057748.1, on the reverse strand, counting down.
CTCCAATCTCCTAGAAAAACCCTCCAATGCTTGAAGTTTTGGAAGAATCGCAAAGGTCCACCCAAGGAGATGACCTGTTACACGTGTGAACAATGGGGACACTACACGAGACGGTGCCTAATACTACTGAGGATAGGTCCTGAGAGAACCTATTATATGGGTAAAGGAATAGGACATATAGCAAAGGACTGTCCCACACCACAAGGATTTAGAGCGATACCTTCCAATAATGGTACCTCCTCACCTTTAGAAGTTTGAAGGGATAACACCACAATAACCACAACTCCAACTAGGGATTCCAATCTCATCCAGGAGGAAATTCTTCGAGACCCTAGCATAGTAGTGGGTACTTCCCGTCTTGTCATTGTAACAATCTCCCTTAAGAAGAGCTAAAGCCCCAAACTATATTCTTACTTCAATAATGGAAAAAGAAAATTCTAAGTTCCTAAAAATTTTCTGTCCCTCAATGATGATGCGATTGTGTGCCTTAACCACATGAGGAAGGATCACGAGAAAAAGACCAAAGGAAGGATCTTGAGAAACTACAAACGGAGTAGAATATAGAAAAAGGGAATTTTCCCTTAAGGAGAGCTACAAGCCATCTAGGAGAAAAGAAGGAAGCACCTCCACTAGAGAAGACAAGCCTTGGATGTTGAAAGACAAATAGGATGTCTTAGGATAGCAAGGTGTAACCTGCTTTGGAAAAGTAGAGGAGCCAAGACGAACCTAGCGAAAAGATGTAACTAGTAACTGTGGGAGGAGACGCCCTAAGGAGGACCAGAAAGTAGTAAAGACTACACCCTAAAAAGGGCGGTAGGATAGGCACCAAGGATGAGTGAACTCAAGGGACAACTGTCCCAAGACAAGTAAACAAGGAGAGTAGTAAGGACGAGGCAATTAACAAACTGACCCTCGTAAAATTTATGGATTTAAACCCAAGCGAAGAATGGAGAAGTGAAAAAGGCCAAAGGTTGGAAAAGAAGGATGAAGGGAATCCTTAAAGAAATCAATGGCCAAAAATGGATTAACGACCAAACTTAAGCCATGAGAAGGATTAATTAAGCCTCTTGCAAGGTGATCAAGAGACCGTGAAACAAGGAGAATTGGACCCCTCCCTAAAGAAATAGACTTGTACTGGGATACAAGTGAGAATGAGGATAGGGTACAGAAGACATGTCTGCAAGATTTCAAAAGTAAGGGTAAGCAGGAGAGGATGGTATCAAAGGATGTCATTTAAGGTTAGATATTATCAATGACGAATGAAAAAGAAATTTCGGGAGAAAGGGGAAGAATCCTACCAAGGAAGGAAGCCTTGGAGAGGCACACATATCCCAACTAAGTGGTAATGGAATCAATTGAAGTGGATAAGAAGATATGCTTGCAAATGAAGTGCATGATGAGGTGAAAAGACCAAGGGAAGCGTACTAGGAGGGCCCAAGGAGTAAGTTAAACCTAAGGAACGAGTAAGTAGTAAGATGGCATCAAATGATGTTGTAACTAGTGGAAATGGGAGGAGTACCTATAATAATAAAATAAAGGGAAAGATATCTGAAGAACCCCATAAGAGTACGCTCTTCAATCAAGAGGAATAAAGGAAACAACCGAGGGTATCAAGATTGATTGAGGTCTACACTCGTTTAATGGAGCCTAAGATTTGACGACTAGCATAATGAGGAGTATTCGAAATAAGACCAAATGATCGAGAGTTCCTCGCATAAGAAATAAGAGGCAAAATGGGAATCTAAGACAATGAAGGATTAAAAGTGGGCAAATGCCTTAATATACAAAGGGTGTAAGGAGATGAAGAAAGGAAACCTTCAAGGAATGGTAGGAAGGTTGAATGTGTAGTTCCTAAGGTGGAAGTCACTACTTTGAAGGACATAGTAGAGAATGAAACCATCAAAAGGGAACTTCCCAAACAAAGGAAATTGACACGTAGACCGAAAGGGATCAACTCGGAAAAAAGAATTGTGAAATGGTCACTAACGAGTAAGAGTTTATTAAAGAAATCAAAGTTCTTGAGTAAAGGACGCCATTGGAAATGAGGAAGGATAGAAGAGAGGAAGAATCCGAACATGTCAGTAAGTCGTTGGGATACCTGATGGTTGGAACCGGGGAAAAACCAATAAGGAAGTTGGTAAGGAATGAGTAGATAAGGAAAAACCAACAAAATCATGATTACAGAATGTAAAGGGACAATTGGATAATGTAGAAGATAGTTGGGGAACACTACCAAGTAACAAAAAGGAACGATGCCACACGACTCCTAACGATTGGAAAGGCATGAACCGTTATTGAGAAAATGTTCTAAAACTATAATGGACAAAGAAAATTCTAGAACACGCCATGCTGTAAGGGACATATAGGTCCAACAGTCCCAGGAAAAGGTGACTCAAGTAAGAAAGAGTCCGTTAGTTGAATACCACGAAGTAAAAAAAACCGGTACCAGAGCTGTAGTAAACAAAAGAGGAAGAAGGACCAAAATAAGATAAAAGGGAATCATATCAAAACCCACGTGGTTAAGGATAAAAAGTCAGAAAGGATGCCGAGCTAAATAGCATCAACGACTAAGGAAATAAATGGAAACGGGGATGATCAGATGTTTATGGAACATCCAACCCAATGACTTGGATAAAAACGCTCAAGAAGAAGAGTCTTACCCTAATTAGAGTAAAAAGTGGACCTAAGGGTGTACCTTTGGATTTGTGGGTAAAAAATACCTAATCAGGATACAGTCCATGGAGTGAGTAAACAATGGAAAGGGAAAAAATTCCTTAAGCATGTGGTTTCAAGGGTTAAGAGAGGAAACAACCAAAGGGGTAGCATGTCAAGCAAACCCCAAGTTGACATCAAGGAAAATTATTCCCAATGTAAAAGATACGTAATCAAGTTTTGGGATAAAACGCTTAAAAGGAGGGGAGAGTTGTGAAACCCGTCCTCTTGGACCAAGAAAACCGGGAAAAGAACCGACAACTCTCATGAGAAAAGAAAACTAAGCCACTAAATGAATCGAAGATGGTAAACAAGGGTTAAAATGGGAAATTGGAAAATCCCAAGTGACCAAAAAGTCATAAAAGTCATGGGGAAGAACAATGAAGTAAAATGGATGGAAAAATCGGACTAGTTCAGGGTGAACTGGATTGAACTAGTTTAAACTATACATGAACCTGTTCTAAAATTTATTTTTCTTATTGGATTAAAATAATCAAATTAGGAAATTGAGGCCACCATTGGATAGGAAATAAATTTAGAAGAATTTAGAAATTTTTAATTTTGAGAAAACCAGTCGAATCATGCCTGAACCGATAGATTTTCGCCATTAAACCCAATCGAACCGGTCTGGTCTGGTTCAAAATAGTGTCATTTTCTTCCTTGGGATGACAACACTATTCATATGGTAGAAAAATTTTCCTTCTCCAGTGAAGGAATATTCTCTCCAATTTTGTAATTTTCTGAAGAGGATAATCTCGACCAATATAAAAACTGGTAGGGCAGAGGGTCCTTGATCTCCCAATATAAAGAGTTCCCCTCCATTCATCCTCCACACACCTCAAATCCACTCCTCCTCCAAAGTGCTCCATTTTTCGGCGAAGCTCAAACCAGAGCTCTGACTTGGGAACTTTTCTCAGCCTTAGAAGGCAAGGTCGGGTCCTACAGACTTCAAGGGAAGTCAGCTACCTAATAGCATCCTTCCTTCGACTCGAGGATCAACACATAAGTGCCGGTGGAATCAAATAGTGAAGCAGCTCTGTCGGTTCGAAGCTGCCCTGTTTCAGACGAGTTGAATTTGGCTAAATTCCTCAAGCCAAACCAAGCCTCCCCAAAGCCCCCGTGACCTCCACAAAGGTGAACTATAAGCCAATTTGACCCTACTCCGTCATTACAGATTGATGCTAGAGAGAAAAAGTGCTGAATTTCACTAACAAAATTGTAGCTATTCTTGATCCTAGGAGTACCCTAAGGACAAGAGCTATCTCCCTAGATCGAGATCTCGGACCGTCGCACCTCTGACAGTAAGCATTTGAATCTTTCTCTCTCTATGAACAATTTTCCAGCGAATCTCCGTTTGAGCTCGTTTTGGACCCAAATTCTTCAATTCAAAGCTCCATTTGATCATATGGAAGTTTAGAATCCGATCCATGCCATCAATTGGAGCAATTAACCACAATTGAATGGTCAATTTGACAAAATCAAATTCGGTCAGTAAAGGGGGTAGAAATTGGGAGAAATTTTGGGGATTTCACAAAATTGAGAGACCTCCATGGAATTTCTCAAAATTGAAGGTCAATTGGCAATGAGAAAGATGTTGGGGGACCAATTGGTCAATTTTTGGAAGAATTGGGGTTAATTGGCTATTTTTGGAAAGTATGGGCAAAACCGTAATTTTTGAAAATTTTGAGATCAAATTGGGAATTTGGAAAACTTGAGCCCCTTACACAATGTTAAGTAGATTGAGGATCCAAGGAGAATATTGGAAGTTTTGTAACTCAATTTGGGGGAAAAGTTAGCATCATAAACCTAAAGTCAAGAAAAATGAACTTTAGAAACCAAAATACAATAAACCGAGAATTAGGCCTAGTCGCTCATACGTGAGAAAATAAAGGTTGTCATGTCAAACCATTACTGATAATGATACCTAAATAGTGTTGGGACACTTGGGACTGGAACGCAAGCAAGAGAGAGCTAGCATGGACTCAAAACTGATTGGGAACGAATAGGTCACAGTCAACGGGTGAGTGAGAACTTATACACTTCATACCTGGTTGGGATGATGGGCATATTTTGAAAGCTAAAATCCTACTCACCGATTATGAGTGGGAATATCCAACATCATGCCTGGTTGATATGATGAGATTTCTTGAGTAAAGGAGAAACCTGCATAACGGTGGTAAACGGATCCATCATCACACCCGGTTGGTGTGATGATTTAAAAAAGTGATTTTTGTTAGAAATGTTCTCCCCTAACTATGTGACAAATGCTTAAACTATTTGGAAGACCTTCTTGACACGAGATACAACAGCTATAATAGGCCAGGTGCCTCAGTTTTTAATTCATAGGGCTCAAGGCCCAGTTTCGGAACAAAACATGCAGTGGGCCCAAGGCCAGTAGGCACGGGATGGAGCCTGTAATAAAACATGATTAGGAAGATCTATGAAAACTCCTAATTAAAATGGAAATGTTTGTGTAATTCACCATGGTATCGAGTGAGGACCGACAATGCTCGATGGGCTAGCGGTAGTGCGTCAAGGCTAGGTCGACGAACCAGCCTAGATAAATAGGTGCAGGTCGGGTTGAGTGTCGGGGCCGTTGGCACCAAAGAGAATGACTTAATCATGAAAAGCTATTGTTTGTGCATGCACTTATGGTATGGGACTGTCAAGACACCCTAGGGATAGTGATGGATTCCAAGGGCTGTTGGACAACATGGTGGAGATAATAGCAGTTCGTTGTGCCAGATAGTAATGAAGCTCTCGGAGCTTCTTACGCATGAGACCAGGGTGAGGTCAGGATGAGGTATCTGTTCTCTTACAAACATGAAGTGGAAATTTGGGTTTGAGGGTTGGACGTCCATTCAAACTCAGGGTAGAAGTCTAGGACTTCTATTTGGGTGGACAACAATGTCGCCCTAATCCCCAAGTGAGTGCAGTCTAGGACTGCCCTCGAATGTTTGTACCCTTCCTAATGAAGGGTGTGTGTTTGTTTGTTAAAACGCCTCCCAAGGCAAGGGGATGGGCTAAGAGAGCTAAACACACCTAATATGAAAATGGGAAAAGTACTGAGATTTGAGATTGGAGAAAAATCCTTGAAAAAGGAATGGTAAACCTTGGCAATGGTTTTTGATAAATTACGCATGTTTTTTTTTAAACTCACTCCCAACACCCCGCTCATTGAGTTGTAGAAACTCACCCCCTCCATTTAACCCCTTTTCAGAAAGGAAGGCAAACCCTTAAGGAATACATCGAAGCCAAACCCTTAAAACAAAAACAAGTATGTATGTTTTAACATATTAAGTTTTGTATAATATTATTCTAGGAAAATAAGGTAAAAAAGACGTTTGACTTCTCACGGTTTAGAAGGAAGTGAAATCCTTCATAGACCAAAGGGAGTGGCAAGTTGCTCACAGGAATCTGACCAAACCAAGTCGGTGCGTGACACCATGCATCGTGGCAGCACTAAGATGTACTGCACCCTAAAACAAGGGTACTGGTGGAGGGGATGAAAAGGGATATCATAGAGTACGTGGCCAGGTGCTTGTCATGCCAATAGGATAAGGTCTAACATCAGAAACCCTCTGGACTACTATAGCCCCTCCTAATTCCCGAATGGAAATGGGAGCATATCACAATGGATTTCTTAAGAGTGTTGCCAGTAACAAAAAGGAGTTGGGATGCGATATGGGTCATCATGGATCGGCTGACAAAGTCCACCAACTTCCTACCCATCAGGGTGATAGATCTGATAGAAAGACTAGCCTTCTATACGTGGGAGAGATTATACAGCTCCACGAGGTCCCCATAAGTATAGTATCGGATCAGGACCCAAGGTTCACCTCTCGGTTTTGGTCTAGCCTACAAGCTACCCTCGGGACTAAACTACACATGGGCACTACCTTTCACCCTCATATGGATGGATAGTCTGAACGGACCATCCGAACCTTGGAAGACATGCTCCGAGCATGCGTTCTGACAATGAATAAGGGTTGGGAGAATTACCTATGTCTCATAGAGTTCGCCTATAACAATAGCTATCAGGCCAGCATCCAGATGGCACTATACGAGGCCCCCTCTACGGGTGACTTTGCCGCACACCCCTATTTTGGGAAGAGGTAGGGGAAAGAAAACTCGAGAAGGTCGAGTTAATAAAGGATGCAATCGAGAAAATCCGAATAACAAGGAGCCAACTCAAGACAACTCAGGATCAACAGAAGATTTATGCTGACCACTGGAGAAAGAACCTGGAGTTCAAGGTAAGGGACCAAGTATTTCTCGACGTGTCACCGTGGAAGGGAATACTCAAGTTTCAACATAGAGGAAATTTGAAACCAAGATACATAGGTCCGTAGCCATAACCTAGAGGGTCAGACCAGTAACATACATATTAGAATTACTACCGGGCGTGCGGAGAATCCATGATGTCTTCCACATGTCGGTGCTCAAAAATATGAGCCCGACCCCAGCCATGTGCTGGATCAACTCCCACCTCGAGGAAGACTTGGTCTACGAAGTGGAGCCAATACAAATCCTCAATCGACGTGAGAAAAATCTTCAGAATAAAAGGATCCCAATGGTAAAGATCTTCTGGTGAAATGGTCAAGTAGAGGAGGAAACGTGGGAGGTCGAGTCAATTGTAAAGGGTAGATACCCTCAATTGTTTAGTATGTAATAATTTTGAGGACAAAACTCAAAAAGGAGGGTAGAGTTGTAAAATCCATCCTTTGGGACCAAGGAGAACCGGAAAAAGAACCGGTAAACTTTCCATATGGAAAACCGAGCCAATAAATGAACGAAAAATAGTAAAGAAGGGTTACCGTAGGAAATTTGAAGATCCCAAGTGACAAAAAAATTCACAAAAATTGTGAGGAAGAACCAGGAAGTGGATTGAAAGAGAGAACCAGATCAGTTCAGGGTGAACCGGACCTAAACTGGATCGAACTAGGAGGAACCACAGTGAATCGGTTCAATAATTCATTTTTCTAGGTGGCTTAAAAATATCAATTTGAGAAATTGAAACCAATATTGGATAGAAAATAAATTTAGATTAATTTAGAAAATTTTAAAATTTAGAAAACTGTTTGAATCGAATTTAAACCAGCTGATTTTCGAATTCGGGCCACCGAACCTAGTCAAACCGGACCGATCAACGATCCGACTAGTGAACGAACCGGACCGGTCAATAGACCAGACCGGCCAATGGTCAACAGCACCTAGACATAGACAGCCAATGGGAGGCTACCACATGTCCGGTCAATGGTTAGCGGGCGACCCATCAGCCTACCGCGTAGACACGAGCAGCCAATGGGAGGCTACCACGTGTTCGGTCAACCAGTCAATGGCTGACATGGCGACTAAGTTGGACCTCCATGTCAGAAAAATTGGCCAATCACAGCGCGCCACATGGCACGCCCACCACGTTATCGTCTTCAAACTCAGTCCACTGATAGAGAAGAGAGAGAGGTCGGGAAAGAGGAAGACTCCAACAACTCGAAAATCCCTCCAGTCATGTCATCGGCGATTGGGGCAAGGGCCGAGTCTCACGCCGATCAATAGCCTGAACAGTTGTCGAACTCCCTATATAAAGAGCACCCCTTCTTTCATGTTCAGAATCCCACAATCGAGTGAAGAAAAAGAAGTGTACCAATTTCTGACGAGCAACAAACTAGTGCTCCGACGATGGGACTTTTCTCAACCTTCAAAGCCATATTCAGTGTCTTTGGAATCGGGAGAAAGTGCTCTACCTAGCTATACCCTCCTTTCAGTTTGAGAGCCACCGAGGAGGAGTGATGGAGCTCAAACAATGCTGTCGTTCCTCGGCCAAAAAACATTCTGACCTTCTACAGCCCAAATCGAGCTTTCCCCTGACCAATTACGGCCAACTCAAACTCCTCACACTCCACCTAAATTTGTCTCGACCTTCCCTAAGTTAAGAAGGTAAATCCCTTCTACCCACCCTTCACCAAAAAATACTATTTACGGCCAAATTTTATAAAATATTATGGATGCATATTCAAGTTATCAATTGAAACGGTGTTTGATAAATGGAGAATTCCCATGAAAATAGTAGTTTGATAAAATAAAAAGAGCAATTTAAATTAGGAAGGTTCACCATGAACTAGTGACAGTGGATATCCAAAACAATTCACCTCAATCCTCTTATACACACCTTCAAATCATCGTGGATGCCTCACAAACATAAGTAGGAGGGCGTTGTCATTGATATGTGTGTTAGTATTGGAGAGAAACACGACACGTCAGATATTTGTATTACTATTCAAGATATTTGTAAGATGGAAAAAGTCCAAACAAAGACTAGCTTAGTAATACATAGCATTATACGTGCTTCTATTTTAAGTACATCTTGATGTGTTTTTCATAATCTCAAACTTCTTAATCATCATTAGAATTCCTAGTCCAGTGATAATATAAAGATATATTATATGTAGATATATATATCTTTACTAGTATGTGGTCGACGTGGTCGTCCATATACAAGCCTATGTAGGTTGCTTCTCCCTCACTCTCTCTTTCCACTTTTTTTTCATGCTAACCGTCACTTTTTCCACTTTTTTTTCATGCTAACAGTCATAGCCGCCGCGGACGCTGATATGAGGGCTCATCCTGCACATGTTGGGGGAGGTTCTCGGCTGTCTGTATCGCCTCCCTCAACCTCCGCTGCACCTGCAGTATCTCCTCTATTCCCTTGCACCTGCATCTCTCCTCCACCTATAAATGGTAAAATTCAGATATATCGATTAATAGAGGTCCTAGTCAAGATTCTCCATTAAAAGCGGACGTGGTTTAATAATATGTATGTACCTGTCTGAGCTGTCAGCAGCAGTGCTGGCAACACGTGAGATTCATCTCCGGTCAGCATGATAATCTTGTTGCCATGCCCAGCACCTGTTGGCAGTGAACCAGATTATGTTATTTCCTGATCTGCTCACAGTAGCTCTCTCGGCTGCCTTCACGACGGGAGGCCTGGTATATCTTAGAATCATCCTCTTCCTCCACCACCGTGGTCACGGTAGTCCTGTATGGAGAGGCCGCAATAGACATGACGGCGAGCAACACATCCAAGACGGCAAGCTTCCTCTCCATTGATGTATAGAAAGGAAGTGTTTGCAGGATGAGCAGTAAGAGCAGAGAAAGTGGGGACGATGAAGACGGTAGTCGTTGTAGAGGTGTTACTTATAGGGGTTGTTAGGGGTTTGCATGGTGACTACGTGTGAAGAGATCAGTTAACATTTTATAATTTATAAGTGAAATTTATATTACAATAATGGAGATGATGCGGCCATTGTTGGCCTGGTAATGGTTGCGCTGCATGGCAGCGGTGTGGGTTAAGTGGTGACCACGGGTTAGGGATACTCTTTGTTTATTTGCTAGCATGCATGTATATATAAAAGGCCAACGGTCTCTGCCATTTCAAAATCATGTATATAATATGTGCATTTACACCATAAATTTAAATCCTTTTGACTTCCATTACAATTTATTTTTTTATTAATAATAAAAAATTGTTATAAAAATATACATTTGTGTAGGATCCTTTTGGTAAAAAAATGTAGCTCAATAATTTTTTGAATTACAATAAGTAATTCAGGAATATATGGAGTAATATGTCACAAAATGAAGAATTCCAATGATTAATTAGAAGCAATTCACATTCTAAATTATTGATATAAAATTCAAAATTTTTCTCAAATATATATACATATAATTTTAGTGTAATGAGATTGACACATGAATTAACCACTCAACTAATAATAAGTTTGCACCCTGTCGATTTTACAATGGATGCAGTCGTTCATTTTTCAAACTTGAAAATATTTTTAAAAAGTAAAAGTACCGAAAAAGTACTGTGTAAGACTACACCTGTTATCAACCAAATATCTCAATAACCTTATCTTTAAATTAGGGCTACTCTTATTGAATGTAGCATTAGGTCCATGAACTTAGTTTGGTAGCGAACTTGAGAAAAATGTCAAAATAGAATATAGACTCAAGGATGTTGAAAAATATAAATTGGAAAACCTCCACAAGAACATTTTGGGAAGTCCTAAAAAAATTAGTACGAAGATTTTGAGAAGGAATCGAAAAAGCCTCTTTTGAAAGAATTTACAAAACCTCAATGGAATATCAAGTATTGGAGAGAAAAAATTTACTCTTGACTTAACATTTAAGTTGAGATCTTAGAAAATAATGACCTCAAAGATTAAGGTAACAAATAGATACCGACTTGAAAATGTCAAGGGATAATAAGAAGAGTGGAAGTAAGTCTACCCACAGAAAAAAAATATGTACATCCTAAGAAACCCCAAAGGGGCCGTACTTTAATAATGGTTAAAGTGGAATGAGACATTAAAGGAGGTAATAAATAGACTAAAGGGATAAAAATCCGATTATAACGAAGTGTGTAAGATAAAGTCCCAAACACCATTCTCTCAATGCCTAGGATGAGAATTAGTGAAGTAATAATAAAGGAAGTTATTAGAGAAAAATAATAGTAAGGGATAAAGTATAAATATTATTCTAAATAAACCATATGGGGATATCGTGAGAATAAATTGTAAAATATAGGTAAAACTTTTGGACAAACCTCCTTTTTCGAGTGGGTAGAAACTTATTTTGGCTTATGAGACACAAGCCGTGAAAATCATTTTACCAAGAAAAGATGAATAAGGTTTGTCAGATATAAATCTATGGGAAACTTTATAAACCTTAAAAATTCTTCCAAATAGGAAGGACAGTATTTTTATTATCGGATACAACTTGTGAAATTTATTAAAAAATTATGAAAAAAGTATTCATTGATTAAACAAGTTGTAGCTTATTTTTAACTGGTTAACCATAACTCTTTGTTTACTAAGGAAATAAAATGCTTGTATATTCTGGAGTATGAGTTAAATTATGTACAGGAAGTGACTATGTTAGTAAACCCTACTTATTGAGTTGTAGACTCACTTTCTCTTTTATCCTTTTAAGGGCACAATGTCAAGGAGAACATTTGAATGTGAACTACTAAATAGGTATGATAATCAATTTTACAAATTTATGTACTGCTATATATATTCCAACATATTTTAAAAAATAGAATTTAATGCACTATTTTTTTTTTATTTTTTATGCCTTGCTCCTGCCAATACTATAATAATGGAGGTAATATCTATTATAGTAATAGGAGAAGTGATGGGTTGTTCATAGTATTTTACCCAAAATGGGTCAGGTGTGACATCAAATCCATGTATAATTTTGACAATTGAACAATAAAATTTCTTTGCATAAAGTTCTATGCTCGAGGTGCTATTTTTTGCACATAAAAAGATTTTTTTAATTGATAATAAATTTGGATGTCTATTACATGTAAATTGGCCTATAGATGGAAAACACTCTCTATTATGAGTGGAGTCTAATAATGACATGTGCTTCTCAACAAATAAGGAATTAAAATTGGGTATATTAGTAAAACTACTTAAACCCCATTCCTCTCTATAATAGTGAGCAATGGCATCCAGAGTAGAGTTTACAATCATATCAATATGAATAAATTGAAACGAATCAAACAAATAAGATAAAAATTAAATATCATGAATATATGTGTGGGAGAAGGTATTATGGACCGATAAGGGGTCGAATTTATATTTATTTAAAAGTATGACTTGTAAGTAGTGAAACCTTTACAACCTTATAAACTTAAAATACTTCTCTATTTTATCCAATTTAAGATCTTATTCTCAATAATATAGTTATTACCATGAGGCATCCATTACATTATATCTTAAAGATTCTATCATGATCTTTAAATTTGTTTTTAGTTGAACTTGCTTCCACTCTTGTTCCCTTGAATAGGTAACGTCTCTCCTTAGCTTCCACTTCAAGTGGATTTGAAGCTCGAAAGATGTAGTAGCCCCTCCCAAAGGTTGTACATCATCATTCATATAGATAAATCTAATTCATGCCTAATAAGACAAAATATTATATTATCAATTACAGATATTTTTTATCATCTCTAAGGGAGATAAACTAACATGTAGATGGATGGGGACTAACAGGTTGAGGGTGTGGTCTCGTTTTAACATTAAAGGTAACATCATATTCATGTATTATGATTGCTATCTATCTAATACAACATGGATACTTTGGATATATGATGCATGCAAATCTCTATTTCTATCTTTACATATAACTCATCGAGAATACATAATTCTACTCAGCATACTACCTTTTGTACTTTTATTTGTTTGTCTATTCCTACACAATTCAGTTAGTCACACAACAACAATACATAGGCTATCCATAAATAGCAAATTAGATACATATAGTCTAATAATAATATATCAACATATTATGTATAGCTTCAACCTCTTAACATAAATGATATTCACGACACAATTAGAATTATATGAGCAAGGCTAGAGTTAACAACTAAAGCATTTGAGCTCCAATCTCTTAATATAAAGGATATTCATGACACAATTAGAATTATATGAGCAAGGCTAGAGTTACCAACTAAAGCATTTGAGCATCATAAGGGATTGTGTTTGAGGAGATATACATTAGTACAGTTTGACGAAAAAGTATATAATAGGTTATTTGTATAGATTTATATTAAGGGGATCTATAATATAACTTCAACCTCTTAGAGATTTTTTTTAACAAAATATATGTGATGAACAAAAGTCTACTTATTTTATCTTTAAAAAAAAAATTTATTTATTTTTGAGATTATTTCATCAAGCTCAAGGTATTTGGCTTTTTAGTACGAGGGATTTAATTAATTTGATAGCGCTCGTTGATTGGGTGCTAACTTGACCGGTCCGTTGACCGCCTTGACCGTTAATTGATTCTAAGTTCCAATTGCCACCTTTGAGATTGGTGATTGATGATGAAGTAAACTCTAAGTCGTTGGTGGATAGGTGATGAGTGGGAGCTTCCGGTTGCAGACTACTCCAGTGATGGGAGTCTTCTTTGACATTCACCACTCATCTCCTATTTACCATATTGAGTCTTTGAGTTTTTATATTCCCACACATATAATTATCTAGAGCCATTAACAACATGCCCTTACAAATTAATAAAAAAATATTAGTCATGTAAATGTAATGACATTTAAGTAATTTTGTGAGTTAGTAAATATCATCCAAATGATCTTCATAATGAGTGATGCGTTGAAAGTTTAGAAGTTATTAAAACCCATTCCATCTTGTGCCTTGAGTATTTCCATTTTTCCTCCACTTATCTTATCTAATGGATTTTCTTTCTCTCCCCCATTAACTCACCATAATTTTGAGAGTTAACTTCATTACATCATATCATACATCCCAGAAAATATAAGACAATTTTTATTCGTACTTTTCTTCCACTTTGATAACGTTGTTTTCCATTATTTCAGTTTGTCAATAATTTTCTTTTAATGAAATAAGGGAGTGTTGTTATGATGGAGAGGCAATAAATATATATATATATATATATATATGATACCTCTTCTATACTTATCTCGAAGGCATGCAATAAAATAAATGTAATAGCAATATAAGTATTAAAACTAAAATAAAGAGAATTTCTGCATGTTGATTTTGAGCCTAGAAGGTATATAATGAGTTCTAATAATGACTTGGATGCTTCTAGTTAATAAGTGAAATGCCCACTTAACTCTATAACATGTAGAGTCCAATTTGGTATTTCTCCGTCAAATATTCCAATTTTTCCGTGAAATATTTTATATGTTAACTAAGAGAAAAGTTATAAAGATAAACTCATTTTTAAAATAAGTGATTTGTGAGATATGCACAAAAATTTAAGAACACTACCAAGATTTCTCAAAATTCCCGTGAAACTTTGTGAGATTGCAAACTCATAGGCAACGGTCAAAGTCACTGGATCAAGTTTCGAATTACGGACAATCTCATCTTTATTCATTCCCCGGTGAGAGTTCAAATGCTCTAACAACACCTCATTCTATTATAACCGGTTTCAAATTATTCAGCTCTTGTCCAAAGTAACCCTTACCTTCTTGGATCAAGTTCACACCAGCCCATGTAACTCTTTTATCACAAATGTAAAGTTATGGTCAAGAATCATCTAAAAAAAAGATAACATTTCATTTCGTTTAAATTACAATGTCTACTATTTTCACAATCAATACAAAGAAATTTTGTACTATTTCTAGGTTTGATGTACTTGAACTCAAAATTAATTTGTTGTTGTACCATATGAATGTGTATGTATTCTATTTGTAAATATCATCACCATGTTCACTATAACTCATCGGCATATTTTGGAGCGACTATAGTGTCAGTCAGATCCCGTCCCTTTGTCTCGATGGGGAAGAGGACTACACAAATTCCAGAGACAACAATGATTGCCTCAAACAGGAGGAGAGCTGCGGCTCGGTGACATCCATGGATCAACCCTACAGCAACTAGCGGACACAGCATCCCACCAACCCTACCGATCGAACTAGCTACCCCCACTCCTGTTGTCCTCACAGATGTCGGATAAACCTGCATTGCGTGCCATCATAAACAAAATATGAACTTGCTTAACAAAAAGAAAAAGGTAGAGCTAAGGTTGACAAAAATGTTCATTGCAAAACTGATTATCTTTTCTTTTCTTATCATTAAACTGATTATATATCAAAATATAAGAGACCAGACTTATGTTACACCAAGAAATGAAGGCCAATAGATGGTGAAATCTAATCCATTATAAATCAAGAAAAAATTAAAATCTCCCATGAACTGACAAAGTAGCTTCACTTATCATGTGCACGGCAACTAACTGTCCATGAGCTAGAATTGGACTACGCAGATGAGGAATGGTAAAATAATTAACCACATAGCTGAGAATATTTCATTGAATCTCGAATGACAAGAACTGGGTAAACACAATCTAAACCTACATATAGACCCACTATTATACTATATCATAATTATTCTTCCAAGTACTACTTGAGGGACCAAACCTGATGTATTTAAGAATTAAGCTATAAGGATTGAAAAATCTGATATATTATCAACAAGGATAATATTGTGCATTCTAATCAATTATAAAGCAGGATGATATTTTTGGAACTTCAAACTCAAAATTATACTATACCTCGGGTGCATAGATGTAGATGATCGTAAAAGTAGCAGTGATGCATATTCGAGCTCCAAACAAGAGGCTAGTTGTCAGACCTGCAGGCTGATTGACTACCAGTGGTAGCAGAAACATGAAGCAAAAGAAGAACATTGTTGACATGGAGAGCTTGCGTCCTAGTTTGTCTACAGTTGCTGCTGATATCAGAAGTCCAGGAAGCTCTTTGGTTTCAGGTGGAGTAATTCACAGGATAAGACAGTGAAAAAAGAAAAGTTCAGATGCAGCTAAAAATCCTCTACTGTTACAGTATGAAAAAGAAAAAGGCAACACGAACTTTACCGGCAAAGCTAGTTATGAAGACATCTTTGTAGCTGACATCATGGGAATCTTTTGAATGCTGCTCATTTACAGAGCATTGGTTCCCACCCTTGCTCAATTCAGTAGTCAGCAATACCAATCCATAATAAGAAAAGGCATTCCCCAAGAACACAGCCCACAGAAGCAAAGTGGACTTCAGTAAGGAAGGTGAGAGAAGCATAAACAATGATGAAAGACCCTTATGGCTGTTATCTGAGGACATCCCATCTTCAGCTTGATTTCTTGTTGGAGAAAGAAATTTTACATCCTCAGATGGAACAATCATCTTATGTAAGTGAATATGGTGATCAGAGACCAGAGTTCCAGATGGTAGATCAGTTCCATTAAGTCTTGCTATTTTTTTCAACACATTATGAGCATCTGAGGTTCTGCCTTTCATGCACAAGTACCTGGGAGACTCAGGTGCCACTCCATAAAATAAAAGGAGGACCGATGATGGTAGAGAAGATAGTGCAAGCAGCCATCTCCAGCCTAATCTTGGCATCACAAACTGAAGAAGGGAAACACAACATACCAAATGCCAACCCATCAATAATTTATCAATAAGTAGCTTGACCCAAGGACTAAACCAGGCTGCATCATGTTGCATGGAAATATACAATATATAAAAGCTTATGTACAAAAAAAATTAAAAAAGGAAGTTGAGAGAATGTGGTAAGTTGGCTGCTACAGATAACTGAAAGTTATTTCTATTTTTATTATCTGTTATTAATTGAAAACTTTTGAAATGAACATTTTAACAATTAAAAAAGATGGTGAATTGCCAAAAAACATGAAATTTATGAGATTCCTCAAAATAGACAAACTTTTTAGTAATCATCTTGAAAAGCACTGTGTTTATTATTTAGTTAAAAAAATAAGCATCCACACACACTTTTAGAAATAAAACAAATAATATGTATGGATGCCTATTTTATGAACAAAATAACAAATGATGTGTTTTTTCTAGGAAATTATTAGAGAGACGAATATTTTGAAGAATTTCAGAAAATCTCCTTTTTGAGGCAATTTTGCCAGAATGATAGCAAAAACTGAAAAGAGAAGATAAGAGGGTGTATGATCTAATGGCACTACAAGCCTAATAAATAGAGAATGAGATTAGAGGTTCAATAATTGTCATCATTTAGGACTATATATTTGCATGCACTGATAATATTTTTCACACCCTAAAATCAACAATTATTCAGACCATCCAGTGACATGAGGTTGTAGAATGCAGAGTGGAGAAATTCCATCCCCACTACAATGCATAAGCTACAGCCATTAAGGCATCAGGTGACATGAGGTTGTGGAATGGGGTCAAATGGAGAAACTCAATGCCCAGTACGATAAATAAGCTATAGAGATTTAGACCATCATTTGACATGAGGTTGTGGGGAGCAACCTAATGGAGAAATGCCATCTGAAGTACAATCCATAAGCTACAACTATTCAGACCATCATGTGACATGAGTTTGTGGCATGCAGATATAGAAAAACTATCTCCAGTATGATCTATGAGTTAGCATTCTAATCTACAGTCTCAAACCAGAGGGAATGATTGCATTTAATGATGCTTTGAGCTTTTATTTTTAAAAAAATGCAATTTGTTTACATGCATAGGTAATTGGATGCAAAGTTCAGCTTAAGATGATAAAAAAAATTATCAATGAGAAGGATGCCTCAATTTTTACAAGCATCAATAATGCAACTCTTTGAGAGAAAACCATATACACAAAGTCATCTCAAAACATTTAATGGAGAAGAAGCTGCATCAGAATAGCAAATTTTAGAGATACGAAAAGTAGAGTGATGCCCATACCCATGCAAGTGAAGCTTCAAAAATTGTTCCTACGGTCCAGAAGGCTGAAAATATAACCATCCAGATACCTCTGCTAGGAGCAGGAACAAACTCCAGGAACCAAGATGAGAGCACAGGACCACCACCCAACCCAACACCAACCAAACATCGAAAAAATAATAAATAAACATAGTTTTGGGCAAAGGCACTCAGAAAACCTGCTGCAGAGGTTATTATTGCTGTAATAAGAAAGCCTTTCCTGTAAAACAAATGGACAGAAAAAGACTGCCCCGTGAAATTTAAGCACACAACTAAGCTTCTTAGGAAATTGGTAACAAATAATTTCTCAACTCTGTCCTTTGCTTGGTAATGAGAGAGATCTCATACTTTCAACATTTTTCTCTGACAGAAATAAATTTATGAAAAAAGATTGGACATCACCATTAATGAAGGTTAGAATGACAAAGCAAATGTTGCAGTGAAAATACCAAAAACATTAACAGGGGATTTACAGGTATGGAGGGATTAATACATTATTCAAAAAGAAGTTAAGAATATGATATGGGGTGGAACAACATGAATCAGATTTCAGTTTGATCTGTGGGGATGCATAGAGAAAACGAAATTCAATCTTCCCAAAGTGAATTATTGCAAGTTTCTTTCAGAAAGGTCAAGATCAAGGTGTCACAGAATCACTCAGCAACAAGAAAAAAAAAGAAGTAGAAATCATGGTAACATCCCAAAGTACTACTCCTTGCAAAGTACACAAGGGCTAGAGTGCACAAGAAGTAGCATGAATATTTGGAGGAATGCAATATCATGAAACATGTGAAGCTTCAAAAATCATTAGATCCTTGGGAGTAGAGTGGAATTGTTATCTAGAAGATTAACTAACGGGGATAAACTCAAATGGTGAAGAGTAAAGGACCTTCGTCCATGCTTATCTGAGACAATGCCCCAAGAGTATGCTCCAACTAGCATACCAGCAAACACAATGCTAGTTATGAAGCTCTGTTCATGAGCTGAAAGGTCCCACAAAGACTGTACTGCAGGCCCAATAAAAGATAGGAGCATCATCTCCATTGCTTCTGAAATCCAACCCATGCCAGCATAAGCAAGTACAAGGACCTGAAATCTCCCAAAACCCAATGCATTGAGAGCATCATCAACTGTATATTTGTCAGTTGGGCTTCCATGTCCCATTAGAAAACCTGCATAAGAAAATAGTAAATCATGGCAAACCTTGGTTGTACAAGAAGGGAAGAAGATTTATATGTAATATACTATATGGTATATGCCACAACTCGATAAAATGTTAATACATAAGCATGCATCATTTCGATGTGAAAACAAATATATGTGTACATATATAAAAAGCATTCTCTCTAGTAATATCACACAATATCAGACACCTATTTTTAAAAAGCAAACTAGCTCTTTAGATACTATACCATAGAACAACTGAAAATAATAAAAATATAATCCAACACCCAAGAAAATTTCTCCCTGGCTGATTTACATGTTCTGGAAACACAAACTTTGCAAGAAAATTCGAAATAATTTCAGCTCAATTGTGGATTTTATTATCACAGTCAACTTCCTCCTACATTGGGGCACAATATGGTCGCGTCTATCTACGTTTTCACAACACAAACTTCCTTCTAAGGGTTAAAAGGAAGTGCAATAAAATTGACATCTTTTAAATCGAGGCAAAAGAATGGTAATCCATCAGGAAACCATAAGGCATTTCCACAAATACCTGGACTGTCACACCGGATGTTTTGTTGAGAAGAAAACGTACAAAGATGATCAGAAACTAAGCGGTATGACGGTGAATCTCCACTATTTTCTTTCAGTGCCCTGAAAAAGGAAAGAATCTCGACGATCTTCTGCGACTTCAATCTTGAAATCTGGCAATCGGTTGACCAAGAAATTGTAAATTCAAAATGAAAAGTACAAAAAAAGAAGGGTCCAATTCCTTATTTCTTGCCAAAAAAAGAAGGATAAACTTCTCCTTTGGCCAAAGAAGGATCAAATTCAAAGCAGGAAGTCACAAGTCTCAACAATCTTTCTGCGGGTTGTCCGAGTCTGGACCGACTCCATAATCGTGTCCTGATACTCCTCACAACCACAATTTTAAAACCGGATCCGACCGGTCTGTTAGATTGATTTAACCGGGATCCCAACGGTTAAACTATTGCCTCACACGGGTCGGATTCAACCTATCGAATAGACCGATTTTTTCAGTTTGTACATGAAAACCAGTCAAAGTTTAAAAAAGAAAGGGAGGATAACATAGAAAAAGTCGATCAAAATTCCGAGAAAATCTTTACTCCTACCGGTTTTTTATTACAAATTTGAGTTATTTATTCTAATTATATTAAACTTTTATAAAATAATTAATATGCGGAAAATTTTTACAAAAATGTTATTTTTGTCTAAACTTTAACATAAGAATACAAATTATTTTGTATTTAACTAAGCTAAAAAATTAACAAAAATAATACTTGTGCGCTACGAAGTAAACAAAAGAATAACATTTGTGCTCTTTGCAAAAAAAAAACAATTTTGTATTTACCAAAGTATTTTTTTTCAATTTTCATCGATACCAAATTATTTCCCTCTAAATTTTAAATATCTAATATTTTTCTTTACCAAATAAAAAGCCAAGTTAATTTATGTTTGAATGTCAATTATCATATTATTTTAAAATATTTTAATTAGCTGTAATCTTTCCCGTGATATTCAATTTTACTATATCCTCCA
The DNA here is from genome assembly GCA_030064425.1 of Trapa bicornis. Taxonomy (NCBI): domain Eukaryota; kingdom Viridiplantae; phylum Streptophyta; class Magnoliopsida; order Myrtales; family Lythraceae; genus Trapa; species Trapa bicornis. The sequence continues at coordinate 10,846,413 of CM057748.1, read as the reverse complement.
CTATGAAGGGATTGGGTGAATAAGAAAAATGCAAATAGTGATATTATCTAAAATATGCCTCCCTTATTATATTTGGATGAAGTTTAGAAATTATTTTAAAAATCACATAAAAATAAAAGATTGGTATTCTTAAAAATAAGAATTATTAATATTGAATTAGTTTATTTTATCATTACACTAATTTAGAAGAAAACAACTTATTTTACTAGAACTCCTCATAGACATAACTTTTAAATTAAAACTTACTTCATCGAATTTTCATTTGATGCTCACAATTCCTACCCATTTACTTATCCACTTCTTCATTTATCATGACACATATTTTTGTTATGGATATTAGTTTAGATCTTAACATGATATCTTATTTTTGTTCGACCTAAACTTAACTCGAACTCGAATTGGGTTCGGGTCTATACAAGTTCGAGTTGGATTTGAATCCGATCGTATATAACCAAGATTCTTCATTTGTTAAAAATCGTTTTTAGGTTCAGGTCTGATCATTAAAATCGATTGTATGAATCCAAATCTCGAGTTCGGATAGGATTTTGCTCTGACCAAACAAACTCAAATTAAAATTGTACATATGTCAAGTGGAGAGAAATCCTTGAGTTAAGGTTTTCATGAAAGATTCGTTCTAAAGGCAATTTGAGGACATATGAGTTGAAAGGTTTCAAAAAGTCCGAGCTAAAGATAGGATTAGTCAAATGATCATACTGCCACCAAAGCAAATGATGATAATGCATCCAACATTGTGGCAAAATGACCGACATTGCCACTAATGGTATGTTTGGGAAGAAAACAAAATTAAACGCCCTAGGCCACATTTGGAGGGTTGTAAAATACATGTAAGGTTGCATTTGACATGAATAAATTACGACACGTAAAGTTGTGTTTGGTCGAAGTATAAAAAGGATAAATGGTCGATTGAATAACCATAATGACCGACTTTTGATTTTACATGTACTAGGTTTAGATTTGAAGGGAACAAGTCATACTCAATGGTGCAATAAAAGTATGAAAATTTGAGAATTCCTACGGGATGAATATGCACTCAAAAAAAAATGTGAGTGAGATATTTTGGTATTAAATCTGATTAGGTCGATGATACGTTGTTATTCGCGTTTTGAAAGTATAAAACCTGCTTAAAAACCTTTTTGTAAATATTAATACTTCTCAAAAACTTTTCTAATGTAGTATTTGGATTCATACTTAACACAAGAATTGGGTCAAGCCCATGGTCAATAAAAATGAGCTAGATCCATATTTATTAAAAATTAGCCTAATACTATTGTTTTAAAAATAAATGGGTCCAATACCATATTTTGAAAACATTCATTAAAGTGGGCATAATACCATGTTTTGAAACCTAGAAATGGACCTTGTAATACTAGAACTTCTCAAAATAGAGTTTAAGCTCATTGGATCGGAAACCGCTGTTGAACCGGAAATGGAAACCTGAGAACCGTGATTTGGAAGCAAATCAGATTGGAAACCGGTTCATACCTGAACTTGGACAATGGGTAATGTAAGTCCCGTACTTTGGGACCAAGGGACACTAAAAAAAGAACCGGTAGAGATTTACATGTGAAGAACTGAGCCAATTAATGAACAAAAAAAAATGGTAAATAAGGGTTAACATGGGAAATTGGAAGATCCCAAATGACAAAAATTGTGAGAAAGAACTGAGAAGTGGAATTGAGAATAGAACCAGACCGGTTCGGGGCGAACCTGACCCGAACTGGACTGAACCGGGATGAACCATACTGAACCAGTTCAATAATTCATTTTTCTAGATGGCTTAAAAATATAAATTTGGGAAATTGAGGCCACCATTATATAGAAAATAAATTTAGAAAATTTTAAATTTCAAAAAATCGGTCGAATCAGTCTGAACCGACCAATTTTTGAATTCGGAATAGCAAACTCGGTCGGACCGGACCGGTCAACAGTTTAACCGCTTAACAGACTAGACCTATCAACGGTCAACGACGCCCCGTCAGCAGCCATCCAGACACGAGCATCCAATGGGAGGCAGCCACGTGTCTAGTGAATGGTTAGCGGACGACCCATCAACATGCCACATAGACACGAGCAACCAATGAGAGGTTGCTATGTGTCTGGTCAATGGGTCAACGGCTTACATGACGACCGAGTTAGACCTCCATGTTAGAAAAATCAACCAATCACAACATGCCATGTGGCACGATCGCCACATCATCGTCTTCAACCTTTAGCTGCTAATAAAGAGAACGGAGGAGAGAGAGGTGTCGGAAAAGCTCGAGTCTCCGGTGACTCAAAAAACTCTCGAATCAGGTTGCTAGTGGCCGAGTCTCACGCCGACCTGTAACCTGAACAGTTGTTGAGCTCCCTATATAAAGAGCACCCCTCCATTCGTTCTCAACATCCCACAATTGAGTGAAGAAGACTTGTGCAAGTTTTCAATGAGTAGCAAACCATAACACCAACGACGAGACTTTTCTCAACCTCTGAAACCAAATTTGTTGGAACTGGGAGGAAGTCCTCTACCTGACCCTACTCTCCATTCAACTTGAGAGCCACTGAGGAGGAACGAGGAAGCTCAAATAGTACCGTCACTCCTCGGCCAGAAAAGTGCCCAACACCCTGCAACCACATCGAGCTTTCCCCTAGCCAATTGTGGTTAAACTAGACCCCCTACACATCGCCTAGAGGTGTCCCAACTTTCCCCCGAGCTAATAAGGTAAGCTTCCTCTGCCGCTGTTTGTCAAAAAATACTATTCACGACAAAATTCTGCAAAAGCTTTAACACTGAACTTCACACTGCTTAGGTCATCAATTGAGATGTGGTTTGATCCAGGGAGGATCCCTATGATGAGAGCAACGTAGTGGTAGCCAAATCTCTGGTCACTGGATCCCCACTGGTAAGATATTGAAGCTTTCTCTCTCTAAATTGTATTTTTTGGCGAAACTCCATTTGAGCTAATTTTCGAGCCAAATGAAGCGGTTCATGGCTTAAAATGATGAGGAAAACATAAAGGAAGTGATCCAAATCATGAATGGGGACAATTAATCACATTTTGATGGTCAATTTAAAGAAATTGAGATTTGGGCCCAAAATGTAAATTTTGAGAAATTTGGGCAAATTGAGGATTTTTCAAAAATTAGGGGATGAATGGCAAACTAATAAAATTAAGGGCATTTTCATAAAATTCCCTCCCAATTGAGGGCCAATTGGGCAATTTGGATAAAATGGAGGACCAAATTGCAAATTTTGAGATGCTTGGGGTCAAATGGTAATTTTGGAGAAATTAGGGACTAAATGGCAATTTTGAAAAAATTAAGGGGTCAATGGACGATTTCGATAAAACTAAGGACCCAAGAAGGATAATTGGAAATCTTAAGGAGGCTTAATTGAAACTAAGGGGCAAATAAGGACCTAAAGGTAAAAGCATAAAACTTAGGGACCAAATTACAATTAAGGCAAAATATGAGGGCCTATGTGAAAATGCCCCGAAAGATGCAATCCCTTAGTCAAATCATCCTAATATGGATATTTGTGCCATGTAGGAACATAATACTCAAACGCTGGCTCTTAGAAGCATGCCGCGAGGCGATACTCCGTTGGGACAACCTTGTAAAAAATTACCGGGTGAGTGGGAAATGCTATAACATCCATTCCAGTTGGAATGACAGTTTGTTTGAAAATAATTTTCTCATAATTAGCCTCCCTTGACTGGGTGAATCTACTTAAAATTTTGGGAGCTAATTCTGGGCTTAGGCTCTATATGCAAGTGGGTCCAAGGCCAATGGACACGGGTGTGGACCCGTCTAGAACTAGCATGTTATGAGTAATGCTAAAAGATCATATTAATGGAAAATTGCGTGTGATACCCGCCAAGCCAAGTTTGAATTGTTGAGATTGTTGGGCCAAATCGCTGCTTTATCGAAGCCAGGTCATCGAACATGTTGGGCCAGTATGCGTGGGCCGAAGCCAAGCCAACATACTGTTGCGCTAAGAGGCCAAAGATAATGGCTATAACTTAAAAGACTTTTGATTATGCATGCACTGTGTGATTCAGGCCATCATGACACCTGGTATGAGGTAGTGATAGATACCAAGGACTGTTGGATGACCCAGGGTGCATAAGGGCGGTATGACGTCTAGTAGGTCGAGAAGCTCTAGGAGCTTCCTGCACACTAAGTTTGAGGCAGTAGGGGAAAGGAGGTCTCATCCCATAAAGTAGACATGATGAAGTGATCAGGGTAGAGGCAGTGTACCTCCATCAAGGTGGATGGTAAAGGCGCTCCGGTCCATAAGTGGAACAATGATCGTGTGAAAAGAAAAACTTGATAAGGAACTGGTTGTGAAATACCAACTATTTGAAAGTGTTAAAGTGAACATTTCCAAAAAGATTTCTCCCACTCACTAAGTTGTTGAACTCACCCCCTCCCTCTAAACATTTTTTAGGAAGGAACTTGACTACGTCAACCTCTCCCTCCTAGAACCTATCCTAGGTATACGAATTTACTATTTTAGTTTTGTTTAATGTTGTCTAGGGAAAACATGACAAGTACTATGCCTGACTCTCTTTGATCTCCTAGAGGAGTCCCTTTTAGAGGTCCGGGAGAATGGCAGATTGATTACAAGTTCTCGACCAAACTAGGTTAGAACATGGCAACTTTGGTGGTATTAGAGCTTGTGTTTTCCCAGACACAATTACCAAGATTTTATAACATAAATACTAATCCAAGAAAATTTTACCCCAACTATGGTACCAAAGAGAGGGGCCAAGAGAATGAGGGCAACAATCTCTAATTTTGTTAGAAACCCTCTCCCAGAGGTAGAATTCCCGGGAGCATCGTCAGCCTCGCAAGGCATCAACTCTGAACACCATAGGCTATATGAGGAATTCACAAGGGTGTTCGGGGAACCCCACCTCAATTATAAGCCCCACCTGGACATGGAGTCCTAGACTCACCAAGAAGAGGTCCAATCTCAACCCCATTCCGCACCAATCCCACCCTCTTCAATATCCCCAAGTACTTGACGACACTCCGATAATTGGGGTACAAGCCCTTCCACGGAGAGAAGGAGGTCGAGGCTGCCATGGATTGGTTGGAGAGCCTCAAGAAGTTCATGGGTGTAAACCCCATCCTTTTATAATAAGAAAAATCGAGAAAAGAATTGGTCATTTGCAAAGAGAAAACGGAGTCGATTCACGAACCCAAACCGTTAGAGAATGGGCAAATTAAGGAATTTATAATTCCTAAGTGACCCAAAGAGTCTTAAAAACCATGAAAAGTGACTTTGGGACAAAATGGAAGAGAAAGCCAAACTGTTTAGGTGAACCGGATCTGAATTGGATTGAACTAGTTTGGACCGGTTTGAACCATCATTGAACCGGTTGCTAAATTCATTTTTTCTAGGTGGCTTAAAATATTCAAATTAGAGAATTTAAGCCACCATTGAATAAAGAATGAATTAAAAAAATTTTTATTTTGAAAAACTCAGTCTAATCGAGCCTGAACCGGTAAGTTTAAGCATTGAACCCAGTTCATACCGGTCCGGTCCAGTTCGGAACATTATCGTCTTCTTCCTTCAGATGACAGCACTGTTCACTCGCCGAAAAAATGAACAGCACCGACGAAGATGAAAAGTCTCTGTTCAAGGTGTTTCATGCCATGAATGAGTGCCATAAAGGTGACAATTGGATGACGAGAGAGTCCCTAAGCTCCTTATATAAAGAGCTCTTCTCCATTCATTCTCCTCAAACCTGAAAACTCCACTCTCTCTCAACTACTCAGTTTTCCAGCGAAGCTCGAACTAGAGCATTGACATTGACATTTTTCTAAGCCTTAGAAGGCAAGGTTGGGTTCCTTAATTTCAGGGAGAAGTCAGCTACCCGACGGAAGTCTCCATTCAATCCAAGAATCACCGAAGAAATGCCAACATAATCAAACAATGAAGCAGCTCCGGCGGACCAAAGCTACTCTATTTTGGGCGAGCTGAAATCGGTTAAATTTAGCCCTGCTCAGGCTAAACCCAGTTCTCCCAACACTCCCACAACCCTCACATGACTGAATTAGAGTAGAAAGGTAAGCCAATTTGGCCCCCATCTGTAATTTTCGATCAGAATTAGAGAGAGAAACGGTGAAACTTCACTAACCAAATTCTCACTGAATTTGACATAAATTGTTGCAATTCTTGATACTAGGAGAAACATCAAGATAAGAGTTACCTGCCCTGATCGAAAGCTCAAACCGCCGCACCTCCGATGGTAAGCTTTCAAAGCTTTCTCTCTATACACACACTTTTATGGCGAAGCTCCGTTTGAGCTCGTTCTGTTCAAAGCTCAATTGAATCGTATGGATGTGTAGGAACCCAATTATACCTTCAATTTCAAGAATTAACCTCGATTAAATGGTAAATTTGATGAAATCAAATTCAACCAGTTTGAAAGGGGGAAATTAGTGGAAACTTCTGGGGAAATTTGGGGATTTTGTAAAATTGAGGGACTAAATTGCAATTTCCCAAAATTGAGGGCCAATTTTCCATGGAAAGGATATTGGAGGACCAATTGGTCAAATTTTAGAATTTATTAAGGTCAAATTGCCATTTTGTAAAGTAGGGGCAAAATGGTAATTTTTGAAAAGTTGGGTACCAAATTGGAAATTTGGAAAACTTGAGCCCCTTTAACAATTTTTAGTAAATTGAGGACCCAGAGAGAATTTTGGAAGTTTCGGAACTCAGTTTGGGGAAAAGATTGCATTAGGGACCTAAAAGTCAAGGAAAATGAACTTTAGGGACCTAAGTGCAATTTACTGGAAATTTTGAGTTTAATCATTTCTACCTGAGGAATGGACGCTGTTATGCCGAGTATTAATAGATAAGGTTTCCCATATCATATAAGAGCACGAAGGACTGGAATGCAAGCAAAAGAAGCTCGTGTCGACTTTGAAAAATCAACTAAGGATGAACACGTCACGATTAATGGGTGAGTGAGTTTATTCACATCATACCTGGTTGGGATGATGAACACATCAGAAATGAAAAACTACTTCTATGTGGAATTTTGACATCACATCCGATTGGAGTGATGTGAAAACTATGTGTAAAAACTATTTACCAGTTGTAAGTAGATCATACCCAATTGGTATGATGGACTTACTTGAAGGAAGAAGAAAACCCGCTTACCGATTGTAAGCGGAGATATCATCACACCCGACTGGTGTAATGAATGGAAAGTTTATTTATTTTTTAGAAGTGTTCTCTCCTAATTGTGTGCCAATGCTTAAAGATTTTGGGAGACATTCCTGACGAGAGTTAAAATAGCTCAGACATGCCAAAGGCCTCGGTTTTGGAACTTGTGAGCTAAAATGCCTAATTTTTTGAAAAATCATGTACATTGGTGTAAACCCTGCCCTTTTTAGTTAAGGAAAACCGAGAAAGAACCGGTCAAACCAAGTGAGAAAACCGAATTGGTTCACAAACCCAATTATCAAGAAATGGGCAATTTGGAAATTTAAAACTCCCGGGTGATCCAAAAAGTTCATAAAACCTTGAAAAAGAACCTTAGGATAAATTTGAAGAGAGAAACTAGACTAGTTCAGATAAACCGGATCCAACTCGATTGAAATGGTTTATGAATCGTGTTGGTTCATGAACCGTAACCGATAGAGAAAGGGCAAACTGGGAAATTTATGGATCCCGAGTAACCCAAAGAGTCCGAAAAGTCATGGAAATGGACTTGAGAATGAATTGGAGATGAAAACCAAACCATTTCAGACGAATTGAATCTAAACCAAATTGAACTGGTTTGAACCACTATTGAACCGGATGCTAGATTCATTTTTCTAGTTGGCTTAAAAAATTCAAATTTGAGATCTGAGGCCACCATTGGATAGAAAATGAATTTATATAAATTTAGAAATTTTTAGATTTGAAAAATTCGGTCGGGAGGAGGGTGGGTGAACCGGTCGGTTTAAGTTTGAACCATGTTCGGACTAGTCCGATCTGGTTCGGAACAGTGTCGTCTTCATCCTTCAAATGACAGCACTGTTTACTTGTCAGAAAATCATACAGCACTGATAAAGCTGAAAAGTCTCCGACTAGGGAATTTCATGCAATGAATAACCGCCATTAAGGCGCCAATTGGACGACTAAGAAGTCTCCGAGCTTCCTATATAAAGAGCCCCTCCCTATTCATCCTCTCCACACCTGAAAACTCCAATCTCTCTTAACTGCTCCATTTTCCGGTGAAGCTCAAACCAGAGCTCCGACTTAGACCCTTTTTTTAGCCAAACAAGGTGAGGTCAGGTTCTTTAGAACCGGGGAGAAGTAAGCTACACCCATGTAGTCTCCATTTGCTCTAAGAGTGGCTGGAGAAGCGCCGACGTGATCGAACAATGAAGCAGCTCCGACGGACCGAAGCTGCCCTATTTCGGCTGAACTAAAATCAGCCAATTCGAGCCCTTCTCAGGCCAAACCAAACCCTCTCAACACTTCCACAGCCCTCCTACAGCCAAATTAGAGCCGAAAGGTAAGCCAATTCGGCTACACTTTGTAATTTCTCACTGGTGCTAGAGAGAGAACCACAGAATTTCGATGATAAAATTCTCACTCAATTCGACATCAATTGATGAAATTCTTAATTCTAGGATGAACCTTTGGATGAGAGCTACCTGCCCAGATCGAAAGCTCAGACCGTCGTACCCCCAATGGTAAGCTTTCAAAGCTTTCTCTCTATAAGTTCAATTTTCCAGCGTAGCTTCGTTTAAGCTCATTACCATGCGATTCAAAGTGCAATTGAATCGTATGAAGGTGTATGAACTCCAATGTAACTTCAATTTCAACAATGAAACTCATTTGATCGGTCAATTTGATGAAATCAAATTCGACAGAGTTAGAATGTTGAAATTGGGGAAAAAATTGGGGGAAATTAGGGAATTTAAAAAAGTTGAGGGACTAAAGTCTAATTTCATAAAATTGAGGACCAATTGGGCAATTTTGGGGGTAAAATTTACCATTTTTGTAAAGTAGGGGCAAAATGGTAATTTTTGGAAAAGTTGGGGGACCAAATTGGAAATTTGGGAAATTAAACCCATTTTTGTGAAATTGAATAAATTGAGGTTTTAAGGTGAATTTTAAAAGTTTTGGGACTCAATTTAAGGAAAAATCTGCATTATGGGCTTAAAGTTAAAGAAAATTAAGTTTAGGACCTAATTGCAAATAAATAAAAACTTTAGTTTTCTCATTCATTTGGAATGAATGAAGGCTATTAGGTCGAGGGATAATGAACAAGGATGTTCATATTGTGTAGGAACACGAAGTACCGGGAACACCAGCAAGGACAAGCTCACGTGAATATAAAGGACTAGTCGAGTGGAATTCACTACATTAATGGGTGAGTGGGATTTTTTTATCATACCCGGTTGGGATGATAAGTAACTTGGAAATGAAAACCCATAATTAAGTGGTATCTTAAATGTCACAACTTAGAGGATTGGTGTGAAAATGACACGAATAAACTATTTACCGGTTGTAAGTAGATCATACCCGATTGGTATGATAAAAACTTCCTTAGAGGAAGTGGAAAATCCATTCAGCGGTTATGAGTGGAGATGTCTTCATACTCGGTTGGTTTGATGGACAATTAAAAATATTTTTTTTGTCAAAAGTACTCTCCTCTGATAGTGTGCCACTACTTAAATAATTTGGGAGACTTTCTTGATAGGAGCTCAAATAACTCTGATAGGCCGGTGGCCTCGGTTTTGGAACTTGTGGCCTAATATGCTCAATTTTGAAAATCTTGAATAGTGGGCCTGTAAACCCCACACATTTGAGTTAAGGAAAATAGGGAAAAGAACCGGTCAAACTGAATAAGAAAATCAAACTGGTTTATTTATTAAACATTAGAAAAGGAACTTAAGAAAAATTAGAAAACAAAAACCAAATTAGTTCAGGTGAACTGGATTCCATAAGAACTTCAAAGTTAAGTGTGTTTACCTAAGAGTAGTGTGAGGATGGGTGACCTCCTGGGAAGTTTGATTTTTTGTAACCCGATATTTCGGGTTTTACGACTATATAAAGAGGTCATCCCCATTTCATTCTCCTCACACCTGAACACTTCTCTCTCTCTCTACTGCTCCAGAATCGGGGAGAAGACAGCTATCTGATAGCAAACTCCAGTCAATACGAGAATCGTTGGAGAAGCACCGGCGTGATAGAATAGTGAAGCTGCCCTATTTCGGCCAAGCTGAAATCAGCCATTTCAAGCTCTGCTCAGGCCAATCCAATGGACCGATAAGGGGTCGGGCCCATGTCTACTTAAAAGTCATGACTTTTAAGTAGACAAGGGCCCGACCCCTTATCGATCCACAATACATTCTTTAACATGGTATCAGAGCTAGTGGACTTGCACCCGTACCCGACTCGAGGCTAGAAACTCGGCTCGTGGTTTGCCCGAGTTGGAAGGAGGAGTGAAAAAATACCCAACTGAGGGGAATACCTGACGTGTAGACAAGTGTTGAGGGCGAGTGTTGAGAATTGCAAGTGGCAAGTGTATCCATGTTGCACGTAAAGGCGGGTGTTGAGAATAAGATCCCACATTGGAGAAAATAGAGAAATGTTGTGGGTTTATAAGGTTGGAAAGGTTCCATTACTTACAAGTCATGACTTTTAAGGTTCCATTACTTCCGCATCAATTAATGCGATTCTTGATTCTAGGATGAACCTCAGGATGAGAGCTATCTGTCCAGATCGAAAGCTCGAACCGTCGTGCCTTCACCGGTGAGTAAGCGAAGCTTTCTCTCTCTATAGTTCATTTTCTGGCAAAGCTCCGTTTAAGCTTGTCCCGGCATTAAAACTTGCGATTCACATTTCTGAAAAATCGTATGAACATGTAGAAACTCAATTTCAACTTCAATTCCAACAATTAGAAACGTTTGATGGGTCAATTTGATGAAATAAAATTCGGTTGTGTTAAGAAGTTGGAATTGGGGAAAAATTGGGGATTTTTGAAATTCAAAGGACCAAAATGAAATTTTATGAAATTTTATGAAATTGAGGGTCAATTGGGTATGAAAATAATGTTAGAGGACCAATTGAGGAAATTTTGAAATTTTTGGGGCAAATTTTACCATTTTTGTAAAGGAAGGGCAAAATGGTAATTTTGGAAAAATTGGAGGACCAAATTGGAGATTTGGGAAATTAAACCCCTTTTTGTGAAATGGAATAAATTGAGATCCTATGATAAATTTTAGAAGTTTCGGGACTCAATTTGAGGAAAAATCGATATTTGAGACTTAAAGTTAAAGGGAAATAACTTTAGGGACCTAATTGCAAATAAATGAAAGTTCGACTTTCTCATTCATTTGGAATGAATGAAGGCGATTAGGTCGAAGGATAATGAACCAAGATGTTCATATCGTGTAGGAACGTGAAATACTGGGAACGCTAGCAAGGACAAGCTCACGTGAATACAAAGAACCAGTCTAGTGGAATTCACGGCATTAACGGGTGAGTGGGTTTACTAACATCATACCCGGTTGGGATGATGAGCACAACTTAAAGTTAAAAACTACTTACCGGTTGTGAGTGGGTTTACTAACATCATACCCGGTTGGGATGATGAGCACAACTTAAAGTTAAAAACCACTTATCAGTTGTGAGTGGGTTTACTAACATCATACCCGGTTGGGATGATGAGCACAACTTAAAGATAAAAACCACTTACCGGTTGTAAGTGGAAATTTTATATCATACCCAGTAGGGGATGATAAGTACCTCGGTATAAAAACTCACTGTTTAGTGGTATTTTAATCATCACCACTTAGAGAAAGTGATGTGAAAATTATGCGAAAAAAAAACTACTTACCGGTTATAAGTAGATCATACCCGGTTGGTATGATGAGACTTCCTCAAAGGAAGTTGAAAACCCATTCATCGGTTATGAACGGAGATGTCCTTATACCGGTTGGTATAATGGACAGTGAAAACCTATTTTGTCGGAAGTGTTCTCCCCTGACTGTGTGCCAATGCTTAAACTATTTGGGAGACCTTCTCGACGGGAGCTCGAATAGCTCTGATAGGCTAGGGGCCTCAGTTTTGGAACTTGGGGGCTAAATGCCCGATTTTGAAAATCTCGTACAGTGGGCCCAAGGCCAGTTGGCATGAGCAGGAGCTCGTAAACGAACATGATATATGTGCCATAAAACTTAATAAGTGAATTGTTTGGCCATGGTACCAAGATAGGACCGACATGCTCAGTCAACTAGCGGCAGTGCGACATGACAGGTCAACGGACTAGTCAAGACAAATAGCTGCGGGTTGAGTTGAGAGTCGGGGCCGTTGGACTAATGGCACCACAGATTACATGGCAATATAAGAAAACATTGTTTGTGCATGCACTGTGAGTACGGGATCATCAAGACGCCCATGAGGGGTAGTGATGCGTCCTAAGGGCACTGGACAACCTTGTGGCTATAAGGGCAGTTCGTCGTTCCAGGTGTCTGTGCGAAATTTGGAGTAGCACGAAGCGCATGAGACTGGGGTGGGGACAAGATGAGGTCTATGTCCTTATACGGACATGAAGAAGTGATTTTGGGATTGTGGGTCGGATGTCATGTACATCCACTCATTCCCAGGGTAGAAGTGGTCGTACTTCTATCCAGGTGGCAGGAAAAGTCGCTCCGAAGCCACTAGCGGGTTCAGTAGTGATACTGACTTGCGAATGTGTGTAACCTTCATGATGAAGGATGTGTGTTGGGTGATGACACACCGTGGTAACTAAGAAATAATGGAAAAATCTGAATTTTTAAATGAAGGGATTTTTGAAAACAAAGGAGTTCGACACACTCCATATAAATGTTTTTCTTAAAAGTCAAAAACTTTTAAAAACCCATTCACTGAGTAGTCGTACTCACCCCCTCCCTTATATCCCTTTTAGGAAATCCCAAAAAGCCTCCCCTTAAAGACCATCAACTAAGATGCCTATAAGACAGGTATGTAAAGTTTTAAATTTCATGCAGTTTTGATTATGCTATTCCAGGAAAAAGGTGCAGGTTAAAGGACGCCTTACTCTTTACGGTTTACAATAAGGGGAAACCCTTTAATAAACCGGGAGAGTGGCGGGTTGATCACGGGGATCCGACCAAATCGGGTCGGGGCGTGACCGGGCCATAGGCCTTGGCACGAGCAGGTGCTTGTAAACAAACATGAGTTATATGCCTTACAACTTTAAAGAAATGGATTGTTTGGCCATGGTACCAAGACATGACTAACATACTCCGTCAACTAGCAGCAGTACGACATGACAGGTCTTCGAACTAGTCTAGACAAACAGCTGCAGGTTGAGTTGAGGGTCGGGGCCGTTGGACCAGTGGTACCACAGATTATATGGCATGATGTGAAAACATCGATTATGCATGCACTGTGTTTACTGGACCTTCAAGACGCCCAAGAGTGGTAGTGATGTGTCGTAGGGCTCTAGACGACTGGATGGATATAAGGGCAGTTAGTCATACTAAGTGATCTTACGAAGCTTGACGTAGCTTCATGCACACGAGACCAAGGTAGGGACGGGATGAGGTCTCTATTCTCATATGGACATAGAGAATTGTTACGAGATTGAGGGTCGGATGTCACGAAAATCCACTCATTCTCAAGGTAGAAGTGGACGTACTTCTATCTAGGTGATCGGTAAAGTCGCTCCAACACCGCAAGTGGGTTTAGTGGACGTATTGACCTGCTATTGTGTGTTTGACTTTCATGATGAAGAATGTGTGCTGGGTGATGATACACTATGGTTAATAAAAAATAGTGATAAGAATTGAAATTTGAAATGAAAAGTTTTTAAAAGACAATAAGGAGTTTGACACACTCCAAAACAAACATTCTTCCTAAAAAAAATTAAATTTGCAAACCCATTCACTAAGTCGTTGTACTCACCCCCTCCCTTATATCCCTTTCAGGTAATCCCGGAAAGCCTACCCCAAGACCAACCGATAATTCGCCTGTAAATACAGGTATGATCAGTTTAAAATTTTATGTAGTTTTGATTTATGTTATTACAGGAAAGATACAAGTTTAAAGGACACCTTGCTCTTCATAGTTTATAAATGAGGGGCAACCCTTAGTAAATCGGGAGAGTGGCAGGTTATTCACGGGGATTCGACCAAACCGGGTCGGGACGTGACAACTTGAGTGGTATCAGAGCCTGTTTCCTCAAATACATAATCATGACTAAAAAATATAGTAACTAATAAGATTGATCTGAAAATTTTCAGATGGCTCTCAGGAGAGAAATCAAGAAAACTAAGAATGACTCTACTTAATACCCTATCCTCGTAGGAAGACAACCCTATAAGCTTCCCAATGCCTGAGGCATGGTAGAAATCTCAAAAGACCAAATGGGATTTATGCAAGAGGATGGTGATAGGACCTATTGAGGGCACAACTCTAAGTATGAAGGAAGCCAAGCAGGAAGTTATAAACTCCAGCAAAGGGCGTATAACCTTATATAGGGGGATGCTTATCAAGAATCCCGCAGCTTCCTATTTATTTTATTATCACTTTTTGTAATAGAGCTAAATTCCCAACATATTGTACTACTCTATTAATGAAGTACTCCCAAATTCCTAAAAATCCTGTCTCTCAAAGGATGTAATCTTGCTAGGAAGATGGCCCCAAGAAAAGTTACCAAACAAAATCGCAATCCCATAGACACCACAAAGATTAAGGATAAATAAATGAATCAAGGAGATTATTAGGCAAAGAAGGCATGACAAGAAAATCGTCATGGTCTTGAAGAACTCTTGGAGTAACAACTAGGTAAGGAGACAACCTATTACAAGGTACAAAGGAAATAGGACATGAAGTGAAGGACAAACCCACACCACTAGGATTTAGAACAATACTTTCCAAGAATGACACCCTCACAACTATAGGAAATCCGAAAGGATACTATCCCAAGAAACACGGCTCCAGCTCATAATTTCAACCACAGATAGGGGGAAGCTCTTTAAGATCTTAGCAAAGTGACAAGAAGGAAAAAGGGCTAAAGGTAAGACCTCAATAAAACCACAAACAGAACAAAAGGGTAGCTGAAGAGAATTCTCCCTTAAAGAAGAAATTTCCAACAATTTAGGAGCAAAGAAGATGTGTGGAGGATTAATGGAGAGGGGCTCTTTATATAGGGAGCTCGAGAACTCTCCGACCGTCTATTTGGCACCTTAATGATAGTAATTGATGGCCTAAAATGTACTGAACAGAAATGTTTCTTCTTTACAGGTGCTGTTAAATTTTTCGGCAAGTGAACAGTGCTGTAATTTGAAGGAAGAAGACGACACTGTTCCGGACTTGTCCGAACCGGGTTCAACGCTTAAACCGGCCAGTTCATACCTGATTCAACTGAGTTTTTCAAAATTAAAATTTTTTAAATTTATCTAAATTCATTCTCTATCAAATGGTGGCCTTAATTATCCAATTTGAATTTTTTAAGCCACTTAGAAAAATGAATTTAGCATCTGGTTTAATAGTGGTTCAAACCAGTTCAAACTAGTTCAGATCCGGTTCACCTGAATCGGTTTGGTTTTCTTTCCCAAATTGTCCTAAGGTCCCTTTCCAAGATTTTTATGACTCTTTGGGTCACTCGGAAGTTGTCAATTTCCCAATTTGCCCATTCTCTAGTGATCGGGGGTTTGAGAACCGGCTTAGTTTTCTCACTCAGTTTGATCGGTTCTTTCCCCGGTTTTCTTTAACTAAAAAGGACAGCAGGGTTTACATAAAGGCTCATGAGTACACATATTTTCCATAACAAAGTTTAACAAAATAACTAAATAAGAGTTTACCTTCTTGCGGTACCTTTGACTTGTTCTTCTTGTTTTCGCTTCTCTTGATAGGAGGTTTTCCTAAAAAAAAGTTTAGGGGAGGAGGTGAGTTCTATAACTCAGTGAGTGAGTGTTAGGGTGACTTTTCGTAAAAAATAGAAAAGATTTATGATTTCTACAATTTTTGTAGGTTTAACTCCTCATTAGACAAATATTTTAATGTTTTCCATTGTTCGGGTTTGGTTTAGCATACCATCACACATGCCTTTAATCACAAAGGATTCACACATTCGTAGAGTAGTCTCTGACTGCTTCGTTTGTGGCCTGAAGCAACTTTACCGATCACCCTGGTAGGAGGTGATACCTTCTACCCCAAGTTTGTGTGAGCATCAATTACCTAATCCCCAGATCAGAATTCCTCTGTGTCTGCTAATGTGGGACGAGACCTCCCCCCTCCAACCTCAGTCTCAATGCGTAAGAAGCTTCTCCGACCTTCGAAACTTACTGGACGACAAAACTTCCCTTATGCACCATGGGTTGTCCAACAACCCTTATAACCAATACTAACTCATATCAGGTGCCTCGATGGTTTTGTATACCATCATTCACAAATAAAAGTCTTTTAATTTAGACCTTTATCTTTATTGCCACCAACCTAACGAATTCGATGACCCGAGTTTGGCTCAGTTGTAAACCTTGTTCTTTCAAGGATAAGAAAACTAGGAAAAGAACCAGCAATTTTCATGAGAAACCGAGTTATTTAATGAACAAAAAATGGTAAAAAAGGGTTAAAGCAGGAAAATTGAAAATCCAAAGTTACCAAGAAGTCATAAAAATCATGGGGAAAAACCATAGAGTGAACTGGATCAGTTCAGGGTGAACTAGATCTGAATTGTATTGAACAGTGTCGAACTTTGGTGAACCGGTTCAATAATTCATTTTTCTAAATGGTTTTAAAAGGTAAATTTGGAAAATTGAGGCCACCATTTAATAGAAAATGAATTTATATTAATTTAGAAAATTTTAATTTTTAGAAAACCAGTCGAATCAAGCATGAACCGACCAATTTTCATTTTCGGTTCACCAAACCCGGTTGGACCAGACCGGTCAATAGTCCAGCCGGTCAACAGACCGTTGCCAGGTTAGCTCCCAATCAACACGCGTGACCAATCAGCACATGACACATGGCAAAGAGAGTCCAATCAGCCGCTCGGTCAATGCTTGGAAGTGCTCACCAATCAGAGAGAGACACGTGTTCGATCAACAGTCAGTAGATGTTCGGTCAACAGCTACGCAAACATGAGCAGCCATTGGGAGGCTACCACATGTCTGGTAACCGGTCAATGGCTGGCGAGGCAGCTGAGTAATAATGCCATGAAACCAAGATACATAGGTCCCTATAAAATTACCCAAAGATTTGAACATGTATCTTATAAACTAGAATTGTCATTGGAACTGCAAATGATACATGATGTATTATATGAAGTGAAACCCATTAGAATTACATATAAGTGGGAGAAGAGCCTTACGAATAAGAAAATTCACATGGTAAAGGTATGGTGGCACAACCATCACATGGAGTAAGAAATGTGGGAAACTGAGTCCACAATAAGGGAGGGATACCCTCACTTATTTACCTTGTAATGGCGACAAAACTCTTCAATGGAGGGTAATAATTGTAGGCCCTACTTTCTCTAAATAAATAACTAGGAATGAGAAATGGGAAATAAGGAAAAATCAAGGTCTCAATAGAACTATGGTTATCCAAGGTAATCAATGTGGGGTGAACCACCCCCCAATAAGCAAGGAAACCAATCAATTTAGGTAAGAACCAAATAAATCATACCGAATCGAGAGGAACTAATTCGAAGATTTATTTTTTTTAAGTGACTCAAATAGTAAAATTTGTTAAACTAAGGTTACCACCATGTAGTTAATGAATTTATATTAATTTAAAATTTTTTAATTTTTTGAGAACCGGTTGAATTGGACATGAACTAGTTAGTTTAAATCTCAAGTCACTAAAATCTTGTTCAATTAAACTAGTCAATGATTAGACCAAGCCAACAGTCCAGATGCCACGTTGGTGCTAGTCAACTTGTGCGACCAATCAGCGAGCGATACGTGCCGAGTGCATCCCATCAGCCGCTAGGTCAGCGTTCGGAAGCGTTGACCAATTAGATAGTAACACATAGTGAAAGTCAACGATTAGACTTACCAAAATCCACATTAGTAGAGCAGACCAATCAGAGGATAACATGTGGAAGGTGCACCGAATCAACAAATGACTAGGACAATTGAGAGAAGGAATCAATCAGTTGGCGATACATGGGAATCCACAGTAGAAACCCACAACCAATCTTAAGAGGAAACATAGCAAGGGAAAGGGTTTAACAATTGACATATTTAAATAAGCCAATCAGAGGACGCCATGTGGCAAGGGTTTAATGATCATCTAATGACCAGATTCAGTCAATTGTCACGTCAACTTTAATGACCAATGGGAGGTCGCCACATGGTAAGTCAACGAGTCAAAGGTTGTCCAAGATTGTGGGTTAGATCACATGTTAGCAAATCCAGCCAATCACTAAGTGCCATGTGACAGCAACCCAAATGAAACTAAAGGAAGTCTAGGGGGCTAAGGGAAAGATTTGAGAAGTTTAGTGTCCCAAATGGGAGAGTTTGGGTGTGTAGGGTTAAAATGGTAATTTTGTCCTTTTTAAGGACCAAAATGCAAACTTTGTAAAATTTAAGTATATAAGTGAGAAACTTAAAGGATTTTGGGCATTTTGGCAAATATGGCCTAATATGAGTATAACCATAGAGAGACGAAGGGATTTAATGGATGAAGGTTAGTTGAAACAAGTTAGTCGATGTATGGAAAATTACAAGATAGTGTACAAATACCAAGTAATGTTCAAAATTGGCCCTGACCTTATGATTTGATTTGTGTAGAGGAATCTGACAACAAATCATACGGTAATCGTGCCTCTTGAGATAAAGGATAAATCATTAGTCCTTAAGTGTGCATCGATAGATATCACTTGGATAATTGGTTCGAATGATAGTCCACGGTCAATTTACTAAATTAGTTCTTATTATAAATAAGGAAGATTGGGCTAAGAGAATACCTTAGCACAATATTAAGTGTGCATCAACAGATGTTACTCCAATAGCTGGTTTGGATGATAGTTCTCTTCCAACATACTCAATTTGTTCCTAATATAAATATGGAAGATTGAGCAAAGGGAATACCCCAATACAGTATTGAGTGTGCATCGATAGATGTCACTCATATAGTTAGTTTAGATGATAGTTCTCATGTAATGTCCTCAATTTGTTCTCACTATAAATATGGAAGATTTGGCTAAGGGAATAACCTAGCACAATATTGAGTGTGCATCGATAGATGTTAATTAGATAGTTAGTTCAGATGATAGTTCTCGTCCAATGTACTCAATTAGTTCACATTATAAATATGAAAGATTTTGTTAAGGGAATACCCTAGCACAATATCGAGTGTGCATCGATAGTTGTCACTAGATTAGTTGGTTTATATGATAGTCTTGTCCAACGGTGGGTGCTTAATATAGGACCATAACTTGTACTAATGTATGAATGGTGGGTCTAGTGGAAAACCACTATAGAAACAATAATTGCCATGATTTAAGACTCATAATGGGCATTAAAACGATTCGTAAAATATATAAATTGGTCCCCATCATAAGTATGTATGTCACGGCCCGACCCAATTTGGTCGGATCCCCGTGATCAACCCGCCACTCTCCCAGATTATTAAAGGGTTTCCCCTTATTGTAAGCCGTAAAGAGTAAGGCATCCTTTAACCTGCACCTTTTCCTGGAATAGCATAATCAAAACTGCATGAAATTTAAAACTTTACATACTTGTTTTACATTCATCTTTAGTTGACAGTCTTTAAGGGTAGGCTTTCCGAGATTTCCTGAAAGGGATATAAGAGAGGGGGTGAGTACGACTACTCAATGAATGGGTTTTTCAAAGGTCTACTTTTAACTTTTAAGAAAAAAGTTTATATGGAGTGTGCTAGACTCCTTTATTTTTCAAAAATCCCTTCATTTAAAATTTTGGGTTTTTTTTATCATTTCTTAATTATCATGGTGTGTCATCACACAACACACATCCTTCATCATGAAAATTACACACATTCGCAAGTCAATATCACTACTGAACCTGCTAGTGGCTTCAGAGTGACTTTTAAGAAAAAAGTTTATATGGAGTGTGCTAGACTCCTTTATTTTTCAAAAATCCCTTCATTTAAAATTTTGGGTTTTTTTTATCATTTCTTAATTATCATGGTGTGTTATCACACAACACACATCCTTAATCATGAAGATTACACACATTCGCAAGTCAATATCACTACTGAACCTGCTAGTGGCTTCGGAGTGACTTTTCCTGCCACTTGGATAGAAGTACGACCACTTCTACCCTGGGAATGAGTGGATGTATGCGACATCCAACCCACAATCCCAAAATCACTTCTTCGTGTCCGTATGAGGATAGAGACCTCATCTCGCTCCCACCCCGGTCTCATGCACTTGGTGCTACTCCAATTCGCATAGACACCTGGAACGACAATCTGCCCTTATACTCACCGAGTCGTCCAAGGCCCTTAGGACACATCACTACCCCTCATGGGCGTCTTGATGATCCCGTACTCATGGTGCATGCACAATCAAAATTTTCTTAAATTTTCCATATAATATGTGGTGCCATTTGTCCTAACGGTCCCGACCTTCAAGTCAACATGTAGATGTTTGTCCCGACTGGTTTGGAGACTTGTCATGTCGCACTGCTACTAGTTGACTGAGTATGTCGGACCTGCCTTGGTACCATGACCAAACAATTCACTTATTAAGTTTTAATGGCACACACACACACACACACATATATATATATCATGTTCTTTTACGAGCTCCTGCTTGTCTCCATTGGCATATGGCCCACTGTTCGAGCTTTTCAAAAACTGGCATTTTAGCTCAAAAGTTCCAAAACCAAGGCCCCCGACCTATAAGAGCTATTCAAGCTCCTGTCAAAAAGGTCTCCCAAATAGTTTAAGTATAGGCACACAGTCAGGGGAGAACACTTCCGACAAAAATAGGTTTTTACTGTCCATTATAGCGATCGGTATAAGGACATCTCCATTCATAACCGATGAACGGGTTTTCAACTTCCTTTGGGGAAGTTTCATCATACCAACTGGGTATGATCTACTTACAACCCGTAAGTAGTTTTTTTCCGCGTAACTTTCACATCACTTTCTCTAAGTAGTGATGATTAAAAATACCACTAAAAAATGAGTTTTTATACCGAGGTACTTATCATTCCCAACCGGGTATGATACATAATTCCACTCACAACCGGTAAGTGGTTTTTAATTTTAAGTAGTGCTTATCATCCCAACTGGGTATGATGTTAGTAAACCCACTCACCATTAATGCCATGAATTCCACTAGATCGGTTCTTTGTATTCACGCGAGCTTGTCCTTGTTGACGATCTAGGTACTTCGTGTTCCTACATGATATGAACATCTTGGTTCATTCTCCTTCATCCTAATAGTCTTCATTCATTCCAAACGAATGAGAAAGTCAAACTTCCATTTATTTGCAATTAAGTCCCTAAAGTTATTTCTCTTTAACTTTTAGTCCCTAATACCGGTTTTTCCTCAAATGGAGTCCTGAAACTTCTAAAATTTATCATAGGACCTCAATTTATTCTATTTCACAAAAAGGGGATTAATTTCCCAAATTTCCAATTTGGTCCTTCAATTTTTCCAAAATTACCATTTTGCCCTTCCTTCACAAAAATGGTAAGTTTTGCTCCAAAAATTCCAAAATTCCTCAATTGGTCCTCCAACATTATTTTCATGCCTAATTGACCCTCAATTTTATAAAATTGCATTTTGGTCCTTTCAATTTCGAAAATCCCCAATTTTCCCCCAATTTCAACTCTTCAACACTGTCGAATTTGATTTTATCAAATTAACCGATCAAACACCTCTAATTGTTGAAGTTGGAGTTGAAATTGAGTTCCTACATATTCATACGATTCTATGGAACTTTGAATCGCAGATTTTAACGCCGGAACGAGCTCAAACGGAGCTTCGTCGGAAAACAGACTGTAGAGTGAGAAAACTTCGATTTCTCATGGGTGAGGGCACGATGGTCCAAGCTTTCAATCTGGACAGCCCTCATCTTGAGGTTCATCCTAGAATCAAGAATCATATCAATTGATGCCGAATTGAGTTAGAATTTTATCATTGAAATTCTGTCGATTCTCTCTCTAGCACTGGCCGAAAATTGTAGAGGGGGGCCGAATTGGCTTACCTTTCAGTCCTAATTCAGCCATGGGAGGGCTGAGGAAGTGTTGGGAAGGCTTGGTTTGGCCTGAGGAGGGCTCGAAATGGTCGATTTCAACTTGGTCGAAATAGGGCAGCTTTGGTCCACCGGAGCTGCTTCACTATTTCATCACGCCGACGACCCTCAGAGTGAACGAAGAAAAGACCCCATCTCTCGGGTTCTAAAGAACCTGACCTCACCTTGTTTGGCTTAGAAAAGACCTCATGTCGGAGCTTTGGTTCGAGCTTCACCGGAAAATGGAGCAGTTGAGAGAGAATGGAGTTTTCAGGTGTGGAGAATGGGGAGGGGCTCTTTATATAGGGAGCTTGGAGACCCGTTTGCCGTCCGTTTGGCACTGTTATTGCTGACATTGAAGACATGAAATGCCATGAACAGAAGTGTTTCTTCTTCTTCGGTGTTTCTTCAGTTTCCCGGTGAGTGAACAGTGTTGTCATCCTAAGGAAGAAGATGACATTATTCCGAACCGGACCGGACGGGTCCGAACCGGGTTCAAAGCTTAAACTGGTCGGTTCACCCCCCATTCGATCGAGTTTTTCAAATCTAAAAATTTTCAAATTTATCTAAATTCATTCTCTATCCAATGGTGGCCTCAATTCTCCAATTTGAATTATTTAAGCCACCTAGAAAAATAAATTTAGGATTCGGTTCAATAGTGGTTCAAACCGGTCCGAACCGGTTTGGATCCAGTTCACCTGAACTGGTTTGGTTTTCATCCCCAATTCCTTCACAAGTTCATTTCCATGCCTTTTGTGACTTCTTGGGTCACTTAGGGTCCATAAAATTCCTGGTTTACTATCTCTTTATCGATTTCAGTTCATGAATTGACTCGGTCCTTAAACTGATTCGGGTCCGGTTCACCCGAACCGATCTGGTTTTTCTCTCCCACTTTTTTCTAAGGTTCCTTCCCAAGGTTTATGAATTTCTTTGGAGTACAATGGAGTTGAATTTTTATGTTTTACCCGATCTCTATCAGTTTTAGTTCATAAACCGGTTCAATCTTGTTGGATCTAGTTCATCCAAACCAGTCTAATTTTCCTCTTCCAATTCGTCCAAAGGTTCTTTTCCATAGTATTTTGAACCCTTTGGATCACCTGGGAGTTGTAAATTCCTAAATTGCCCATTCAAAATTATCGGGTTCGCTTCCTGGTTTTCCTTAACTCAAAAGCGCGGGGTTTACAATGTAAGCTTATACTAGGGGATGAGAGATACCCTAGCACATTATCGAATGTACATTGAGGGATTCCACCCGAATAGCTGGTTCAAATGATAGTTCCCATCAAGCGAATTTAAATTTGGTCCCCATTATGAATATAAATGATTGTGCTAAGGGAATACCCTAGTAAATTATTGAGTGTAAGTTAATAGACATCACTCACTTAGTTGGTTCGGATAAATAGTTTACATTAAACGTTTTATGCATAGTGTAGGCCAATAACTTATACTAAGGCATGAACAGTAGGTTCAATGATGAACTACAATAGAAAAAAATGACAAACTATGTATAAATTATTTTGTGATGAGGCAATATCGAGACCATGAATAAACCGATGAGTGGCTTTCGCAGTCACTAAGCATTGCTCACCACATTCCATGACAAATTCCAACAACTTACAAAGGAGTAGAGCAAAAAGGATGAGGACCTTACGAAGAAAGGAAACCTGAAATAATGTGCTTAGGTTACTAATAGGTGGTTTAAAGCAGCTACTAATTTCCGATGACTTATTTTTATTATCTGCATTAAAAGTTGAAAGATATTTTTGTAAAAGTAAGTTTTAATTCTAATTGAATTTTAGTATGATGTACTTAATTTAAATTTTTTATCTTTTCGATTCTAATCTAATGAAGTACCCGCTACCATTGTATCGAGAAAATATGATATTTGTTATGTCGGTCCGACCTGTGAATCAGATCGGGACGTAACATTCAAAATGGGAATTAGAATAGTGTCATGGGCTTCTAAGAAACGACTGATAGTTGTCTTGTCAACTACAGAAACTGAATTTGTGTTAGTTGCACATGCAACTTGCCAATATAATTAGCTTTTATGTGTGGTGAAGTTTTTTGGGAGAAGAACAATTGAAATAGAGTTTAGTGTATTGTAATAATAACTCTACAACCAAGCTCTTGCCAATATAATTATCTTTTATGTGTGGTGAAGTTTTTTGGGAGAAGAACAATTGGAATAGAGTTTAGTGTATTGTAATAATAACTCTACAACCAAGCTCTCAAGAATCTCAATACTTCATAAATAACATAGATATATATTTTCACTTTCAAAAATACCAGTGAAACGAGAAAACTTTGAAGACCTAAGAAGAAAATTGAAAATAGTGTACAAACAATAAATAAACTTAATTCTCTCAATTGAGTTTAAGTGAATATATATTTATTTTAAGTGAGTAACTGAACATTTTTACTTCAAGGATCTAATACTAAATATTTCTAGTCCTATAAGTCTTATTGTGAGATTAATATTAGACATTTCTAGTCATGCAAGTCTTTTTCCGAGATTAGTATAATAAATGTGTGAACATTTTTTATTGAAGGGATTGCAACCGAATTTACATAGGTATAAAACAAATAGTGTACTTTCTAAATGAGATAGAACAAAAAACGGACTTCTGTTTTTTTTTTATGTTGTTTGTGTACTGATTCACCATTCTTATTATCCCTAGATTGTAATTGAGTTCCTCCCCAACTCCTCTTCTTCATCATCTTTATGATCTCTCGCTTCATTGCTCATCTACTAAAGAAGATCAATTGAGTAGCTCACACCAAGGAAGAACAAGGTGATACTCCATTAACCCTAATCAAGTTGCTTGAACATGAATCAATTGAAAGCACGATAATTGTTCATGCTTATCACTCACACATGTGAATGAAGTGAAGTGGAAGAAGGTGGATTACTTGTGTGAGAAAGAGATATTTAGATTATGAGTGACATGTTTAAATCTCTAATCATTTTATTTGAGTCTCTATCCACAATTCTATATCTAGTATTGAATGAACTAATAGTAAGGGACCATAATTCTTTTATGTTCATAATTGAACAAGATCAACAATTTTTTTAGTTAAACATTTGCACCATAAAACTAAGAGCTTGGACGATAGGAGGGGTGTGTCATGATATTGTACCAATAATATTTCTTCATTTGCCCTCGTAATATAAGTATTACTATTCACTTGATGATGGTATCACAACCCAATATGATAGCTCACTACCTTGGCCTTTCAAACATTTTCTCATTATTCATACAAGAATCAATTTTCTTTTCATCAAAGCCCTCATTAGATTATATAAATCAATGGTCAATCTCATCTTGTTTTGGCATCTTTTGCTCCATACAAGTCACATGCTTTTATCCACGCATGGAATTGGAGCAAAAAGGAATCAGAGGATTACGTATGGAAATGGGGACTAACAGACTGGAGAGAGAGTCCTCATCATGCGATTAGGACTTTGCCCAAATCAGTTAAATATATTTGCTGAAAGCGTGAAATGGAGAAGGGATTGAACAAAGGAGAAAGGGAATTCAGCCGGCAGACTTCCCAAAATGCCGAAGCATTTGTCTTGCTTATGATTTGACTTTTGAATTTTCTTTTTAACAATTAAAATTTTTAATTTTAGAGCTGAGCCAATATTGAATGGTTGCCTTCATTGTTCGAGTCCGTCCTCCGCTACTACCGGTTTTTAGGATAAAGCCCAGATCTGAATTATCTTATAATGGGCAGTATGCAAACTGGTTTAGTAATGTGAGTCGCATTTATTCAAAATTTGTTATTATTTATTTAAAATTAATTCAAAATATTAACAACAAATATGAGAGTACATATTAGACTACAGTATTTGATTGATGCTAAAAACATGAGTGCCTTGATAGATGGGTACAATATGTTGGGCTTTTTAGCCCAACATATTCGATAGAATTTTAGGAATTTCGAGTATTTTATTAATGATGAGTATAATATATTGGGGTTTTTAGTCCCATTTACAAAAAATGGTCACAAAATAAAATAGGGAGCTACAGAATTCTTGATAAGCATTCTCCTAGGTAAGGTTATACGTCTATACTAGCATTCTTGGCCTTAGGCTTGGCTCATTTTGTACACAGAATGGGGGTCCTAACATGTCCTGGCACCGTACTCCTTGGTGGTACTGGATACTTCCCCGTTTGGTCCTTTGGGCTTCTACTATGTCTCGGGCATTACGAAGCTTCTAGGGTTGTCATCCAATGAGGACAAAGTGTTAAGTAGAGTTATTCCTAGTTTGCTTGGTTCCTCTCCTGGGAGCCAAATAAAAATTTTAAGATCAATCCTATTAGTTACTAAATTTTCTAGTCTTGATTACGTATTCGAGGAAACATGCTCTTATACCACTCAGGTTCAGGTTGTCATGCCCCGACCCAGTTTGGTCTGATCCCCGTGAACAACCCGTCACTCTCCTGTTTTATTTAAGGGTTTCCCCTTGTTATAAATCGTAAAAAGTAATGTGTCTTTTAAACTTGCACCTTTCCTGGAATAACATAAATAAAAAATGCATAAAATTTTAAATTTATCATACCTGTCTCACAGGCGTATTAGTTAGTGGCCCTTGAGGATAGGCTTTTCAGGATTTCCTAAAATGGATATAAGGGAGGGGGTGAGTACAACTACTCAGTGAAAGGGTTTTTTAAATTTTAATTTTTAAGCGAACCGGCCGGTTTAAATTTTGAACCCGGTTCGGACCAGTCCGGTCTGGTTCGGAATAGTGTCGTCTTCTTCCTTCATATGATAGCACTATTCACTCACCGAAAAATCGTGCAGCGTTGACGAAGTTGAAAAGTCTCCGGCCAGGGAGTTTTATGCAATGAATGACCACCATTAAGGCGCCAATTGGACGGCCAAAAAGTCCTCGAGCTTCCTATATAAAGATCCCCTCCCCATTCATCCTCCCCACACCTAAAAACTCCATTCTCTCTCAATCACTCCATTTTTTGGTGAAGCTCGAACTAGAGCTCCGACCTGGGCACTTTTCTGAGCCAGACAAGGTGAGGTCGGGTTCTTTAGAACCAGGGAGAAGTCAGTTACACGCCTGTAGTCTTAGTTTGCTCTGAGGGTCGCCGGAGAAGCGCCAGTGTGATGGAACAGTGAAGCAGCTTCGACGGAACTTAACTGCCCTGTTTCGGTCGAGTTGAAATCGGCCATTTCGAGCCCTCCTGAGGCCAAACCAAGCCTTTCCAACACCTCCACAGCCCTCCTACAGCTGAATTAGAGAAGAAAGGTAAGCTAATTCGGTTCCACTCTACTATTTTTGACCTGTGCTAAAGAGACAACCGACATAAGTTTGATGATAAAATTCTCATCTAATTCAGCATCAATTGATGCAATTCTTGATTCTAGGATGAACCTTAGGATGAGATCTATCTGCCTAGATCGAAAGCTCGGATTGTCGTGCCCCCGACGGTGAGTAATTGAAGTTTTCTCTCTCTCGAGTCTGTTTTCCGGGAAAGGTCCGTTTGAGCTCGTTCTGGCGTCAAACCTTGCGATTCAAAGTGCTATTGAATCATATGAAGATGTAAGATCTCAATTTTAAATTCAATTTCAACAATTATAAGTGTTTGATTGGTCAATTTGATAAAATCAAATTCGGTTGTGTTAATGAGTTGAAATTGGGGAAAATTTTGGAGATTTTTAAAATTCGAAGGACCAACATGAAAATTTATAAAATTGAGGGTCAATTGAGCATGATAAGAATGTTAGAGGGCCAATTGAGGAATTTTAAAATTTTTGGGGTAAAACTTATCATTTTTTTAAAGTAAGGGCAAAATGGTAATTTTGGAAAAAGTTGGGGGACCAAATTGGAAATTTGGAAAATTAAACCCTTTTTTGTGAAACTGAATAAATTGAGGTCCCAAGGTGAATTTTAAATGTTTTGGGACTTAATTTGAGGAAAAACTACATTAGGGACTTAAAGTTAAAGAAAAATAACTTCAGGGACCTAATTGCAAATAAATAAAAATTTTGATTTTCTCATTCATTTAGAATGAATGAAGGTTATTAGGTCGAGGGATAATGAACAAGGATTTCATATCATGTAGGAACACGAAGTACCAGGAACACCAGCAAGGACAAGCTCGCGTGAATACAAAGAACCAGTCTAGTGGAATTTACTACATTAACCGGTGAGTGAGATTTTATATCATACCCAGTTGGGGATGATAAGTACCTTGAAAGGAAAATCCACTACTTAGTGGTATTTTAAACATCACAACTTATAGGAGTGATGTAAAAATGAAGCGAAAAAACTACTTATAGATTGTAAGTAGATCATACCCAGTTGGTATGATGAAACTTTCTCGAATGAAGTGTAAAACATGTTTATCGTTTATGAGCGGAGATATCCTCATACTCGGTTGGTATGATGGATAGTTGAAAATTTATTTTGTCGGAAGTGCTCTCCCTTGACTGTGTGCCACTGCTTAAATGATTTGGGAGACCTTGATGGGTGCTCGGATAGCTATGTTAGGTCGGAGCCCTCGATTTTGGAACTTGGGGGCTAATATGCTCGATTTTGAAAATCTCATACAGTGGACCCAAGGCTAGTTGGCACGAGCAGGAGTTCATAAACAATCATGAGTTATATGCCATAAAACTTTAAATAAATGAATTATTTGGCCATGGTACCAAGACAGGACCGACATACTGAATTAACTAGTAGCAGTGCGACATGATAGGTCGACGGACGAGTCAAGACAAATAACTGCAGGTTGAGTTGAGGGTTGGGGCCATTGGACTAGTGGCACCACAGATTATATGGCAAGATGTGAAAATAATGATTGTATATACATTGTGATTACGGGACCTTCAAGATACCCAAGAGGGGTAGTTATGTGTCCTAGGGCCCTAGACGACCTAGTGGGTATAAGGGCAGATTGTTAGACCAAGTGACCTTGCGAAGCTCGACGTAGCTTTAAGTGCATGAGACCATGGTGGGGTCGAGATGAGGTCTCTATCCTCATATGGACATAGAGAATTGATTTTGGGATTGAGGGTCGGATCTCACGTACATCCACTCATTCTCAGGTTAGAAGTGGACGTGCTTCTACCTAGGTGGTCGGTAAAGTCGCTTCTACGCCACAAGTGGGTTCAATGGACGGGTTGGCCTACGATTGTGTGATTGACCTTTATGATGAAGGATGTGTGTTGAGTGATAACACACTGTGATTAATAAGAAATGGTGATAAAAATAGAGATTTGAAATGAAAGGATTTTTAAAAGAAAGGAGTCTGGCACACTTCAAATAGATCCCAATTCGATCGAATTTTTCAAATATAAAAATTTCTAAATTCATTTTCTATCCAATTGTGGCCTCAAATCTCAAATTTGAATATTTTAAGCCACCTAGAAAAATAAATTTAGAATTCGGTTCAATAGTAGTTTAAACCAGTCCAAACTGGTTCGGATTTGATTCACCTGAACCGGTTTGGTTTTTATCTACAATTCATTTTCAAGTCTATTTTTATGACTTTTGGGTCACTCGGGATCCATAAATTTCCCGATTTGCCCTTGCTCTATTGGTTCCGGTTCATGAACTGACTCGTCACAAACCGGTTTAATCCAGTTGGATCCGGTTCATCTAAACTGTCTGGTTTTTCTCTTCCAATTTGTCCTAAGGTTCTTTTCCAAGATTTTATGAACCCTTTGAATCACCTGGGAGTTTTAAATTTCCAAATTTCCCATTCCCAAATGATCGAGTTTGTGGATCGGTTCGGTTTTGTTACTCGGTTTGACCAGTTCTTTTTCCCAGTTTTCCTTAACTCGAAAGGGCAGGGTTTACATCAATAGCCCGACACATAAAACCCCCAAAATTCTTCACTATGTATGCTTAGTGGGACGAGACCTCATTTCCCCTACTACCTCGGTCTCGCGTAGGAAGCTCCTCGGCTTCACAACCTAATGATCGATGAAACTGCCCTTTATGTTCCCTGGGTCATCCAGCAGTCCTTGGGCTCAATCACTATCTCATGCCAAGTGTCATGATGGCACGAACATCACAATAAATGCACAATCAACAATCTTTTAAATTATAGCATTTATCATTGGCCCTCTTGCACAACGGTCTATTGGCTTGGCTTCGGCCCACCACACATACTAGTCCAACATATTGGACGACCTAGTTTCAGCAGAGCAGTGGTTTTGCCCAACAAGCTTAACAACTCAGCTTGGCCCGATGAGTATCAAGCAAGGTTTCCATTATTTAGGTATTTTAGCCTCATATATCACATGTATGTTCTGGACGGGTCCATGCTCATATCCATTGGCCTTGGGCCTACTAACATCTCAAGCGTAAGCCCGAAATTAGCTCCCAAATGTTTTAAGCAAAGTCACCGAGTCAAGGGATGCTAATTCTAAGAAAATAGTTTTCAAAGTTGAACTGTCATTTAAACTAGAGCTAGTCAAGGGGGATCTAGTAGGATCAAATTATGCTACAATTTGTTGTTGCCATGCAAGAATTTGAAGAGAGAAGTTTTGGTTGGTGCATCTTTGAAATTTGAAAATTCCAATGAGGGGAGGCAGAATTGAGCTTACAGGGGCTTGTAGGGGTGTTGTGGAGGGTCTTAGGTGGTTAGTGATGGCCAATTGGGTGGTGGAAGGGCCAAAAGTGGTGAGGTGGCGTCGGGCATGAGCTCACTGGTTCGAGCTCCGAAGCAGCTTCACTATGCGATTCTCTATGCACTTCCCCGAACGTCCTCTGGCTATTCTGAGAAGGTCTGGAGCTAGAGAACTCTTCCCCAATTCCAATGCCACCCTTCAGAGCTCCTTTGGTGGAGGTTTTGCTTGTCGTCGGAGCTCTGGTTTGCAACTCGTTAGAAAACTCACTCTTCTTCTTCTTTGCTCGATTGTAGGATGTTGAGAATGAATGAGGGGTGCTCTTTATATAGGGAGCTCGACAACTGTTCAGGCTACCTGCCAGCGTAATACTCGACCTCCGACTCAACATCCGGCAACCTAACCGAAGCGTTTTTTGAGTCGACGAAGACTCCAACTTTTCCGCCGACTCCCTCTCTCTCTCTCTTTTCTCTGTCAACGTCTGAAGGTTGAAGATGATGATGTGGCAGTCGTGCCACATGGCACACTGTGATTGGTTAGTTTTTCTGATGTGGAGTGCCATCTTGACCACCACGTCAGCCATTGACCCGTTGACCGGACACATGACGACCTATCATTGGTTGCTCATGTCTGTGTGGCATGCTGATGGGGTGCCAAATGTCCATTGACCAAACACGTGGCATGTCATGCCCCGACTCAGTTTGGTTGGATCCCCGTGGACAGCCCTCCACTCTCCCGATTTATTCCAAGTTTTCCTCTTTCAAACTATGAGGAGTAAGGCATCCTTTGTACTTGTACCTTTCTTGGAATAACAATATAAAAATTGAATGAATTAAATTTACATACCTGTTTTACAGGTTTAGCTAGCGAAAAGTCTGCGGATAGGTTTTTCCCTCGGTTACCTGTATAGGGGTAAAGGGAGGGGGTGAGTTCGATAACTCAATGAATGGGTGTTTGAAACATGAGTTTTTGAAAAATAGCTTGAATTGAAGTGTGTTGAACTCCTTATTTTCTTTGAAAATTCTTTCTTCCTCAATTTCTCAGTTTTCAAAACCATTACTCATTATTCATCACTGTCGATGTGAGTAACAATGAACACACGCCCTTCATCATGAAGAGATCACACATTTGTAGGGAAACCCATCCACTGCACCCACTTATGGTATCGGAGTGACTTTACCGGCCACCTAGATAGAAGCTCGTCCACTTCTACCTTGGGAATGAGTGGATGTACGCGACATCCGACCCTTAAACCCAAAAATAAACTCCATGTCCGAATGAGGATAGAGACCTAATCCCGACCCCCACCCCGGTCTTGTGCACATGAAGCTACATCGAGCTTCCCTGACTACTAGCACGACAAACCGCCCTTATCTCCACCATGCCATCTAGTAGCCCCTGAGATGCATCACTACCCCTCTTGGACGTCTTGATGGTCCCGAATCTCAATGCATGCACAAACAATAATTTTCCATATAAGCCATTAATCTTTGGTGCCACTGGTCCAACGGCTCCGACCCTCCACTCGACCTACAACTATTTGTCTAGACCAATCTGTCGATTGGGTCTTGTCGCACTGCCGCCAATCCATTGAGTATGTCGGTCCTGTCTTGGTACCATGGCCAAATCACATCATTTATTAAAATTTTCATGGCTTAACATCATATTTGTTTATGAGCTCCTGCTCATGCCAACTGGCCTTGGGCCTATTGTACGAGATTTTTAAAATCGGGCATTTTAGCCCCCAAGTTCAAAAATCGAGGCCTCTAGTATAAATGAGCTTTTCGAGCTCCCGTCAAGAAGGTCTCCCAAAATCTTTAAGCAATGGCGAACAGTGAGGGGAGAACACTTCTAACAAAATATGTTTTCACTCATCAATCACACTAATTGGGTGCGATGACATCTCCACTTATAAACGGTAAATGTGTCATGCCCCAACATGGTTTGGTCGAAATCCCCGTGATCAACCCACTACTTTCCTAGCTCACTAAGGGTTGCCCCTTTTATAAACCATGAAAAGTAAGGTGTCCTTTAAACCTGCACCTTTACTGGAATAACATAACTAAAAAATGCATAAAATTTTAAAGTTATCATACTTGCCTTACAGGTTGTATTAGTTGGTAGTCTTTGGGTAAGCTTTCCGAGGTTACTTGAAAGGGATATAAGGGAGGTATTAGTTTGACATCTCAGTTAATGGGTGTTTAACGTTTGACTTTTAGAAAAAAAAATAGTTTGAATCAGGAGTGTGCCAGACTCCTTATTTTTCTTTAAAAAAATATTTCATTCTCAATTCTTTGTTTTCATAACCATTTCTCATCATAACGATGTGTTTATCAACCAACACATGCCCTTCATCATGAAGGAACTCACAATCGCAGGCCAGCCCATCCATTGTACCCACTTGTGGCATCGGAGTGACTTTACCGGCCACCTAGATAGAAGTACGTCCACTTCTACCCTGAGAATGAGTGGATGTTTGCGACATCCAACCCTCAATCCCATACAAAACTCCATGTCCGTATGTGAACAATGACCTCATCCCGTCCCCACCCCGGTCTCATACGTAATGAAGCTACGTCAAGCTTCACAAGACTTCTAGTACGACTAACTGCCCTTATCTCCACGACGTCGTCCAAAGCCCTCGAATGCATCACTACCCCTCTTTGGCATCTTGAAGGTCTCGTAACATAGTGCATGCATAAATTAACAATTTTTCACATAAGCCATATAATATGTGGTGTCAATGGTCCAACGACCCCGATTCTCAACTCGACTTGTAGCTGTTTGTCATGACTAGTCCATAGAACTGTCATGTCGCACTGCCGCTAGTCCATCGAGTATGTCGGTCCTGTTTCGGTACCATGGCCAAACAACTTATTTACTTAAGTTTTCATGGCTTAATAATCATGTTTGTTTGCGAGCTACTGCTCATACCAACTGGCCTAGGGCCCACTATTTGAAATTTTCAAAATCGGGCATATTAGCCCCCAAGTTCCAAAATTGAGACCTCTAGCCTATATGAGCTTATTCAAGCCCTTGTCAAGAAGGTCTCGCAAAAATTTGAAGTAGTGGCACATAGTCAGGGAAGAACAGTTCCAAAAAATAAACTTTTCTATCATCCATCACACTAACCAAGTATGAGGACATCTCCGCTTATAACTGATAAATAGGTTTTCCACTTCCTTCTAGGAAGTTTCATCATATTAAACAGGTATGATCTACTTACAACTAGTAAGTAGTTTTACCGTATGATTTCCACATCTCTCCTCTCAGGTGTGATGGTTAAAATACCACTTAGCAGTGGGTTTTCATTTTCGAGGTGCTAATCATCCCAACCGGGTACGATATTAAATACCACTCACCTGATAGTGTAGTAAATTTCCTCTTAGCCGGCTTGTTGCCTTTACGTGAACTTGTCTTAGCTGCCGTTCTCAGTACTTCATGTTCCTACATGATATGAACATTATTGTTCATTATCCTTTGGCCTAATAGCCTTCATTCATCTCAAATGAATGAGAAAACTAAACTTTTTATTTATTTGCACTTAGGTCCCTAAAGTTATTTTTCTTTAACTTTAAGTCCCTAATGCTGGTTTTTCCTCAAATTGAGTCCCAAAACTTTTAAAACTCACCTTGGCACCTCAATTTATTCAAATTAAAAAAAAGGGTTCAATTTTCTAAATTTCCAATTTGGTCCCCAACTTTTCTAAAATTACAAATTTGCCCCTACTTTACAAAAATGATAAGTTTTGCCCCAAAAATTCCAAAATTTGTCCAATTGGTCCTCAAACATCTTTATCATGCCCAATTGGCCCTCAATTTTATGAAATTGCACTTTAGTCCCTCAAAATTTTGAAATTTCTAAATTTTCCCTAATTTTAACCTTCTAACTCAGTCGAATTTGATTTCATCAAATTGACCAATCAAATGAGTTTAATTATTGAAATTGAAGTTAGATTGGAGTTCCTACACCTTCATACGATTCAATTGCACTTTGAATCACACAATTTGATGTCAGAATGAGCTAAAATGGAGCTTCACCAAAAAACTTGACTTAGAGAGAGAAAGCTTTGAAAGTTTACTATTGGGGGCATGATGGTCCGAACTTTCAATATGGGCAGATAGCTCTTGTCTTAAGGTTCCTTCTAAGATCAAGAATTGTCAGTTCTGCTAGCTCTGTCGGTTCTCTCTCTAGCATTGATCGGAATTTACAGATAGGAGCCAAATTGACTTACCTTCCAACTCTAATTCAGCTATAAGAGGACTATGGAGGTGTTAGGAGGGCTTGATTTAGCCTAAGAATAGATCAAATTGGTCGATTTCAGCTTGGCCGAAATAGGGCAACTTTGGTCAGCTGGAGCAGCTTCACTGTTCGATCATGTTGGTGCTTCTCCGACGACCATCAGAGCAAATGAAGACTACATGCGTGTAGCTGACTTCACCCCAAATCCAAAGAACCCGACCACGCCTTCTTTGGCTAAAAAAAATGCCCAAGTCGGAGCTCTAGTTCGAGCATCACTAGAAAATGGAGTAGTAGGGAGAGAGTGGAGTTTTCAGGTGTGTGGTGGATGAATGAGGATGGGCTCTTTATATAGGAAGCTCGAGGACTTCTTGACTGTTTGATTGGCACCTTAATTATGGTCATTCATTGCATGAAACTCCCTGGCCAAAGACTTTTCATCTTTGTCGATACTGCTCAATTTTTCGGCGAGTGAATAGTGTTGTCATCTAAAGGAAGAAGACAACATTGTTCTGAATTGGTCTGAACCGGGTTTAAAGCTTAAACCGGCTGGTTCAGGCTCGATTTGATCAAATTTTTCAAAATTAAAAATTTCTAAATTCATTCTCTATCCAATGGTGGCCTCAATTCTCCAATTTGAATTTTCTAAGCCACCTAGAAAAATAAATTTAACATTTGGTTCAATAGCGGTTCAAACCGGTTCAATCAGGTTTGGATCCAGTTCACCATAACCG
This sequence comes from Trapa bicornis, assembly GCA_030064425.1. Taxonomy (NCBI): domain Eukaryota; kingdom Viridiplantae; phylum Streptophyta; class Magnoliopsida; order Myrtales; family Lythraceae; genus Trapa; species Trapa bicornis. Next base: position 10,810,645 of record CM057748.1, on the reverse strand, counting down.
GTTTGGTTTTCATCTCCAATTCATCCTAAAACCCTTTTTCATGACTTTTGTGACTCTTTAGGTCACTCGGGATCCATAAATTTCTCAATTTTCCCTTTCTCTATTGGTTTTGGTTCATAAACCGACTCGGTTCATAAACCAGCTCAAGTTCGGTTCTCCTGAACCGATCTAGTTTTCTCTCCCAAATTGTCCTAAGATCCTTTTCCAAGGTTTTATGAACCCTTTGGGTCACTCAGGAGTTGTAAATTTCCAAAATTTCCTGTTCTATTATGATCAGCTTTTGTGAATCGATTCGGTGTTTCTCGCTTGGTTTTCCTTAACTCAAAAGGACGGGGTTTACAAAACGGTATTTTCACTTCCTTCCAGGAAGTTCATCATACCAACCGGGTATGATCTACTTACAATCGGTAAGTAGTTTTTTCGCGTAGTTTCCACATCACTCCATTCAGGTGTGATGTTAAAATTTCACATAGTAGTGATTTTTCATTCCAAAGTACTCCTCATCCCAACCAGGTATGATGTGAAAATTCTCACTCACCCGATAAGTATAATGTATTTGTTCTCTTAACTGGCTCTTTGCCTCAAGTGAGCTTATCCTTTCTGGTGTTTTTGGTACTTCGTGTTCCTACACGATATGAACATCCTTTGTTCATTAACATTTGGCCCAATAGCCTTCATTAATCACGAATAAATAAAATGCCCAAACTTTTAAGTATTTGCATTTAGGTCCCTAAATTTCTTTTCTTTTAACTTTAGGTCCCTAATGCCAATTTTCCCTTAATTAAGTCTTGAAACTTTCAAAATTTTCACTTTGGGTCCTCAATTTATCCAAAATCCCAAACAAGGTTCAAGTTTCTCAAATTTCCAATTTGGTCCCCAACTTTTTAAAATTACCATTTTGCCCCTACTTTGCAAAAATGACAATTTAACCCCCAAAAATTCCAAAAATCAACCAATTGGTCCTCCAACATATTTTTCATGGCAAATTGGTCCTCAATTTTGGGAAATTGCACTTTGGTCCCTCAAATTTTCAAAATTCTCAATTTCCCCAAAAATTTCCCCCAATTTTCCCCTTTTAAACTGGCAGAATTTGATTTCATCAAATTGACCAATCAATCGAGGTTAATTGTTGAAATTGAAGGTAAAATTGAGTTCCTACACTTTCATACGATTCAATGAAACTTTGAATCGTGTCATTTGGATCCGAATTGAGCTCAAACGGAGCTTCGTCGGAAAACTAAACTTAGAGAGAGAGCTTCGGAAGCTTACCGTTGGGGGTGCAATAGTCCGAGCTTTTGATCTGAGCAGATAGCTCTCATCCTTAGGTTACTCATTGGATAAATAATTGCATCAATTCATGACAAATTGACGGAGAATTTGGTTAGTGAAGTTTCGTCTGTTCTCTCTCTAACATTGATCGAAAATTATAGAGGGGAGCCAAATCGGCATACCTTTCCATTCTAATTTAGTCGTATGAGGGCTGTGGAGGTGTTGGGAGAGCTTGGTCTATTGGGTAGCTGACTTCTCCTTCAATGTTCAATCACGCTGCACAGAAAAACCCCAATGTCGAAACTCTAGTTCGAGCGTTAATGAAAATGGAACAGTAGAGAGAGAAAGGAGTTTTCAGGTGTGAGGAGGATTAATGAGGATGAGCATTTTATATAGGAAGCTCGGGGACTTCTTAGTCGTTCGATTAGCGCCTTTATGGAGGTCATTCATTGCCTGAAACTTGTTGGCCATATACTTTTCATCTTTATTGGTGCTGCTCTATTTTTCGGCAAGTGAACAGTGTTGTCATCTCAAGGAAGAAGATGACACTATTCCGAACCGGATCGGACCAGTCCGTACCAGGTTCAATGCTTAAACCGACTGGTTCATGCCCGATTCGATTGAGTTTTTCAAAATTAAAATTTTGTAAATTCATCTAAATTCATTCTCTATCCAATGGTGGCTTCAATTCTCCAATTAAAATTTTCTAAGCCACCTAGAAAAATAAATTTAGAAACTAGTTCAATAGTGGTTCAAACTGGTTTATGTCCGGTTCACTTGAACCGGTTTGGTTTCCACCTCTAATTCATCCTAAAGTCCCTTCTCATGACTTTTAGGACTCTTTAGGTCACTCGGGATTTATAAATTTCCCGATTTTCCCTTTCTGTATTGGTTACTATTTCTAAATTAACTCGGTTCTCTCTTTGAAAATGATTGGTTCTTTTCCCGGTTTTTCTTATTATTAAAGGACAAAGTTTACAATAGTGATGAGGAGGTATGGATTATCAATCTTTAGGAGGGTTGAACTACCATACTCTCGAGGTCAAACCTCATCTTTGGAATAGAAGGAACCAAGTATGAATGCTTGCAATCGGTGTGAGATGTACCATGAAGGCCCATGTCCCCTAGAGAAACAGTGTCAACTTCCAAATATTCAGAGGTAGAGCCTCGTCATCAACTAGTGGTCAACTCTAATTTAGTCAATAAAGTTTGACTAGAGTTGTAGGAGTGGGAGCAACTTCCATTTTTTGCAATAGGCCATAATTTTGGCTAATAAAAGTAAGATAATAAAAACTTTACACATTTAAAAATTTTTGTTATTTCATTTGCATAAAGAAAGGCCTTTAGTAAAGGACAAAGCATGTATGATAGAGAATTTTTTGGGGCAACAATAGCCGAAAGGAATTGATGAAGAAGAGTCAATTACATTAAAGAAGTGTACTCAAGCAGTAGGGAAAAGTGAACTCAGTCTTACAAAGATTTCAAGCTTGTCATGCAAAGTTTAAAAAATTTAAGAGAGATTCGGTAAATCCTAGACGCTCTTGCCAAGGAAGTTCGGATATTTGGGAGCCAATACCCAGAACCTTTCCCCTTAAAGAGTAAACTTGGAAATGGAATACAAGTGGAAATAAGGATCGAGTATAAAATGAAGAAGGAATACTTACAAGAGTTCAAGAGGAGAACTAACCCTAAGGAATGGGTGAATTGGACGGAGACATCAAGGGATATCAAACTTTTGATGGGATAAGTACCCATAAAGAAGGATCAAAGGGGGAGGCCCTCGAATATGTGGAAGGTGATGTACCAAAGAAGAAATCCTGAGGTGGTATGTACTCCAATTAAAGAATAATTCAATCAAATTAAAGGGACAAGGAATATGAGTACTTAGGGATACCGAGGAGAATGAGTTAAGTCCACTCCCACTAAATAGAGTTCGAGAATGGATGGCATGGCATGGCATGAAGTATACGAAATAAGACCCTGGTGACATAAATTATTTGGATAAGGCATTAAGTACAAAGAATAAGTCCAAATGCGACAACAAAATGTGTATAGACAAGCATACCACAGAGGTGTGAGTGTAAGGAATAAAGTGGGGGTCTTCTAGGCAGGAAGGACCCATCCTACAAGGAGACATGAGAATGGGTGGTAGAAACCGGTGAGACAAACTGTGGTGTTGTGGTTTGGTAAACTAGAATAGAGTTACGAAAAATCCATGGAAAAATGTTCTATAAGATAAAGTGGGGATAATAGGCAAATAATGGACACATGAAGGACAGGTGAAGGATGTCCTAAAGGAATAACTACAAGTCATTAAAGGAGACATTAATCATTAAGGAAGTCCTTAAATCCCCAAACAATCCTAAAGGACATGACGTTGAAGTAAAAAAAGTGTAAGGACAGTGCATTACCAAGAGAAGTTTAGTTGTGACACCCTAACAGAAGAAAACAAGTGGTACATAGGCACTGCACACCACATCCGAAATGGAGTGATGATAAAGTATAGACAAGACCATTGTCAATAATAAAATTCCAACCAAATAAAAGCTGGTTAAGCATTCCAGAGATAGTAACCATATGACCCGAATTAACTTTTGGATGGAAACCTCAAGAGAGTGAGTCTTAATTATAAATGATATGATGATTGGACCGAAGAAAATACCTTTATGTAGACAGGTAGGAAAAGACAATCATAATGAACTCTATAGAGTAAGTGGATACTCAATGTGAGGGGAAACCCCTCAAGGATATTACCTTAAGGACGAAGTAAAAGAGAGTTCATAGTGACATCTCGCCAAGGTAATTATATGAGTGAGGGAATGCTCAAGGGAAAAGAATTGAGAGGCCAGATCACTAAGAGAACCTCACCTCGAATTTGAATGCCTAATCATGCCACTAAGAATGATGAAAAAATAATTATTAGAGAATGGATACCCCAAGGTGGGAAAATGAAGGATTTAAAGTCCAAGATGAGAGTTAGGACATGTTATGCTCCCAAAAGAGATGATATAGATATAGAGTATGGTAAGAGTGGTACAATTGGAAATGACGTGAAACATTCAAAATACTCCGGCCAAAATGATTATAAGAAATAGTTGATAACCATCTAGAATGAATGGTTAGATGAGGAGAATAAAGAGGTAATGAGAAAGGTCATGGAGAACTTCCCGTTTGACGTAATGGTTACTTCAAGAGTGGATGGACTTGAGAGTAAAAGAAATTAATATTTCCATTGGTAATAATCTAACAAAAAATGAGTAATAGAACACTCTGATAGAGTAAGTAGAAGAGCTTGGAAGAATAAGCATGAAGCCTCGAATTAAGCTTCGTTGAAGTACCATTTAATGGATGAAATGGTGAGGATTCGGTACTAGTAAAGTCTAAATAATAAAATAGAGATTTACAAAGTAAGTCAAGAATGACTAAATAATAGAGATGTATGTATTGGGCATTTGAAAAATGTTCAAGGTAATTGAGGAAAACTACCAAACAAGAAGAATGGGAATGGTCTCAAAATTGCTTACGGATTGATAAGTGAACATTTGTCACACAAATGTTCTAAAAAGTATATTGGGTGAAAGTATTTTGATGTGTTAAGTACATGTAAATCCAAACGACTAAAATGGAATAACCATGGGAAGAAGGGTCACTCATCGGACCATGAATGTGTCTAGAGAAGAGCCAAATGCTTATAAGTGAGATAAGCAGCCTTTGAGCTATGAAGCTAAAGATGGAAAAAATGATAAAGTTAAGGGATCCTTAAGGAAGGAACCACAAATTTAAAGGATTATACATAATGATTGTTTGAGATAAATAATTAAAGTCATGGGTTTGGATAAGGCGTGGAATTCCTGAGTAAATGAGATTTCACCCACACTAGACAAGTGAAAAATGAAATGGCTGGACCCCAAACATTGATTGAGAATCATGTTCTCAAGATGAGGGTGTAAGATAAGAGAATGCGACTCCAGATGTCTTGGATATTCAACTGACACCACATATGGAAAAATACATGGCAACTCTTAAGCAAGGGTCCCAATGTGTCCTTTAGACAAAAAAGATAACAAAGATCCCCAAGGAAAAGATAAGGGTTTGTGTCACACCCCAACCCGGTTTGGTCAGATCCTCGTGAGCAACCTGCTACTCCCTTTGGTCCATTAAGGGTTTCACCCTTTCTAAAGCGCGAGAAGTAAGGCATCATTTTTCCTATTTTTCCTGGAATAGCATTATACAAAACTGAGTATTTTAAAACAGACATACCTGTCTTCTTACTATTCCAAATTAAGAGGGTCTTTCCTCGGTTACCTGAAAAGGGTAAAAAGAGAGGGGGTGAGTTCTACAACTCAGTGAGCAAGTGTTGGGAGTGAGTTTTCAAGAAAACAACTTTATTCAAACCGTGCCAAGGTTATCATTCCTTTAAGAAGGATCTTTCCTCAAATTTCAATTTTTCAAAACCTTTTTCCATTACCATTAGGTGTGTTTAGCAAACAACATACACCCTTCATCAGGAAGGGTACATACATTTGCAGGTGCAGTTCGTCCACTACACCTACTTGTGGATCGGAGCATATTTACCGTCCACCAAGATAGAAGTTTGTCCATTTCTACCTTGGGTATAAGTGGATGTTCTCGACATCCCCTCAGACCCAAATGCCACTCTGTCTTCATATGAGGACATAGACCTCATCTCGACCCCACTCCGGTCTCATGCACAAGAAGCTACTCTGACCTTCCCGACTAACTGGCACGATGAAGTGCCCTTATCTCTACCATGCCGTCCAGTAGCCCTTAGGACCCATCACTACCCCCCTAAGGTGTCTTGATGGCCCCGTACCACAAGTGCATGCACAAATAACAGTTTCACATATGGCCATTATCTTTAGTTCTAATGGTCTAACAACCTCGACCCTTAACCCAACCTGCAATTGCTTGTCTAGGGCGGTCCGTCGACTTGGCCCTGATGCATTACCACCAATCCATCAAGTATTATCGGCCTTGACTTGGTACCATGGCAAAATCACACAACAATTTCATTAGAAATTTTCTTGGCTTTATTTACTCAAGTTTACTTACGAGCTCCTGCTCGTGCCCATTGCCCTTGGGCCCATTGCACATGATTTTCCAAAACTGGGCATTTAGCCCCATGAGTTCAAAAACTGAGGCCTTTGTCCTATCTGAGCTTTTCTAGCTCTCCTCAAGAAGGTCTTTCAAATCTTTTAAGCATTGGCAAACAGTCTGGGGAGAACACTTCTGACAAAAAGATTAATTTCAACTTTAACCAGGTGTGATGATATCTCCGCTTACAGCCGGTAAGTGGGTTTCTCCTTTCCTCAAGAAAGTTCATCATACCAACCGGGTATGATGTTAGATAATCCCACTCACAACTGGTAAGTAGGTTTTTAACTTTAAATTTGCTCATCACCCCAACCGGGTATGACGTTAAATATGCCCACTCACCAGATGAGAGTGATATATTCCTCTCTAGTCAATTTCTGACTCCACGCTAGATTTTCCTTGCTAGCGTTCCGGTCTCTCGTGTTCCAACACAATTTGGACATCTTTAATAATTATGTTTTGGCATAATAGCCATCGTTTTCTCACGTATGAGCAACTATGCTCAAAATTGTTAATTAATTGTACTTAGGTCCCTAAGTTCATTTTTCCTTAACTTTAGGTCCCTAATGCCAACTTTTCCCCAAATTAAGTCCCAAGGCTTCCAAAATTCCCTTTGAATCACAATTTACTCAAAATTATATAAGGGGTCAAGTTTTCCAATTTTTTAATTTGTTCCCAACTTTTCAAATATTACAAATTTGACCACACTTTCCAAAAATGGAAATTTGACCCCACATGTTCCAAAATTTGACCAATTGGTCCCTCAACATCTTTCACATGGCCAATTGGCCTTTAATTTTGGGAAATTGCAAAGAGGTCCCTCAATTTTATGATATTCCAAATTTTCCCCAAAATTTTTCCCAATTTCTCCCTTACAAACTGACCAAATTTGATTTCTTCAAATTGGCCATTCAATCGGGGTTGATTGTTCCAATTGAAGGTATGGATCAGTTCCTACACTTGCATATGATTCAATTAAGCTTTGAACTATAACATTTGGGTCTGAATTGAGCTCAAACAGAGCTTCGCTGGAAAACTACTTGTAAAAAGAGAAAGCTTCCAAAGATTATCATCGAAGGTGCGGCGATCTGAGCTCTTGATTGGGGAAGGCAGTTGTAAACCCTATTCCTTAAAGTTAAGAAAACCAAGAAAAGAACCGGTCAACCCAAGTGAGAAAATCGAACCGGTTCACGAAACCCAATTGTTAAAAAAAGGGCAAATTGGGAAATTTACAGCCCCTGAGTGACCCAAAGAGTTACAAAATCTTGGAAAAGGATTTTTGGATGAATAGGAAGAGAATACCAAACCGGTTCAGGTGAACTAAACCAAAATTGGATTGAACTGGTTTGAACCACCATTGAACCATTTTCTAAATTCATTTTTCTAGGTGGCTTAAAGTATTCAAATTGGGGAATTGAAGCCACATTAGATAGAGAATGAATTTAGATGAATTTAGAAATTTTTAATTTTTAAAAACTCGGTCAAATTGGGCCTAAACTAGCCAGTTTAAGCATTGAACCCAGTTTGGACCGGTCCGGTCCGGTTTGGAACAGTGTCGTCTTCTTCCTTTAGATGATAGCACTGTTAACTCACCGGAAAAAATGAATAGCACCGACAAAGGTGGAAAGTCTCCGTTCAGGGCATTTTAGGCCATGAATGAGTGCCATAAAAGCGCCAATCGTACGGCCAGAGAGTGTCTCCGGGCTCCCTATATAAAGAGCTCCTCTCCATTCATCCTACTCACAATTGAAAACTACTCTCTCTCTACTGCTCCAATTTCCAGTGAATCTCAAACTAGAGCTCCGACTTGGATATTTTTTTGAGCCTTTGAAGGTTATGTCAGGTTCCTTAGATTTAGGGAGAGTTCAGCTACCCAACGACAGTCTCCATTTGATCTGAGGATTGCTAGAGAAGCTCTAGCGGAACGAAGCTGCCCTGTTTCGGTCGAGCTGAAAATGATGGAATTCAGCCCTCCTCTAGCCAATCCAAGCTCTCCCAACATCCCTACAGCCCTTAGACGACCTCAATTGAGCTAAAAGGTAAGCTAATTCGGCCCTTCTCTGTCGTTGTAGGACGAAGTTAGAGAGAGAAACTGCAGAATTTCACTGACAAAATTCTCCCTTAATTCGAGGACAATTGTAGAAATTCTTGATACTAGAAGTTACCTCAAGAAGAGAGTTATCTTCCCTGATAAAGAGATCGAACTCCCGCACCTCCGACGGTAAGTTTTCTCTCTCTAAATTCAGTTTTCCAGCGAAGCTCCATTTGAGCTCAATTCGGACCCAAATGACACGGTTCAAACTTAATTGGATCATATGGAAGTGTAGGAACTGATCTGTAAACCCCTCACTTTTGAGTTAAGGAAAACCGGGAAAAGAACCGGTCAAACCAAATAAGAAAACCGAGCCGGTTTACATTTGGGAACAAGCAATATGGAAATTTACAACTTTCGGGTGATCCAAAGGGTTCATTAAACCTTGGAAAAGAAACTTAAGACAAATTAGAAAATAAAAACTAAATTGGTTCAGGTGAACTAGATTCCATAAGAACTTTAAAATTAAGTGTGCTTGCCTGAGGGTAGTGTTAGGATGGGTGACCTCTTGGGAAGTATGATTTTTTTGTAACCCGAAATTTCGGTCAAAAATTTTTATGCAAACATACGGCTTATCATAAATAGCCATAAATTAATATATATTTAATTATTGGAATTAATACAAATAATTTAATACCAAAATTAAATTATTGAAATTAATACCAATAATTTATGGCAATATTAATACTAGTAATAAATCTCTCCCATTTAATACACGATTTTACACCCATATAAAGAGGTCATCCCATTCATTCTTCTCACACCCGAACACTTCTCTCTCTCTCTCTACTGCTCCATTTCCCGGTAAAGCTTAAACCAGAGCTTCGACTTGAACATTTTTCTTAACCTTGGAAGTAGAGGTCATGCTCTTTAGAACTGGGGAGAAGTCAGCTATAGGATAGCAAACTCTAGTCAATCCGAGAATTACTAGAAAAGCACCGACATGATGGAACAGTGAAGCAGCTACGGCGGACCGAAGCTGCCCTATTTTGGCCAAGCTGAAATTGGCCATTTCAAGCCCTCCTTAGGCCAAACCAAGCCCTCCCAACACTTTCTCAACCTTTCTATGGCCGAATTAGGACCGAAAGGTAAGCCAATTCGGGTCCCCTTTGCAATTTTCAATCAGTGCTAGATAGAAGGTCGACCGAATTTCAATGACGAAATTCTAATCCAATTCCACATCAATTGATGCGATTCTTAATTCTAGGATGAACCTCAGGATGAGAGCTATCTGCCCAGATCAAAAGCTCGAACCGTCCTGCCTTCACCAGTGAGTAATCGAAGCTTTCTCTCTCTATAGTTCATTTTCTGGCGAAGCTCCATTTGAGCTCGTCCCGGTGTTAAAACTTGCGATTCAATTTCTAAAGAATCGTATGAACATGTAGAAACTCAAATTCAACTTCAATTTCAACAATTGGAAACGTTTGATGGTTCAATTTGATGAAATCAAATTCGGCTATGTTAAGAAGTTGGAATTGGGGGAAATTTGGGGATTTTAGAAATTCCAAGGATCAAAATGAAATAATATGAAATTGAGGGTCAATTGGGCATGAAAATAATGTTGGAGGACCAATTGAGGAATTTTGAAATTTTTGGGGCAAAATTTACCATTTTTTAAAGGAAGGGCAAAATGGTAATTTTGGAAAAGTTGGGGGACCAAATTGGAAATTTGGTAAATTAAACCCCTTTTTGTGAAATGGAATAAATTGAGGTTCTATGATAAATTTTAGAAGTTTCGGGACTCAATTTGAGGAAAAACCGACATTTGGGACTTAAAGTTAAAGAGAAATAACTTAAGGGACCTAATTGCAAATAAATGAAAGTTCGACTTTCTCATTCATTTGGAATGAATGAAGGCGATTAGGCCGAAGTATAATGAACCAAAATCTTCATATCGTGTAGGAACACAAAGTACCGAGAATGCCAGCAAGGACAAGCTCGCATGAATACCAAGAACCGGTCTAGTGGAATTCACGGCATTAACGGGTGAGTGGGTTTACTAACAACATACTCGGTTGGGATGATGAGCACAACTTAAAATTTTAAAACCACTTACCGGTTGTGAGTGGGAATTTTATATCATACCCGGTTGGGGATGATAAGTACCTCGGTATAAAAACCCATTGCTTAGTGGTATTTTTAATCATCACTACTTAGAGAAAGTGATGTGAAAGTTATGCGGAAAAACTACTTACGGGTTGTAAGTAGATCATACTCGGCTAGTATGATGAGACTTCCTCGAAGGAAGTTGAAAACCCGTTCATCGGTTATGAATGGAGATGTCCTTATACCGGTTTGTATGATGGACAGTAAAAACCTATTTTTGTCGGAAGTGTTCTCCCCTGACTGTGTGCCAATGTTTAAACAATTTGGGAGACCTTCTCGATGGGAGCTCAAATACCTCTGATAGGCCGGGGGCCTCAGTTTTGGAACTTGGGGGCTAAATACCCAATTTTGAAAATCTCGTACAGTGGGCCCAAGGCTTGTTGGCACGAGCAGGAGCTCATAAATGAACATGATATATGTGCCATAAAACTTAATAAGTGAATTGTTTGGCCATGGTACTAAGATAGGATCGACATGCTCAGTCAACTAGCGGTAGTGCGACATGACAGGTCGACAGACCAATCAAGACAAATAACTATGAGTTGAGTTGAGAGTCGAAGCCGTTGGACTAGTGGCACGATAGATTACATGGCAATATGAGAAAACATTGTTTGTGCATGCACTGTGAGTACAAGATCATCAAGACGCCCATGAGGGGTAGTGATGCGTCCTAAGGGCACTGGACGACCCGGTGGCTATAAGGGCAGTTCGTCCTTCTAGGTGTCTGTGCAAAATTTGGAGTAGCACAAAGCGCATGAGATTGGGGTGGGGACAGGATGAGGTCTCTGTCCTTATACGGAAACGAAGAAGTAATTTTGGGATTGTCGGTCGGATGTCACGTACATCCACTCATTTCCAGGGTAGAATTAGTCATGCTTCTATCCGGGTGGCAGGAAAAGTCGCTCCGAAGCCACTAGCAGGTTTAGTAGTGATACTGACTTATGAATGTGCGTAACCTTCATGATGAAGGATGTGTGTTGGGTGATGACACACCGTTGTAACTAAGAAATAATGGAAAATCCCAAATTTTGAAATGAAGTGATTTTTTAAAAGAAAGGAGTTTGGAACACTTCATATAAATGTTTTTTTTTAGTCAAAAGATTTGAATCTCATTCACTGAGTAGTCGTACTCACCCCCTCCCTTATATCCCTTTCAGGAAATCCCAAAAAGCCTACCCTTAAAGACCGTCAACTAAGATGCCTGTAAGACAGGTATGTAAAGTTTTAAATTTCATGCAATTTTGATTGTGCTATTCTAGGAAAAGGTGCAGGTTAAAGGACGCCTTACTCTTTACAGTTTACAATAAGGGGAAACCTTTTAATAAACCAAGAGAGTGGCGGGTTGATCATGGGGATCTGACCTGTCACGCCCCGATCCAGTTTGGTCGGATCCCCTTGATCAACCCACCACTCTCTCGGTTTATTAAAGCATTTCCCCTTATTGTAAATCGTAAAGAGTAAGGCGTCCTTTAACCAAAACCTTTTCCTATAATAGCATAATCAAAACTGCATGAAATTTAAAACTTTACATACCTGTCTTACAGGCATCTTAGTTGACGGTGTTTAAGGGGAGGCTTTCCGAGATTTCTTGAAAGGGATATAAGGAATGGGGTGAGTATGACTACTCAGTGAATGGGGTTTTTAAAAGCTTTTGACTTTTAAGAAAAACATTTATATGGAGTTTGCCAGACTCCTTTGTTTTCAAAAATCCCTTCATTTAACAATTTGGGTTTTTCCACCATTTCTTATTTACCACGGTGTGTCATCACCCAATACACATCTTTCATCATGAAGGTTACACACATTCGTAAGTCAGTATCATTACTGAACCCGCTAGTGGCTTCAGAGTGACTTTTCCTACCACCCGGATAGAAGTACGACAACTTCTACCCTGGGAATGAGTGGATGTACGTGACATCCGACCCACAATCCCGAAATCACTTCTTTGTATCCGTATGAGGACAGAGACCTCATCCTGTCCCCACCCCGGTCTCATGCGCTTGGTGCTACTCCAGATTTTGCACAGACACCTAGAACGACGAACTGCCTTATAACCACCAGGTCATCTAGTGCCCTTAGGATGCATCACTACCCCTCATGGGCGTCTTGATGATCCCGTACTCACAATGCATGCACAAACAATGTTTTCTTATATTGCCATGTAATCTGTGGTGCCACTAGTCCAACAGCCCTGACTCTCAACTCAACCCGTAGCTGTTTGTCTTGACTAGTCCGTCGACCTGTCATGTCGCACTGCCGCTAGTTGACTGAGCATGTCGGTCCTATCTTGGTACCATGGCCAAACAATTCACTTATTTAGTTTTATGGCACATATATCATGTTCGTTTACGAGCTCCTACTCGTGCCCACTAGCCTTGGGCCCACTGTACGTGATTTTTAAAATTGGGCATTTAGCCCCCAAGTTCCAAAACCGAGGCCCCCGGCCTATCAGAGCTATTCGAGCTCCCATCGAGAATGTCTCCCAAATTGTTTAAGCATTAGCACACAGTCAAGAGAGAGCACTTCCGACAAAACATATGTTTTCACTGTCCATTATACCAACTAGTATAAGGACATCTCTATTCATAACCGATGAACGGATTTTCAACCTCCTTCGAGGAAGTCTCATCATACCAACCGGTAAGTAGTTTTTCCGCATAATTTTCACATCACTTTCTATAAGTGGTGATGATTAAAATACCACTAAATAGTGGGTTTTTTTTATACCGAGGTACTTATCATCCCCTACCGGGTATGATATAAAATTTCCACTCACAACCGGTAAGTGGTTTTTATCTTTAATTTGTGCTCATCATCCCAACCGGGTATGATGTTAGTAAACCCACTCACCTGTTAACGTAGTGAATTCCACTTGACTGGTTTTTTGTATTCACGCGAACTCGTCCATGCTGGCGTTCCCGATATTTCGTGTTCCTACACAATATGAACATCCTTATTCATTATTACTCGGCATAACAGCCTTCATTCATTTCCAATGAATGCGAAAACCCAAACTTTTAGTTATTTGCAATTAGGTCCCTAAAGTCATTTCTCTTTAACATTAAGTCTCAAATCTCGGTTTTTCCTCAAATTGAGTCCCATAACTTTTAAAATTTATCTTGGGACTTCAATTTATTCAATTTCACCAAAAAGGGGTTTAATTTACCAAATTTCCAATTTGGTACCCCAATTTTTCCAAAATTACCATTTTGCCCTTCCTTTACAAAAATGGTAAGTTTTGCCCCAAAAATTCCAAAATGCCTCAATTGATCCTCCAACATTATTTTCATGCCCAATTGACCCTCAATTTCATAAAATTGTATTTTGGCCATTTGAATTTCGAAAATCCCCAATTTTTCCCCAATTTCAACTTTTCAATACTACCGAATTTGATTTCATCAAATTGACCAATCAAACACTTCAAATTATTGAAATTGAGTTTCTGCAGGTTCATATGGTTCTAAGAAACTTTGAATTGTAGATTTTAATGCCGGAACGAGCTCAAACGGAGCTTTGTCGGAAAACAGACTATAGAGAGAGAAAGCTTCGATTTCTCATCGGTGAGGGCATGGCGGTCTGAGCTTTCGATCTGGCAGATAGCTCTCATCTTAAGGATCATCCTAGAATCAAGAATCACATCAATTGATGCCGAATTGAGTTATAATTTCATCATTGAAATTCTATCGGTTCTCTCTCTAGCACCTACCGGAAATTGCAGAGGGGAGTCGAATTGGCTTACCTTTCAGTCCTAATTCGGCCGTGGAAGGGCTGAGGAAGTGTTGGGAGGGCTTGGTTTGGTCTGAGGATGGCTCAAAATGGCCGATTTCAGCTTTGCCGAAATAGGGCAGCTTCAGTCCGCCGAAGTTGCTTCACTGTTCCATCATGTCAGCGCTTCTCTAGTGATTCTCAGATTGACTGGAGTTTTCTATCTGATAGTTGACTTCTCTCCGGTTCTAAAAAGCTCGACCTCTCCTTCCGAGGGTAAGAAAAATGTTTAAGTCGAAACTCTAGTTCGAGCTTCACCGGGAAATGGAGCAGTAGAGAGAGAGAGAGTAGTGTTCAAGTGTAAGGAGAATGAATGGGGAAGACCTCTTTATATAGGTATAAAACTGTGTATTAAATGGGAGAGATTTATTATTAGTATTAATATTGCCATAAATTATTGGTATTAATTCCAATAATTTAATTTTAGTATTCAATTATTTGTATTAATTCCAATAATTTAATTTGGGTATTAAATTATTGGTATTAATTACAATAATTAAATATATATTAATTTATGGCTATTTATGATAAGCCGTACATTCACATAAAATTTTTTAACCGAAATTTCGGGTTACAAAAAATCAAACTTCCCAGGAGGTCACTACTCTCAAGCAAGCAATCTTAACTTTAAAGTTCTTATTAAATCTAGTTCACTTGAACCAATTTGGTTTTGGTGTTTTAATTTATCTTAAGTTTCTTTTTTCAAGGTTTAATAAACCCTTTGGATCACCCGTAAGTTGTAAATTTCCATATTTCTTATTTCCAAATGTAAACCGGCTCAGTTTTCTAATTTAGTTTGACCGGTTCTTTTCCCAGTTTTCCTTAACTCAAAAGTGCGGGGTTTACACGACCAAACTGGGTCGGGGCGTGACATGATCCATATCTTCAATTGGAGCAATTAAACCCGATTGAATGGTCAATTTGATAAAATCAAATTCAACTAGTTTGAAAGGGGGAAATTGGGGAAAAATTAGGGAATTTCATAAATTTGAGGGACCAAATTGCAATTTCCAAAAATTAAGGGTAAATTGACCATGAAAAGGATGTTGGAGGACCATTTGGTTGATTTTTTAAAATAATTGGGGTCAAATTGTCATTTTTGTAAAGTAAGGGCAAAATGGTAATTTTTTAAAAGTAGGGGACCAAATTGGTAATTTGGGAAACTTGAACCCCTTGAGTAATTTTGAGTAAATTGAGGGCTCAAAGTGAATTTTGGAAGTTTCAGGATTCAATTAGGGGAAAAGTTTGCATTAGGGACCTAAAGTCAAGGAAAATTAACTTTAGGGACCTAAGTGCAATTAATTGGAAGTTTTGAGTTTAGTCGTTCATATGTGAGAAATGAAGCCTGTTAGACCAAGTATCAATAGATAAGGTTGTCCAAATCATGTAGGAGCACGAAGGACTAGAATGCCAGCAAGAGAAGCTTGTGTCGACTTGGGAAAAATCAACCGAGGACGAACATGTCACGGTTGATGAGTGAGTGGGTTTATGTACATCATACCTGGTTGGGATGATGAGCACTTCGGAATTGAAAAACCACTTCTATGTGGAATTTTGACATCACACCTGGTTGGAGTGATGTGAGAACTATGAGGAAAAACTACTTACTGGTTGTAAGTAGAACATACCCAGTTGGTATGATGGACTTCTTGGAAGGAAGGAGAAAACCCGCTTACCAATTGTAAGCGGAGATATCATCACACTCGGTTAGTGTGATGGATAGAAAATGATTTTGTCAAAAGTGTTCTCCCTTGACTGTGTACCAATGCTTAAAAATATTGGGAGACTTTCTTGATGAGAGCTTGAATAGGTCAGATAGGCCAAATGCCTCGGTTTTTGAACTCATGAGAGCTAAATGACGAGTTTTTGAAAAATCATGTACAGTGGGCCCAAGGCCTGTGAGCACGAGCAGAAACTCATAAACAAATATGAATAAGAAGAGCCACGAAAACTCTCATTAAAAGTGGAATTTACTGTGTGATTCCCCATGGTACCAAGTCAGGACCGACAAGGCTCGGTGAGCTAGCGGTAGTGCGTCAGGGCTAGGTCGACGGACCAATCAGATAAACAACTGTAGGCCAGGCTGAGTGTCGAGGTCGGTTGGACAGTAGGCACCAAAGAGAATGGCTAAGAAAAATTAAAACAATTATTTGTGCATGCACTTGTGGTACGGGACCATCAAGACGTCCCAGTGGGTAGTGATGGATCCTAAGGGTTACTGGACGATATAGTGGCAATAATGGAAAGAGAGGCTACTGTGTGTGGGTTTTCTCATTGTACCAGTTAGTCATGGAATTACTGAGTTTGGACTCCACGGAGTTACTATGTTTGGACTCCAATAAGCTATTGTGTTTGGGGCTTCCTGAAGCTACTATATTTGAGCTTCATGCGCACAAGACTGGGATAAGGTCTATGTCCTCATATGGACATAGAGTTGATTTTGGGTTTGAGGGACAAATGTTGTGAACATCCACTCATATCCACGGTAGAAGTGGACGGGCTTCTATCTAGGTGGCCAGTAAAGTCGCTCTGACGCCACAAGTGGGTGCAGTGGACAGACTACCTTGCAAATGTGTGATTCTTTTCCTAATGAAGGGTGTGTGTTGATTGTTAAACACACCTGATGTGGAAATTAGGAAAATGGTTTGAAAAACTTGGAATTTAAGGAAAGAATATTTTTAAAGGAAAGAATATTTTTAAAGGAAATAAGGAGTCTCTCACACTCTTATTAAAGATGTTTTAACTATGAAAACTCACTCCCAACACCCATTCACTGAGTTGTCAAACTCACCCCTCCCTTGCCCCTTTTTAGGTAACCAAGGGAAAACCCACTTAAAGACCTTTCAATAGTTGAACCTACAAGATAGGTATGTAATGTTAATATATTCAGTTTTGATTAATGCTATTTTATGAAAAATATAGGTGAAAAGACGCCCTACTCCTCACGATTTAGAGATAGGGAAAACCCTTAATAAATCGGGAGAGTGACGGGTTGTTCACAGGGATCCGACCAAATCGGGTGGGGGCGTGACAACTTGAGTGGTATCAGAGCCTATTTCCTTGAATACATTATCATGACTATATAACATAGTAACTAAGAGGAATAAATTTTAAAATTTACAGATGGCTCCCAAGAGAGGAACTAAGAGAACTAGAGCCAAAGTCAGTAACACTACCCAACAACCCCCTCCTTATGGAAACTCCCTAAGAAACTCAGACAGTTCCACCTGGACTAAGCTTAGAGCACCAGAAACTGTACAAAGAGTTCACTCGAGTGTTTGGATGGCCTAACCTCGCTCCAGAGGTGGACACCAACTCTCGAGCTAAGCTCGAGGGAGTACAATCTTATCCCCCTCCTGCTAATGTTCCTCCTCCAATTGACATCCCCAAATACCTCAAAACCCTCCGACAACTAGGATGTAAGCCATTCATAGGAGAGAAAGATGATGGAGTTGCTATGGACTGGCTGGCCTGCATCAAGAAACACATGGAGATAGTCAAGATTTTACCAAAAGATATGGTAATCCTGATAGAGTTTTTTTAGGAAGCTAGTGCAAAGAGGTGGTGGGATAACGTCAAAAGCTTACATGCCACCACCCCCACCTGAGAGCAATTTGAGGAGAGGTATACGAAGAAATAACTAGCTCTGCATCTAATCTACAAAAAGAAGCAAGACTTCCTCCGACTCCGACAAGGGCTTAACTCTATCTCGGAGTATGAAACCAAGTTTCACAAGTTAAGACCTTTTGCTCTCGACCTATCCAGACCTGCAAATGTCTGCCCATGATTCGTGAACGGTCTTAATATGGACATACGAGTCCAAATCAGAGTAAGAGGATGCCCCACAGATTAGGCTGTCGTCATCAGCATGGCCCATGTATGTGAGTGTCTAGTACAGATGAGACGCCACCGGATAGAGCAGACTGTCATGAAGAAGGAAGGAGGCCAGAATAGTCAAGGAAAACAAAAGGAGCCCAGTGGGCAGAAATGGGGAACATGAATGGGGTTCCCTACAACAATGGAAGGTTATCATACCCAAAGGTAGGCAAGTATAGCTCCACAAATGAGAAGCCCCTATTGTCCCAAGTGCTAGAAAAGCCATAAAGGACCATGTCGAGTTTGCTACAAATGTAGACCGCTTAGCCACTTTGCAAAGAGCTACCCAGCCCTTAGGGACAATATACAATGAAATACCCTACGACCACCTCAAGGAAACCCAAGGGCACTAAATGGAGGACAAGACATAGCCACTACATTGAGGGTACCAACCCAAGTATACAACCTTACCCAAGAGGAAGCAAGGGATGATCCTAGTACCATAGTTAGTACTTACCGTAGCTTTCCTAGACAAATATAGCCAAAACCCTGTAATTCATCATCGTAATAAATAAAAGTTTCATTTCCTACAAAAAATAAACTTGTGATGAGATACAAGTAGAAGAAAATCCTAAGGATATACCCACCACAACTCCATAGAAAGGGAAACAGGAAGGATGACATTCAAAGATGTCAGGAAAAGTAAATTTAAGGTTAGATGCTTTCATGTGCGAATAAAAAGGAATTTTGGGAAAGAAAGGGAAGGATTCCCCAAGGAAGGAAACTCAGGGAGACATACATGTCCCAACTAAGAAGTAATAGACCAAGTGACAAAGGATGAGAAGCTGAAGTGCATGCTGAGGTGAAAGAACCAAGGGAAGCATACTAGGAGGGCCCACATAATAAGTTAAACTTAGGGAATGGTAAATAGGTAGATAGCTTCAAAGGACGACATGACAGGTAAGAATGGGTGGGCTACCCATAATGAGGATATAAAGGAAAGAACATCTGAGAAACCTTGGAGAAGTAAACCTTCCAATTCATAAGTGGTTAAGGGGAAACAACCACTAACATCAAGGCTTGTTGTGGCCTACACTCACTTAATAGAGCCCAAGGAGTGGGCAGTTGGACATAAAACAAAGTGCTAGGAGCCAACCTATTAGCAGGAGACCCTCGAAGGGAGGAAGCAACTAGTAACAATGGGATGGTCAAGGAGAATAAATGATGCCCTAAGAAGGACAGGGAGGTAGAAGAAAATACACTCGAAGAAGGGCAATAGGACGGGCATAGTGTGGAGTACATGAAATGATACCCTACAATCGGAGATACCTCAAATAGGAAAGTAAAGGATAAAGTATGAAATTAAGGTCAGAGAATGATTAAAGGTGGGCAAAAGCTCAAATTAAAAAGGGTGTGAAGAAAGAAAGAATGAAACCTTCAAAGAATGGTAAGAAGGTTGAGCATGTAGCTCCTAAGATGAAAGTCTCTACTGTGAGGGATATAGTAGAGAACAAAATCGTAAGAAGGGAATTTCCCCAAACAAAGTAATCGACACATAAACCAAAAGGGATTTACTCAAAATGAAGAGTCGTGAAATGATCACGAGCGAGTAAGAGTGGATTAAGAAAAAGGAAAGTCCTTGAGGAAAGGACGCCACTGGAAATGAGGAAGGACATAAGAAGAGTCAAAATTAGACAAAAAGGTGATAACATCGAAACCTATGAAAGCAAATATGTAGCGCTCGAACGGACATCGAGCTAAGGGTTTCAACGATCGAGAGAATAACTAGACACGGGAATGTTTGGGCATTTTGGGACCCTCAATCCTGAAGTCTTGGGCAAGAACCCCAAGAAGAAGAATCTTGACCTAAAAAGAGGGAGAAGTGAACCTAAGGATGTGCCTTTGGAATAGGGGGTAAGACACATCTAGTTATGATAAACTCCATGGAAAGAGTAAACAATGGAAAGGAAAAGAAATTCCTTAAGTGCTTGTTATAAAAGGGGCTAAGTGAAAGAACAAATGAAATATTAGCATGTCAAGCAAATCCCAAGTGGACATCAAGGGAAATTATTCCTAAGGCAAAGGATGCTGATTAAAGTTTTGTGGTCAAAACTCCTAAAAGGAGGGGAGAGTTGTAAACCCCGTTCTTTGAAGTTAAGGAAACCAAGGAAAGAACCGGTCAACCCAAGTGCGAAAACCAAACTGGTTTACAAAATCCAACCGTTAGAAAAAGGGCAAATTGGAAAATTTACAACTCTCGAGTAACCCAAAGAGCCATAAAAACCTTGGAAAAGGATTTTGGGATGAATTGGAGAGAAAACCAGACCGGTTCAGGTGAACCGAACCTAAATCGGATTGAACCGATTTCTAAATTTATTTTTCTAAGTGGCTTAAAATATTCAAAGTGGGGAATTGAAGCCACCATTGGATAGAGAATGAATTTAGATGAATTTAGAAATTTTTAATTTTGAAAAACTCGATCGAATCGGGCCTGAACCAGTCGGTTGAAAAACTCGGTCTGGTACGGTTCAAAATAATGTTGTCTTCTTCCTATAGATGACAACATTATTCACTCACCGGAAAAAATGAATAGTTCCGACAAAGGTGGAAAGTCTCCATTCAAGGCATTTTAGGCCCTAAATGAGCTTCATAAAGGCGCCAATCGGATGGCCAGAGAGTCCCTGAGCTCCCTATATAAAGAGCTACTCTCCATTCTTCCTCTTCACACCTGAAAACTACTCTCTCTCTCTATCTCTCTCGCTCTCTACTGGTCCAATTTTCAGTGAAGCTCGAACCAGAGCTCCGACTTGGGCATTTTTTTGAGCCTTAGAAGGCGGGGTCAGGTTCCTTAGATTTGAGGAGAAGTCAACTACCTAACAGTAGTCTCCATTTGATCTGAAGATTGCCAGAGAAGCACCGGCGTAATCAAACAGTGAAGCAGCTCTGACGGACCAAAGATGCCCTATTTCGGCCGAGCTAAAAATGACGAAATTCAACCCTCCTCTAGCCAAACCAAGCTTTCCCAATATCCCTACAACCCATAGACGACCTCAATTGAGCTGAAACATAAGCCAATTCGACCCTTTTCAATCGTTGTAGGTTGAAGTTAGAGAGAAAGACTAGAGAATTTCAGTGATGAAATTCAACCTCAATTTGGGGACAATTGTAGAAATTCTTGATCCTAGAAGATACCTTAAGAAGATACCTCAGGAAGATAGCTATCTTCCTTGATAGAGAGATCGGACCGCCGCACCTTCCACAGTAAGATTTCAAAGATTTCTCTCTCTAAGTTCAATTTTCCGATAAAGCTCCGTTTGAGCTCAATTCAGACCTAAATGACACAATTCAAAGCTCAATTAGATCAAATAGAAGTGTAGGAACTGATCCATACCTTCAATTGGATTAATGAAACCCGATTGAATAGTCAATTTGATGAAATCATATTCGGCCAATTTGAAAGGGGGTAATTGGGGGGAAATTTGGGGATTTCGTAAAATTGAGGGACCAAAATTCAATTTCCCAAAATTAGGGAAATTGGAACCTCTTAAGTGATTTTGAGTAAATTGAGGACCCAAAGTGAATTTTGGAAGTTTTGGGACTCAATTTGGGGAAAAGTTTGCATTAGGGACCTAAGTGTAATTAACTGGAAGTTTTGAGTTTAGTCGTTCATATGTGAGGAACGAAGGATGCTATGCAAGTATTAATAGATAAGGTTCTCCAAATTGTGTAGGAGCACGAAGGACTAGAATGCCAGCAAGAGATGCTCATGTCAACTTGGGCAAAATCAACTAAGGACGAACATGTCATGGTTAACGAGTGAGTGGGTTTATTTATATCATACCCGGTTGGGATGATGAGCACTTCCGAATTGAAAAACCACTTGTATGTGACATAGTCGAAGCCATGCATTGGCTGAAGAATGCAAATATACTAATGGACATGGTAAACATGCCAGAGATAGCTTGGGTAACCATTTTCAAATTTTTCTTGGAAGAAAACACCGACATATGGTAGCTAAACTTACGAGGCACGTCCCCATCACCCACAAACTGGACCGAGTTTGAGGCTAGGTTTACAAAGGAATAGTTACCTCCCTACCTAGTGAATGAAAAGAAGCAAGAGTTCCTTCTATTATTATAGGACTTAGGATCAATAACGGAATACAAGAACAAATTCAACACCCTTCGGTTATTTGCATCAGATTTAGCCAGTCTGGCTGATATTTTCCAACAGTTTCTAACCAAAAATTTTCTAGAGATTCGATCTTGTATGGGAAGCCTAGGGCAACCCATGGATCTGGCAGCAGTTATTAACTCGGCGCATGAGTGTGAGCACATTCTACCAACCATCAAAGTTTCAACGGAAGGTGTTATAAAGAGAAAGGGGACTAGAGTAATGTAGGCCAATCTAAGAGGGTACAACCAGGGGACTAGGTGACCATCGAGTAATATTAGGTACTATCCCAGAAAGGGAATGAAAAGTAAGGACCATATGGGTACCAAGGCATCCTGATGTCCAAGTTGTGGAAAGATTCACTTGGGTGTTTGTTGGGGCACAGTATGTTACGTGTACGAACAACCAGGACACTTCGCCTGTAACTGCCCATATGTCAAGTGTTTGGCCACCACTATTAAGACCTCGATGGCTTGAACCCCACCACCCCAAAGATCACAAGCAATGGCAGATTGTGTGTCAGGTAGTGATACAACAAAGTGGGGGATCTGACTCTCCTTCCACCTATACTTAGAGATCCAACCTAGAAGTCTACACGAAGATGGAAGCTACTTCTAGAACACATTTCAAGCCTAATTGGATCGGAACATGAGTGAGAATCGAGAATGAAATGTCGAACTAAGAATAAAACTCTAAGATCAGAAGGGGGATATGAAACCGGTAAGAAACTTTCAAAAACTGAGGCAAAAGGCCAAAAGTAAGAATAGAGCCCCGAGTTGGAAATGAAACCTAAGCTGGGATTTTGAGATTCAGTTCAAATAAAGGAATCTATGATGGAAGCAGGTGGGACCCCTAAAGACCTCTCAAAAAATCCCCAACGAATGATGAGTCGAGAGAACGCCCCTAATTTTTAAGGGGGCCTAAAAAACCCATAAAATGGAGGATTTGGAGGCTAATCAATAGAGGATTTGAAGAAGGATTTTTAGAAAATTTGATTAGGCCAAGAACTGGTCTAATCATAATTGAACCAGCCCTAGAAGAGTTGAAACTTATCAAACCAACTTAGAGCGGGAAAACTCCCCAATTTTTTTAGTGTGTTAAACAATTCCAAATGTGGGCGTTCTTGAGTACATTCAATAGGAAATTTAATTTAGATTTTTTTGGTATTTTAATTTTTCCAAGAATCGACTAAAAAGGGGGTGAATTAAAACTCGTCCAACCGGCCAAAAAATTTGTCGGAAACCGGTTCGCTATAGTGCAGACCAATCGGCGTGCCACGTTGGGCACATGCACATGCGGCCACGTGCACGCATGTTGTCTCCTCACCTGACCCACAACCCAATTTTAGCAGAAAACCCCGATAAACATCGGTAGATAATTTGGCAGCCATCGCTTAGGGAAATTTATTCATTCCTAGGGATATCGACTATGGATTGATGAAAGAGATCTATGGCTGGATTTCCACAGAAGTCTAGAATTTAACAATATAAATTGCAGGTCTTCTTTCATCAAAATTCAATTGGAATCCTCTCTAGAACACACACAACACTCAATTCCAATAACTCAAATTGCAAAGAGTCTATCTCTACCATCTGACCACCTTAGAACACGATCTTGGCATCCTTGGAAATTTGAGGAAGTCATCTCTCCAATGCCACCTCTCTCAACCCCCAACTCTAACCCTTCTAGCATCAGTGTAATCGCACAGTGACAAAGCTCCAGCTATCGGAAATAGAGTAGTTGCTTCAAGGGACAATTTTGGTGGTCTCGATGGCTGAGAAATATTCATCACAGACCACCAGCTTTCCATAGCCACCAATTTTGCTCGATTTGAGTGAGTATAGAAGGAGAATTAATTTATACAATTTTTTTATTTTTGGGTTAAGTGGATGAGCTGATTAAAATGGACATTTCAAGAGTTACATACCAACAATCCAGATGCTTCAAGTGGCCTCGAACTCCTTGGAGAGTCTACTTTCCAACCACCAACAATCCAGATGCTTCAAGTGGCCTCGAACTCCTTGGAGAGTCTGCTTTCCAACCTCACTAGCCTCGATAGCTGGCGTGTTGTCTCTAGTGATTTATCGACTTTGACCCGACTATAACTTGTTTTCATTAAGTTTCTGATCAAGGCTGATTGGAGTGATTTCGATGAACTCCAGCCAGAACAAGGTTACAACAGGGTAGAGGGAGGTTAGGGGGACCCCTCCACTTAATTTCATAATTTTTTTAGATACTTTAGTTATGGGTCAAAGGTCGGGACTAGAATGCAAATAAGTGAAACTTAGGGGACCCAAATAAGAATGAACTTTTTATGGGATCTTCCTAAGAGGCACAATGAAGTTAAGGGGCTGTTTGGAAAGTTTAGTGAGGAAAGGGGACTTGGTCTGGCTATTGTGGAAAGTCTAGGGACCAAATTGTAATAAAGGCTAAGTTAGGGACTAAAATGCAAATATAAGTTTTTGCATGCCCAAAAGGAAACTTTTTGGCAGTTCAAGATCCTAAACATAATTATGAATGTTTAGGGACCTTCATGAGAAAATTTGGAGTTAAATGGATTTTAAAACCTAAGTCCTAAAGAAGAGGGGCGAAATGGTTATTTTTCTAGGGTTCTTTTGGTAAATTGGGGAAATAGAGCTTGGTAACATTCCAATGCCTATTTGGGACCTAAATGGAACTCAAGAGAACTTGAGAGGCCCAAATGGAAGACTTGGGAAAGTCATAAGTCCAAAGAAAGGCCAATTGTAAGGTATAAGGGCAAAATCGTAATTTTGCCCAAGTTGAGGAAAAAAATGGGACCACTAGGTGGTAAAGAAAAGAATGCCGGGCACTACAATATGGAAGTGAAAAGAAAATGATTGTGCTCGAGTGACTAACCTTAGAAAAGGTTAGGGTAAGGGTCAGCTTACCTATTAGGGAGTCGGGTAGCCCAGACCTATTAGGGACAAACCGTAAATTCTTCAGTGAATTTATGGTGTAGTGATTTATTTTGTATCCATAGGGAACTCACCCCTCTGGTTCCTATATATTGTAGAAAGAGAAGGCAATCACCCGAGTGGGATCAGGAGCGAGATCTCCAAATCCCACGGAGCGAACAAGTTCCAAGACTCGAGGTGAGTGGTTTTTAGTTACATTGCTAACGGTGCATCTTATTGGACCGACCGAGATCATTACATTGCTTGCTTGTGTGACTTGTGTGTTTAAGTAACAAGTTGAACTTTGAGAACTTATATAAGAAGTGTGAACCCGTAAAAGCTTGCCCACTAAATCAAAGATCATTTTGAAAGTGCAAGAAAGAACTAGGAGGCTAGATGGATGTTATTTTTTAGAAACACGAGAAAAATCATATGTTTTGGCTTAAGAGCCTTGCGTGAATTGGAGAGAGGGCTGAACTCCCGATATGTGTGCCTACTTTATTGTGATAGCAATCGGGTCGGGTTATGTGGCTAACTCGGGCCCAGGGCCGTTGGGCCAATTGAGTGAAAAGGGAAGTCGGCTCAAGTAGAGTCGAGCTTCCCGTGTCTTTGCACTCTAAAAAGGGAGACAACTATTGAGGTCCGACCTCCTATGTTTAACCATGTTTTTTGCATAAAAATTGTGATATGCATTCGATATGTAAAGTGAGGGTAGATTGTATGTGTTGCACCGAGCTCTCGGTAACGATGCGTGTGTGGCACCGTTACGAGAAATGGTCATGAGCACCATAATTATGACTTGAAGTCATGTGTGTTTTATTGGTGTATGGTACATATACCTGTGAATGTGATAATGGGCATCGTCAACATGCCCGAAGGGGAAGTAACGATGTTTGTAGTAAGATTGGAAGTGCAGTAATGAGGGTGTAAGTGATACTTACATATCGCATGAGTTCCATGTATACTTCCATGCATGGCAGCAAGGGACAGCCACGATATACGTATACTCGTGTGCACGGCAGTAGGGGACAGCTGGAGTATACGGTGTGATGGGTGAGGATATGTCCTCAACATCCATGAATGAGGAATGAATGTGAAAAGATATCCATGAGTAGCCTCAGGTATGTGTTGTTTGGTGGCCTAAGTAGCCTGGGGTGCTAAGGCACCGAGCTGTGAGGTGGCACGTGTAAGATGCCAATGGTGGGGATGAGAGCCCTAGGGCCTCCCACACTCCAACTCCCGATTTGAGATCGCACGAGAGGCGATCCATTCCGGGTGGAATGTGATTGTGTGTTTAGGGCCATGAGTGCCTTTTTGTTTTATTCTAATGCTTGAGGCAATCCATTCCGGGTGAATGCTCAGAATGAATAGAGTGGTGCTCTTTATATAGGGAGCTCGGCAACTATTCAGTCTACCGGCCGACGTGAGACTCAACCCCCGCCCCACTCGCCGGTGACCTGACTGGAGGGATTTTTGAGTCGCCAGAGGCTCCCTCTTTCTCGGCCTCTCTCTCTTCTCTATCAACGGACTGAGGTTGAAGACGATGATGTGGGGGGGGTGGGGGGGGGGTGTCGTGCCACATGGCGTGCTGTGATTAGCCAATTTTTCTAAAGTGGTGATCCAACTCAGTTGCCGTGTCAACCGTTGAGCGGTTGATCAGACACATGGCAGCCTCCCATTGGTTGCTCGTGTTTGCGTGGCAAGCTAACGGGTCATCCACTGACCATTGACTGGACATATGGTAGCCTCCCATTGGCTGCATGTGTTTATGTGGCTACTGATTGGGTGTTGTTGACCATTGACCGGTTTGGTTTGTTGACCGGCTGGGCCATTGACCAGTCCAGTCCGATAGGGCTCGGTTACCCAAATTCAAAAATCGACTAGTTCGGACACGATTCGACCGGTTTTCTAAAATTTAAAAATTTCTAAATTCATTTTCTATCTAATTGTTGCCTCAATTTCTAAAATTAATATTTTTAAACTGCCTAGAAAAATGAATCTTTGAATCGATTCACTATGGTTCATTATGGTTCAGTCTGGTTCTATCCTCCCAATTTTTGTCAATTTTTGGTCACTTGGGAACTTCCAATTTCCCACGTTAATCCTTCTTTACCAATTTTTGTTCATTAATTGGCTCGATTTTCACACGAAAAGTTTACTGGTTCTTTTTCCGGTTCTCCTTAGTCATGAAGGACGGGTTTCACAACTCTCCCCTCCTTTTAGGAGTTTTGTAAACCCTGTCCTTTGTAGTTAAGGAAAATCGGGAAAAAATTGGTCAACCTAAGTGAGAAAACTAAACCGATTCACGAACCCCGACCACTAGAGAATGGGAAAATTGGAAAATTTACAACTACCGAGTGACCCAAATAGTTATAAAAACCTTGGAAAGGAACTTTAGAATAATTTGGGAAATAAAACCAGATCGGTTCAGGTGAACCAGATTCGAACTAGATTGAACCGGTTTGGACCAATTTGAACCATCATTGAACCAGATGCTAAATTCATTTTTCTAGGTGGCTTGTAAAATTCAATTGGAGAATTGAGGCAACCATTGGATAGAGAATGAATTTAGATGACTTTAGAAATTTTTAATTTTGAAAAACTCGATCGAATCGGTCCTGAACCGGTCGGTTTAAGTGTTGAACCCAGTTCGGACTGGTCCGGTCTGATTTAGAACAATGTCATCTTCTTCCTTCAGATGTCAACAATGTTCACTCGTCAGAAAATCAAACAGCGCCGGTGGAAAGGAAAGGTTTCCGTTTAGGACATTTCAAGCCATCAATGAGTGTCATTAAGGTGCCAAACAAATGGTAGAGAGTCTCCGAGCTCCCTATATAAAGAGCCCCTCTCCATTCATTCTCCATACACTTGAAAACTTTACTCTCTCTCAACTACTCAGTTTTCCAACATAGCTCGAACCAGAGCTCCAACATAGGGGTTTTTCTAAGCCAAAGAAGGCGTGTTCGGGTTCCTTAGACTCGAGGAGAAGTCAACTACCCGACGGTGATCACCATTCGGTCCAAGGATCATCAGAGAAGTGCTAGCGTAATCAAATAGTGAAGCAGCCCCAGCAGACCAAAGCTACCCTATTTCAACCGAGTTTAAGATGGCCAAATTGAGCCCTACTTAGGCCAAACCAAGCTCTCCCAACATTACCTTGTTTCGGTTGGGTTGGTGGGAGCCTTCCAATTTGAGATGGTCTCTATTTTTGTTGGGTCCACCTTTACTTTATCCTTTGACACTATATGCCCCAAGAAACCCACCTCTTGTAGCCAAAACTCACACTTTGAGAATTTGGCGTAAAGCAAATTTTCCTGCAAGGTACTCAGTGCGGTCTCCAAGTGTGCCTAATGTTCCTCTTCAATTCGGGAGTATACGAGGATATAGTCTATAAACACGATCACGATCATGTCCAAGTATGGTTGGAACACCCGGTTCATCAGGTCCATGAAGGTCACGAGTGCATTTGTTAGCTTGAAGGGCATTACCCTAAACTCATAATGCCCATATCAAGATCAGAACGCGGTCTTCTGTATGTCCTCCTCCCAAATCTTTTATTAGTGGTAACCCGACCGTAGGTCGATCTTGGAGAAATAGGCCGCCCCTCGTAGCTGGTCGAATAAGTCGCCTATCCTAGGGAGAGGGTTCTTATTCTTAATTTTCACTTGGTTCAATTTCTGGTTGTTCGAGCAGCATGCTTCCGTCCTTCTTTTTGACGAATAGGATCGGTGCACCCCATGGGGATTGGCTCGGGTGTATGAAGCCCTTTTCTAGCAGTTCATCCAACTAGTCCTTCAACTCCTTAATTTCGGCGGGCGCCATACTGTAGGGAGCTTGTCATATGGGGTGGGTTCCTGGCACCACTTCAATCACGAACTCTTGCTAGCGGTCTAGGGGTAGGTCGAGTATCTCTTTCGGGAAAATGTCAAGGTAATAGTTGACTACCGGGATTTCTTCTATCCCTTTCTCTAGTGAATCCTTGCAAGTGATCTAGGAAAGGAACACCTTACACCCTTTCCGTAGCAAGTCCTATGCCTCCATACAGGACACCAGGTGTATTTCGGTCCTTCCTTTGTCTCCTTCAAATACAACCTCATCCCTCCCAGGTGCACGGAAGGCTATCCGCTTCTTTTTGTAGTCTACCTGGGCTTGATGGGTGCTCAACCAGTCCATTCCCAGGATGACCTCAACTTCCCTTAGTGGAAGGGGAATCAAGTTGGCTTCTAGGGTTATTCCTCTTATTTGTACCTCGCATGCCTTGAGGAGCTCGTGCTGCTCTATTGCCTCTCCTAGTGGTGTAAGGATTTTAAGGGGTGGTGTGAGAGGAGAGAGTTCCTTAGGAATGTCTGGAACTAGGGTTTCCTTGATCAAGGATCGCTCCACCCCTAAGTTGAAGAGGGTGTACCTTTCTTTTCCAAACATTTGTACGAAACCTGAGGGAGATTTAATGGAACTTTCTGAGGGAACTCATTTAATTAAATTGAAAAAGGTGACTATAAGATGCCAGCTATAGACTCGATTCATAGGAGAGGTTGGGACATACCAGCTACTACGCTGGGGTCCTTTTGGGCTTCATCCTAGGTTAGATTGTAGACTCGGGCTGGAACTCGGGTGGATGCCTCCCTTCCCCCATTGGGTGCCCTCTGGATTTCGGGTGGCGATTGTGGAGCATTATGTGGGGCGTTGTCCCTTGGCATCGGGTAATTCCTTATGTAATGCACGAGCTGCTTACACTCGTAGCATATTGTACATGCCTCTTCATGGTTTCTCCGGCACCTGGGGCAGTAAGGGCCTATCATTAGAGGGGATGCGTTTACCTCCCTTTGGGCTTGGTAGCCCTCTTCCCTTCATGGAAACCTTGGTTTGTTCCCCCATCAGAGCCTACCTTGTTCCATCGGGCCTCCCTTGCTGCCTTCCCCCTTTCTTCCCTCCGCCCGCTCTGTTCAACCCTGCAGCACCTCGTCTGGACCAGCCGCTCACATTTGTGTGCCATGCTGATGATGGAAACCCTAGTTCCAGAAAGAACTCTGCCATTGTTACCATCTCTTCCAAGGGAGTCCTAATGATCCCCATGAATTTCTTGAGGCTCGTCAACAAATCCATGGTGGCCCTGGCATCCTTCTCCCCATGGAAGGGCTTGCACCCTAGTTGTCGAAGTGTCTTGAAGTATTTGGGGATGTCAAAGAGGGGTGTGACAGGTGTAGAAGTGGGCTGGAATTGGACCTCTTCTAGTTGGGTTTGGGACTCAGAGTCCAAGTGGGCCTTGTTGCTGAGGTGGGGCTCCTCGAACACCTTGTAAACTCCTCATACAGCCTTTAGTGTTCGGAGCTAAGACCTTGCGAGGTCGGTTGTGCCCCTAGGAATTCTACCTCTTGGAGAGGGTTTCCAGTGAAATCTACGATTGTCACCCTTGTTCTCTTGGCTCCTCACTTTGGTGCCATAGCTAGATTAAATTTTTTTATTAGTATTTACATTATAAAGTCTTGATAATGTATCTGGGAATACACAGGCTCTGATACCATTAAAGTTGTCATGCCCCGACCCGGTTTGGCCGAGGTCCCTTGATCAACCCGCCACTCTCCTAGACCTCAAAGAGGGACTACCCCATTAGATCAAGGATAGTCAAGCGTAATACATGCCATGTTTTCCTTGGACAACATTAAACAAAATTGGAATTAATTTTTTATACCTGGTGTAGGTCCTCGTAAAGAAGAGTTTGGTATAGTTCACATTCCTTCCTGAAAAATATTTAGAGGGAAGGGGTGAGTTTGACAACTCAGTGAATAGGAGAGATCTTTATGGAATGTTCAGTTAAGCAACTTTCAAGATTTTAAACATTTCACAATTGTCTCCTCCTCAGATTTTGCACACAATCAACCGCTCCCCTATCATATGAGGGATCACACATTGGCAGAACGGTTCCCAACCATTCCACTTGTGTAACAGAGCACCTTTACCATCCACCCTTATAGAGGTCAGTTGTAAACCCCGTCCCTTAAAAATAACAAAACTAGAGGAAGAATCGGTCAACTCAAAAGAGAAAATTGAACCAGTTCATGAACTTTAACCAATAGAGAAAGGGCAAAATGAGAAATTTACAAATCTCGACTCGAGTGACTATAGAGTCATAAAAATCATGGAAAAGGACTTTGGGACAAATTGGAAGAGAAAACTAGACCTGTTTAGGTGAACTGGACCTGAACCAAATTAAACCATCATTGAAACGGTTGCTAAATTTATTTTTCTAGATAGCTTAAAATATTGAAATTAGGAAATTGAAGCCATCATTAGATAAAGAATGAATTTAGATAAATTTGGAAATTTTTAATATTGAAAAACTCGATCGAATCAGGCTTGAACTGGCCGATTTAAGCATTGAACTTAGTCGGACCGGTCCAGTCCGGTTCGAAATAGTGTCGTCTTTTTCCTTCAGATGATAACACTATTCATTCAACGGATGAATGGACAGAGCCGACAAAGATGAAACACCTTCATTTAGGGCATTTCAGGTCATGAATGAGCTTGACCAAGATGCCAAATGGTCGGGTAGAGAGTCCACGAGCTCCCTATATAAAGAGCCCCTCTCATTTCATTCTCCTCACACCTGACATCTCCATTCTCTCTTAACTACTCAGTTTTTTAGTGAAGCTCAAACCAAAGCTCTAACATAGGGGTTTTCTAAGCCTTAGAAGGTGAGGTCAGGTTCTTTAGATTGTGGGAAAACTCAGTTACCTGACGGCAATCTCCGTTCGATCTGAGGACTCCCGAAAAAGTGTCGGCGGAATCAAACAATGAAGCAACTCCGATGGACCAAAGCTGCCTTTTGGCTGAATTCAGCCCTCCCCTGGCCAAACCAAGCCTTTCCGACACTCCCACGGCCATCACACAACCATAATAGAGCTAAAAGGTAAGCCAATTCGACCCTCCTTTGTCATTTTTTATCGGCGTTAGAGAGAGAAACTGTAAAACCTCACTAACAAAATTCTCCCTCGATTATGGGTGAATTGTATTGATTCTTAATCCTAGGAGAAACCACAAGATGAGAGCTACCTACCCAGATAGAGAGCTCGGACCGCTGCACCTCTGACAATAAGGTTTTGAATCTTTCTCTCTCTATGCACAGTTTTTTGGTAAAACTCCGATTGAGCTTGTTCCGGCCTCAATTTATGTGATTAAAAGCTCAATTGAATCGTATGGAAGTGTAGGAAGTGATTTACACCTCCAATTGAAGCAATTAACCTTGATTGAATGGTCAATTTGATAAAATCAAATTTGGCCAGATGAAAGGGGAAATTATGAGAAACTTTTGGGGAAATTTGGGGATTTCATAAAATTGAGGGACCATTTTGCAATTTCCCAAAATTGAGGGTCAATTGTCCATGAAAAAGATGTTGGATGACCAATTGGTCAATTTTTGGAAAGATTTGGGGTCAAATTGCCATTTTTGAAAAGTAGGGGCAAAATGGTAAATTTTGAAAAGTTGGGGACCAAATTGGAAATTTGGAAAAATTGAGCCCCTTCAATAATTTTGAGTAAATTGAGGACCTAAAGTGAATTTTTGAAAGTTTTGGGACTCAATTTGGGGAAAAGTTAGCATAAGGGACCTAAAGTCAAGGAAAATGAACTTTAGAGATCTAAGTGCAATTAACTGAAAATTTTGAGCCTAGTTGTTCATACTTGAGAAATGAATGTTGTTATGCCAAATATTAATAGATAAGGATGTCCAAATTGTGTAGGAACATGAAGGACCAGAACGCTAGTAAGGATAAGCTAGCGTGGAGGCAAAAACTGACTGAGAAGGAATACAACACGATTATCGGGTGAATGAGCTTATATATATCATACCCGGTTGGGATGATGAGCACTTTAGAAAAGAGAAACCAATTGTAAGTGGAATTTTGACATCACACCCGGTTGGAGTGATGTGCGAACTGAGCTAAAACCTACTTATCAGTTGTAAGTAGAGATCATACTCGGTTGGTAAGATGGACTTCCTAGAAGTAAGGAGGAAACCTCTTACCGGTTGTAAGCGGAGATATCATCACATCCAGTTGGTGTGATGAAGTGAAAATATGTTTTGTCAAAAGTGTTCTCCCTTGACTTGTGTGCCAATGCTTAAAAGTTTTGGGAGACGTTCTTGATGTGAGCTAGAACAGCTCAGATAGGCTAGAGGCCTTGATTTTAAACTTATGGGGCTAAAATGCCCGATTTTGGAAAATCACGTACAATGGACCCAAGGCCAATGGACACAAGTAGAAGCTCGTAAACAAACAGGTGATATGAAAGCCATGAAAACTCTTAAATGAATGAATGATGTGATTTGGCCATGGTACCAAGATAAGACCAACATACTCGATGAATTGTCGGCAATGCGTTAGGGTTAGGTCGATGGACCGGCCTAGACAAACAACTGTAGGTCGGGTTGAGGGTCAGGGTCGTTAGACTAGTGGCACTAAAGATAAATGGCTATGTAAAAATTATTTTTAGTGCATGCACTTGAGGTACATGACCATTAAGATGCCCAAGAGGGGTAGTGATGCGTCCTAAGGGCTATTGGACAACATGGTAGAGATAAGGGCAGTTTGTCATGCCAGCAGTCAAGGAAGCTCGACGTAGCTTCATGTGTATGAGACCGGGGTGGGGTTGGAATGAGGTATATGTCCTCATACGGACACAGAGTTGATTTCGGATTTGAGGGTCAGATGTCACGAACATCCACTCAGACCCAAGGTAGAAGTGGACGGGCTTCTATCTCGATGGCCGGTAAAGTCGCTCCGAGCCACAAGTGGGTGTAGTGGACGGGCTGTCGTGCAAATGTGTGATCCCTTCCTGATGAAGGGCATGTGTTAACTGTTAAACACACCTAATGTGGAAAATGAGGAAAAAGGATTTTAAAAATTGGAATTTGATGAAAGAATATTCTTAAAGGAAATAAGGAGTTTGGCACACTCTGATTGAAGCTGTTTTATTTATGAAAAATCACTCCCAACACCCATTTACTAAGTTGTAGAAACTCACCCCTCTTTTATATTTCTTTTCAGGAGTAGAGAAAATGACTAAGGAAAATACTCGGATCTACTCTTTGTTAGGTATGCTTAAAAGTTATTTTAAGCTCGTATTTTTATTGATTTATGTTATTCCAGGGAACAATGTTAAATTACGCATGGCTCCTCTTGATTAAAGAAAAGGGGAAACCCCTCTTAAACCAAGGGAGTGGTGGGTTGATCACGGGGATCTGACCAAACCTAGTCGAAGCGTGACATCAACTTCCTCTACCTTGGATTTGATTGGACATTAATAGTCCGACCCTCAAACTCTGATCACTTCATGATATCTGCTTTGTGGGACGAGACCTAATTTCCCCTGCCGCCTTAGTCTTAGTGCGCAGAAAGTTCTCCGAGCTTCTCGACATACTGGATGCCAAACTGCCCTTATGCACCCTAGGTCGTCCAGCAGCCCTTGGGTTCCATCACTACCTCATACAAGGTGTCTTGATGGCTCTATATCTCACGGTGCAAGTACAATCAAGAATCTTTTCATTTATAGCCATTATCTTTGGCCATCTAGCGCAATGGTCTGTTGGCTTGGCTTCGACCCACGTGTATTAGCCCAACAGGTTCGACGACCTAGCTTCAGCTTAGTAGCAGTTTGGCCCAACAAGCCCAACATCCCATACTTGGCACGGTGGGTATCACACACAATCACTCGTTAATTGGATCTTTTAGCATTATTCATCACATGTCGATTCTAGTCAGGTTCATACCCGTGTCCATCAGCCTTGGGCCCACTTGCATACCGAGCCTAAGCCCTGGAATTAGCTCCCAAATGTTTTAAGCAGAGTCACCCACTCAGGGGATGCTAATTTCAAGAAAATTGTTTTCAAGGCAAACCGTCATTCCAACTGGAATTGACGTTATAAGGTTCCTACTCACTTGGTAATCTTGACGGGGTTGTCCCGACGGAGTCTTACTTCGCAGCATTCTTCCTGAAGTCGAAGCTCGAGCAGTATGCTCCTACAAGGTACGAATATCCATATCAGGATGCTTTATCTAAGAGGCCGCATATTTTTATGTATTTACACATGTGCCCTCACATTATGCCTTAATTGCATTTAGGTTCCTAAAGTTTGTACTTTTACATTTAGGTCCCTATTTGCCCCATAGTTTCAATTAAGCCCCTAGGATTTCCAATTATCCTTCTTAGGTCCTTAATTTTATCAAAATCACCCATTGGCCCTCAATTTTCCAAAATTGCCATTTAGTCCATAATTTCCCAAAAATTGAAATTTGACCCTAACTTCTCAAAATTTCTAATTGGTCTTCCATTTTGCCCAAATTGCCACTTAGCCCTCAATTGGGAGTGAATTTCATGAAAATGCCCTCAATTTTGTCAATTTACCATTCGGCCCCCAATTTTCTCAAAATACCCAAATTGCCCAATTTCTCAAAAATTGCAATTCGTTCCCCAAATCAAATTTTTTTCAATTGATTATCAAAACGTTGTTAATTTCCCCCATTCATGATTTGGATCATGTTCCCTATGTTACCAACGTCATTTTAAGCCTTGAACCGCTTCATTTGGCTAAAAAAATGAGCTCAAATGTAGCTTTACCAGAAAATACAGTTTAGAGAGAGAAAATTTCGATATCTTACTGGTGGTCTAGTGACTGGAGCTTTGGCTGTCACTACGTTGCTCTCCTCGTGGGGATCCTCCCTGGATCAAACCACACCTCAATTAGTGACCTAAGTAGTGTGAATTTCTTAGTTAAAGTTTTTGCATAATTTTGTCATGAATAGTATTTTCCAGCGAAGGGCGGCAGAGGGGACTTACCTTCTTAGCTCGGGGGAAGGTCGAGTCACCGCTAGGTGGAGTTTGGGGGGTCTGGCTTGGCCAAAATTGGTTGGAGGAGAGCTCGATTTGAGCTGCAGGAGGTCGGGTTATTTTTTAGCCGAGGAGCGGCAGCACTGTTTGAGCTCCCTCGCTCCTCCTCGGTGGTCCTCATGCTGAAAGGAAGGTATGGCTAGGTAGAGGACTTCCTCCCAGTTCCAAAGATACCGAATGTGGATTCGAAGGTTGAGAAAAGTCACATCGTCGAAGCTTTGGTTCGCTGCTTGTGGGAAAGTAGCACACTTCTTCTTCTTTGCTCGATTGTGGGATTCTGAGAATGAATGAAGGGGTGCTCTTTATATAGGGAGTTTGGCAACTGTTCAGGCTACCGACCGGCGTGAGACTCGACCCCCGCCCCGCTCACCGACGACCTGACCGGAAGGATTTTCGAGTCACTAGAGACTTCCTCTTTCCCAGCATCTCTCTCTTCTCTATTTGTGGATTGAGGTTGAAG
Organism: Trapa bicornis; assembly: GCA_030064425.1. Lineage (NCBI taxonomy): Eukaryota > Viridiplantae > Streptophyta > Magnoliopsida > Myrtales > Lythraceae > Trapa > Trapa bicornis. The sequence goes on along the minus strand of CM057748.1, from coordinate 10,774,053 downwards.
ATGATGACGTGGTGAGCATGCCATGTGGCGTGCTATGATTGGCCAATTTTTCTAACGTGGTGATCTAACTTAGCCGCCACATTAGCCGTTGACCGGTTGACCGGACATGTGGCAGCCTCCCAATAGTTGCTTGTGCTTGTATGGCAAGCTGATGGGTCATCCGCTGACCATTGACTAGATACGTGATGACCTCTCATTGGTTGTATGTGTCTGCATGGTTGCTGACTGGGTGATGTTGACCATTGACCGGTCCGGTATATTGACCTACTAAACCATTTACTAGTCTAGTTCGTTGACTAGTTGGACCGTAGACTAGTCCGTTCCGACCGGGTTCAGTGACCTGAATTTGAAAATCGGCCATTTCGAATCCGATTCGACCAATTTTCTGAATTTTAAAAATTTCTAAATTCATCTATATTCACTTTTTATCTAATGGTAGCCTCAATTTCCCAAATTGATATATTTAAGCCACTAGAAAAATGAATCTTTAAACCGGTTACTATGGTTCATTCCAGCTCAGTCTGGTTCACCTCGAACCGGTCTGGTTCTATCCTTCCATTCACTTTCTAGGTCTTCCTCTTGATTTTTGTGAATTTTTTGTCACTTAGGATCTTCAAATTTCCCACGTTAACCCTTTTTTACCATTTTTCGTTCATTAATTGGCTCGATTTTCACATGAAAAGTTTACTAGTTCTTTTCTTGGTTCTCCTTGACCCCAAAGGACAGATTTCACACACTTAGTATCCCATACGAGCCAAAATGGCTCGGTAATAAATGAGGATTATTATGAGTAAAATGTATGAAAAAAGTATGAAATGGGTGAGACATATCTCAAAACTACTAAGACATCTTGATGCAATGGCTAAATTGTACACGCCTGGAAAGTTATAGATCCTAAGAGATCAGATTGTAAAATGATATGGGGTGAAGAAAGTGGGAACCATGGTGAAAGAAAATCATGAAATTCTAATGATAATAAAAAGTAAGTCAGAAATACCATATACAATAAGTGGTACAAGTTAAGGGTATAATCGATCATAATAACGAGCATGACTAGCAAACCCTAAATGGCCATCAAGAATAAACGAGAGGAAAGACATTCTAGTTGTTCAAAATAAAATAAAATTACACGTGTAAAAGTAGTCAAAATTTGATTTGCAAAGGAGGCTTATGGGCAACATCAAGTAAGATGGACCAAACTAAACAACCTTTAATACAATGGTTGTTAATGACTCAGCGATTCTAAGGATGAATTGGTAGTCGTATGAAAGTAAGAGGACAAGCCACACTTTCTTTGATGGTTAGAAATAACCATTTAGAAAGGATGCCTTTTTGGAAAAGTTAGACATTTACCTCGAAGTGAAGAATTGAGTATTCATGTTGTAAATGCATTGATGATACAAGTAGGATACACCAACTCTTAGAAAAGAAATAACGAGGCGTGATAAATGCTAAGGGTTGAATACAACATGTGGATCAAACCCTCAAGTTGGAGTTAAGGTTGTAACAAGTCTCTAGGAATTGTCATGATGTCAGTTAGTGGTATGGATGGTCCTACTAGAATTATATTCATGTGAAAAATATGTTATACCTCGAAGGAAGGGGTGAGCCTACGAAGGAAGATAAGAAAATCAGTACACGGAAAAAGGGCCAGAGATTCAAGGAGGGTAAATTCCCTAGTTATGGGAGAGGACAATAAGGAAATTTAAATTGAAAATTTCAAGTATAAAGGATATTAAGCAATAATGATTGAACACATAATTAGCAACAATCGATGACACGGCTAACATTTTTTACTCACAAGGATAAGTCAAACCCCAAAGCCTAATAAATATCATGGAAAGTACCTATCTACAAATTGTTGGCTGATAGGAGAAAAAGAACCCATGAGGAAAATATGGTAATGACCTACTAACGGTCAGAAACACCGTAAGAGAAATTATACCGACTAGTCATGAAGATAATCAGTGAGAACGGGATGAATCACTATAAGCATTAGTCAGAAATCATGTAAAACTAATAGGTGGTGGTGAAGTTAAAAGGAACTCTCAATAAATATTTAACTGAAATAAGGAATGAGGAATCCGCCTTAGTAATATCGGGGGAATCAATGAGATTGCATGGGTCCCTAGCCGAGGCAATTAGGCTGGGGCGTGACATCTTCAAAATTGGCAGGCCCTATATTGTTGATCATACACTACAATCAGTTACAAAAGTGGTAACATATGTGATAAATTCTCATCTTACAACAGTAGTATCTAAGGAAAAAGTCAGGGCAATTGCATTCCAACTAAGGGCAAAAAAGGTTATGGATCCGAATGAGTTTAATGGGATATTTTATCTTAATTACTGGGACATCACAAGTTCAGACGTCATTAATGTTGTGTAGGACTTCTTTAAGACATATCGTTTGCCAAGGGAACTCAACGAAACAGATATTGTTTTAATACCTAAGGTACTATCCCCCACTAAGATGTCTAACCTTCAACCTATCTCTTTGTGTAACTTTCTATATAAGGTTATTTCTAAAGTACTTGTCAATTTTATAGACCAGCTAGTATCGTGTCAACAAAGTGCCTTTGTCCCAGGTAGGGTCATCCAGAACAATATCGTAGTGGGCATAAGTGTTTCTGTTTATAGATTCAAGAAAAATGGGAAAAAGGAATGGTGTGGGATTAAGTTAGACATGTCTAAGGTTTATGATCGAGTGGAGTGGAGATACTTAAAAAGGTTATTACAAAAAAAAATAGGTTTTCATGCAAAATTCATCTCATAGATTACGTATATTGTGTTACATCAGTCTCTTACAATATATTTATCAATAGTGCTCGATCTAACCAACTCACGGCCCTAGCAAGGTCTTAGATAGGAAGATCCTCTATCCCCTTTTCTTTTTATTTTACTTGCTAAAGTTTTATAAAAAAAAATATAGTAGATGCATGTAGGACTAACAATTTACATGGACTTAAAATATTTAGTGCATATCCGGTCGTATTCCATTTATTTTTTATGGATGATGCTCTTTTCTTTTTGGAAGCAAATGTAGCTAATATGCAGTGTTTTAAAAATATCTTGAACCAATATTGTATGGCATCATAGTAGGAACTTAATGTAGCTAAGTCTATTGTTTATTTCAGTTCGAATATTAGGAGCAATACTAGACATAACATTTTATCCCTTTTGCAGATGGGGGTTGGAAGACAGGTATCTCAGACTCCCTATCTTATGCACTATGCAATTCCTATCTTAAAAGATACAAAAAAAAAAAAGATACAAGGCTCGAAGATTAGAAATCTTACTTAGAGTGGCGAGTAAGTATTCATTAAATTGGTTATTCATGATATCACTACATATACTATGAAATATTTTTTACATCTAACATAGTAGCACGGTTGTAGTGGAGACATCAGGGAGAGACTTGGAAGGTCCACTAGATAAGGAAAAATACTCTTGCATACCTCAAACAAAATAGGGGAATAGTACTTAAAGGTCTTACTACATTTAATAAAGCACTATTAATGAAGATAGAAAGGAGTATTCTATACAATCCACATTCTCTAATTGCAAGAGTATTAAAGGGGTTGTATTTTAGAAATTCTGATTTCATTTCTACTTGTACAAGTTCAAGACCGTTATGGTTATGGAGGAGTGTATGCGCGAGTAAGGATCTACTTAAGGATGGACTCCTTTGGCATGTTAGAGACGAGGTAGAATAAAGGTCTAGGAGGATAAATAGATCCAAAATATTGAAAGTCAGGTCCTGCTCCCATCCCAGTTTCCATCGGTCATGCTTCATATGCACGAAATTGGAAAACATACAACAATATCTCTCCAGCCAAGAGATACAAACGATAAGGATCATACCCCTCAACTAGGTACCGTTTGAGAATAGGTTGATATGGATGAGTACCGGAGATTGTAAGGTAGTTAAATCAGTCTATACCTTTTCCGCACCAAACTATCGAAACTTATTCATGTATGTTCGACATCCCATAGTATATCTACAAAAGTGTGGGTTGGTATATGGAAGATAAAGTGTGTTCTTAATGCCATGAACATTTTATGTCATGTATGTTCTAATGTTTTGTCGATTAGTGCTAATCTGGATAGGAGATATTTATGAAAAGAGCCGGGTTATTTCCTATGTGGTAACATTGAAATGGTCAATTATATGTTGCTTGAATGTATATGGACACAACCTATATAATTTTTTGTGTGGTTTGCATATAGATAATAGATTTAATATGTCATTTATAAATATGCTTGATAGTATTATAGGGGATGAAGCAATTTCGAGGCGTACCAAAAATGAAATACTAAGTTTAATTGCTTATTAAAATAGATTATTATTTGAATATAATAAGTTAATAATAGATATTATAAATATTGAGAATATAATAACAAATTGAATAAAATAGAAAATTATTATCTAGTATTATAATATGTTGCGATGAAAACTGAAACTAAACTGAGATATCAAATTTTGGTAGCAATCTCCTTATATAGGAGTGGTATTATAATATGTTGTGATGGGACTTTTAATATATATTCGGTATATAGCATGTGACGTAATAGAAAAAACAAGCTTGGAAGAGGTATCTTTTTCAAGAGCAGCTCGTTGTTAAAAGCTAAAGCAAATGTTCTACTTGAAGGGATAAGGTACGCTATCAAGACTAGATGGTTGCGAGTATATTTCCAAGTCCTCTCTCAAGTTTTTACCAGTATCATAACAAAGTCTGATATGCTCACTTGAAAAATATATCCCTAATTAAGGGATATAAAAGCTATATTATATGTTTTTATTAATTTTAATTTATTTTTTATATATAGAGTTTTGAACTTACACTATTATGCGTAGCTTAAGTAAGAGCTTAAATGCTAATAAGTATTGTTATGATATAATTAAATTAGATCTGGATCCATCATTTTTTAGATTGTTGATACTTGTATTATCTACACGTAGTTAATAAAATTTAATTTATTTATGTAAAAATATCTATAATATTTTACATAAAAGTTGTACATAATTTTTTTGTTAATTTATTTCTATTATCTTTTTTTAGAAAATAGAAAAAGAAAAACAATTCATGATATTTTATGTCGACGGTTTTCGACTTTTAGAAATATCCTATGGAGGAAAGCCCGTCATGCCATTTTCGCAACACCATACATCATCTTTGCTGATCTTGTACTACACATACTAACAACAACTACACGTTCTTTTGTCTTTAAATCAAGCACGTGAGGAAATTATAACTAGTCTTGTGTTATTTATGAGGTAATATGCATACAATCATAAGTAAAGATTTACACACATGTTCCTAAGAGAATCATGTCCTAAGAGAATCAATGACGTAGGCATCTCATATATTCATGCATTAACAAATAAGAGTGGATAAATGGTCATGTTAATAAATAATTAGGTAGTCTTTTAATCACAAAATGATCAATGATCAATTCTCAAATCACACATCTTTCCCTAACCAAAACCAAACCGTATGATGCATATGCAATGCAAAATGCAAAATGCAAAAGGGTATGTTCAGAATCTCTAGCCCACAAATTATGACGTTAAAGGATGTATTAAAGACCTTTATTCCAAAAAGAATATATTGAATGCCTTTTATTTCCAGATCTTTTGCGTGTAGATTGCGGTAGATACGCCATGTCAGATAATATGTCATTAGGGTTCATTATTGACAAAACAACACCCATAAATAAAATGAATTGAACGTGGGATTGGACAATTCATATTACTTGTTCTGAGGGTGTTCCTTTTCAGAAATCTTGAAAAGGCCCAAGTTAGGTTTACCATGAATGAAATCTCCTAGATCGAGATGTATATGGTGTGTGGATAGCATGATAGGGAGATGGATGAAATGAACTAATACCGTAATTAGGCAATGCTGTTTGTATCTCTAACAGTGAATATATTTCAGCGGATGTATATGAGACATGCATTACTTTTGGCCAGTTGAAGTCAAATGGAATATACTCAGTGCAACCATCTCTATTAAGCCCTTTCATAAGCGCTAGCTAGCTAGCTTCATATACCATCCATCAAAACCCTAGAACCAAAAGGATCATAGGCATGTGTTAAGACCAATCCTTGGAACAGCCGAATATAGGCTCGAAAATCCAGCCTAGTGAAGGTTAAATTGGCAATATTGTTTGATTGACCCATGTTTGGTAATACTCGGATTAATGGACCTCAATTAGCCTATCAATCTACGCTAATTAGATGGATCCATTAATTTGACTGACGCCATGTGATTAGTTTCTGCGAGTATTTTCAATAACGTGGGTCCCTTTCTCCGTTTTATGGTAGGTAAGAAACCCAATGCCTGGCTGGGACCAATGACTGATACGGTTCCATACGTTGAGCAATGGGCCAACGGAACCCCGACTCCAAAACATAATTTTCATCAATGCCCTTGATCTTAGTTGCTTGATGGGTCCCGCTGCTAGCCATGTACTCATCAGCCCTTCGGTCGATAAACTTAATTTGCAAGATACTACGTATATATCCACCCCAACGCAAATAATCATGAATATTGGAAAATCAATCTCTCATCCAAAAATAACTTAGAAAAAAAGAACAATTTTTTAGCCATATATTGGAGTATGTGCAACCCAAGTAACTTCAATTAACCTCACAAGCAAAAACCTCTAAATTATTCACACATACCCATGCATCAAAATCAACCAAGCTAATGAATAATAGTTGTAAACACTAGGTAAGGTAAAATGAGCTAAAATATCTACGTACTCATTTACTTTTCTAATTATTACATTAAGTTATAATTTAATAAAACTACCGCTACCTAGAAAAAAATAAACTTTATTAATCAGTATTTAATATTATTTTAGTTGGATTTAGTTCAATTGTAATATTTACTCTCATCAACATTAATTTTGGTGGTAGAGGTTATGGGCATACTTATAAATTCCCAACAATCACTTCTACTCATCCAAAATTTACACCCAATAACAAATATTATCATAATTTATTAGATCCAATGGAGACTAACTCTTTCCTACACATGCTAAAAATAAATAAAAAATTAATATTAATGATGTATATCTATAGATCAAAAAAAATATTTTAGCTATAATATACTATTTAATAATATAATAAGCAAATATTTTTTATTTTTTTATTTTTTTATAAAAATAGATGTCTCCAACTTCTACCTATAAAAAATAAACTAATGAAAAAATATATGGTCAACATTATGGAAAATTATGTTGGACTTATGTATGATCTTACTTCACCATGAGCATTTTTCGTTGGATGGATTGAGGTCCATTATACGGTGACTGCCAACTATCTCTTAGGTGTTAATTAATGTGATTTTACAATTATTTTAATTTATTTATATAAAATTAAATTAAATTTATAGTCACTTCTTACTTGAATTTGACCAAACATATCTTTATCAAATTGTGGCAAAGTCGAATTAAGTCGAAACTTCCATATTAATGAACATTACATGCATAAACATTAATGCAAGGATTTGAAAATGGTCTAAGGTTAATTTTTTTATCTAATGATTACTATTTATAAATTATATTAATTTATATTTTTAATTTAATTGTATGGATACTCATTAAAAGAATACAAATTTCCAAAATACATTTTTTTTATTAATGAGATCTATAATTAGAAAAATATAATTACAATCCACTTCAATAAACTCCTTTTTTATCAATTATTTTTATCAATACCACTCCAACAAACTCAACAGAGTACTAGGATTGATATTTTGGGTGTAATCAGCATTACACAACAAAAGCATGACACTCGATTGTAAGAGCGTGTCCCCACACACCGCACATATCCCCGCCTCTTTTTGTTGCCCGCTGGTCCCCACACACTTCATTTCCCCACGTGGCATTTGCTCGTCCATTTACATCTCCACGTGTCGATCTGTCGAGTCCTTATACGGAGCTCACGTCATTCGGTCGACCCCACTTCATTCATTCTCGCTTCCCATTGGATGAGCTGTTTATGCTCCTGGCGTACCGTAAGACGAGGATACGCCTCTAGAAAACCACGGTGCTCCGGGTGCGGCGAAAGATTGCCGTCACTGTTCACGTCCAGAGGAAGCATGGTTTTGGAGTGAAAATTAGGGCTAATATCGTAATTTGATTGATAAGGCATCAATGCGGAGCTTAGTGATTATTAATTCCCACATGATCTTTCTATGAGTCCGCGTCGTATATAATCACTCCCTCCACCTCCTTCACCATTTCTTAATATCCCCATTTAACAAGGCCATCTCCCATCCTCTCTTTCCTCCATTTTTTTTCTCCCAACCTTTTCCGTCCCTCCATTCCGTCTGATCTCCGGCCGGGGACTCCACGAATGCTCATGCTCGAGCCCCTCGTCTAGTCCTCCGAAGATCATCGCTCGAATCAGATAGATCTATTTCTAGATATGGAAAGCACGGACTCGTCGGTCGGGACGCCGCAGCAGCCCCAGCTGCCACCAGGATTCCGCTTCCACCCCACGGACGAGGAGCTGGTCGTCCATTACCTAAAGAAGAAGGCATCATCGTCTCCCCTACCAGTATCCATCATCGCAGAGGTCGACATCTACAAATTTGACCCCTGGGAGCTTCCAGGTATACTCTAACATACCTCTCATGATCTTTCATAGTCTATATAAATCACATACTCTCGCTTTTTTCAGCTAAAGCCACTTATGGAGAGCAAGAGTGGTATTTCTTCAGCCCAAGGGATAGGAAGTACCCTAACGGGGCGAGACCAAATAGGGCGGCCACCTCGGGCTACTGGAAGGCTACGGGAACTGATAAGCCGATACTGGCCTCTGGCGGGACCCAGAAGGTTGGAGTGAAGAAGGCCCTCGTTTTCTATGGTGGGAAGCCTCCCAAGGGTATAAAGACAAATTGGATTATGCATGAATACAGACTCGCCGAGAATAAGAACATCAGCAAACCTCCTGGGTGTGACCTAGGCAACAAGAAAAATTCGCTGAGGGTAAGCAAGAATGAACCGCCATTTTTTTTCTTCTGCAAGCTAGAAATGATTTAATCTCTTGCCCTTTTTTGTTCTTTCCAGCTCGATGATTGGGTCCTGTGCAGAATATACAAGAAGAACAACAGCTCGCACAGGCCCGTGGATCTCGACAGGGATGAGTCCTCCATGGACGAGATCCTCGAGTCGATGCCACCACCATCACTCGCGGTGGGAGGCTCTCATGGTCTGAGGCTCCACGGCTTCACGAGACCCATCACCGCCGCCACTTACAGCCCCATGTTCGATACTGATCAGGCGGCGTTCGAGAGCATGATGGTCAGCAACGGCAATGGCACCGAAAGCCTCGGAGCAATGCCCAACCTTTCGCTGAAGCGAACCCTCCCGTCCCTCTACTGGGACGACAAGGATATGGCCACCGAAACATCGCTCGGAAAGCGGTCCTTTATCGATCTCGGGTGTGACAGCGCCGTAGAGAGGCCAGCAGAAGGGAACAACAGCGGGTCCATCTCGTCACTGCTCGGCCAGATTCCGGCGGCAGCTAATGCATCATTGCAGCAGCCAGCAGGGCTAGGATCTATCGGAGAGAACGTACTCCGTCAGCAGCCGTACCAGCTCCCCGGGCTCAACTGGTACGCCTAGAAACCGTGTCACTCTTGGTGTTATTTGCTTAGTATAATATAAAGAGGACTAGAGAGGCTTCTAGCTATAGCTAGATTACAGTGGTCAGTGGAGGAAGAGACTTACTTCAATTTTAATCCGCTGCCAACAATGGTACTCATCAGATTACAGTGTATATGCTGATATACATCGATGGATTAGTCTGTTTTATCGGGTAGGAGCCAAGACTCTGACAATAGGAAGTGAAGTAGAACAGATGGTGAGGCGGCTCAGCCGATCGATCGATTCACTTCTCCTTCAGTTGATTATGTATGGCGTTCTCTTGTTCGGCTCTTGTGATGATCAGAACACTGATTATCAACTAAAGTGAGATGCCGACAGCCACGATGATGGACGCATCTTGAGAGGATATATATGTAAGTCCGTATCTATATATATATAGAGAGAGACTGTTGGGGTATATGTTTTTTGTTTTATGATGTTGATTGTTTTGATGACTAGTTGTATGAGCTAGTGGCCTTTCATGGAATATATATTATATGTGTTTATATGCTCTTATAGAGAGACAAGACATCTATGTATATATAATACATTAAAGTACTCCTATAAGATCGACCATTATAGATTCGGCTGGCTTCTATGCACCAACGATACGCTAACTTATAACATTATTCTGTAATTATGTATGGCATGTTTGGGTTGGATGTGATGTCCGTCCACGAATTCTGTATCCTTGTTCGTGCCCTGTGATTAGTTATTTCAGTAGAAACAGAGGCTTGCTGAGCAAAACCCAAACTGAGTATTTATCAGCAACTAGCTGTTATATATATAGCTTGTGACCGTACTGCATATAAGAGTTAACAGTAAACTAGGGCTGAGGAAACCTCGTTTATGCAACGAGATACAATATTAAAATATCTGGAGAAAGGGAATCTAAGTATGGGATCATCCAACATCATCACCTACTTAATAACAGTTGTCAATTAGATTGATGGTAGGGTTCCTTGCTGGGATGATTATAGAGGTAGGTGTTTTTATTTTCTTTTCTGTCAAAAGGGAGGGAGCGGCCGTGAATGAGATGAGACTGCTTCTAAGCATAATTTTTTTGTGCAAGAAAAGGTAATTTTTTCTCTTCTCCCCTTTCTCCTCCATATCAATGGCTACTAACCGGCCAAAGACAGAGAATCATCATCTTTATATGTATATGTAAATAAAGGAACCCCATCAACAACATATAATCACAAAAAAGTTAATTGCAGATTTGCCATTGTCAGTTAAGAGTACAAAATAGCTTTTCCTCATTTCCTCTCACAATAAGTGCTTTCTTTTGGTATAGATAAGCAAGCACCCAACGTCCCCATCCCATCTGATCTGATACACATTATTTCTTACCTCTGAATTTAGCCCCAATCCGCTCCATCTTTCATTTTCTATACTTAGTCCCCCTGAGGAGAAATTCCACCATTGACAATGGCCTCCTCGAGGAAGCTGCTCCACACATCTCCGATTTGATTATCCGTACCTTGATAGAGAACCCCGTCCTTCGCTCAATTTTCATGGTCGGAATGACATACCGTCCACGCAATTTTCCGTGTTTCAGTGTATGTAGCTCTGGTTACGGAACCACCAGCTAATATCATACGAATGGAAGTTGAAACTAACGGGGATTTTCTTGGGACCTAGCTATCTGTTCCCTGCTTGTACATGTGCTAAGCACTCTTTCTAATGAAATCTGATCAGGAAAAAAAAACCCTCTTTAGGCTTGAGCTGGCCCACGGATCCAAGAATGGATCGACTGGTAGGACCCATCTACCAATATCTAAGTCAGAGCACTCTCCGAATCACTGATCAGTAGACCCACATGTGATTGACTATATATATATATATATGCAGTAATTCATATGTGGGTCTACTGATCAGTGAATGACAGCCTGCATGGAAAATGCAGACATATGATGCAGAGCCTCCTAAATAAGTTTCCCAATGGAATGAGTGACAGACATATTGCATATACATTAAATGAACTCAGTAGTGCAACAGCAAAGAAAAACTCTCCACCAGCAGATTCCAGGTGAAGCAAGATGGATGCCTTGAATCATCCACAACCCATCAATTTAACATGAGATTCCATAAGAGTTGGTGAAAAAAAGGGAGATCCGTAAAATTTTATAACCTTTACCTGTTATTCAGGCTGGTAATGTGTAATAGTCTGCGATGAATAATTCCCATGTTTGTTCTTCTGAAAGTTTACATATCAGCTCTCATTTGGCACTATAAGACGATCTTGATCATCTATTAGCTTAGCAGATTTAATCACATCCCCTATTTGTATCTGTGAAAGAAGTTCTCTCCTGGCAGTAGTATACCTAGCAACAGCAAATGCACGTGGCAAACCATTAGACAACAAAAGAGGGGAATGAAGGAGAAATTGTGTACATGCAAATATGTACCCGAAAACTGAGAATTGGCCTTCGTCAAAAGATATACCGCTCAAGCCAGATTGAGCAAACAAATGTCAACATGAACCAACTTAACCATAGCCTAACTCATGCGGATAGCAGTCAACGATATGAACATTACTTACGCTTCTCTTGTAATATAAATAGAAGAATTGATATGGAGATGAGTACTCCTCGGAACTTTTGCTGTGTGCCATGGCAGCTGCTCCATAAATAGAGAGGGGCAGTACTGGCAATTAATCATCCTTTTAGTTCATAAGATTTTTAAAAACAAATGCTATTAGTTAGGACAGCTAAAGCTATTTGCTATAAAAACACAAGTGTGGTTTACCTGCATGCTTAATGTTGTTAGATTTGAGAGTTCAAAATGCCCGTAAGGCATTATCTCTAGTGGGACACTGTATCTACTATCCATAGCTTGATTGACAGTACTGAGCTTTGTTCCATTGTATGCACCATCAGCTACCTGTGGAAATTATGGGCAATAATAGCTTTGGTTGACAGTACTGAGCTTATTTCAGAAAAAAACTGTCACTTCAAAACTTTATTCAAGTACAAACTTTTAAATAGGACGTTGCCTTAAGGCACAAGCACATGAAAAACCCCTCTCATGATAAAATATAACAGGAAAAAAATTGAATGGAGAATCAAGATATGTGATCCAGATGGTCACCGTGGCATAAATTTGTAATGGAAACTATAAATAATCCAAAGGCCATAAGGGAAGTTTGACTACCTTACCTGTTTTGCAAAGTTTCGTGCAGTCAAACAAGCTGAATATCCATCAAGAATAACCTCCATAAATAAGGCTAACATGTTTTCAAAATCAAGAATCACTGCTATCAAAACTATGTCATGATGTTCCACTTAGAAAAGTCGAGAAGACTTTGTGCAGCTGAACATACATGCAAGAATGTAGGAAAACTAGTAGTGGAAAAGGACAAATCCATTCATGAGAATGAGATTGCGGGCCTTTCACTATGTCATGGAAAACATGAGTCATCAAGAAACAAAATCTCAGTAAAATGTTAAGGCGTGCAAGCTGAATAAGATGACAATGGATGGTTTCAATTAAAGAGAGAAGCTAAGAGAACAAAGCATACCCAGGTAATAATGCTTAACTTCAAGAAAATCCATGCCTAGGTGATCTAGATTATGTTTATACGTGCCATGCCAGTCTGGCCAGAAAATCTATACTCAGTGATCTAGATTATGCTTAAAAGCATCATTCCAATCTGACCCAATATTTACCTCTACCTGCAATGTGGCAGTCTTTCTTGGCTCACCACCAGCTTCAGGTGAAAATGATGTTCCATCCCCTTTTTCAACTGTAAGTTCAACATCTGATCTTCCTGTTAGCCTATAAATCATAAAAATGGGCAAATGAGGAATCTGGAATATGTGCCAGATTGTAGTGAGTTGCAGTAAAATTTAAACAATGAATGATATCAACACCAAATGGTCAGAATCAGCAATTGCTTGCAGTGCAACCAACAAACTTTTCTGAAATCACCCAGAAATTCTTTGAACGGTCCTAATATGTCAATCTAGTACTTATGATTAAGTAGTTGAGTTAATGAGTAACTAACCCTAGGAGACTGACCTAGGATACTTCAAGTACTGCTCTGGTAGAAAAAATGACAATCCAGGAGCCTGTTGCAAAATATTAAAGGCTTAAAAGGGTATCATGAAGTTTTGAGCAATGTAACTGCTGCACTTTTTTGGAAGGATACTAAAGATTCCATATGAAGATAACCGATTTCAGATTTGAATTCTATATATCAGAGGTCCACATTTCCTCTATCCTGCAACAGTTTTCAGTGATGAAGCAAGGGCCAGGGAGACCTTGTCAGGGTCTTGTTCCTTAATATATTGAATCAGCTACTGCAGTCCACAATAGTAATCTGTAGAAACTTTGGAAAGTTGCACTTGGATATTTGAGAGCTAGTTCATTCGGAAAATAAGAATCAAACAATATTCTAAGATTTAAAGTGTATTTGGCACCCTGCAGTTCAATTTCTTTTCCCGGCTAATATAATTTGAAGAAATGAAAACCGAACAGTGTGAGACATGGGCATTCCTACTAGGGTGGATTGAATTATATTAACTTGGAAACATCAAGTACCTTTCCATACCTTCCCATCAACGAGAGATGTATAAAACGGGGAACCTTTTCTCTCTCAGATTTGCAGGCATACTAGCCATCTAATGCAAATTTAAAAATTCTCCTCAGTTCACCTAACAAGAGGTTGAATGCATATGACACCAAAGAAAATCATATACTGGTCAATTAAAAAGTCATCTCCCCAACTGTAAAATAAATAAGAAAGGGTTAATTAGCAACAACCATCTTAATTGTATTTCTTGACATTACCATCCATTGTTCCATATGGTCTCTGTGGTGTTCTTAGCAAATAAGAGATGTCTTCCAATGTAGCCCGTTAGGAAAAAAGCAATAAGACAATGAAATCATCAGGGTCCATCTCCGAGGGGAATATGAAGAAATATTAGAATGCTTGTAGTAGCCTTGCCTGTATGGCCTTCATGTTTGTGTTTGCTGGGATAGCTCTCCTTAGAGCAAGTTTCCCAGTTCTTGGGACCTTTTTGTCCAAAGAATACAGGATAGCATTTTCCAGAATAGCAGGTAGAGATTCCCATCCAACTGCAGTTATTGGAGATGCAGTTTGAACAAAAATAAGAGCCAAAGCAATCAGGCTCTCCAGCTTATTAGATACACGTCCAGGGGTCAAAGTCAAAATTCTGGTTGCTTATCAGCATGCTCTTCTTCCAGGTCCTGCATGACTGAAACCACATTTTATAAAGTAGGAAACTTTTTCAAGGGGAAATGGAAAGACAACCACTCTTATGAATAACAATTTCAATTAAAAATTGCAGGTACAGCATTGTCAGAACGAACTCATTTCCAATGTTTTACTGATTCTGTCACTAACCTATCATTGAAGTTTTATGTATTTCATATTTTGCAGCATACTCAGTTCTGTGAGATCCTAATTGTGCAATGTACAGTCTAAAACTAAAATCGATATACCGGAACTGCTCTGACTCCCTAGATAATAAATTTTCCAGTAGACCGCTGAACAACAAATTACCTATAACAAGCGTAATTAAATTACTGGCAAGAGAGCCAACAACGACTATCACTACGCAACCGGGCGACACCACTAAAGGATAAGGTCATTTGACATACACAACCGACCTCGATTCACATCCGAACTTGGAACAATCGTCATCACCGGGGCTGCAGTAGAAATCAGAACCACCTGGCCTTCCTGTGGCTCTGGTGCGCAGCGGATTGAGCCGGAACTCCGCACGGGAAGCATACCTCCGGGAAAATGAGGAATTGCCAAGAGAAAGAGACGGCAGAGGAAAGAGAAGAGAAGAATTTCTGAAACTGTACGATACATATCTCCCCCATTGGGCTCCCCTCCCAACTTTTCCTCGGCAAATGTTATTGTGAGTGACCAACCTCAGTATTCGAAGACCTTCAACTATATCTACTAGTTCAACCCATTCTTCTTGTGGTTTTCAATAATCACAATGTTTATTGAATAATGCATTCTTGTTTTTCCTTAAGATCAATCGGACAAGAGAGTGCCGGCCATCCCCAATTAAATCGTTTTATATTCAAATTGTAACTGCAACTTGATTTAAAGAATTGTTTATTAATTATATTATAAAAATTGGAATATATAATTTAATTTTAATTTTTTGATATTATGAGATAAATACTTTTAAGGTATTAAGAAAATAGTATATTATAATACGTGAAAAAAATATATGCAAAGGTGTCAAATGCCAAGCTAATGAAAAGAGTGAGTGCACATTGAATCTGCCATCTATTCAAATCCAAAAACCAAAAATGTTAGCAAAATTTTTGGCCTCTGTCCATTTCTTTCGAATTTAATGACGCATCACTTTCTCCCTATGGCAATTGCTTTTAGCCCAAAGAATCCGAACGGACGAAGGAGCCCTGTAGAATCATCCTACCGGGTCGGGTACCGGTACCCAAACGGATCGTTCGGAATGGCTAGACTCTGAGCCACCAAGCTCGGGTTTTGATGATGGAAGGCTCCGATCTGCTGATAACTCCTCCTGAGCCCGTTCTGCAACTCCACCTCTGTCATCGAGGCGCCGACCATCTGCTGCATCGCCGCTTCTACGTTGCAGACCGCTGGAACGTAGGCTGAGTTGTTGGCGTAGGTGAAGATCGGCTGCTGGGGGTGGCCGGCGTGGGTGAGCTCGGGCGGAGCGGAGGTGAGACCTGCAAGGACCGTCCAGTCAAAACTGCCGGAGCCCAGACTCAGGAGGTTGTTGGGCTTCTCCACGTAGGACTGCTGCTGCTGGTGGAGCTGGTATGGTACGGTCTTCAGTGAGTCCACCTGTGGGAGGTAGAAGAAACGGTTCTCAATCTCCGGCAGGGACTCCAGCATGTCGTCCAATGACGAGGATGACGATGAGGGCTTCTCCACCTCGTGGCTTTGTTCTTTGCACGGGACATTGCGGTTGGCTGACATCATCGTCATCGCCCTCTCCGAACCCGAGTTCTTCTTGTATATCCGGCAGAGAACCCATTCATCCAACTGCAAATCATCATAAAAACAGATGCAACTCATCAGTTGCCATGGAAAGAAAAAGATCATCAAATACGAAAAAGGAAGAAAGGACTCAGCATAACTACTTTAGGGCTACCGCTCTTGCAGGAGGTGTGAAGGAGTCGGTACTCGTGCATGATCCAGTTCGTCTTGGTGCCCTTGGGAGCTTTTCCGGCGTAGAAGACAAGAGCCTTCTTGATGCCAACACGCCGCCCTTCGGTAATTATGACCTTGTCCGTCCCCGTGGCCTTCCAGTAGCCGGAACCAGCTACCCTGTTCGGCCGTGACCCGTTCGGGTATTTCCTGTCCCTCGGGCTGAAGAAGTACCACTCCTTCTCCCCAAATAACGCTTTGCCTGCAATAAACGAACAAACAAGTTAGACAGTTAAACCTTTTCTGTAGATCAATTCAAAATACAGGATGAATTCCGATGGAATAGATGGTTTCACTACTCACTGGGAAGGTCCCAAGGATCGAACTTGTATAGGTCGATGTCCCCGATGATGGGCAGATTGAAGTAGTGCCCTGCAACCTTCCTGCAGAGGTACTGAACAAGCAGCTCCTCATCGGTCGGGTAGAATCGGAAGCCCGGTGGGAGGCTGATCTGCGCTAGCGGATCGGTCGCCATATCACCCATTTCTGGCCTTACCCGGTTAAAGTTTCCGGCTAGATAAGCGAGCTTCAGGTCTAACAAGCTTAGAGAGGTTTAAGAACCTATCTTTTGGTAACCTTTGTTCTTCCTCACCAGAATTTCTTGAACACTTTTTTTTTTTCCTTTGACGATAATGGGAGAGAGGGTATTTATATAGGGGTTGGGGCTGGGGGTGGGGCTGGGGCTGGGCGCTGGGGGCCCTGAACACTGCTATGCTCATGGATGGCGATAACTACTATCGTCCTTTTCTGGTGTTTTCGTCTTTTTGAAAGCTGCCACGTGGAAACCCATTGTCTGAGACGCCAACCCATGGGGGTAGCAGATGCTCGACTGCGACATCGACCCTTATCCGTCACCTCACCTCCCCGCCGGTGGTGGTTTGTACCATGACCGGAAAGTTGGGCACCGGAACAGGTTTCATCCGCAAGGGAATCAAGACTTAATTGTGAAAGGTAAGCAATCATTGGTTCCGTGGGCTTGTATTCGGATGATGGTATCAGTGTCTTTAGTATCATATATTTTTTATTGATAAAAGATATTAGAAATAAAATATGAAGTGAAATAAAAAATCTCAAAATGTAAATTAAATTAATAATTTATTAGTTTTAAGATAAAGTATTATATTATTATCTTGTATACTTATTGGCAACGATAGTATATTTGTCCTCTCTTGTGCGTGCCCTCGAAGTCCCACATCTTTAGTTTTCACCCTTTTCTCTTACTATGGTTTTTTGCATTCAATTTTGTCCTCTTTGCCTTTGAGTGCTTACTAGACACTTTCTTTTCACTTGCTTTTTCTTCCACTAAACCACGACTTATTTGTCCATGTTGCCTGCTTGCAGTAAACACGAGGAAACAAGAGTGAGAAATGAGGCTGATAAGTTGAGTACAAGCTTCAGCCTAGGGTTTGTGCAAAAGGACATCCATCGATGCCTTGTCGTCTTTCCCACTGTTTGTACGCGAAGGTTTGAGTGTCTTTTTCTATACAAACAGACAAAGATATATATATATATATATACACCATACTTGCAATTTAATTCATCGAGTTTCAGTCATTGGTGGATGAGGAGGATACGTGGAATGATTCAAGCACTTGGGCTTGCCCCACTTGTGGAGATCTAGCGGATGGCAGACTAACACATGTTATAACGTCTAAGTTTGGAAAGGAACTGTGAGTCAAGTATAAATAATGCGAATTTTAATATTGCCACATGATTCTTCTGCTTGTTGTAGAGTCCTCATTGGCTGCAATCTAAGTGAAGTTTTCCTCTTTTTTCTAATGTGATTGGATGTGGGTGTGGGCGCATGGCCATCAGAAGGTCTGCCTGGTATATTCTTAGGCCAATGTTTCCCGTCATCAGCCTATATTAAATTGCTTACCTCGTTCAGCTTAGTATTCTGGAATATGGCCTTGTACATCTTCCCGATAATACCAACTTTCCAACGAAGATACAAAATTATCTATATAGTAGGTCACGACAATATATGGAATTGGAATGTCGGATATAGGAAAATGCATAAACGGATTTCACGGCCACAAATACTCACGCAATATGTGGAATTGGAATGCTGATATAACTCAACTTCCTAATTAGTGATCTTATCAATGATGAGATAGAGATTGTAGATAGTAGTTG
This sequence comes from Trapa bicornis, assembly GCA_030064425.1. Classification (NCBI taxonomy): domain Eukaryota; kingdom Viridiplantae; phylum Streptophyta; class Magnoliopsida; order Myrtales; family Lythraceae; genus Trapa; species Trapa bicornis. Next base: position 10,755,071 of record CM057748.1, on the reverse strand, counting down.
TGTTATCTATTAAAGAGTTTACAAGAAGGAACTATTTCTCATGAGTTACCTGTGAATAAAGGTTCTTAGTACTGAGAAGGGGGATCCACTTATCAACACATGTATTCATACATGAACATATACCTTTTCATAATAAAGGGTATTCATGCACGAGCATATAATGTGATATCGGAAATTGAACTTTTTCTTATTTATAGGATATTTAATATTTATAAATATTTATAAAATGTTAATTTCATATTATTGTAAAGACATATATCTAATTTCTATAATATTATAAGATTTATTTCTTGTTTCTTTTTTTAAATATCATTTTAATTTATCATATTTTGTAGCGTATCTTGTTTATCAATCAAATAATATATATACTATTCTTTTTACTCATATAGTTATGTGTACGTTTGCATAAATTTCATACTATTTTTTTAGATTTTTTTATACTTTCTTATCTTCTACATATTTTTATTCACTATAAAAAATAAAAAATATTTATTTTATTCTATATAAATCTATTTTCATTATTTTTTTATTTTTAGTTTCTATAAAAAATTTCATCTTTTTTATCTACTTTCTTTACATTAAAAAATATAAAAAAAAGTAAAAAAAATCCGCACAAAAAAGTAAAAAAAACCAAAAGTTTGCAAAAAAATTAAAAAAACAAAAACGGCAAAAAAAAAGAAAAAAAATAAAGCACACACTTAAAATCTTTTTTATAATTACTTTTTAAAAATTTGTTGATTTGTCTTAATTGTTTCTTAAGTTTAACTAATTTATAAAAATAATTTGTTATTAAGTTCAATTAAGATTGAAAAAAAGACATATAAGTGGAAAAATGCAATAGTGTTTTAAATCTATAAGAAAAAATTATTTGAGTGTGAAACAAGTATTTGAGAGAAACATGTGAGGGAGAGTTACAATATTTTTTTGTTTCTAACAATTGACAGGATTACAAGTTCCAATAACGAGAAAATACATAAAAAGAAGACAGTTGCACTTAACCAATTCAAAACTTATACTGAAAAATAATGGTGAAACAAGTGGTAAAGTCTAGATTTGAGCCACTTTACACACGAATGAATCGATTGGAGGAAGATGTGAGATGTCGTTCACATTAACATACTCTCATTGAACAACAACGTTGGGGCTTTCAATATAGGCGTTTTGATACACAAGAACTCGAGGCATTTGATGATTTCCAAGTTAATTGTGATAGCGTCGAACATGATTCCATCAATCAATATACTCCAAGGGATAGACCATGGATTGATGATATCTTGTACAACCAATGTGATAATTTATTTCATACTTGTTGTTATGTGAAAAATAAGGTTTGTTCTGTTATTATCGATGGGGAAAGCTGCACTAATATTGCTAGCACTAAGCTTATGGAGAAGTTAACATTACCCACACTAAAGCTTCCGAAGCCTTGTCCAATTCAAATATTGAACGATCAACACAAACTCGAGGTAACTAAGAAAGTGTTGGTTTAATTCTCTATTGAGAAATATAAGGATGATGTATTATGTGACGTGTTACCAATGTATGCATGCCATATTCTATTGGGACACCTTGAAAGTTAGATTATCAAGTTACACATGATAGATTAATAAATAGATACTCACTTGTGATGAATAATAGACCGATATCTATTGTACATTTGACTCTACAACAAATTCATGAGAATCAATTGAAAAATAAAAGGCAAATAAAAAGAGAATAGTAGCAAAATAACAATAGAGAAAAGTTATAATTGAAAAAGAAGATAGAAAAGACAAAGATGTAAAAGAAGAGATAAAAATCAAAGTTGAAATTGAAGAGATAAAAGCCAAAGTTGAAAAAAAGAGAAAAAAATCATAATTGAAAAGAAAGAGAGCAAAAATAATTTTATTACAAAAAAAGTAAGATAAATAGAGAGATAATTTTATAAGATGTTCTTAGAGTATTTATGTACAATGATATATTTTTTAATACTAACCTCATTGTCGGATATTTATTGAGTAATATTATATATTTTTTGCAGGAATTCAAGCATGTAATCTCTAAGAAGGTAACTCGTGATTTACCACTAACTCAAGGAATCAAGCATCAAATTTAATGCCAAGTCCATGTGTTTGTTCAAATACCCCAAAAGGGTAAAACTTGGCAAATATGTGTTGATTATCGAGCTATCAACAATAGAATGTTAATGTATCATCGCTTTATTCCTCATTTAGATAATATGGTAGATGAGTTGTATAAATTTTATTTGATTTAAAAAATAATACTTAAAAGTGAATATAATAAAATTTGAAAGAATGATAAATATAAATTGAAAATGCATTGAAGACAAAACATACTTTATATGAATGGTTAATTATGATTTTATTTTACTAATGCAGCTAATACTTCTTTGAGATTATGAAATTATTTTTTATATGTTTTAATTGAAAAGTTTATTGATGTATATTTTGATGATATTATAATATATAATATGTCATTATATGAACATGAAATATATGTAAAAACTATCATAAATCTTTTTAGAAAATATATGTTATTTTTCAATTTTAGAAAATGTATATTATTTTTCAATTTTAGAAAATGTATATTATGTTGGGATAATATAGTATTTCCTAAATATATTACAAGTTCTAAAGGTACTATCATTTAAAAGAAAATTAAGGCAATTTAAGATTGGCCAATATCTTATTTGGTAAGTTAGTTGAAAAGTTTTATTAGATTAACTTATTTTTATATTCATCATATTCTTAAATTTAGTAGTTGTCCTATGCCTCTCACCGTGCTTTTAGAAAATAATATTTTATTTAAATTATGTGATGTGCAAGAAAATGCATTCAAATATTCAGAGGATGAACTAACTAGATTCCCATTGCTTGCATTACCCAATTTTAATAAATTATTCAAACTTAATTGTGAAGCATTAGAAATAGGTATTGTAGATGTATGATTATATATTTTCATGAAAAGTGGAGTGAAATAACCCTCAACTATCCTACCTACAACAATGAGATATTTGTGTTTTGTTAGGCCCCGACTCTATTTGGTCGGATCCCCGTGAGCAACTCGCCACCTCATTTGGTCTAAGAAGGATTTTACTTCCTTCTAAACTGCGAGGAGTAAGGCTTCCCTTTTACCTAATTTTTCTGGAATAACATTATATAAAACTTAATATATTAACAACTTTTCATACTTGTCTTAAGGGTTTGGCTTCAAGGTATTCCTTAAGGGTTTATCTTCCTTCCTGAAAAGGGGTTAAAGGAAGAGGGTGAGTTTCTACAACTTAGTGAGCAGGTGTTGGGGAAATGAGTTTCAAAAAAATAAACATAGTTTTCACATTGGTTCTTTAAAAAACATTTTATGAGGGTGGAGGGGGGAGGGTATTTAGCAAAAAACACAATGCCCTTTATTATAAAGGGTACACACGTTCGCCGATGTAGCATGCCCACTGTACCCACTTGTGAATCGGAGCGTCTTTACCATCCACCATGATAGAAGTCCATAATTTCTACCTTGAGTCTGAGTAATGCCCCAAGCGTCAGGCCTTTAGACTCCACATAACTCCGTCCACCATGAGGACGAGACCTCATCCCACACCCTCTCCGGTCTCAATGCGCAAGAAGCTCCTGGAGCTTCATAACTAATTAGCTCGACAAACTGCCCTTATCTCCACAATGTCGTCTAGTAGCCATTGGAACCCATCATTACCCCCTTGGACTAGGTCGACGGACCAATCTAGAAAAATAGCTACAGGTCGAGTTAGGGGTCAAGGTTGTTGGACTAGTGGTACCAAAGATTAAATGGCTTATATGGAAAATTATTGTTTTGTGCATGCATTGAGGTTTGGGACCATCAAGATGCCCAAGAGGGGTAGTGACGCGTCCTAGGGGCTACTGGATGACTTGGTGGAGATAAGGGCAATTTGTTGTGCCAACAGTCAGGGAAGCTCAACGTAGCTTCATGCGCATGAGATCGAGGTGGGGTCGGAATGAGGTATTTGTGCTCATACGGACACAAAGTTTCTTTTCGGGTTAGAGGGTTGGATGTCACGTACATCCTCTCATTCTCAGTGTAGAAGTGGACGGGCTTCTACCTAGGTGGTCGGTAAAGTTGCTTTAATGCCACAAGTGGGTGTAGTGGATGGAGTGCCATGCAAATGTGTGATCCCTTCTTGATGAATGGCGTGTGTTGATTGCTAAACACACCGAATGTGGAAAATGTGAAAAAAGTTTTTGGAAAACCAAGAATATGAGAAAGGAATAATTGTGAAAAAAAAATTAAGGAGTCCGACACACTCTAAATTATTTTATTAAAACTTTTTTTAATTACCCATTAATTGAGTTGTAGAAACTTACCCACTCTTTTTATCCCTTTTCAAGAATAGAGAATGATTAGGGATAACATCAGAATTTACCCTATGTTGGGTATGCTTAAATTTTCTCTTAAACTTGCATTATTATTGATATGTTATTATAGGGAACAAGGTTGAGATTTTGCCTGACTCCTCTTGAATTAAAGAAGGGGGAAACCCCTCTTGAATTAAGGGAGCGACGGGTTGCTCACGGGGATCCGACCAAACCGGGTCGGGGCATAACAACTTGAGTGGTATCAGAGCTAAGTTTCCTTGAAATATTATCTATATTATGCCCTAACACTAATAAAATCTTAACTACCGTATAGGAAGGAGAATTCCTAGGAAGTTTGCCGTGAAATCAAATCCTCTACACATAACCCTGAAAAAGACACCTACCCCAAGGGAGGCAGCTATTCAATAATTCTTAAAGGGGGAGAAAAGAGTACCCAAGGATATGGTGGAAGATTATCAGAGACTTGTGGGAGCCTTATGGAACCAGAAGGCATCACATACCCTCCTCCAAGGAAAGAGGAACATGTACCTCTTCCTAGGATCCCATAACAACCAAATCATCCAGATGAGTAAACGACACCCTAAGATGGACCGGAAAGTAGTGAAAACTATGCCATAAAGAGGGAAATAAATGGATTATTAAGGACAATACGACCCATGAGATGATGGTCTCAAGATCATGTGACAAGAGAATGATAAGACCAAGGCAATTAATGAACTGACCCACTGGAGGATTAAAAAAATTAAAATTCTAGTAAAAAAGTGAAAGATGGAAAAGCCAAATAATTAGTATTTAAGATGAAGGTAAAATCTGTAAAAGATCAACTGCCAAGATTGAACTAACGACCAAAGTCAAAATAGGAGAAAATTTAGTAAACCTCTCATAGGATGGATGTGAGATCTTAAAGTAAAGAAAATATAAATCCTATCTAGAAGAAATGGATGAAAGTAGGAAAGAAAGGAAAATGAAGACGAGATATGAGTAAGTTCTCAAGAGTAATGTAAGCCGGAAGGGATGGCATTAGGGAATACCTTTTAAGATTTGATATTCTAAAATGGCAAAATGGGAAGAGAACTCGAGAGAAAAGAGTATAAACTGCCTAGGAAGGAAACCTTGGAAGGATAAAAATTTCCCAAATTAAAAGGTAATGAGATCAATAGAAATAGAGATGAGATAAATTTATCCAAGATATGTCGATCAAGATGGAAGGATCAAGTACAAAAGAAAGGTACATAGGAGGACCCAAGGAGCAAGTTAAGTTCAATTAATGAGAAAGTAGGAAAAATACATCAAAGGATGCTATGTGAGTAAGAAGGGGGTGGATTTCCCATAAAAAGAGGAAACGGAGGAAAACACATCTAAGAACCTTGGAAAAGTTAGCCCCTCAATTAGGAAGAGATTTAAGTGAAAGATCACTAACATCAAGACTGTGGTAATCAATGCTCAATTTGATAGAACTTAAAGAGAGAATGACTAGACATAGTGTGGAGTAATCGAAACAAGAGCTATAAGTGAAAATGTCTCGGATAAAGAATAAGGAAAGAGACTGGATTCTAGTTAGAGAAGGATTCCAAAAGGGCGAATACTCTATTATAGGAATGGGTATGAAGAAGGGAAGGAATGAAAACTTCAAAGGAATGATGAGGGGGTTGAATGTCTAGTTCCCAAAGTGAACGTCTCTAAGGTAAGGGACAGAGTAGAGAGAAAAACCAAAATAAGGGAAACAATCACTAGTAAGCCATCGATACTCAAAACTGAAGAAGATTAAATGTTATAAGAATTTTGAAGTGATTATGAAAGAATGAGAGTTGACTAAAAGAAGAGAAAGTCCTTGAGAAAAGGATGCCACTGAAACTAAGGAAGGACATGGAAATGGTCAAAACTAGATGAAAGGAGTTAACACCGAAATCTATGAAGTGAGTAGATGGTGCTCGAGAGGACCTCAAACCAAGGGTTAAAGGAAGTGACTACACATAGGAATGAGTGGGCATCTTGCAACTACCAATCATGAAATTTTGAGTAAAGAACATCAAGAGAAAGAATTATACTTTAAGGAAAGAGGGACATGAACTTAAGGATATAGCCTTAAACCCTCGAGTAAGGTATGCTTAGCTTAAGTGAGCTCCTTGAATGGATAATGAGAAGGAAAATAAATGTATAAGTGTGTTATACCAGGACTAAATGAAAATAACCAAGAAGGTTGAAGGTCAATAAACAATAAGTTGATATCAAGGGAAGTTTATTCCAATGCGAAGGATGTTGAATAAATTTTGGGGACAAAACTCCTGAAAGTAGTGGAGAGTTGTAAACCCTGCCCTCAGAGTTAAGGAAAAACTAGGAAAGAACCGATCAACCCGAGTGAGAAAACTGAAACTGTTCACAAACCCCGACCACCAGAGAACAAGTAAATTGAGAAATTTACAACTCTTGAGTGACCAAAAGAGTAATAAAAACCTTAGAAAGGGACTTTAGGACAAATTGGGAAAGAACACTAGATTGATTTAGGTGAACCAGATCTGAACCGAATTAAACCGGATCTGAACTAAAATGAACAGGTTTGGACCAGTTAGAACCATCTTTGAACCGGACGCTAAATTCATTTTTCTAGGTGGTTTAAAATATTCAAATTGGAGAATTGAGGCCACCATTGGATAGAGAATGAATCTAGATGAATTTAAAAATTTTTAATTTTGAAAAACTCGGTCGAATCAGGCTTGAATCAACTGGTTTAAGCGTTGAACCCGGTTCGGATTGGTCTAGTCCGGTTCGGAACAATGTCGCCTTCTTCCTTCAGATGACAACACTGTTCACTCACCAAAAAATAGAACAGCGTTGGTGGAAAGGAAACATTTCCATTTACAATGTTTCAGGCCATCAATGACCATCATTAAGGTGCCAAGCGGACGGCCGAAGAGTCCCCGATCTTCCTATATAAAGAGCCCCTCTCCATTCATCCTCCACACTCCTAAAACCTTCACTCTCTCTTAGCTACTCAGTTTTCCGACGAAGCTCAAACCAGAGCTCTGACATAGGGGTTTTTCTAAGCCAAAGAAGGCATGGCTGATTTCTTTAGACTTGGGGAGAAGTTAGCTACCCGACAGTAATCTCCAATTGCTCCGAGGATCGCCGGAGAAGCGCCAACGTGATTGAACAGTGAAGCAGCTTTGGGGAACCAAAGCTGCCATATTTCTATCGAGCTGAAATCGGTCGATTCGAGCCCTCCTCAGGCTAAACCAAGCTCTCCCAACACTTCCTCAACCCTCCCTCAACCCTCATATGACCGAATTAGAGCGGAAAGGTAAGCTAATTTGGCTCCCCTCTGTAAATTCTGACCGGTGTTAGAGATAGAATCGATGAAATTTTACTGACCAAATTCTCCCTCAATTTGACATGGATTAAGGTGATTCTTAATTCTTGGTGGAACCTTAGGAGAGAACTATCTGCCTAGATCAAAAGATCGGACCGGCGCACCACCAATGGTAAGTTTTCGAAGCTTTCTCTCTCTAAGTCTAGTTTTTCGGCGAAGCTCCGTTTGAGCTCGTTTCGGTGTCAATTCATGCGGTTCAATGTGTAATTAAATCATATGGATGTGTAGGAACTCAATTTTACCTTCAATTTCAACAATGAACCTTGATTGATCCATTAATTTGATGAAATAAAATTCAACCAGGTTGAAAGGGGGAAATTGGTGAAAAATTTTCAGGGAAATTGGGGATTTAAAAAATTCTAGAGTCTAAAGTGCAATTTCCAAAATTGAGGGCTAATGGGCTATGGAAAAGATGTTGGAGGACCAATTGGTCAATTTTTGGAAAATTTGGGGTCAAATTTACCATTGTTGTAATGTAGGGGCAAAATGGTAATTTTTGAAAACTTGTGGACCAAATTGGAAATTTGGGAAACTTGAACCCTTTTTTGTGATTTTGAATAAATTGAGGTCCCAAAGTGATGTTTAGAAGTTTAAAGACTCAATTTGGGGAAAAATTGGCATTAGGGACCTAAAGTTAAACAAAAAAGAACTTTAGGGTCCTAAATGCAAATAACTAAAAGTTTGGGCATTTTATTCATTTATGATAAATGAAGGCTATTAGGCCAAAGAATAATGAATAAGGATGTTCATATCGTGTAGAAATATGAAGTATCGAGAATGCCAACAAGGCTTCTCACCCACTCTTTTTTTTAATTACCCATTCACTGAGTTGTAGAAACTCACCCACCCTTTTTATACCTTTTAAGGAATAGAGAATGACTACGGATAACACGAGGATTTATAATTTATCAGGTATGGTTAAATTTTCTATTAACTTGCATTATTATTGATATATGTTATTACAAGGAACATGGTTGAGATTTCGCATGGCTCCTCTTGAATTAAAGAAGGGGGGAACCCCTCTTGAACCAAGGGAGTGGTAGGTTGCTCATGGGGATCTGACCAAACCAGGTTGGGGTGTGACAAATTCGATCAGTGAAGTTTTGCTGGTTCTCTCTCTAACACTGATTGAAAATTACAGAGGTGAGCCAAATTGGCTTACCTTTCTGCTCTAATTTGGTCGTATGAGGGTTGAGGGTGTGTTGGGAGAGCTTGGTTTGGCATGAGTAGCGCTCAATTTGGCCACTTTCAGCTCGTCCAAAATAGGGCAACTTCGATATGCCTGAGCTGCTTCACTATTTGATTATGCAGGCGCTTCTCCGATGATCCTCAGCTCGAATGGTGACCATTGTCGGGTAGTTGACTTCTCCTCGAGTCTAAGGAACCTGACCTCACCTTCTTTGGCTCAGTAAAACCCCTATGTTAAAGCTCTAGTTCAAGCTTCCTCAAAAAATTAAGTAGCTGAGAGAGAGTGAAGTTTTCAGGTGTGTGGAGGATGAATTGAGAGGGACTCTTTATATACGGAGCTTGAGGACTCTTTGGTCGTCCGTTTGGTACCTTAATGACACTCATTAATGGCATGAAACATCCTGAACGGAAACATTTCCTTTCCGCTGGCGCTGTTCAATTTTTCGGCGAGTGAATAGTGTTGTCATCTGAAGGAAGAAGACAATACTATTCCAAACTGGACTGGACCGATCCAAACTTGCTTCAATGCATAAACTAGCCAGTTTAGGCTCGATTCAACCGAGTTTTTCAAAATTAAAAATTTCTAAATTTATCTAAATTCATTACCTATCCAATGGTGGCTTCAATTCTCCAATTTGGTTATTTTATGCTACCTAGAAAAATGAATTTAGCATCTGGTTCAAAGATGGTTCAAACCAGTCCAAACTGGTTCAATCCAATTCAAATCCGGTTCACCTGAACCGGTATGGTTTTCTATCCCATGCAAAGGAGTGCAAAGATATGAAGGAATGAAGTTTTCCAAGAGCAATATGAAGGTGGAGTGCATGTCTCTAGAGATGGAATTCTCTTCCTCGAGGTACGAGGAAAAAAGGGAACGAATAAGGGGAATTCCTAAGAGGGAATCCAAGAGGATAAATAGATGCCATAAGGGGGACCCCCTAAGAGATGGAGGGAATGATTGTGAAAAGGGCACGAACGAACACCGATGGACTAAGGGATAGACACCCTTAAGGAAGGGTGGTTCAAAATAAGTGGAGATCTATGATGCAAAGAGGACTAATGGTGAAGGGGATTAGGAAACCCAACAATGGAAAGCAAGGGTGACCAATAAGTGAGTAGTTCCGAACAAGTGAATATACACTTCACAAAATTCATGGAAACAATTTTAAAGGTAGCATGACGTTAGATAGGGAAGTGTGCATACTAAATGTCTAGAAAAAGCTATGGATGAATCAAAGTAGGGGTGGTGCCATTTAGTGTGGGGGTGGAAAACTCATACACCTTAACTAAAATAGTTGCGAGAAAGTCATTAATAAGAATGTAGGATGTGCGACTAGGAAGGAAGGAAAAGATGTAATGAAGAAAGTCATCAAGGAAAAATTGTTCAACGTTAAGGATTACCTCAAAGGAGGGTGAGCTTAGGATGAAAAGGTGTCAATGTGAAATAAAGCTAATATTCCCAGAGAAATGCTATAATGTGGAAGCATGTGATGGGCCACCTTAACACCATAAAGAAAGGGAATAGGAGAAGGAGCTTGACACATCGAATAAAGATTTCATGGGAATATCATCCGAGCAAGGTAATGGTGAAGACTCAATACGAAGTAAGTCCAAATAACAAATCATGAGGATGGATGTTTTAAATGTATGGATAATGTCCCAGACCATGAATGAATACCACCAAATGGTGAAGAAGGGACCGAATTCCATGAACTTGAAGGATTGAAGGGAAAATGTTGGGATGAAAAGGTTCGAGGAGCATAGGTAAATCTGGACAAATGAAACTATTAGATACCACTGAGAGAGTGACTTGTACTCGGATCAAGATTAGGCCCAAATAAAGTTTGGGGAGTAAATGATTGCTTATAAAAGAGATGAGATGCCTTGAGTGGAAAGGTTAGAGCGGGCAAGGTGGTGGAGTCAAAGTCCCCGAGGGAAGGACACTCGAAGAAGGAGGATATGCTAACAAGTTAGTCAAATTTGATAACCAAAATATTGAACTCAGATAGGACATGAAGTTTGGAATGAAGGGGGTGCGGGACGAAAGGGTGCACCTCGAGATGGACTGAATATGTAAGTGACGCCCCATATAGAAAATGCCCACCCCACCTTAAGGGAGGTCTCGATGTAACCATTAGACAAGAAAGGTATGAGAGGGTCCTCAGAAGGAAAATGAAAGAAAGGAAGGAGGATAAGAATCCACCTCATAAGATGGAACTTGTTTGAATTTTGGATTGGCAGAAAAATTCCAGGGGAAATGATATTCTAGCTCACTACATAGATCCCTGAAGGATACAAGGAGTGTGATAGGGAAGGATACCCCATTTAATTAAGGCATAACGAGTTTTGGGGACAAAACTCATTAAATATGGGGAGAAGTTGTAAACCCAATTATGTCAAAATAAGGAACCAGAAAGGAGAACCGAGAAATTTCAAATGAAAACTAGGGACCTAAGGAAACTAGAGGTGGTAAATAAAAGCCAAAATGGGAAATTGCACAACCTCAAGTGGCCAATAAAGACCCAAAACACATGGAAAAGAACCATGGAGGGAATTGAGTGTTAATACTAGACAAGTTCAAGGTGAATGAGACCCAAACTAGATTGAACCGCAAAGAACCGGTTGAAAGATGAATTTTTCTAGGTGACTTAAAGATGTTAATTTAGGAAATTAAAGTCACTATTAATTAGAGAATGAATTTAGACAAATTTAGAAATTTTTAGATTTTAGAAAACCAGTTGAATAGGGCCTAAACCAATCGATATTCGATTTTGGGTCACAAAACCTAGTGTGACCGAATCGGTAAACAGACCGTCTGCCGAGTCAGCGCACAGTCAGCAAGAGCGACCAATCAACGAGCGATGCTTTGTGAAGCATGCCTAGTCAGTAGCACTGTTAAAGCCTGAAAGCATTGACTAATCAGAGCATGACACTTGTTCTCGATCAATGGTCCAACAACATCAATGACTAACTAATAGGATAGCGACACATATCCTTAGTCAACAGTCGACTAAGGAGAAGCCTCGTCAACTAGGTTGGCCCATGAGGACCTGACATGTGGCAAGGATGCCACATCTATGGCCGAGTAGGACATTGGAGAAATGGTCGACCAATTAGATGCTGACACATGGCAGAGCCACGTGAGATGATTTTAGCCAATCAAAGGCTGACATGTGGTAGTGTCATAGTACGCTAGAAGGGAAATCAGATTTATTTAAATTAGCCAATTAGAGAATGCCATGTGTCATGGTCAAATAGATAGTTGAGGATAGTCAACGACCACATTGGCATGAACGACCAATGGGAGGATGCCGTGTGGTTGGTCAATCACAGCACTTCCTTGGAACGACACTGTGCCACACATACAAGCTTCACAGGTGCTAGCTGCCACGTGAGGCAATGTGATTTGCTGGCTTTGCTAATGCAGCTTCCTACTCAGTGTTTGAGTCACCCTTTGACCCATTGACCAGCCACATGGTAGCCTCCCATTGGTCGTTCGTTCCAACATGGTCGCTGACTGTCCCCAACTAGTTGTTTGACCATGACATGTGGCATCTTCTGTTTGGCTAATTTAAATAAATCAGATTTCCCTCCAAGAGTACTGTGCTAATGCCACGTGTCAGGATCAAATGGGCTAAAACCATCTGACGTGGCTCTGCCACGTGTTAGCCTCTAATTGGTCGACCATTTCTCCGATGTCCTACTCGGCTACTGATGTGACACCTTTGCCATGTGTCTATCCTCACTGGTCTACCAGGCTGATGAGGCTTCTCCTCAATTGACTGTTTGACTGAGGACACATGTTGCTCTCTTAACTGTCGGTCGTTAGTGACGTGGCTTTGACTGTTGATTGAGTACACGTATTGTATTCTGATTGGTCAACGCTTCTAGGCGCTGACCGAGCGACTGACTGGTTGCGCTTCGCCATGCGTCGCTCGCTGATTGGTTGCACCTGTTGATTAGGCATTGACCTGAAAGGCGGTCCGTTGACCGACTAGACCATTGACTGGTTCGGTTAAACCAGGTTCGGTCACCCCAAATAAAAAATTGGCTAGTTCAGGCCCGATTCGACTGGTTTTTAAAAAATAAAAAATTTCTAAATTTCACTAAATTCATTCTCAATCAAATGGTGACTTCAATTTCCCTAATTAACATCTTTAAGTCACCTAGAAAATTGTATCTTTGAACTGGTTATTCACAATTCAATCTGGTTAAATCCAGTTCAGGTCTGGTTCACCCTGAACCGACCATGTTTTCCCATTATATTATATTCATGGTTCTTCTCCATTATCATCGAGCCCTTATTGGCCAATTGGGATTTTCCAATTTCCCGTTTTGGCTCTTATTGACCAATTCTAATTCACTTCGATCCTTGATTTTCCTTTGACATATTTCGGTTCTCCTTTCCACTACTGTATTCTGAGAGATCGGGGTTTACATTGTAGGTATGAGAGAGAGGTTCAGGTCTACGACGAGGATTCAAACCGAGTTCTTGAATTATGCCAGGGGCTAATGCGTCATGAATATCGGTGAGTGGGAATTTACGACATCACGCCCGGTTGGGATGATGACGACTCTTTTCCGTTTGAAAACCATTTTTCATAAATAGTCTCTTCTCACTACGTGAAACTGCTTAAAATTTTTTAGAACTATTTCCGAGAAGGGCTAGGGTTGCTCTAGTAGGCCCAATACCAATGGGCACAAGCTTAAGCTCATAGACAAATAGACGACTAATGAGACTATAAAAAACTCATATAAATGACAAATTGTGTTGTATCACTACCAAGCCAAGGCCAGTTTTGTTAAACACGTTGTGATACCCCACTCACTGAGTTATAAAACTCACCCCTCCCTTAAATACCTTTGAGAGGGAATTTTCATGCCAAGAAGAGTGGAAGCTTGGAGGCAAGGCAGAACTTCCACTATAAGGTAACTATAGGGTTTATAAATTTGTTATGAACAATATATATACTGGTAATGTCATGCCCCAACCCGGTTTGGTCGGATCCCCGTGAGCAACCCGCCACTCTCCCGATTTATTAAGGGTTTTCCCCTTCTTTAAACCGCTAGGAGTAAGATGTCTTTTAGACCTGTATATTTCCTGGAATAACATTAATCAAAACTATATAAAATTTAAACTTACATACCTGTCTTGTAGGTTTAACTAGTTGAAGGTCCTTAGGTAGGTTTTTCCCTCGATTACCTAAAAGTGGTAAAAGGAGTGGGGTGAGTTTGACAACTTAGTGAATAGGTGTTTGAAACATGATTTTCAAAAAAATAGTTTGAATTGGATTGTGCCAGACTCCTTATTGTCTTAAAAACCATTTCTTCCTCAATTTCCTCAATTTTCAAAACCATTACTCATCATTAACCATAGTCGGTGTGTTTAACAATAAACACACATCCTTCATCATGAAGGGATCACACATTCGCAGAACATCTCGTCCACTGCACCCACTTGTGGCGTCGGAGCGACTTTACTGGCCACATAGATAGAAGCCCATCCACTTATACCCTTGAAATGAGTGGATGTATGTGACATCCAACCCTCAAACCCAACAAGAAACTCCATGTTCGTATGAGGACACATACCTCATCCTGACCCCACCCCAATCTCATGCGCATGAAGCTACATCGAGCTTCCTTGACTACTGACATGACAAACTGCCCTTATCTTCACCATGTCGTCTAGTAGCCCCTAGGACACATCACTACCCCTCTTGGGCATCTTGATGGTCCCGAACCTCAGTGCATGCACAAAACAATATTTTTCCTCATAAGCCATTTAATCTTTGGTGCTAGTGGTCCAATGGCCTCGACCCTCAACTCGACCTACAACTGTTTATCTCGACTGGTCTATCGACCTGTCTTGTCGCACTACCGCTAGTCCATCGAGTATGTCGGCCCTGTCTTGGTACCATGGCCAAACACATAAGCCATTTAATCTTTGGTGCTAGTGGTCCAATGGCCTCGACCCTCAACTCGACCTACAACTGTTTATCTCGACTGGTCTGTCGACCTGTCTTGTCGCACTACCGCTAGTCCATCGAGTATGTCAGCCCTGTCTTGGTACCATGGCCAAACACATCATTCATTAAAGTTTTCATGGATTAATCTCATGTTTGTTTATGAGCTCCTGCTCGTGCCAACTGGCATTGGGCCCACTGTACGAGATTTTCAAAATCGGGCATTTTAGCCCCTAAGTTCCAAAACCGAGGCCTCCAGCCTATCTGAGCTATTCGAGCTCCCGTCAAGAAGGTCTCCCAAAATGTTTAAGTAGTGGCACATAGTCGTGGTAGAGCACTTCTAACAAAAATAACTTTTCAGCTGTTCATCACACCAACTGGGTGTGAGGACATCTTCGCTCATAACCAATAAGTGGAAAATTTGATCCCAATAATTCCAAAAATCGACCAATTGGTCCTACAACATCTTTTTTATGGCCAATTTTCGTTAATTTTGGAAAATTGTACTTTAGTCGCTCGATTTTTTGAAATCCCTAATTTCCCCCAAAAATTTCCCTCTTTCAGACTGGCCAAATTTGATTTTATCAAATTGACCATTCAATCGAGATTAATTGTTGTAATTGAAGGTAAAATTGAGTTCCTACACTTCCATATGATCCAATGGAACTTTGAATTGTGTCATTTGGATACGAATTGAGCTTAAACGGAGATTCGTCGAAAAACTATTCTTAGAGAGAGAAAGCTTCAAAAGCTTACCATCGGGGGTGTGGTGGTCCTAGCTTTCGATCTGGGCAGATATATCTTATCCTAAGGTTTCTCCTAGAATCAAGAATCACATCAATTCATGCTGAATTAAAGGAGAATTCAGTCAGTGAAGTTTTGTAGGTTCTCTCTCTAGCACTGATCGAAATTATAGAGGGGAGCCAAATTGGCTTACCTTTCAGCTCTAATTCAGTCATATGAGAGTTGTGTTAGTGTTGGGAAAGCTTGTTTTGGCTTAACAAGGGTTGGAATTGGTAGTTTTTAGCTCACCTGAAACAGGGCAGCTTTGGTCCACCGGAGCTGCTTCATTGTTCGATCACGCTAGCGATTCTCTCGCGATCCTCGAAGCAAATGGAAACTGGCGTTGGGTAGCTGACATCTCCCCAAATCTAAAGAACATGACCTCACCTTCTTTGACTTAGAAAAACTCCAATGTGAGAGCTATGGTTCGACCTTCACCAAAAAATGGAGCATAAGGGAGAGAGAGCAGTTTTCAGGTGTGAGGAGGATGAATGAGTAGGAGCTCTTTATATAGGAAGCTTAGGGACTTCTTGGCTGTCTGATTGGCGCCTTTATGGCAATCATTCATTGCCTGAAACTCCCTGGCTAGAGACTTTTAATGTTCGTCGACGTTGCTCAATTTTCTGGTGAGTGAATAGGGCTATCATCTGAAGGAAAAAGACAATACTATTCCAAACCGTACTGGACCGGTCCGAATCATGTTTAATGCTTAAATCGGTTAGTTTAGGTTTGATTCAAAATTATTATTTTTAAATTCATATAAATTCATTATTTATCCAATGGTGGCTTAAATTCTCAAATTTGAATTTTCTAAACCACCTAGAAAAATGAATTTAGAAACCGATTCAATAGTGGTTCAAACCGATTCAATTTGATTATGGTTCGATTCACCTGAACCAGTTTGGTTTTCACCTCCAATTCATCCTAAAGTCCTTTTCCATGCCTTTTGTGACTTTTTAGGTCACCCGAGATCTATAAATTACCCGATTTACCCATTCTCATTGGTTGGGGTTTGTGAACCGGTTCGGTTTTCTCACTCAGGTTGACCGGTTCTTTCCCTTATTTCCTTGTCTTTATGGGACGGGATTTATAACTCTCCCCTCCTTTTAGGAGTTTTGTCCCCAAAACTTAATTAGCAACCTTTGCATTAGGAATAAATTCCTTTTGTGTCAACTTGGGGTTTGCTTGACATGCTAACTCTTCGGTTGTTCTTTTAGTTAGCCCTTTTTATATCATTTAGTTAATGGCTTTCTTTTTTCCTTTCCATTGTTCACTCACTCCATGGAGTTTATCATAACTAGACATACCTTACTTAAGGGTATATCCTTAGATTCACCTCTTGCTTTGCTTAGAGTAACATTTTTCCCTTTGAGGTCCTACACTCAGGATTGGGAGTTCTAAGATACCCAACCATTCTCGTTTCTACTTATTCTCTTGGTTGTTGAAACCCTTAGCTTGATGTTCTTTTGAGCGTTACGTACTTGTTTTCACTAGTTTCTTTGTTATCACATTTTTATCCTATTTCGACTCTTCCTTCATCTGTTGTTTATTACAACTTTGATCCAAATTTTATGTTTGACTGTGTCATTCTTACTAACTGACTCTTTCTTACTTTGAGTCATATTTTTCTTGGGACTGTTGGGCTTATATGCCCCTTACAGTATGAAATTTTCTAGAACCTGTCTCTGTCCATTAGATTTCTAGAACACCTCTTTGAGGGTCATTCTTAGCTTTCCAACCTTTCAAGGATCGTATAACATTATCCCTCTTTTCGTTTGGTTGTATTCCTCGACTACATTTACCATTATCCTCTCACCCATCTTGCCTTTGACGTTATGTCTCACATAACCATATTGATTTCTCTTACTTACTCATCATTTCCCAACTTCTTTATTGGGTCTTTCCGATTACAATCATTGGATTTCCTGATGACTTACCGACACGCTGGGAGTCTTCCTTTCTTATGCCTTTCTTCATTTCTGGTGACGTCATTTACTCACGGATTTTCCTTTCCCCTAAACCCACTCTTACTTGCTTGTGACCATTTCATGATTCCGTTGTTTGGGGAGTTCTCCTTTAATTATTTTCATTCTCTACTATATCCTTCAAAATAGAGATTTCTCATTTAGGCGCTATATGTTCAAATTTATTACTACTTCTGAAGGTTTCCTTCCTTCGCATTCTTACACCCTTTTGACTTAGAGCTTTTGCCCACCTTTAATCATTTTTCAATCATAATTTCCTAGTTTACCTTTTACTTTCCTACTCAAGGTATCTCCAATTGTCGAGTCTTATTTCGTGTACTCAACACTATGCCTACTCTATTACCCTTCTTTAGAGTGTAGTCTCCACTACTTCCCGATCCTTCTTAGGGTCTTGTTTATTCTCCTTTACCATCATATTGCTACTAGTTGCTTCCATCTGCTAGGTTTGTTGGAAATCCCTAGTTGGCTTCTTTGCTCTTCCAAAATAGGTAAGACTTGGCTGTTCCGATATACCCTCAACCACTTATGGTTCTTTATAAGGTTCCTTATGTTGGGTTAAGCCTCTTAGGATCCATCTGGTAGTTCCTTAGCTTTGGAACTTCCCTTTTTAAGGTCTCACTTCCTATTTTATCCTTATACCTAGGGCTATTAGGTCGAGAGAAAATGAACAAGGATGTTCATATCGTGTAGGAACACGAAGTACTAGGAACGCCAGTAAGTACAAGCTCACGTGAATACAAAGAACCAGTCGAGAGAAATTCACTGCACGATCAAGTGAGTGGGATTTTTATATCATAACCGGTTGGGATGATACGCATCTCGAAATGAAAACCCACTACTTAGTGGTATTTTAAACATCACAACTTAGAGGAGTGATGTGAAAATAACGCGGAAAAACTATTTACTGGTTGTAGGTAGATCATACCCAGTTGGTATAATGAAACTTGTAGGTGGTGGAAAATCCGTTAATCAGTTATGAGCAGAGATATCCTCATACTCGATTAGTATGATGGATAGTTAAAATTATATTTATGTCAGAAATACTCTCCACTGACTATGTGCTATTGCTTAAATGATTTGGGAGACCTTCTTGACGGGAGCTCGAATAGCTCTATGAGAATGAAGGTCTTGATTTTAGAACTTGGGGGCTAATATGCCTGGTTTTGAAAATCTCGAATAGTGGGCCATAGGCTAGTTGGCATGAGCAGGAGCTCGTAAACAAACATGAGTTATATGCCATAAAACTTTCAATAAATGAATTGTTTGGCCATGGTACCAAGACATGATCGACATATTCAATCAACTAGTGGCAGTGCGACATAACAGGTCGATGGACCAGTCAAGACAAACAGTTGCAGGTTGAGTTGAGGGTCAGGGTCGTTGGACTAGTGACACCACATATTATATGGCATGATGTGAAAATACTGATTGTGCATGCACTGTGATTACGGGACCTTCAAGACGCCTAAGATGGACAATGATGTGTCCTAGGGCCCTGGACGACCTCGTGAGTATAAGGGCAGTTTGTCGAACTAGGTGATCTTGCGAAGCTCGACGTAGCTTCATGGGAACGAGACTGAGGTGGGGCCGGGATGAGGTCTCTGTCCTCACACGGACATGGAGAATTGATTTCGGGATTAAGGGTCGGATGTCATGTACATCCACTCATTTTCAGGGTAGAAGTGGACGTGCTTCTATCTAGTGGCCGGTAAAGTTGCTCTGATGCCCCAAGTGGGTTTAGTGGACGTGCTGGACTGCGATTGTGTGATTGACCTTCATGATAAAGGATGTGTGTTGGGTGATTACACACCGTGATTAATAAGAAATAGTGATAAAATAAGAAATTGGAAATGAAAGGATTTTTTAAAGGAAATAAGGAGTCTGACACATGTCAAACAAATCTTTTTCCTAAAAGTCAAATTTTGAAAATCCTTTCACTGAGTCGTTGTTGTCACCCCTCCCTCATATTCCTTTTCAGGAAATCCCAGAAAGCCTACACTCAAGGACCACCAACTAATACGCCTTTGAGACAAGTATGATAAATTTAAAATTTTATGTTGTTTTGATTTATGTTATTCTAGGAAAGGTGCAGGTTAAAAGACATCTTACTCTTTACAGGTTATAACAAGGGGAAACCCCTAAATAAATCGGGAGTGTGGCGGGTTGATTGGAGCCTGTTTTCTAGAATAAATAATCAAGATTAGAAAATATAGTAACTAATAGGATTGATCTTAAAATTTTCAGATGGCTCCTAGGAAAGGAACCAAGAAAACTAAGAATGACTCTACTTAAAACCTTATCCTCGTAGGAAGACAACCCTAGAAGCTTCCTAATGCCCGAGACATAATAGACGTCCCAAAGGAACAAATGGGGAAGTATCCAGTACCACCAAGGAGTACGGTGCCAAGACATGTTAGGGTCACAGTCCTATGTACAAAGGGAGTCATGCCTAAAGTCGGGATGCTAGTACGGTCATATAATCTTACCAAGGAGGATACTTACTAAGAAAACCGTAGCTTCCTATCTATCCTATAATTATTTTTATAATAGGGTTAAGACCCAAACCTTTTGTACTCCTCTAATAATGAAGTACTCGAAAGTTCAAAATCCTATCTCTCATTGACGTGATATTACTAAGAAGATGGTTCCAAGAATAGTAAACAAACAAACCACCACTACCATAGAAATTAGGAAGAATCCCATCCTAGTAAAGAAAGCTAAATCAGAGAATTAAGAAATATAGGAGGACTCCTAGAGTGACCTTTGGCAAAGAAGATAACTCTCAAGGTATTCAAGGATGACAAAGCACCAAACCACTAATAACCCTTGGAAAGGCCCCACAATACTCGAAGGAAAGGAGAAACCATAACGGTCCACACAAGGGAATAACATATTACAAGTGTGAACGAGAGGGATACTACGTGAATAAGTGCCCAACCCTACTAAGACAAGTACCAAGATAACCTGTTATAGGTATAAGGGAATAGGACAGGAAAAGAAAGACAGTTCCACACCTTATGGATATAGAGCAATACCTCCTCAAAGATCACGAAAGACATGAAGGACTGGTGACCAAAACCATGGAGTAGGTTAAGAAAGCAGTTCACAAAGAGGTCAAGAAATGACGAGGTGAAAACCAAAATTAAACTTCTTCTTAAGAAGGTCAAGCTGAGAAGGATACCACAAGAATGGAGGTAAGGTACATGGAATGTATACCTAGAACCCCCTCATAAGGGGCAAACGCAGAAAAACATCCTTCGAAAACTTTAAGGTATGACACAGTAAGAGTGAAGAAGAGAAGAAATACACTATGAAGGGAACTCTGGAGAGATACATACGACTAAGTACCCCTTGAAGGGATCATTGATGGGCGGATGGTCATGACGTGGAGTGCAAGGGACCCACCCTTAATTAAGAATTTTAAAGGAATGATGTATCATGATGACCTAGCATGACCTGCTTTGGAAGAGCAAAAGAGCCAAATAACGATTCTAAGAGAAACTAGTGGAAAGAAGTAACTAGTAACAATAGGAGGGGCATGAAAGATAGGTGATACAACTATCCAGACAGTTGGACAAGAAAAATAGTGGGAACGAGGCAATTAACGAACTGGCCTTCAGGAGAACCATGGATTTAAACCACGACAAAGAAGGGAGAAGTGAAATGGCCATAATATTGGAAAAGAAGGACAGAGGAAAATCCTCAAAGAAAGCAATGGCCAAAAACTGGATTTACAATTAAAAGTCTTGAGACGAATAAGTGAGCCTCATGAAGGATGATTAAGGGATTTTGAAACTAGGAGGATGTGAGCCCTCCTTAAAAGGAAATAAGTTAATGGGTAAATAGGAGGTTAGCATCGAAAGATGCTGTGACAAGTAAGAATGAGTGGACTACCCATACTAAAGGTAATAAAGGAAAGAACATCCGAGAAACGTTGGGAAAGTAAGCCCTCCAAATAATATGTGGCTAAGGAGCAATAACCACAAATGGTAAGATGGGTCATAGTCCACATAGGCATATGAAGCCTAAAGAGTAGACGGCTGAGCATAGTGTGGAATGCACGGAATAAAAACCGATAACCGGAAGTATCTCAAGTAAGGGATAAGGGATGAAACATAAATTGTGGATAAAGAAAGATCCAAAACGGGCAAATGCCCTAACATAGATAGGGGTGCGAAGAAAGGAAGAAAGAACCCTACAAGGAATGATAAGAAGGTTGAGCATGTAGCTCCTAAGATGGAAATCTCTATTGTGAGGGACATAGTAGAGAACGAAACCGAAAGAAGGGAACCTTCCTAAGTAAAGGAATCGACACATAGATCGAAAGTGATTATTTTAGAATGAAGAATCAGGAAATGATTACGAGTAAGTAAAAGTGGATTAAGGAATAAGGAAAAATCATTGGATAAAGAATGCAAAGGACTTGTCGGTAAACTATTGGGAAATCAAATCATTGGAACCGAAAAGACTCAATAAGGAAGTTGAGAAAGGACGAGTGGATAAGGAGAACCGACACAGTTTTTTTTGAAGTTTATTGGATAAAAGTAAAGGTAGTCAAGGAATACTACTAAACAAAAGAGGAATGAAGTTATAGGATCCTTGAAAAGTTATAAGTTGCGAACAACCCTAAAGGAGGTGTTCTAGAAATCTAATGGACAATATAGATAAGATCTAGAAAATATCATGCTATAAGGGGCATGTAAGCTCAAAATAAGGAAGAGTCAGTTAGTAAGCATGACAAGGTCAAACATAAAATTTAGACTGAAACTAAAATGAATAACGGATGAAGGAAGAGTTGAAGTAGGACGAAAAGGGTGATAATCAGGGAAACCCATGGAAAACAAGTAAGTGACGCTCTAAAGAACATCGAGCTAAGGGTTTCAACGACCAAGAGGTTAGTTAGACATGGAATAGTTAGGTATCTTGGAACTCCTAATCCTAAGTACAGGACCTCAAAGGGCAAAATTGTTGCTTTAAGAAAAGAAAGATGTGAATCTAAGGATATACGCTTGAGTAAGGTATGTCTAGTTATGATAAACTCCATGGAGGGAGTAAATAATATAAAGGAAAAGAAATTCCTTTAGTGAATGATATAAAAAGGACTAAGTGAAAGAACAAGAGAAGAGTTTGCATGTTAAGCAAACACCAAGTGGACATCAAAGGAAACTATTCCTCGTGCAAAGATTGCTAATTAAGTTTTGGGGACAAAACTCCTAAAAGGATGGGAGAGTTGTAAACCCTATTCTTTGGAGTTAAGGAAAATCAGGAAAAGAACCGGTCAAACCAAGTGAGAAAAATCGAACCGGTTCACAAACCCGATTATGAGGAAACAGGCAAATTGGAGAATTTACAAGTTCCAAGTGACTCAAAATGGTTCATAAACCTTGGAAAAGAACCTTAGGACAAATTGAGAGAGAAAAATCAGACTGATTCGAGTGTACTAGATCCAAACCAGATTGAACCGATTTAAGAACCGAGTCGGTTTATGAACCAGAATCGATAGAGAGAGGGTAAACCGGGGAATTTATGGATCCTGAATGACCTAAAGAGTCATATAAGTCATGAAAAAGGACTTTAGGATGAATAGGGGATGAAAACCAAACTGGTTTGAACTACTATTGAACCAAATTTTAAATTCATTTTTCTATGTGGCTTAAAAAATTCAAATTTGAGATTTGAGACCACCATTGGATAGAAAATGAATTTAAAATTTTTAGATTTGAAAATGTTGGTCGAATCGGGGGTGAACCGACCGGTTTAAGCTTTGAACCCGGTTTGGACTGGTACGGTCTGGTTCGGAACGATGTCGTATTCTTCCTTCAAATGACAGCAATGATCAAACCCCGACCCAGTTTGGTCAGATCCCCATGATCAACCCGCCACTCTCCTGGTTTATTGAGGGTTTTCCCCTTCTTTAAACCACGAGGAGTAAGGCATCTTTTAGACCTATACCTTTCCTGGAATAACATTAATCAAAACTGCATAAAATTTAAACTTACATACATGTTTACAGGTTTAGCTAGCTAAAGATCCTTAGGTAGGTTTTTCCCTCGGTTACCTGAAAGGGGTAAATGGAGGGGGTGAGTTCGACAACTTAGTGAATGGGTGTTTGAAACATGAGTTTCAGAAAAATAGTTTGAATTGGAGTGTGCTAGACTCCTTATTTTCTTAAAAACCATTTCTTCATCAATTTTCTCGGTTTTCAAAACCATTACTCATCATTAACCAGTCGGTGTGTTTAAAAATTAACATACACACTTCATCATGAAGGGATCACACATTTGCAGGGCAGCCCATCCACTGCACCCACTTGTGGCGTCGGAGCGACTTTACCGGCTACCAAGATAGAAGCCTGTTCACTTCTACCCTAGCAATGAGTAGATGTATGCTACATCCGACCCTCTAACCCGAAAAAAAAACTCTGTGTTCGTATGAGGACAGAGACCTCATCCCGACCCCACCCCGGTCTCATGCGCATGAAGCTACGTTGAGATTCCCTGACTACTGGCACAACAAACTGCCCTTATCTCCACTATTTCGTCTAGTAGCCCCTAGGACGCATCACTACCCCTCTTGGGTGTCTTGATGGTCCCGAACCTCAATGCATACATAAAACAATAGTTTTACTCATAAGCCATTTAATCTTTGGTGCCAATGGTCTAATGGCCCCGACCCTCAACTCGACCTGCAGTTATTTGTCTCGACTAATCCGTCGACCTATCTTGTCGCACTACCGCCAATCCATCGAGTATGTCAATCCTGTCTTGGTACCATGACCAAACACATCATTCATTAAAGTTTTCATGGCTTAATCTCATGTTTTTTTATGAGCTCTTGCTCGTGCCAACTGGCCTTGGGCCTACTGTACTAGATTTTCAAAATCGGGCATTTTAGCCCTAAAGTTCCAAAACCGAGGCCTCCGACCTATCTGAATTATTCAAGCTCTCGTCAATAAGGTCTACCAAAATGTTTAAGTAGTGGCACAAAATTAGGGGAGAGCACTTCTGACAAAAATAACTTTTTAGTTGTCCATCACACCAATCGGGTGTGAGGACATCTTCGCTCATAACTGATAAGCGGGTTTTCTACTTCCTTCCAGGAAGTTCATCATACCAAATGGGTATGATTTACTTACAATCGGTAAGTAGTTTTTCCGCGTGTTTTCTCAAATCACCCCATCCAGGTGTGATGTTAAAATACCACTTAGTAGTGGTTTTTAAATTCCTAGGTACTCATCATCCCAACCGGATATGATGTAAAAATTCCTACTCACTCGATAAATGTAGTGTGTTTTTCCTCTTAACAGGCTCTTTGCCTCATGCAAGCTTATCTTTGCTGGAGTTCCTGGTACTTCGTGTTCCTACACGATATGAACATCATTGTTCATTAATCTTTGGCCTAATAGCCTTCATTCAACACAAATGAATAAAATGCCCCAAACTTTTAATTATTTATATTTAGGTCCCTAAAGTTCTTTTTCTTTAACTTTAGGTCCCTAATGCTAAGTTTTCTCCAAATAGAGTCCCAAAACTTCTAAAATTTATGTTGGCACCTCAATTTATTCAATATTACAAAAAGGGTTCAAGTTTCCCAAATTTCCAATTTGGTCCCCAACTTTTCAAAAATTACTATTTTGCCACTACTTTACAAGAATGGCAAATTTGACCCCAATAATTAAAAAAATCGACCAATTGGTCCTCCAACATCTTTTTCATGGTCAATTGGCCCTCTATTTTAGGAAATTGCACTTTAGTCCCTCGAATTATTGAAATCCCTAATTTCCCCAAATTTCCCACTTTCAAACTAGCTGAATTTGATTTCATCAAATTAACCATCCAATCGGTTTTAATTGTTGAAATTAAAGATAAAATTAAGTTCTTACACTTTCATATAATTCAATGGAACTTTGAATCACGTCATTTGGATTCGAATTGAGCTCAAACAAAGCTTCGTCGAAAAACTGGACTTAGAGAGAGAAAGCTTCGAAAGCTTACCGTCGGAGGTGCGGTGGTCCAAGCTTTCAACCTGGGCAGATAGCTCTCATCCTAAGGTTTCTCCTAGGATAAAAATCGCATCAATTCATGTCGAATTGAGGGAGAATTTGGTCAATGAAGTTTGGAATTTGGTTAGTGAATTTGGTTAATTCATAGCACTGATCAGAATTTATAGAGTGAAGCCAAATTGGGTTACCTTTCAGCACTAATCCAGTCATATGAGGGTTGTGGAAGTGTTGGGAGAGCTTGATTTAGTGTGAGAAGGGCTTGAATTGGTTGTTTTTATCTCATCCGAAATAGGGCAGCTTCGGTCCGTCGGAGCTGCTTCATTGTTCAATCACGTTGGTGTTTCTCCGGCGATCCTCGGAGCAAATGGAGAATAACATCGGGTAGCTAACTTCTCCCCGAATCTAAAGAACCTGACCTCACCTTGTTTGGCTAAGAAAAACCCCAATGTTGGAGCTTTGGTTCGAGCTTCATCAAAAAATGGAGCAGTAGAGAGAGAGAGAGAGGAGTTTTCACATGTGAGGAGGATGAATGAGGATGAGCTCTTTATATAGGAAGTTCAGGGACTTCTTGGTCGTCCGATGGCGCCTTTATGGTGGTCATTTATTGCTTGAAACTCCTTGGCCAAAGACTTTTAATCTTCACCGGTGCTACTCAATTTTTCGGTGAGTGAACAGTGCTGTCATCTGAAGAAAGAAGATGACACTGTTCCGAACTGGTCTGAACCACGTTCAATGCTTAAACCAAACGGTTCAAGCCTGATTTGATAGAGTTTTTCAAAATTAAAAATTTTAATTCATCTAAATTCATTCTCTATCCAATTGTGGTTTAAATTCTCAAATTTGAATTTTCTACGCTACCTAGAAAAATGAATTTAGAAACTAGTTTAATAATGGTTCAAACCGGTTCAGGTCTGGTTCACCTGAACCAGTTTGGTTTTCACCTCCAATTCATCCTGAAGTCCTTTTCCATGCCTTTTTTACTCTTTAGGTCACTCGTGATCTATAAATTTCTTGATTTACCCTTTCTCTATCAGTTGAGGTTCGTAAACCGGTTCAGTTTTGTCACCCGGGTTAACCGGTTCTTTCTCCTGTTTCCTTGTCTTTAACGGACGAGGTTTACAGGTAAGCATTTACCTCTCTTGGGCTATCTTGGTAGAAATACCATATGGCACAGGAGAGGGTGGTGGATTGATCATAGGGTTCTGACCAAATCGGAACGGGGTGTGACTAGTATACTTGGGAATAACACATAAAAGGAATTAAGTTAAGTGTTTACTTACAAATGTAAGTGAAAAAATAGAATATCAAATTTTTGCTAGCCACAATCAACAATGGAAGAAGGGAAGAAGACCCCTTTGATACATCCCTATATGTAGCAAGGCCATAAGAGTGAGGAGATTACAATTGAAAAGGGGATTTAAAAATTTCAAGGGCTAAATTGGTGAGCTAAAATCCAAATTTAGATTATTGCCCTTTGGATGTTGTAAGTAGCCTAATGAGGAAATAAAGGGGATAGCTCCTATTCGGAAAAAACCCGAATACCATAGGAAATTCCTCATGCAAAAAATAATATCTAGTTAAAGGAAACATAAATTAACAAATAGCATCAATTAAAAAAAATGAATTTAATAGACTAAATTAATGAAAAGTATTTGTATAGCCACATAAATCTATAACTTCCATAAGTTACAGTCTTATCATGTAATCACTATAAAAAGGAGACACTTAGGAATCTATCAAACCCGTCATACAAAGATCCCTCAAATGAATGAAGCCAATAGAAACCTAAGGGAGGATACTTGGATTTCAACCAACCACGAGAAACTTTTAGGAGTCAATCGCCAGTGGAATAGTTCAGTAAATTTCCTCTGCACCTTATATGATTCCTATTGATAAAGGATTAGGAAAAATCAACTTCTATCGTAGGGACTAATAGAAGTTCTTATTGTTCACTCATTCGAAAATCATACATTTTAGTAGGAGCAAAAGACCGAGCTACTCAATCTTTCCTAGGTAACGGACTAAAGGAACTCCATAAACAATTATGTGTAGGAAGGACAAATGTACCTTGCACCAATTGCAGGAGAGTCTCCTAAACAACATTAGACCCCAAGAGTTTGGAACATCAATGATAAGGTGGACCTGAAATGAAGAACATGAAGGATGATGGGTCAGTGAGAGAAAGGCAGATCAAACTAGGAAAATGTCTAGAAAGGAAATCATGGGAATCTAAAATAAGCTTCTAACCTAGGAAAATATCATGTCACGAATGTGATCCGAACAAAAAAAATTGGTATCTTGGATGGGAATGTACCTAATAGGTACCCAACACTAAAGAAATTCCTCAAATTGAAATCAAGTCGTGCAAACCAGGACCCTTAGAGAAACTCCAAGGAATGCCTAACAATACAAGCCCAAGGAATTTAGGTTCCTTATTTCCAAACAATCGTAATTGAAATCAAAGAAGGGGATAAGAGATCAATGGAGAGATTACCTGAGATCAAAGGTAGGAGAAATCACAAGTTCACATATTTATGCTGCCATCATTCTCCTCTTCTCACTACAAACAACATAATCAAGTGATAGACGACCTCAGATAATCCACTAGGAAATGCAGATGACAAGTTGAAAGGATAACACAAATCCTAGACATCACGTTAGGGAAATTCATCAAACGAACTCAAATTTAAGTTTAGAGCAATAGAAGAATCTCACCTGGAGAGATTGGAAGGATGGGGATGAATTGAAAGAAGCTTGAATGGATGCGATCATTGGGAACCTGGATAACAAGCAATTAAGGTAGTGAATGGAATAATCGAACATTTAGACATTATAGGAATGTCACTAAGATGAAGAGGGCGAAAATCAAATAGCTTCAATGCCCTTACCTCGAAGGTTTTTAAGTAGGAACCTATAGGGAATGAAGAAAAAAAGAGATATTCCATACCTTATGCACATGATTAGCAATAAGGATGCTCAGGAAAATTATTAGAGTTGATGATCCCACAAAATGAATGTGCGGGTGGAGGCCCCTAATTAGTGTCGGAGTCTCGAGATCCTAGTGAAATTGCCTATAGATAGATAAAAAAAAACCACCATGAAGGAAGGAGATGGACTTACCTGAGGGGTTGTTGACAGTAGAATGGGAAGCGAATGGGAGGAGGACGAAGAGGGGATCTTTTGTAAACCCCGTCCCTTTATAGATAAGAAAACTGGGAAAAGAACTGATTGTTTCAAAACAAAAAACCAAGCCGGTTCATGAACCATAAACGATAAGGGTAAAATGGGAAATTGATAACTTCTGAATGACTCAAAGAGACATAGAAATCATGGAAAAGAACATTGAGATAATTGGGAAGGGAAAACTAGGCCAGTTCAAGGTGAACCAGATTAAACCGGTTCCTAAATTCATTTTTCTAGGTGGCTTAAAATATTCAAATTGGGAAATTGAAGCCACCATTAAATGGATAATAAATTTAGAAATTTTGAATTTGGAAAAAACTAGTCGAATCAGACCTGAACTAGTCGATTATATTGAACCTGTCAGACCGGTCCTATTCGGTTCGGAACAATGTCATCTTCTTCCTTTAGATGACTGCACTATTCATTCAATGCAGAAACATATAACGTCGAAGGAAAAACGGCTCTGATCATGCCGTTTCAGGGCGAGGATAAGCTTGACCAAAATGGAAAATGATTGAGTAGAGGTCCCCGAGCTCCCTATATAAATAGCTCATCTCCATTCATCCTCCACACACCTGAAATCTCCATTCTCTCTCAACTGCTCCATTTTTCAGTGAAGCTCGAACCAGAGCTCCGACATAGGCATTTTTCTCAGCCTCAGAAGGCGAGGTCGAGTCCTATAGACTCCGAGGGAAGTCAACTACTTGATAGCGTCTTCCTTTCGACCCAAGGACCACCGGAAAAGCACCGGTGGAATCAATCAGTGAAGCAGCTCTGACGAACCGAAGCTACCCTATTTTGGTTGAGCTGAATTCAGCCAAATTCAGCCATCCTCCAACCAAACCGAGCCTCCTCAACACCCTCACAACCCTCATACAACCTCAACGGAGCTGAAAGGTAAGCTAATTCGGCCTTTCTCAGTCATTGTAGATCGGAGTTAGAGAGAGAAAGTGTTGAATTGTACTAACAAAATTCTCGCTCAATTGTAGCAATTCTTGATCCTATAAGAAATCTCAAGACAAGAGCTACCTTCCCTAATTGAGAGCTCAGACCACTGCACCTCCGATGGTAAGCTTTCGAAGCTTTCTCTCTCTACGTACAATTTTTCGGCGAAGCTCCGTTTGAGCTCAATTGTGGTTTAAAGCTCAATTGAATCATACGGAAGTATAGGAACTGATCCATACCTTCAATTGGAGCAATTAACCCCGATTGAATAGTCAATTTGAAGAAATCAAATTTGGTAAGTTTGAAAGGGAGAAATTGGGGAAAATTGGGGATTTCAAAAAATTGAGGGACCTCTTTGCAATTTCCCAAAATTGAAGGCCAATTGGCCATAAACAAAATGTTGGAGGACCAATTGGTTAATTTTTTAAACATTTGGGGTCAAATTGCCATTTTTGGAAAGTTGGGGCAAAATGGTATTTTTTTAAAGTTGGGGACCAAATTGGAAATTTGGAAAACTTGAGCCCCTTATACAATTTTGAGTAAAATGAGGACTCAAATGGAATTTTAGAAACCTTGGGACTCAAATTAGGCAAAAGTTGGCATTAGGGACCTAAAGTTAAGAGAAATTAACTTTAGGGACCTAAGTGCAATTTATTGATAATTTGTGAGCCTAGGCTTTTATGTCAAACCGTAATTGATAAGGCTGCCCAAATCGTGTAGGGACACGTGTGACTTGAATGCAAGCAAGAGAAAGCTCGCGTAGACTTGGAAAACTGACTGAGGACGAACACGTCACGATTAACGGGTGAGTGGGCATATTTACATCATATCTGGTTGGGATGGTTAGCACTTTAGAAATGAAAAACCACTTGTAAGTGAGACTTTAACATCATACCCAGTTGGGGTGATGGGCGATTAAGCTAAAACCTACTTACGGGTTGTAAGTAGAGGAAATCATACCCAATTGGTATAACGAACTTCCTTGAAGGAAGGAGAAACCCACTTGCTGGTTGTAAGCGGAGATATCATCACATCCGGTTGGTGGGATGAAGGAAAAATATATTTTTGTCAGAAGTATTATCCCTTGATTGTGTGCCAATGCTTAAACTCTTTGGGAGACCTTCTTGACGGGAGCTGGAATAGCTTAGATAGGCCAGAGGCCTCGGTTTTTGAACTTGTGAGGCTAAATACCCAGTTTTGGAAAATCACGTGCAGTGGGCTGAAGGCTAGTGGGCACGAGGAAGAACTCGTAAACAAACTTGAGTTATAAAAGCCATGAAAATTTCTATTGAAATGATTGTGTGATTTCACCATGGTACCAAGTTAGGACCAACAATAGTCGATGGAGTAGTGACAGTGCGTCATTGCCATATCGACGGACCGATTAAGACAAACAGCTGTAGGTCGGGTTGAGGGTTAGGGTCGTTGGACCAGTGGCACCAAAGATAAATGGCTATATGTGAAAATTGTTGTTTTGTGCATGCGTTTGTGGTATAGGACCATCAAGATGCCTAAGAGGGGTAGTGATGGGTCCTAAAGGCTACTAGACAACCTGGTGGAGATAAGGATAGTTCGTCGTGCCAGTCAGGCGGGAAACTCTGTGTAGCTTCTTGCACATGAGATCGGGGTGGGGTCGGGATGAGGTCTTTGTCCTCATATAGACATGAAGTGGTATTCGAGTTTAAGGGTCAGATGTCGAGAACATTCACTTAAACCCATGGTAGAAGTGGATAGACTTTTATCTTGGTGGTCGGTAAAGACGAGCGAGCCACAAGAAGGTGCAATGGACAGACTGCACCTGCGAATGTGTGTTCCCTTCCTAATAAAGGGCTTGTGTTGTTTGCTAAACACACCAAATGGCTAATGGAAAGTGGTTTCGAAAAAAATTGGAACTTGAGAAAAGATCCTTCTTAAAAGAAACAAGGATTTTGACACACTTTGAATAAAGTTATTTTTATAAAAACTCACTCCCAATACCCGATCACCGAGTTGTAGAACTCACCCCCTCCCTTCTTACCCCTTTCAGGTAACCGAGGAAAGACCCTCCCTAAATACCCTAATAATTCCGAACAAGAAAGGTATGTCTATTTTAAATTACTTAGTTTTGTATAATGCTATTCCAGGAAAGACATAGGTAAAAATGATGACTTACTTCTCGTAGTTTAGAAAAGGAGAAACCCTTGATAGACTACAAGAGTGGTGGGTTGTTCATGGGGATTCGACCAAACTAGGTTGGGGCATGACAACTTGTGTCATACCTCGACCCGGTTTGGTTGGATCCCCATTATCAACCCGCCACTCTCCCGGTTTATTAAAGGGTTTCCCCTTATTATAAACTGTAAAGAGTAAGGCGTCCTTTAAACCTACACCATTTCCTGGAATAGCATAATCAAAACTGCATGAACTTTTAAACTTTACATACCTGTCTTACAGGCATCTTAGTTGATGGTCTTTAAGGGTAGGCTTTCTGGGATTTCTTGAAAGGGATATAAGGGAGGGGGTGAGTATGACTACTCAGTGAATGAGTTTTCAAAAGTTTTGACTTTTAAGAAAATAATTATTATTGGAGTGTGCCAGACTCTTTTCTTTCAAAAATCCCTTTATTAAAAAATCCAGATTTTTTCCATCATTTCTTATTTACCACGGTGTGTCATCACCCAACACACATCCTTTATCATGAAGGTTACACACATTCACAGGTCAGTACGACTACTGAAACCACTAGTGGCTTCGGAGTAACTTTACCGGCCACCCGGATAGAAGCATGACCACTTCTACCCTAGGAATGAGTGGATGTACGCGACATCCGATCCTCAATCTCGAAATCACTTCTTCGTGTTCATATGAGGATAGAGACCTCATCCTGTCCCCACCCCAGTCTCGTGTGCTTGGTGCTACTCCAAATTTCGCACAGACACCTGGAACGACGAACTACCCTTATAGCCACCAGGTCGTCTAGTGCCCTTAGGACGCATCACTACCCCTCATGGGTGTCTTGATGGTCTCGTACTCATAGTGCATGCACAAATAATATTTTCTCATATTAACTTGTAATCTGTGGTGCCACTTGTCCAACAGCCTCGACTCTCAACTCAACCCGCAGTTGTTTGTCTTGACTGGTCCATCGACCTGTCATGTCGCACTGTTGCTAGTTGACTGAGCATGTCGGTCCTATCTTGGTACCATGGCCAAACAATTCACTTATTAAGTTTTATGGCACATACATCATGTTCGTTTACGAGCTCCTGCTCATGCCAACTAGCCTTGGGCCCACTGTATGAGATTTTCAAAATCGGGCATTTAGCCCCCAAGTTCCAAAACTGAGGCCCCCGGCCTATAAGAGCTATTTGAGCTCCCGTCGAGAAAGTCTACCAAATTGTTTAATCATTGGCACACAGTCAAGGGAGAGCACTTCTGACAAAACATATGTTTTCTCTATCTATTATACCGCCCAGGTATAAGGACACCTCTGTTCATAACCAATGAACGGGTTTTCAACTTCCTTCGAGGAAGTCTCATCATACCAACCGGGTATGATCTACTTACAACCGGTAAGTAGTTTTTCCGCATGATTTTCTGATCACTTCCTTTAAATTGTAATGTTTAAAATACCACTTAATAGTGGGTTTTCATATCGAGGTACTTATCATCCCTAACCGGGTATGATATAAAATTCCCACTCACTACCGGTAAGTGATTTTTAAATTTTAAGTTGTACTCATCATCCCAACCGGGTATGATATTAGTAAACCCACTCACACGTTAATGTCATGAATTCCACTAGACCGATTATTTGTATTCACGCGAGCTTGTCCTTGCTGGTGTTCTCGGTACTTCGTGTTCCTACACGATATAAACATCTCAGTTCATTATCCTTCGGCCTAATCACCTTCATTCATTCCAAGTGAATGAGAAAATCAAACTTTCATTTATTTGCAATTAGGTCCCTAAAGTTATTTCTCTTTAAGTCCCTAATGCCGGTTTTTCCTCAAATTGAGTTCCGAAACTTCTAAAATTTATCATAGGACCTTAATTTATTCCATTTCACAAAAAGGGGATTAATTTCCCAAATTTCTAATTTGATCCTCCAACTTTTCCAAAATTACCATTTTGCTATTCCTTTACAAAAATGGTAAATTTTGCCCCAAAAATTCTAAAATTCTTTTATTGGTCCTCCAACATTATTTTCATGCCCAATTGACCCTCAATTTCATAAAATTACATTTTGGCCCTTTGAATTTCAAAAATCCCCAATTTCCCCCAATTTTTCCCCAAAATTCCAACTGTTTAACATAGCCGAATTTGATTTCATCAAATTGACCGATCAAACACCTCTAATTGTTGAAATTGAAGTTGAAATTGAGTTATGTTCTTATGATTCTAAGGAACTTTGAATTGCAGATTTTAATGCTAGAACGAGCTCAAACGGAGCTTTGCTAAAAAACAAACTATAGAGAGAGAAAGCTTCGATTTCTCACCGGTGAGGGCACAGCGGTCTGAGCTTTCGATCTAGGCAGATAGCTCTCATCCTGAGGTTTATCCTAGAATTAAGAATCGCATTAATTGATGCCGAATTGAGTTAGAATTTCATCATTTAAATTCTATCGGTTCTCTCTCTAGCACCGATCGATAATTGTAGAGAGGAGCCGAATTGGCTTACCTTTCAGTCCTAATTCGACCGTGGAAGGGCTGAGGAAGTGTTGGGAGGGCTTGGTTTGGTTTGACGAGGGCTCGAAATGGTCAATTTCAACTCGGCCGAAATAGGGCAGCTTCGGTCTGCCGAAGCTGCTTCATTGTTTCATCATGTCGGCGCTTCTCCAGCGATTCTCGGATTGATTGAGTTTGCTATCTGATAGCTGACTTCTCCCCGGTTCTAAAGAGCCCGACCTCTCCTTTCGAGGTTAAGAAAAATGTTCAAGTCGAAGCTCTGATTCGAGATTCACCGGGAAATGGAGCAATAGAGAGAGAGAAGTATTTAGGTGTGATGATAAAATGGTGTATTAAATGGGAGAGATTTATTACTAGTATTAATATTGTCATAAATTATTAGTATTAATCCCAATAATTTAATTTCGGTATTAAATTATTTGTATTAATTCTAATAATTTAATTTAGGTATTAAATTATTGGTATTAATTACAATAATTAAATATATATTAATTTATGGCTATTTATGATAAGGCGTACGTTATAAATTTCGGTTAGCAAGCACACTTAACTTCAGAGTTCTTATGGAATCTCGTTCACCTGAGCCAATTTAGTTTTTCTCTTCTAATTTATCTTAAGTTTCTTTTTCAAGATTTAATGAACCCTTCGGATCACCCGAAATTTGTAAATTTCTAAATTGTTTGTTCCCAAATGATCGGGTTTGTAAACCGGCTCGATTTTCTTACTCGGTTTGACTGGTTCTTTTCTCAGTTTTCCTTAACTCAAAAGGGTGGGGTTTACAACTTGAGTGGTATCAGAGTCTGTTTGCTCAAATGCATTATTAAGACTATATAATATAGTAACTAACAAGAATAAATCTTAAAATTTTCAGATGGCTCCTAAGAGAGGAACCAAGAGAATAAGAGTTATAATTTTTTACACTGCCTAACCAACTTTCACCATGGAAACACCCTGAGAAGCCCAAACAGTTCCACTAGGATTAACCTTAGAACACCAAAAATTGTATGAGTAGTTCACCCAAGTGTTTGGATGGCCTAACCTCGCTCCTGATATGGACACTAACTCTCGAGCTGAGCCTGAAAAAGTATAATCTCATCCTCTCCTATTAACAATTCCCCTCTAATTAACATTCTTAAATAACTTAAAACTCTACCTCAACCAAGATGTAAACATTTTTTATAAGAGAAAGATGTTAGGATTGCTATGAACTAACTATCTAGTATAAAAATTAATTTATAATGAATTATTTGATAATATCATTGTATTACATGTTTTAAA
This sequence comes from Trapa bicornis, assembly GCA_030064425.1. NCBI lineage: Eukaryota > Viridiplantae > Streptophyta > Magnoliopsida > Myrtales > Lythraceae > Trapa > Trapa bicornis. The sequence goes on along the minus strand of CM057748.1, from coordinate 10,719,342 downwards.
ATTATAATTCATAATTTTTATTTGACGGGATTAGATTGATGGGACTTAAATTTTGAAATTTGCACTAGATACTGAAGTAAAAGTCTACAAAATGATTTGAGGATGGAATGTTACCCCAAAATCCAAGCTAGAAAAATCATATTAAACATATTACATGAATTATTCCGGAGGCACTTAATAAATTGAAGGAATGGTGGCTCATGGATCACCTTTTAATACCTTAAAGATTTTCATTTCTAAGTTTGATAAATTATTCAAGTACAGTTGGGTGATCCATTTTAAATAGTACATTAAGTATTATGTACAGGAAAACTTTCTTAAAACATTAGTTTAATTAAAAAATATAGACAAATTTTAAATAAGTTGAAAATTTTAGCGTGATAATTTAATTTAGATGAAATTATTTTATTTTACTTAAGTTAGGTATAATTTTTTCAATTACATATATGTGCTATACAAAAAAAGTTATAGTAGTAAAATTTTTGCCTATAATTTAAACTATTAGTAAAAGTTTTATTTATAAATTACTAAACTTATTATTTATAAATTGAGTTACATAAAAAAATATATCTAAATTGAAAAATTGTGCAAATATTTAAATGTTATTTTAGATTTTAGCCTAAATATAATATAATATCAACCCCTACCTTTTCCTCACAAAACTCCAACTTTTGGAATTAAGTGATTGTTTTCTCGTAATTTAATAATCTTTTATTAGGATGGGCTTGTTAGTGATGTGCGAAAAAAATGTGCTTGTGTGTGCACTCCATAAATCATTTAATTTTATAAATCTTATTGCTATAAAAAAAAAGGGTAAAATCGTAAATGCAAAATCCCTAATCTCTCGAGTTCTTGTAGTTCTTTACTGATTAAAGTGCACGAGTTATTATTGAGTTCTTTATTATTAGTATTATTATCGTCCATAATCGATTTTTTCACTGATTTCTACGAGACTGTACTCGGAATCGGAGGAAAAAAACATAATTCAATTTTTTCACTCGAAGAAAATTTGCTCGTTTCGTGCGCTTCCTTATCGGGGGCGCAGATTTTGTCGAGAAGATGAGGTGGGAGCGCGCCGAAGCCGTTGTTGGCGGTGGCTGTGATGGGCCCGGCGAGAGGTGGGGCCACACCTGCAACGCCATCAAGGGGGGGATGTTCCTCTATGTGTTCGGGGGCTACGGCCAGTATAACTGTCAAACCAACCTGGTTCATGTTTTTAACTCAGGTGGTATCCATTCCTTCACTGTACCCCGCTCCTGTTTCTGGGGCTCATGAATTTACCGTTATTTTTTTTCTTCTTCAGTTGGTTGGGTTTCACAATTTTTGTTGATGATATGGGTTTGGTATGTGCTTGTACCTCAATAGACGGTCAGGTCACCTGAAAAATGTTAATTCTTTATGTTTTCTTGTGCTTTCGTGGGTTGTTTATGGGTTATTCCTTAATTAGTGTCCATGGAAACATCCTATGATCATTAGTTACACCTCGATTTCCTACTGCAAGTGAACTAAAGGTCCATTTGAGTGCTGAAGTTATGTACCTGCTCGTATGTTGATATGATTGTCTTCTTTTGATCCACCTTGTTGGAAATTTCCAATCTGTGGTGGAAGTTGTCCGTATGGAATAAATTATGAGGTTTCAATTCTCTCATTACTTCTCTTGGTTGAGTCTCAAGCGTTTCCGTCTTTCTGTATTTTATCATGAAAGTTTGAAGATTGGGCTGTTACAATTTTTGTGCCAACATCAGGTTAAATTGAGGTTAGAAGTTATTGGACCCCTGTTTGTGTCATCTTTGATGATATTTCTTGAAGTGCTGTGATAACCAAAAGAGGATTGACTCATTTCATATTTGAATTTGATTATATCATGTTCCCATGATTTTAAAGGTCTCACGTTGTTGTCAGTAATCCTTCAATTCACAGTTAAGCAAACGTGGAGTCAGCCCATCACAAAAGGATCACCTCCTACTCCAAGGGATAGTCATAGTTGTACCACAGTTGGGGACAATCTGTTTATTTTCGGTGGAACAGATGGTAGGAACACTCTCAAGGATCTGCATATCCTAGATACCTGTGAGTTCTAATATAGTCTCTTCTTCTAAGCGTTTATTTGTTAGAAAAAGGAAAAAATATATTGACATTTGATAAATATATTATAGCTTCTCATACATGGATATCTCCAAGTATAAGGGGTGAGAGTCCGGAAGCCAGAGAAAATCACAGTGCAACTCTAGTTGGGAAACGACTATTTATATTTGGAGGCTGTGGAAAATCTTCAAATGGTGATGAACTGTATTACAATGACCTGTACATATTAAATACAGGTGAGATGTCTCTTCTAGACAGGAACAAGGTCCTTGAAAATGACAGAGAAACTGAAAAGATCAAATTCTTGGGATGGTGCAGTTCTGAACTCTCATACTACAGTTGTACTTTTTTCACCGTGGCTTTTATTTGGAAAAAAAAATTAAGAATTAACAATAACCTTCAGAGGCCCGACAATTATATAAGATTCAAAAGCAGATAATAATATAAAAGAGTTGACCTCAATATTATGTTTTCTTTCATGATCTATTTATCAATTGTAGAGACTTTTGTGTGGAAGAAGGCTGTGACAACTGGTACTCCACCGTCTGCACGAGATAGCCATACCTGCTCATCTTGGAAAAACAAGATAATTGTGATTGGTGGTGAAGATGGTCACGATTATTATCTCTCTGATGTTCATATCCTTGATACAGGTCTGAAAAATTCCCTTGACTGTTACTGTTCTCTTTAGACTTCTTTCTTTTTTTCTTATCTAATAATTTTATGTATTGAGGATTTTTTATAACTATATTTTGATGTACAACTTTTACCTCCTTTAGATACTCTTATGTGGAAGCAGCTTCCAACTACTGGACAAATGCTGCCTCCTCGAGCTGGACATTCTACAGTGTCCTTTGGAAAGATCTTATTTGTTTTTGGTGGATTTTCTGAGGCTCAAATTATCTATGATGACCTCTACATGCTTGATATTGGTAAGATTTCTTGTTAGTCATCCTACACTGTTCTCTTTTTTATTATGGCCGCGAAGAACTATCTTGCATTGTATTTTTATTGGGGTTGATAACTAATTTGTGAAGCCAGGAAATGAATTTACATTCTGACTTTCTTTATCACCTTTTCTTTCAATCTATCTTGTGCATACATACAAGCAGTGAAGTCATCTAATTATATTCACTGTGGTTATCTCAGAAACCGGCTTATGGACTAGAGTTGCTACCACAGGCACAGGACCTTCAGCTAGATTTTCCATGGCAGGTGACTCCTTGGATCCAGTGAGGGCAGGTGTTCTGATCTTTATAGGAGGTTGCAATAAGAGCCTTGAGGCTCTTGATGATATCTATTTTTTATTCACAGGTTTAGAATCAATCCCCTTTCCTATTAATCAGTACCTTGGTGGTAGTTTCTCCAGCTTTTAAGCATACAGACATATAATACATGTTAATATATTTTAGGGCTTATGAGAGAGCATGAAAAGAGGCTAGAGAAATTATCTCTGAGGAAGCAGTTGAAGCTAAAGTGCCAAGAACAAAACCAGACTACAGGACACAATAAAGCTGTAGTTCCGGTCGGTGTGACTGCTATCATGTATCAACCCATCCCTGTTTCAATTTATGGTCAACAAGGTTAGAAATCAATTCATCCAAGCTTTTATATTAGAATGGATGCGCCGTCTTCCAATTAACCCTTTATGAGAGATTGGACTCTACTTTAAATAAGTGGATCAGAATTTGCGTAGTTCTGAGTGATTATCTGGTTGAAATGTCATTGATTGTTAAAAGCTGTGATAATTTTCATTATCATACATTATGCAATAAGGGACAACTTTTTCTCAGAAGTTTTGCATCAAATGCAGGTGTAAGTAGCTTATCCCCCAGCTTCCCTGGATCTGTGCAAGTGAAGAAGATGTTTCATGCAACAATTACAGAGTTATTGGCTGATGGGTACTCAATTGAAACTGTCATAGATGGAAAGCCTCTTCGTGGAGTGATATTCTCAAACAAGCCAAGTGCCTTCCACATGTCTCATCTAAGTTCCAGCAGGCAAGAAGATGAACATATAGACATATGTAGTTTTCCAATCATTCTTGTATTTTGGTTGTTCAATAAATTTCTTTCTTTGCACGCAGAAAACGGGCTTCTTCAGAAATTGACCCTATTATATCAGATGGAGATTGCAGCAACAAGATTGATGTCCCTCAGAAGGTTAGTGAAGTACCAGCTGATTGTAGGCAAGCAGATCATACACTGGAAAAGAATACTGAAGCTGCTGCTGCATCTCCTTCTGCACCTAAGATTGCTGAAGTTTTTGGTGCTTCTGCTTCAGACAAGGTAAACCAACATTATTTGGTGTTATTTGATTTCATAAACTGTATGACTCTTGTAAAAAGTCCTTTGTTATGGAAGTTCTAACAGAGTTTGCAGGGGTTGGCAATGTGTTTTCTGTCCAATTAATCCATTATTTCTCGATGTGAATTTTGATATCATTGTCTTGGGATTTAACTCTCCCATCTTTATTTTTGGTTATATGGTACAAAAGGTAATGGCTGATCTGCTCCCTGTAACCCAAGAGCCTTTAGCCAATCCATTAGATTCAAAGGACGGTCAAGAGAATGATGCTCCAAAATTGAATGAAGTCCTGAAAGAGAGTGTACCTGCTTCAACTGGGAGCCTTATGAAGTCTTCTCCAATGCATTGTCGGGATGAAAGTGTCTCTGAATCGGCATTACTTATAAGATGTTCACAGGAACAACAAAGCCAAAAAGAGTCCAATAGCGGCAAGTGTCATCTTTATAGTCTAACTTTTCTAGGATTGTTTCAGTCTTTTGGGGAAGTGGTCCTCAATCTTATCCTCATGGGTTTTGTGATTTTTTGAAGTGTCAGGTGATAGGGACTGATTTAAGAAAAACAGGAAGAAAACCCAACAACACAATGTTGAAAGGACTTCAGACCATGACCTGAAGATACAAAGACTTGTAAATTTGGACTCTGGACATGATAAGGAGGATGGTGTTCACTTTTTCTAACTGGAGTAGTCTGCATTTTGATTATTTTTAGTTCTAGGAACTTTAGGTTCCACTGCTAATTGTGACAAAATACTGTCATCATGATAGATTCTAATTTTAGATGAGAAGATAGGAGTTTTATGTTCTTGCATTGTACTGGGGAAAAAGGGAGAGCGATGGGGACTCACTATTTCTCTGAAGTGGCCATGAAAGCTTTATTTGTTTGCATAATTTATGATGAGAAGATAGGAGTTTTATGTTATTGCATTGTACTGGGAAAAAGGGAGAGCGATGGGGACTCACTGTATCTCTGAAATGACAATGAAAGCTTTATTTGGTGGTTCAGTTTCAGAGTGTAAGATTTTGGATTGAATTACCGTACCTTTTGCTTAAACCAAATGCCACTTGGGACTTTGATCTCTTTCATGGTACTATCTTTAGTATATACAGGAACTGACATCTTTCAATCGTGACTATGGCCTCAATTCCCGCCACCACCGAACAAGTATCCAATGGAGGAGCTGCCTCTAGGGGCTCCATGGACCTTAGTCGAAGTCTGATCCTGTCACCCTAAACCATGTTCAGCATATGAATGTAACCACAGGAGAAGATATGGAAAGCGCTAACGGTGCAAAATCAACAGGATTTGCATATCGAACTATTAGATTGTAACATGTTCAATGGCCCATCGTCACTGAAATTCTCATAGTTGGATCAATCTAAAGTATATATTCCCCTCACAAGGATTTTTGTTTGCTTGATAAATGAGAACCTCGAATCCTTTCAAGCCAATCTATAAAACTATATATACGGTCGGGGATTGTATCTCATACCGTGATGAAGTTATAAAATAAAACTACATATACAGTTGGGGATTGTATCTCATACCGTGATGACGTTTGAAGAATTCTGGCCATCAGCCCGAAAGTAGCTGGTTGCTTTGCTCCCCTGAACGTCTGCAGAGACAAGTTTAGCAGAAAACCATGCAAGCACATTGAGAACAAAGAGCTTCCAAGGAAATTGTTTCAGAAATTTGAAAATTCTCTATAAAATTATTTTAACCAAGTTTCAAAATTCAAATTGAAACCTCTTTTTCAGAATTCTTATGCAGTAGATAACTGGGGAGCAAAGCTAGGAATGTCCCACATGCCCAATCCTCAAAATTTGCAGCTTTTCCATGAACATACTTTGGCATCCCTGCCAACAGTCGAATATAAAGGGTAGGACTACGTTCCCCCATTAAGCTGGGCAAATGCCATATCTCCTTGCACCACAATGATAGTATACCCAGTTTGATAAAATAAGTAACGTTTGTATCTAAAGTATAAATGTGACATTTTGTGTTTGGCAAGTAGTTTTATTGTGTTATAAACTAGTCATGGTATGTGACATTAGTACTTCTGTGCTAATAATAGTATTGTGGATAGAAAAATTATCTCCTAATTTATTAATAAACACCCCAAGACCATCCCTTTTGCTATTTCAGTGTCCGCTTATGGACCCAACAAGGTTTGCCAATTGTCCACTCACATGAAGGGGGCGCAATTAAGCAGTTTGCCGGTTGATATTAGTTTTCCACGTCAACCGTTAACTCTTTGCCCACATGTATGCCACTATTCATCTGCTTGGTTAATTCCATATGGGAAAAGGGGTTCATAATTGGGTAATAGTTGACCCAAGGTTTTATGGCCCTTGGACTAGGGAAAAACACTCTTACTCCTAGTTGACCAGAGATGTGAGATTTCCATGGGCCACATAAAAGGATACCTTTGGGTGCAAATGAGAAAATTGTTGGAATCCATGAGTTAGAGAGATGATGAGCAAGATGTTGGGCTGCAATTTGAAGTCAGAGAGACATTGAAGCGGTAATGGGCTGCTAATGGAGTTTTCAACAATGCATCTGAATTTTCCATGCAAAAAATAAATAAATAATGCATCTCAACTCAAATAACCTTTCCCAGACTTTTAGCTGTAACATTTTCCTTTTTTTCATTTTTCTTAGCTTAATGGTATTTTAAAGTGTTTTGTCCAAAATTTGGTCCTTATTTTGTAATTTCCATGGCACCAAAAGATATTATTCATAATATCCCATTTTTTTTAGCACAACAATTGAAAAGAATCTATAAAAAAGGATTAGAGATACTTTGTGAATAGGATTGTGATGAAATGCGTCCTCTATGATTATTTATGCATAATTGATAGAAATATGGATGTTTTATAAAATAAATATATCAATTTGAATAAATATAACATAAAAATTTATATGATGAATTTAAGTAATAATGAGAAAGAGGTTGCTAGACAAAGATGGGTAATTTATGTCTAACATGTTGCATTATTCTATTAATGATAAGAGTTACATATTTATACAATTTAGTATCACTTGATGATAAATCTACCTAATTACAAAATGAACAATAACAAAAAGGAGTGTGTGCATTGGTGGAGTAGAAGATAGTGGTTCTAAGGCTAAGGTGCTTGGGTGAGCAAGAGCTTATAGTTCTAAGGCTAAGGTGCCCTTGGGTGAGCGAGAGCTTATAGCAATAGTCATGGTGCTATTTGGTGAGTTGGAGATGGATTTATCATTTGAGTTGGTAGTAGGGACAATACTTGAGCTATTACTTATCTCCAAGCTCAAGATAAATTCATAAATGTTGAGCTTGAAATGTAATTGAGTAAATTTGGCGGTAGAGAGGTCTTTAGTGAACATGTCAACCAATTGGACATCAATGCCAATGAAGTAAATCTCTCGCAGATAACGGTTTGATGTGTTCGTGAATGAAGTGACCGTCAATTTTAATATATTTGGTGTGAGCGTGAAAGAGGTGATTGGTTGTTAAGTAGAAGCCCAACAAATTGTCACATAAGATGGTGGGATGGTGACGAAGCATGAGAGCTAACTCTTAGAGAAGAGAATATACCTAGATAAGTTTAGTCGAGGATTTTGCATTCATCTTCGGTGCTAGATTGAGTAACAATGCATTGTTTCTTGGAGGTAAATGAGATATAATTGTAACCTAAAAAGATGGTAAAACCACTAAGAGAACACCGACCATTAGGGTTGCTGATTCAATCAGTGTCAGAGAAGCAATGAAGGTCAAATGTTGAATGATGCTAGAGAGAGTCCATGGTGTAGAGTCCCTTGTAGATAGTGGAGAAAGCGCTTAACATCAGTCCAATGGACAATGGTGGGTTGATGCATAAATTGGCTTACCTAATGAATAAAACAAGCCAAATCGAGATGAGCAAGAGTGAGGTATTGCAAAAACCCAACAATTTGGCGATAAAGTGAAGGATTAGGTAGAGGTGATCTATCATGAAGAGAGAGACGAGTTCTTGAAGTAATGGGAGTCGAGATGGGCTAGTAAGAATCCATGGTGACTCTATGGAGAAGATCACATATGTACTTTTGTTGAATCATGTAAAGAACATGGGAATGAGTGTGCACGTTAATTCTAAGGAAATGATGCAGTGGTCCCAAGTTTTTGAGAGAAAATTTGTGACAAAGGGTCGAAAGGATAATCATAAGGGGAGCTTGAGGAGAGTTGGTGAAATTGAGATCATCCACATAGGTGAGCAGAAATATGGTAGACTGTTGATTGTGATAAATAACCAAGCTCAACTAGATGAGAAATGAACTAACATAGAAAAACCAAGCTCAGGGAATTTACTCGAGCCCATAGAGAGAGTGGCAAAACCAACATACATGGTGGGGAAATTGAGGATCGATAAAGCTCAAGGGTTGAGTCATGTATACCTCCTCGATTAGATTTCCATGGATAAATGCATATTGACATCAATATGATAGAGTTCCCATTTTAATGAAACAATAATATAGAGAACAACCTAAATGGTAACATACTTGATGACGGAGTTGAATATATTATTATAATCAAGACCAAGATTGTAATGCCCCAATCCTATTTTTTGGGTCAAACCAATATCACAATTGCCAAGTTCTCCTAATACTACAATAGTGAAGTCCACACGACTATAGGACCGACAGATAGAGAAAGTCATAGATAACACAAAATCTTTTCATTTTCAGTGAGAATTTAAACTAGTATTTCCAAAATTCATAGCATACAAAATCCATTATTATAAAATCCCCCAACTTTAAATTATTATTACAAAAAACTTCAACAACATTTTCTATTTTTACATAGAAATGGATTTGTTAAAAAAAAAACTCCAAAAGATGTTGACAGGAAATAAGAGGAATGATTATAGAGAAAAAGGAAGATGAATTCGTATTCACATGCAAAAGAATTATATAGGAACAAAAATATTCTTAAATTACCTTTTAAAAAAATGAAAAAATATTTTTAGGGAGTAATAAGACTATTATATCTACAATACTCTAAAAAAACGTAATAAATGCAAAGAAGATGCATCCTTCACCAGTAGAAGGCTTTGAACCAAGATTTCAAAATGGGTGGAATAGGGTATATGTTGTAAACAAAAATATTGAATGAATTGAGAGTAAATTATAAGATTTTACTATATGTTTACTTTCTAAGTAAGATAATAGTAGTAGGGAAAATGGAATTTCCATCCACCTGAAAGAATTTATGAATACAAATTCTTATTGAGCCCCCAAAATGGATTTTAAATAGAATTATTAGCCGAAATAATCAAATAATTATGATACATTCTAGTAATTAATTGTTTCACAATTATTAAACTATATTTATTGTTATAATTGGTATTTTTTTAAACAAAATAGACATTTAAACCATGATTATTAGCAAGTGCATAAACATACTCCCCAAAAAGAAGGGTATATAAGAAGTCATGGTGTCGAGATCTATCTAGTTCTAAATATCTTAAAACTTCATCCATTTCCAATTCACTTTAAACCAAAATTTAAGAACAATTAATTATTAATTTTATTAATTAAAGTAAGGGATCTTGGGGTTATCAAATACTATATATTACAATATAGGCTTGGAAGACTCCTGTAATTCTCGTCGAGTAGATTCACCTAGAAACACTTTGCTTCACCTTAGGACTCTCGCCGCATTACTTTGATTGGTATCTGAAAGTGGGTTCGGGAGAGGGGTGAACTGCGAAGTATAGTAAATGGGGCACTAGTGTCAGAATGCCATGTATATGAGCATAACCCCTACTAAAATGGAAACATAGAGTATAAAATCTTTTCAAAAGTTTTACTCTTAATAACACATTATTTTAAAATGATCTTATCTAGGGAATGTATCCCCATCACTCAATCATCATATAACATCACATCACATCAATGTACTAACACATGGCTTATCACATAACAATATTATGAACTTCTTCACAAAGTTCTCGCATTAGGGTCACAACCTAGTAGTGGGGTCATACCCCTCTTTGCTAGTGCCTAGTGGTTGGTCTCAACCTCTCTCCTTTGACCTCCTATGAAACACATCAAGGAGAGTGTCCTATCATACCCACTAAGGTTCAAACAACCAACTCATTAGAAATATCATGACCATATCCCACCAATGACTGGTCATGTAAACCCCGCACTTTGGAGTTAAGGAAAACCGAGAAAAGAACCGGTCAAACCGAGTGAGAAAACAGAACCAGTTGATAAACCCGATCATTAGATAATGGGCAATTTGAGAAATTTACAACTCCCGAGTGACCCAAAGGGTTCATAAAAACCTTGGAAAATGACCTTAGGACAATTTGGGAGAGAAAACTAGACCGGTTCAGGTGAACCGGATCTGAGCCGAATTGAACCAATTTATGAACCGAGTTGGTTTATAAACCAGAACTAATAGAGGAAGGGCAAATTGGGAAATTTATGGATTTTAAGTGACCTAAAGAGTCACAAAAGTCATGAAAAAAACTTTAGGATGAATAGGGGATGAAAACCAAACCGGTTAAGGTGAACTGGATTGAATCGGTTTGGATTGGTTTGAATCACTATTGAACCGGATGATAAAATTCATTTTTCTATGTGGCTTAGAAAATTTAAATTAGAGAATTGAGGACACCATTTGATAGAGAATGAATTTAGATAAATTTAGAAATTTTTAATTTTGAAAAATTCGATTAAACCAGGCCTGAACCAGACCATTTAAGCTTTGAACCCGGTTCGGATCGGTCCGGTTCAGTTCGGAACAGTGTCATCTTCTTCCTTCAGATGACAACATTGTTCACTCACCAAAAAATCAAACCATCACCGATGAAAAGGAAACGTTTCCATTCAGTACGTTTCTGGCCATCAATGACTGTAATAAAGGTGCCAAACGGACGACTAACGAGTCCTTGAGCTCCCTATATAAAGAGCCTCACTCCATTCATCCTCTCCACACCTGAAAACCTCACTCTCTCTTTTCTAAGCCAAAGAAGGCATGGTCGGGTTCCTTAGACTCTGGGAGAAGTCAGATACACGGTGGTAGTCTCCAATTGCTCCGAGGGTCACCGGAGAAGCGTTGGCGTGATCGAACAGTGAAACAGCTCCAACGAACCAAATCTGCCCTCTTTCTTTCAAGCTAAAATCAACCAATTAAATCCCTACTCAGGCCAAACCAAGCTCTTCCAACACCTCCTCAGCCATCCTACGACCGAATTAGTGCGGAAAGGTAAGCCAATTTGGCTCCCCTCTGTAAATTTCGATCGGTGCTAAAGAGAGAACCGACAGATTTTCATTAACTAAATTCTCACTCAATTTCATATCAATTGATGCAATTCTTGATCCTAGGAGTAACCTCAGGATGAGACCTATCTGCTTAGATCGAAAACTCAGACCGTCGCGCCCCCGACGAAAAGCATTCGAAGCTTTCTCTCTCTACATTCGATTTTCCGGCGAAGCTCGGTTTGAGCTCGTTCCGACATCAAATCGTGCGATTCAAAGTGCAATTGAATCATATGAAGATGTAGAACTCCAATCTAACTTCAATTTCAACAATTAAACTCATTTGATTGGTCAATTTGATGAAATCAAATTCGGCTGAGTTAGAAGGTTGAAATTGAGGGAAAAATTGGGGATTTTGAAAACTTGAGGAACTAAAATATAATTTCATAAAATTGAGAGCCAATTGGGCTGCCAGAGGACCAATTGGGCAATTTTTGGAATTTTTGGGGCAAAACTTACCATTTTTGTAAAGTAGGGGCACAATGATAATTTTGGAAAAATTGGGGACCAAATTGGGAATTTGGGAAACTTGAATCCCTTTATGTGATTTTGAATAAATTGAGGTTCCAAGGTGAATTTTAAAAGTTTTGGGACTCAATTTGGGGAAAAATTGGCATTTGGGACCTAAAGTAAAAGAAAATTAACTTTAGGGACTAAATTGCAAACATTTGAAAAGTTGGATGTTTTATTCATTCATATTGAATGAAGGCTATCAAGCCAAAGGATAATGAACAAGAATGTTCATACTGTGTAAGAACACGAGGTATTGGGAACATCAGCTAAGACAAAGCTCGCAAGAAGACAAAAACTGGATAAGAGAAAATTCACAGCGCTATTAGGTGAGTGAGATTTTTTTTTATATCATACCTAATTGGGATGATAAGCAACTCCGAAATGAAAATCAATTACTAAGTGGTATTTTAACCATCACAACTGAGAGGAGTGATGTGAAAATTATGTGGAAAAACTACTTACCAGTTGTAAGTAGATAATGTCTGTTTGCTATGATAAACTTCCTGAAATGAAGTAGAAAACCCGCTTATCGGTTATAAGTGTAGATGTCCTCACAACCGGTTGGTGTGATGGATAGACTAAAAGTTTATTTTGTCAGAAGTGCTCTCAACTGACGGTGTGCCACTACTTAAACTTTTTGGGAGACCTTTTTGACGTGAGCTCAAATAGCTTAGATAGGTCGGAGGCCTCGGTTTTGGAACTTGGGGCTAATTTGCTTGATTTTGAAAATCTTGTATAGTGGGCTCAAGGCTAGTTACCATGAGCAGGAGCTCGTAAATAAACATGAGTTAAGCCATGAAAACTTTAAATGAATGATTTGTGTGGCCATGGTACCAAGATAGGACCGACAAACTCGATGGACTAGTGGTAGTGTGACATGACAGGTCGACGGACCAGTCGAGACAAACAGCTGTAGGTCGAGTTGAGGGTCGGGGCCGTTGGACCAGTGGCACAATATATTAAATATCTTATGTGAAAAATTGTTGTTTTGTGCATGCACTGAGGTACGAGACCTTCAAGACGCCCAAGAGGGGTAGTGATGCGTCTTAGGGCTACTAGATGACGTGGTGGAGATAAGGGTAGTTTGTCGTGCCAGCAGTCTAAGAAGCTCAACGTAGCTTCATGCGCTTGAGACTAAGGTGGGGTTGGGATGAGGCCTCTGTCCTCATACGAACACATAGTTTTATTTATGGGATTGAGGGTTGGATGTCGTGTACATCGACTCATTCTTAGGATAGAAGTGGACGTGCTTATATCTAGGTGGCCAGTAAAGTCACTCCGATGCTATAAGTGGGTGCAGTAGACGTGTTACCCTGCGAATGTGCGTTCCCTTCATGATGAAGGGCGTGTGTTGAATGATAAACACACCGTTTGTGGTTAATGATGAGAAATGACTTTGAAAACTGAAACTTTGAGAATGAAATATCTTAAAGGAAATAAGGAGTCTGACACACTCCAATTCAAAAACTATTTTTCTAAAACTTTATTTTTTAAAATTACTCATGCACTAAGTTGTAGAAACTCACCCACCCTTTTTATCCCTTTTCAGGAAATTAAAGAATTGACTATGGATAACACCAAGACTTACCCTTTTTCAGGTATGCTTAATTATTTTAAGTTTCATTTTTATTGATATATATTATTCCAGGGAACAAGGTTGAAATTATTCATGGCTCCTCTTAAATTAAAGAAGGGGGAAACCTCTCTTGAACTAAGAGAGCGACGAGTTATTCATGGGTATCTGACCAAATTGGGTCGGGGTGTGACAACTTGAGTGGTATTAGAGCCAAGTTCCCTTGAAACATTAGCAATATTATGCCATGACATTAATAAAACTTTAACTATTGTATAGGAAGGAGAATGTAAACACTGCCCTTTTGAGCTAAGGGAAAACCGGGAAAAGAACCAGTTAAACCGAGTGAGGAAACTGAACCGGTTCACAAACCCGATTATTAGGGAATGGGCAATTTGGAAATTTACAACTCTCAGGTGAATCAAAGGGTTCTTAAAACCATGGAAAAGAACCTTAGGACAAATTGGAAGAGAAAAACCATACCAGTTTAGATGAATCGGATCCAACTGGATAGAACCGGTTTATGAACTGAGTTGTTCATAAACTGGAACCGATAGAGAATGGGTAAACCAAGAAATTTATGGATCCCTTGTGATCCAAAGAGATTATAAACTTTGGGAAGGAACATTAGAACAAAGTGGGAGAGAAAAACCAGATCGGTTCACGTGAACCGGACCCGAACCGGATTAAACCGGTTTAAGGACCAAGCCAGTTTATGAACTAAAATTGATAAAAAAGATGGTAAATCGGGAATTTTATGGACCCTAAGTGACCTAAGGAGTTAAAAAAGTAATGGAAATGGACTTGTGAAGGAATTGGGAATGAAAACCAAACCAGTTCAGGTGAACCGGATCCGGACCAATTCGGATCCGGTTTGAACCACTATTGAACCGAATCCTAAATTTATTTTTCGAGGTGGCTTAAATAATTCAAATTTGAGATTTGAGGCCACTATTGGATAGAAAATGAATTTAGAAATTTTTAGATTTGAAAAACTCGATCGAATGAGGGGTGAACCGACCGGTTTAAGCTTCGAACCCGATTCGGACCGGTCCAATCCGGTTTGGAACAGTCTCATCTTCTTCCTTGAGATGACAGCACTGTTCACTCGCCGGAAAATCGAAGCAGCGCCGATGAAGAGGAAACATCTCTATTCAATACATTTCCGGCCATCAATGCCTGTCATAAAGGTGCTAATCGGACAGCCAAGAAGTCCACGAGCTTCCTATATAAAGACCCCCTCTCCATTCATCCTCTCCACACCTGAAAAGCTCACCCTCTCTCAGTTGCTTAGTTTTCTGGCAAAGCTCGAACCAGAGCTTCGATATATGGTCTTTTTTGAGCCAAAGAAGGTGAGGTCAGGTTCTTTAGAATCGGGGAGAAGTTAGTTACATGCATGTAGTCTCCATTCGCTCTGAGGGTCGTTGGAGAAGCGCCTACATGATGGAATAGTGAAGCAGCTCCGTTGGACCGAAGCTGCCCTGTTTCAACCGCGTTGAAATTAGCCATTTCAAGCCTTCCTCAGGCCAAACCAAGCCCTCCCAACACTTCTTCAGCCCTCCCACAGCCGAATTAGGACTGAAAGGTAAGCCAATTTGGCTCCCCTCTACAATTTTCGGCCGGTCTAGAGAGAGAACCTACAGAATTTCAATGATGAAATTCTGACTGAATTCGACATCAATTGACGTGATTCTTGATTTTAGGATGAACCTCAGGACGAGAGCTATCTGCCAGATCAGCTTGGACCGTCGTGCCCTCACCAGTGAGTAATCGAAGCTTTCTCTCTCTACAGTCTATTTTCCAGCGCAGCTCCGTTTGAGCTTGTTCCAACGTTAAAACTCACGATTCAAAGTTCTATGGAATTGTATGAACATGGAGAAACTTAATTTCAACTTCAATTTCAACAATTAGAGGTGTTTGATCAGTCAATTTGATGAAATCAAATTCGACTATTTTAAAGAGTTGGAATTTGGGGGATAATTGGAGATTTTCAAAAATTCAAGGGACCGAAATGTAATTTCCTAAAATTGATGGTCAATTGGGCATGATAAAAATGTTAGAGGGCCAATTGAGAAATTTTAGAATTTTTGCGGTAAAATTTACCATTTTTGTAAAGGAATGGCAAAATGGTAATTCTGGAAAAGTTGGGGGACCAAATTGGAAATTTGGAAATTTAAACCCCTTTTAGTGAAATGGAATAAATTGAGGTCCCTTGATAAATTTTAAAAGTTCCGGGACTCAATTTGAGGAAGAAATGGCATTAGGGACTTAAAGTTTAGGAGAAATAACTTTAGGGACCTAATTGCAAATAAATGAAAGTTTGACTTTCTCATTCATTTGGAATGGGTGAAGGCTATTAGGCCGAAGGATAATGAATCGAGATGTTCATATCGTGTAGGAACATGAAGTACCGAGAACACCAGCAAGGACAAGCACGCATGAATACAAAGAACCGGTCTAGTGGAATTCATGACATTAACAGGTGAGTGGGTTTACTAACGTCATACCCAATTGGGATGATGAGCATAACTTAAAGTTAAAAACCACTTATCGGTTGTGAGTGAGATTTTTATATCATACCCAGTTGGGAATGATAAGCATATCAGAATGAAAACCCACTATTATGTGGTATTTTAAACATCACACTTAGAAGAGTGATGTGAAAACCATACGGAAAAACTATTTACCGATTGTAAGTAGATCATACCCAGTTGGTATGATGAAACTTTCTCGAAGGAAGTTGAAAACCTATTCATTGGTTATGAGCGGAGATGTCCTTATACCCGGTCGGTATAATGGACAGTTGAAAATATATTTTGTCGGAAGTGCTCTCTCCTGACTATGTGCCAATGCTTAAACTATTTGTGAGACCTTCTTGACGGGAGCTCGAATAGCTCTTATAGGCCGGGGGCCTCGGTTTTAGAACTTGGGGGCTAATATTCTCAATTTTGAAAATCTCGTATAGTGGGCCCAAGGCCAGTTGGCACGAGCAGAAGCTCATAAACAAACATGAGTTATATGCTATAAAACTTTAAATAAAGGAATTTTTTGGCCATGGTACCAAGATAGGACCGACATACTCGGTCAACTAGCGACAGTGCGACATGACAGGTCGACAAACCAGTCAAGACAAACAACTGCGAGTTAGGACCGACATACTCAGTCATGAGTTATATGCCATAAAACTTTAAATAAAGGAATTGTTTGGCCATGGTACCAAGATAGGACCAACATACTCAGTCAACTAGCGGCAGTGCGACATAACAGGTCGACAAACCAGTCAAGACAAACAATTGCGGGTTGTGTTGAGAGTCGGGGCCGTTGGACCAGTGACACCACAGATTATATGGCATAATGAGAAAATATTGATTGTGCATGCACTGTGAGTATGGGACCATCAAGATGCCCAAGAGGGGTAGTGATGCATCCTAAGGGCACTAGACGACTTGGTGAGTATAAGGACAGTTCATCGTACCAAGTGACTGTGTGAAATTTGGAGTAGCACCAAGTGCATGAGATTGGGGTGGGGACGAGATGAGGTCTTTGTCCTCATATGGATATGAAGAATTGATTTCGGGATTGAGGGTCGGATGTCACAAACATCCACTTATTCTCAGGGTAGAAGTGGACGTACTTCTATTTGGGTGGCCGGTAAAGTCGCTCCGAAGCCACAAGTGGGTTCAGTGGACGTACTGACCTGTAAATGTGTATTTAACCTTCATGATGAAGGATGTGTGTTGGGTGATGACAAATTGTGATTAAATAAAGAAATGGTGATAAAACCCGAGATTTCAAATGAAATGGTTTTGAAAGAAAGGAGTCTGGCACAGTCCAAAAATCTATGTTTTTCCTGAAGTTAAAAAGTTTTGAAAACCCATTCACTGAGTAGTCGTACTCACTCCCTCCCTTGTACCCCTTTTAGGAAATTTCGGAAAGCCTAACTTTAAAGACCATCAACTAAGACGCCTGTGAGATAGGTATGATAAATCTAAATTATTATGTAGTTTTGATTTATATTATTCTAGGAAAAATGTATAAGTTAAAGAAAGCCTTACTCTTTATGGTTTATAATAAAGGGAAACCCTTTAATAAACCGGGAGAGTGGCAGGTTGATCACGGGTATCCGACCAAACCGGATTGGGGTGTGACAGAGAATCCCTTAAGACATGACAAGGAAAAGAGAAGAGAAAAGAAGTATGATAGAATGAATACTCGGAATAATACTGAAACTTGGAAAGAGCTAGGATACACACCCTTAGGGACCCAATAGTAATAAAGGATTTGTATGGGGATAAGGATGGGAACAAAAAGGAATGGACAATAGGGAAGGAAGCCAGAGTGAATCACCATGCAAAGGTTAAGAAGCATAAGAAAGAATGGAGAGAGAACTTTTGAGGAGTAGTAAGGAAATGAGCGCGAAAATCCCAACATGGAAGTCTTTAGAAGAAGGATGAGAATATGAAGTTGAATCATGAAGGGAGAAAACTTCAAGTTAAGTCAAGCAAGGAAATGTCGCAGAAACCGGAGTTGAAATAAGGACCTCAGTAAGAAGTACGAGTGGCTCAGTAAGTGTTAGGGGAGGTTAAGTATGATTTACTTGCAAGAAAATAAAGTAATCCCAAATAGGAATTCTAGATGGGCCTGATTGAAGAAAATAACCCATAGCAACCAAATCATTCAGGAAATAAAACTACACTCCAAGAAGGATTGGAAAATAATAAGGATCATACCCAAAATAGGGCGAAGGGATGGATACCAAAGATAGGAGGATTTGAGAGATAATTCTCTCAAAATTAATAACGAAGAGGATAAAACGAATGAGACAATCAACAAATCAATCCCTATGAAGGTAATAGACCCAATAAAGAAGGAAAGAATGGAAAGGTAAAAACCTTTGAGACATGAGGGTAGAGGAAAGCCTTGAAGATACCAATAGATAAGATAGGAATGATTAACTCAAAACTATGAAAAAGCTAAATAAGCATTAAGCAGGATGATCAGGAGATGGGAGAGGTAAAGGAATGAGAACTCCACCTTAGAGAAACAAATTAAGTACTGGAAAAAGGAGTAAGAATGAGGACAATATACACAAGAAGTATCTGTAGGGTCATAAGGGTAAAGGTGAGCAGGAGAGAATGGCATGAAGGAATGTCATTTAAGGTTGGACATTCACAATGATAAAACTAGAAGGAAATTTCGGGAGAAAATAAGTGTAAAACTTACCGAGGGAGGGAACCTTGGAAAGACACATATGTACCAATTAGGATAAAATGGAACCAACGGAACTGGAAAGAAGATAAGCTCATCAAAGACAAGATGTTGGAAACGAAATGATCAAGTGCAAAGGAAAAGTAACTGTGAAGGTCCAAGGGATAAGTTAAACTAAAATTACATGTAAGTAGGAAGATAACATTAAAAGATTCCGTACGAGTAAGGAAGGAAATAAGTCAAAATGGAGAATTGTGAAATGATCACGAGTAAGAAGGGATTTAGAAAGAGAAGAGACCTTAAAAGAAAGGACGCTAGCAGAAATGAGGAATGACATAAGAAAGGACGAGTTTTAGTATGTCAGAAAGTTATTGGGAAATTCAAAAACTTGAAAGTTGACTGATCTAATAAAAGAGTTTGAAAAAGAGGAGTAAGTGAGGAAATCAATACCGTCAGGAGGATGTGAAGTCAAAGACAAGTCCCAAAGATATGAATTTGGGACGTGTCGTGTCGTTAGGAAAAGTTTATGATATGAGCATGATAAAGTCAGATATTAATTGTCACACCATGTTTTTAGTAACCTGAAATTTCGGTTGAAAAATTTTTCCATTGAATTTAAGCGGAAATTAAATATTATATACATAATTGTTAATTATGTATATATATATATATGTTGAAGAGATATTTACATATAAGTTTATATATATATATACATGTACAAAATTAATTTCCAAACAAATATAAAGGAGAAAGGGATTCAAGACTTGAGGAATTAAAACCATTATTAAATAAATACCTATAAATTAACATCTACATTCAATTGTTGAAATTAATACCCATAAATACCCATCAATTTCCTAATTTAATGAGAATAAATACCCATAATGTAGTAATAAATCTTTCCGATTTTAAAAATAATTTTTACAACTATATAAAGAGCTACTCCCCGTTCGCTTCATTTTTCGGTGAAACTCTAACCAAAGCTCCGACTTGGGCATTTTTCTCAACCTCATAAGGCGAGGTCGGGCTCTTTAGATTCCGAGGGAAGTCAGCTATCTAATCGCAACCTCCATTTGATCCAAGGATCACTAGAGAAGCACTGACATAATCAAACAATGAAGCAGCTCCAGCTAACCGAAGCTGCCCTATTTCGGTCGAGCTGAAATTGGCCGAATGCCTCCTCCGGCCAAACCAAGCTCTCCCAACACTTCCATATCCCTCATACAACCGGATTAGAGTAGAAAGAAGAAACCTCAGGACGAGAGCTATCTGCCCAAATCGAAAGCTCGGATCGCCGCACCTTCGACGGAAAGCTTTCAAAGCTTTCTCTCTATAAGTTCAGTTTTCCAATGAAGCTCCACTTGAGCTCAATTCGGATCCAAATGATGCAATTCAAAATTCCATTGAATCAGGTGAAAGTGTAGCAACTCAATTTTACCTTCAATTTCAACAATTAATCTTGATTGATCGGCTAGTTGGAAAGGGGAAAATTGGGGATTTCAAAAATTCGAGGGACTAAAGTGTAATTTCATAAAATTGAGGGCCAATTAGGCATGAAAAAGATGTTGGAGGACCAATTGGTCAATTTTTGGATTTTTTGGGGTGAAATTTACCATATTTGTAAACTAGGGGCAAAATGGTAATTTTGGAAAACTTGGGGACCAAATTGGGAATTTGGGAAACTTGAACCCCTTTTCATGATTTTTAATAAATTGAGGTCCTAAAGTGAATTTTAGAAGTTTCGGGACTCAATTTGTGGAAAAATTGGCATTAGGGACCGAAAATTAAAGAAAAAGAACTTTAGGGACTTAATTGTAAATAATTGAAAAGATTGAGTATTTTATTCATTCGTGATTAATGAAGGTTATTAGACTAAAGGATAATGAACAAGGATGTTTATATCATGTAGGAACATGAAGTACCGGGAATGCCGGCCAAGACAAGCTCGCGTGGAGGCAAAAAGCCAATTAAGAGGAATTCACTCTATTAACAAGTGAGTGGGAATTATCACATCATAGAGTCCCTCTCCATTCATCCTCCTCACACCTGAAAACTTCATTCTCTCTCAACTACTCCATTTTCCAGTAAAGCTCAAACCAGATCTTCGACTTGGGTAGTTTTCTCAACCTTAGAAAATGAGGTTGGGTTCTTTAGACTACAAGGGAAGTCAGCTATCTAAGAGCAATATTCGTTCGATCCGAGGACCGTGAAGAAGCGTCAGCATAATCAAACAACGAAGCAGCACCAGCAGACCGAAGCGACCCTATTTCAACCGAGCTGAAATCGGCCGAATTCAGCCCTCCTCTAGCCAAACCAAGCTCTCCCAACATCCCCGTAGCCTTTAGATGACCTCAACTGAGCTGAAAGGTAAGCCAATTCATCCCTCCTCAATCATTGTAGATCGGAGTTAGAGAGAGAAACTATAGAATTTCACTAACAAAATTCTCCCTCGATTCATAGTCAATTTTAGGAATTCTTAATCCTAGAAAATACCTCAGAAAGAGAGACAAACAACTGCATGCACTGAGGTACGAGACCTTCAAGACGCCCAAGAGGGGTAGTGATGCATCCTAAAGGCTACTAGACGACATGGTGGAAATAAGGGCAGTTTGTCATGCCAGTAGTCAAGAAAGCTCGACGTAGCTTCATGCGCATGAGACTAGGATGGGGTCAGGATGAGGTCTCCATCCTCATATGGACACGAAGTATTTTTGGGTTTGAGGGTTGAACATCGGAGATGTTCACTCAAACTCCGGGTAGAAGTCAAGGACTTCTATTAGGGTGGATGGTAAAGGCGCTTCGATCCACAAGTGGGTGTACTCAGCGTAACTACATCACATGAATATGTGTGTACCCTTACTGATGAAGGGCGTGTGTTGTTTGTGAAACACACCTAATGTGGAAATGGGAAAAAGGTTTTGAAAACCTTGGAAAGGATTTGAGAAATCCTTGGAAAAATAAGTGGTAAACCTTGGAAAAAGGTTTCGAAAAATAGATTAAAAATTGATTTTTTTTAAAAGAAAAGGTTGCCCTTGGCAAGGTAAAGGTTTTGAAAACCAGAATTTAAGAAAAGAACATGCTTAAAGAAAATAAGGAGTTTGGCACACTCCGATTAAAGTTGTTTTGCTTTATGAAAACTCACTCCTAACACCCATTTACTAAGTTATCAAACCCACCCCCTTCCTTTACCCCTTTTCAAGTTACTAGGGGAAAAACAAACCTAAAGACTTCCATGTAGTCGAACCTAAAAGACATGTATGTTAGATTTAATGTATTCAGTTTTGATTAATGTTATTCTAGGAAAGATACAGGTAAAAATGATGTCTTACTCCTCGTAGTTTAGAGAAGGGCAAACTCTTAATAAACCGAGAGAGTGATGAGTTGTTCACGGGGATTCAACCAAACCGGGTCGGGGCGTGACACAGCCATAACCTTCGTTCAGATTGATAGCCATTGAGGAGGAGCGATGGATCAAAAATATTGCTGCTACTCCTCGGCCAGGAAATAGCCGACCTTCTATAGCCCACTTTGAGCTCTCCCATGACCGATTACGGCCAAGCCAGACCCCCTACACCCCACCTAGATGTGTCCTGACCTTCCCCCGAACTAATATGGTAAGCCCCTCTGCCGCCCCTTCGCCGAAAAACATTGTTCACGGTGCATTTATGTGAAAACTAAAACTAAGAAATTCACACTGCTCATGCCACTAATTGAGGCACGGTTTGATCCAAGGAAGATCCCTGGGAGGATAGCAATCTAGATAAAGCAAGAGTTCCAGTTGTCAGACTCTCACCGGTAATATATCAAAGCTTTCTCTCTCTAGACTAAATTTTCCATTGAAACTCTGTTTGAACTCATTTCTAAGCCAAATCGAGCGGTTCGAAGATCAAAATGACGAAGGGGACATAAGGAAGATGATTTAGATCACCAATTGAGACAATTAACCACGTTTTTTGGGTCAATTAAACAAAATTGAGATTCGGGGACCAAATTACAATTTTGATAAAATTGGACAATTTTGGAATTTTGGGAAAATTGGGGTCTGAATTGCAATTTAAGGAAATTAGGGGCATTTTCATGAAATTAACTTCCAATTAGGCCCAATTGGGCAATTGGATGAAATGGAGGGCCAATTGGCAATTTTTGAATGTTCAAGGATCAATTGGTAATTTTTGGGAAGTTAAGGACCAATTGGAAATTTTGGAAAAATTGAGGACCAATTAGTAATTTTGGAAAATTCAAGGACCTATAAGGAAAAATTGGAAGTTCTAGGGACTTAATTGAAAATAAGTTGAGTATTAGAGACCTAAAGTCAAAATTTATGAATTTTAGGGACCTAATCGCAATAAGGCATAAATCAAGGACCAATATGCAAATATATGGAAGTAAGATGTCTTTTATGCCAAACCATCTTGATACGAATACTCGAACCATGTAGGCACGAGTCATACAAGTACGGGTGCCAAGGAGCACATTGAACATTGGAAATCCAACAGGGACAAATCCGTCACAATACCAGGTGAATGGAATTTTCGGCATCATACGCGGTTAGGGGTGATGAGAACTGTTTTTAAGCTTGAAAATCATTTTTCCAGGAATAGGTATCCCCTGATTGCGTGGAACTGCTTAAACATTTTGGGAGATGTTTATAATGGGAGCTAGAATTGCTCCAACAGGCTTGAGGCCTTAGAATTTAAAATGTTAGAGCCGAGGGCCCAATTTTTTTTAGAAAACCCATTTAGTAGGCCCAAGGCTAGTGTGTATAGGTAGGACCTGTAGACAAATGTGAATTATAAAAACCATAAAAACTCTCAGAAAAACTGGAATTTGTTGTGTGAATTTCCACATGGCCAAGATAGGACTAACAAATCTCGATGGGCTAGTGGCAGTGCGCCCAGATTAGGTCGACGGGCCAATCAAGGCAAACATCTGTAGTGTAAACCCCGCCCTTTGGAGTTCCGGAAAATCGAGAGGAACCAGTCAAACTGAGTGACAAACATCAAACCGGTTCACAAACCCGATAATTAGAGAACGGGCAATTTAGGAAATTTACAACTCTCGAGTAACTCAAAGGGTTCATAAAAACTTTGAAAAGGACCTTAGGATAATTTGGGAGAGAAAATCAGATCGGTTCAGGTCAACCGGACCCGAGTCGAATCATGAACCGGGACCGATAGAGAAAGGGTAAACTAGGAAATTTATGGATCCCGAGTGACCTAAAGAGTCACAAAAATCATGAAAAGGGACTTTAGGATGAATTGGAGATGAAAATCAAACTGGTTTAGGTGAACCGAATCTGAACCAGATTGAACCAGTTTAAACCACTATTGAACCGAATGCTAAATTTATTTTCCTAGGTGGCTTAGAAAATTCAAAATGGAGAATTGAGGCCACCATTTGATAGATAATGAATTTAGATGTATTTAGAAAATTTTAATTATGAAAAACTCGATTGAATCGAGCCTGAACCGACCGGTTTAACCTTTGGACCCGGTTCGGAACAATGTCATCTTCTTCCTTTAGATGACACCACTGTTCATTCACTGGAAAATTGAGCTGCGCCGGTGAAGATGAAAAGTCTCTAGCTAGGGAGTTTCAGGAAATGAATAATCGCTATTAAGGTACCAATGGGACAGCCAAGAAGTCCCCAAGCTTCCTATATAAAGAGCCCCTCCTCATTCATCCTCCTCACACCTGAAAACTCCTTTCTCTCTCAACTGCTCCATTTTCTGGTGAAGCTCGAACTAGAGCTCCGACTTGGCCATTTTTCTGAGCCAAAGAAGGCGTGGTCGGGTTCTTTGGATTTGGGGAGAAGTTAGCTACACATTGTAGTCTCCAATTGCTTCGAGGATCGTCGGAGAAGTGCCGACGTGATCGAATAGTGAAGCAGCTCCAGCGGATCAAAGCTGCCCTATTTCAGCTGAGCTAAAATCGGCCAATTCGAGCCCTCCTCAGGCCAATCCAAGACCTCCCAACACCTCCCAACACCTCTACAGCCCTCCTACAGCTGAATTAGATGGAAAGGTAAGACAATTTGGCTCCCCTTTATAAATTCCGATCGGTGCTTAAGAGAGAATCGACAGAATTTCACTGGCAAAATTCTCCCTCAATTCGGTATCAATTGATGCAATTTTTTATCCTAGGAGGAACCTCAGGATGAGAGCTATCTGCCCAGATCGAAAGCTCAGACTGTCGCACCTCCGATGGTAAGCTTTTAAAGCTTTCTCTCTCTACGTTCAGTTTTCCGGTGAAGCTCCATTCAAGCTCATTCTAGCATCAAATCATGCGATTCAAAGTGCAATTGAATCATATGAAGGTGTAGGAACTCCAATCTAACTTCAATTTCAACAATTAAACTCATTTGATTGGTCAATTTGATGAAATCAAATTCGGCTGAGTTAGAAGATTGAAATTGGGGGGAATTTGAAAATTCGGGGGACTAAAGTGCAATTTCATTAAATTGATGGCCAATTGGGCATGATAAAGATGTTTGAGGACCAATTGGGCAATTTTGGGAATTTTGGGGGCAAAACTTACCATTTTTGTAAAGTAGGGGCAAAATGGTAATTTTGGAAAAATTGGGGACCAAATTGGAAATTTGGGAAACTTGAACCCCTTTTTGTGATTTTAAATAAATTGTGGTTCTAAGGTGAATTTTAGAGTTTCGAGACTCAATTTGGGGGAAAATCGTCTTTAGGGACCTAAAGTTAAAGAAAAATAACTTTAGGGACCTAATTGTAAATAAATAAAAAGTTTAGTTATTTCATTCATTTGGAATGAATTAAGGCTATTAGGCCAAAGGATAATGAACAAGGATGTTCATATCATGTAGGAACACGAAGTATCAGGAATGCCAGCAGTCATGAGAAGCTTGATGTAGCTTCATGCACATGAGACCGGAATGGGGACGGGATGAGGTCTATGTCCTCATATGGACACGGAGTATTTTTAGTTTGAGGGTAGGACGTTAGAGATGTTCACTTAGTGGTGGATGGTAAAGACGCTCCAATCCATAAATGAGTGGAGTCGGCGTAATTGCATCTCGCAAATGCGTGTGATCCTTTAATGATGAAGGGCATGTGTTGTATGTTAAACACATCGAATATGGAAATGGGAAAGAGGTTATGAAAATAGTAGAAAGGATTTGAAAATCCTTGGAAATGAAGTGGGAAACCTTGGAAAAAGGTTTTGATAAACCAAAATTTGAAGCATTTTTTTAATGAAATAAGGAATCTTACACACTCCGATTAAAGAAATTGATTTTTGTGAAAACTCTCACCCCAACACCCATTCACTGAGTTGTCAAACTCACCCACTCCCTTTAACCTTTTTCAGGAAACCAAGGGAAAACCAACCTTAAAGATTTATTGGTAGCCGAACCTTAAGGCATGTATGTAAAATTTATATTCAGTTTTGATTAATGTTATTCCAGGAAAGGTACATGTAAGATGGACGCCTTACTCCCCATAGTTTAGAAGAGGGGAAAACTTTGAATAAACTGGAAGAGTGGCGGGTTGTTCATGGGGATCCGACCAAACTAGGTCGGGGCATAACATGTAGGCCAGGTTGAGTGCTAGGGCCATTGGACCATGAGCACCAAAGAGCATGGTTAATGAATCAAAATTATTGCCCTTATACATCACAACTTCCTTATTTTGGACCTTAGACTTTCCCAAGTCTTTCAATTGGGTCACTCAAGTCTCCTTGAGTCCCATTCAGGTCCCAAATAGGCATTGGAACAATTTCAAACTCTATTTCTCATTAATTGTCGAATGACCACTAAGTTTTAGAAAAATTACCATTTTATCGAATTACAAAGATATCTGAGAAATGAACGGGCCAATCAAAGGCCAACACATGGCAACGCCATGTTAGACAACCCTGGCCAATTAGAGGTTGACACGTGGCAGTGAAACGGTGTGCTAGGGGAATCTAACGCATTTAAAATAGTCAATCAGAGGATGCCAAAAGAAATCTGATCAGTAGCCATGTATGCAGGAGCAGCCAATGGAAGGCTGCCACGTGTCCAATCAACAAGTAAAAGGCTGACAGGGCCGCTGAGTGGGATGCTGCATCAGCAAAGCTGGCCAATCACAAAGCGCCACGTGGCACTTCCACATGTGCGAAGCTTGCGTGTGCAGAATAAGGTCGTTATCAACCTTAGTCTGATGAGCGATCTACGACCACCGGAGGAGGACCGAAACTTCCGCCTCCGTAAATGGTTGCCACCGGCAGAATCGGGCGAGTCAGATGCCAAAACCACCGCTGACCGGTAGCCCTGTCAGTTGTTGAGCTCCCTATAAATAAAGCACCCTCCCACTCAGCCTCCACACTGCTCATGCACCCTCTGAGGATAGACTACTCCTTTTCTGACGAAGTGTCAATCAGAGCTCTAACGTCGGACCATTTTGCAACCAAAGGAACTCTGGTGGGTGGCATCAGAACTGAGAAGGAGTCCTCTAGCTTGTGGAACCCTTAGCTCAACCTGAGAGAAGCCGGAGAAGTGTCAAAGTAAACGTATGGTAAACTTGCTCCGATGGACCGAAGCAGTGAACTTCCGACCAACCCAACCCATGCCATCTTCGATCCTACTACTAGAATTGACCTCCTTCGACCCCCTTGAGACACTTTCTGACCCCCTCCTAGACACCTAGTAAGCTCAATTTCACCTCTTCTTGTCGGAGTATTTGAATTCCAGAACTTCACTTCCCTGAAACTTCTCTCTTCTAATTCCCGCCATCTGGCGGTGAATAGCAATAGGACCCAATCCTGGTAGAACCCCCTCAATGAGTACTAGCTGCCTGTACCTAGAGCTTTGGAACCGCCCCACCAATGGCAAGCTTATCAAGCTTTCTCTCTCTATAGTTATTTTTCGACGGAGCTCTAGCGAAGCTCAAAACTTAGCCGATTTCAAATATTCGAAGTGCATGACCGTCATGAGAAGCTAGAGGAAGTGATTAGCAGCTTGAGAGGAAGGAATTAAAGAGCTTTGGATGGTCAATTGGGTGAGGTGAGAAATAAAAAATCCAAAGATTTAATTTGAGGAAGAATTGGGGGCAATTTTAGGGATTTTTCAAAGTATGGGGGCTTTTGTGCAATTATTCAAAATTCAAGGGCCAATTGACAAAATGAGGGAATCCATGGCCAATTGGCAATTTTAAGGGACTATGGGGACTAAATTACCGATTTTTATTAAACGATGGCATTTCGGTAATTTTGGAAAACTTTGGAGGTAATTTCATAATTTTGATAAATTGGGACAAATTATGAAATTTTAAAGATATTAAAGTCCAAATTTTAGTTATGAAGAGTTTGGAAGCTCAGATCGGGTGGAGCGGGCCCCACAAGGACTTACGTTAGAGAACACTCCCGGTGGATCCCAGTCGAACCAACGCGTCACGACTACTGAGTGAGTGGGAAATCTACAACATCGGTTTCGATTGGGATGATGGCTTTGCCTCAAAACTGGTTTTCTTGGAATTAGCCTCCCCTAACTAGATGACTCTAATTAAAATATTTGGGAGGTAATTCAGGGACTTAGGCTAAATGATATAAGTGGGCCCAAGGCCGATGGACACAGGTAAAGACCCGTTAAGAATAAGCATGTTATAAGCTATTAAAAATCCTAATAATGGATAATTGTGTGTCTAACCCACCGCACCTAGAGCAGGTTGTTGGGCTTGTTGGGTCGAATAGCTGCTAAGCCGAAGCCGGGTCGTCGAACCCGTTGGGCTGGTGCACATGCGACCAAAGCCAACCAATGGACCCTTGGGCGGGTGGGCCAAAGATAATGGTTATAATTAACAAAATTCTTGATTGTGCATGCATGTGATGCGAGACCATCGAGACATTCGGTATACGGTTGTGGTAGTCCCAATGGCTATTGAACGACCTAGGGAGCATAAGGGCGGATCGTCATTCAGTACATCGAGAAGCTTTGGGAGCTTCCTAGGCATGGAAACCGAGGCAGCAGGAGGAAAGAGGTTTCGTCCCACAAAGCGGACATTAAATGTGAATAGGGCTTGAGGGTCGGGCTCATGATGCCCACTCAACCTAGGGTAGAGGTTGCGAACCTCTACCAAGGTGGATGGTAAAGGCACTTTGATCCAAAAGTGGAACAGTTGAGGACCGTTCTACGAACGTATGATTCCTTTCTATGATAGAAAGGGCAGTTGATATATGAATGCTATACGTACTATGGATAATGAACTAAGCAACTAAATTAAATGAATCAATCATTGTAGAAAGTTTCCCCTCATTGAGTATATACTCATTCCACTCCTCTCATCCTTTTCTAGAACGCTTAAAAGAATCGGGACATGAGAGATTGAAAGCACTAAGCGAAGGCTTAAACCCTCAAGGAGCATTACTCATCACAAAACTTAAATCATGTTAAGGGAACGAATATCGGTATGCCTTTACCTTCTTCGAGCCACCAAGACAGGAATATTAGGATGGTTCAAGGAAGGGTGGCGGGTTGATCATAGGTCCCCGACCAAACTAGGTCGGGATGTGACAACATGACACTTGTCATCAGATTTTACTCTAAATGGGCTTTAAGTGTAAACCCCGCCCTTTTGAGCTAAGGAAAATCGGGAAAAGAACCGATCAAACCGAATGAGAAAACCAAACCGGTTAACAAACCCGATTATCAGGAAATGGGCAATTTAGAAATTTACAACTCTCGGTAAATCAAAGGGTTCATAAAATCATGGAAAAGAACCTTAGGACAAATTGGAAGAGAAAAACTAGACCAGTTTAGATGAACTGGATCCAATTAGATTGAATCGGTTTATGAACCGAAACCGATAGAGAACGGGCAAATTAGAGAAATTTCAACTCCCTTGTGACCCAAAGAGATTTATAAACCTTGGGAAGGAACCTTAGAACAAAGTGGGAGAGAAAAACCAGACCGATTCGGGTGAACCGGACCAAAACCGAATTAAACCGGTTTAAGCACCGAGCCGGTTTATGAATCGAAACCGAGAGAGAGATGGTAAAGTGGGAATTTTATGGACCCTAATTGACCTAAGGAGTCATAAAAGTCATGAAAAAGGACTTTAGGGTAAATTGGAGATGAAAACCAAACTGGTTCAGGTGAACCGGATCCGAATCGGGTTGAACCGGTTTGGACCGATTTGAATCGGGTGAATTATCCATCATGTTAAGGACTTAAGTGCTAAAAATTTTAGGGACCAAAAAATGAGAAAGAAAGAGAATCGATAAAGAGAATATCAATATAATATAGTTGGGAATGTTTACTTGAATATTGATTTGGTATTACATTGTTAATAACTGCACATACGATACATGCGAATTAAGCAAGCCTCACCGAGGGATTTGGGATGTAAGTCAGGAGAGTGGGATTTTGATTCTTACGTCAGGTACAATTGGACCAACATGATATTTTCTACATATTTTGAATTTTTGTGGTGTACTATATGTTTATAATTATTTTGTTAAATTGATATTCGCATGGAGGCAATCTAAAAGTGATTTATGAAAAGATGGGCTTTGACCCATATTTTAGAAAGTGGGGTTTTGGTTAGGATTTTGTGAAAGGTGAGTTTTGGCCCATATTTTTTAAAGTTGGAACTTCTGACATATTTTTAAAAAGTTGGGTTTTGATTCAAGTTCCGAGAAAAAGGGTTTCAACTTATTTTTTAGAAAGTAGGGTGATGACCCATTTTCAATAAAAGGGGGACTTTGGCCCATAAATTTGAAAGAGGTGTGAAAATGATATTTTAAGAAATAATTATTTCAATTCATATTTTGGAAAGACTAAGACTGAAATTTTATGAACTAAGAACTTACATTTATATTTTGGAAACAAAGTTTTGAGCCATGATAAAAAGAGACTACAATACACATTTAAGAAATAAAAGTTTACGATTTTTTTAAAAAAACTTTACAGAATGGCCTTCATAACCATTACAGAATTTGATGTCTAACTACTGAGACACAAAATTAGAAAAGATTTGGTCAAATAGTCATACCAGCCCCTATCAATATTTTGGGCTAGTTTTTAATTATTTTGTGATTGAGTTGGACGTGAGACGGTACTAATAGACATTGTATGGAGTGATAGTACCAAATAATAAGGGATATGTGGGAGATGAAGGAGTAAGGGGTAGAGATGCTTGTTTCCAGATATCTAGGATATGGAAGTTATATACGACAGTTTCCATTGATTAACTAGGTAACAACTGAAGATAGTTATAGTATTCCAAAGGTAACAATGGTACGAATCTTTATGAGTATGATGTGGTACTTTTCCTCATATATTTGAAGCAATACAAGTGGATAGCCACTGAAATTATATATGTTTTAATGAGAAAAATATTTAAAATAATTTTTATACTCTATTCTAATATATTTTAGTAAGGGTTGTGTTCGTATATATGATATTCTAACGTTAGTGTCCCACTCACTGAGCCTCATAGCTCACCACTCTCCCTAACCCCTCTCAAGTACCATAAAACTTGAGGTTGAAGATCTTGACGTAGTCCTAATATAAATATCGAATTAAAACACCTGGATAATAACTATATGAATATTTCTAAAAGTAGATTTTTGGATTATGGGGTATATTCATGAAGTTTTACAAATGATATTTATATTGAAAATTGCACTGTGTATTATGAGCCTTACGATCTACCATTACTATAATAGTCTGGATCTCACTATTGTAGAATTAGGAATGTATGACGGTTATGACAATAGTATGACACGAGATATTGGGTATAGGCAATACAATAATTGTGCACTCGAGATAAATATCTCGAAGAAAAATCACAAAAGCATATATTTATCCGTGAATGATATTGCTATGATTTTTATTATGATTTATAAATAGTTACACTTCAAAATAAAAGTTTTATATTATGTGAAAATTGTACCATGATAAAATGAGTAGTGAAGTAGTACCAAAATAGCTGCAGTATAAATGAGAGATTTTACTTGCAGTCTAAATTATTAATCTGAAACATGTATTTTTTAAAAATTTTTAAAATTTTTTTATATGAGTCACTTATTTATAAATGAAGAGTTGATAAAAATTATTTTTTCCTAGTCAACAAGAAAGTTATCTTAATGGGGATGAAGTTGAAACTAGAATGTGAAGTTTATAGTTATATCCACGAACAAATCATAGTATTATGTTAATCTAGATATGGTCATACTAAAGGTGAAGTTAATTTTCAAATTGCGGTATAAATTTGACCCACGTGTGATTTGGAAAATAGATTCGATAATATATTAGAATGTAATAGGTGGGTTGAATCATGGAGGAAAGAAGATGTAATGTTAGAGTTGGCACAAAATGTGAAAGTGACCTTCTCACTAAACTCTGCCGAATTTTACTCACGGAGTGAATTATTGATATGAAGTATTAGTTTGAATTTTTTAAAATTTTTTAAGATTTTTTTGTGGGTCACTTGTTTATAAATAAAGAGATGATAAAAATTATTTATGAAGTTGGGAGTAGAATGTGAAGTTTATAGTTATATTTATGAAGTTGGTTTTCGAATTGCGTGACTATTGGTGCGAATTTGGTGTGATTTGAGGAATAGATTCGATAATATATTGAGTTGGCACAAAATGTGAAAGTGACCTTCTGACTAAGGTGCCCTCTCAATAGATGGTAGATGGTGGTAGGGTTTTCTTTTTTCGACTATCAAAATAGCCACCATTCTAATTGAATTAGTAAAATTCTTATATAATTTATATAACTAATAATTAGATGAAATGTGTTATTTTTTAAACGTATAAACCGAATAAAGGTTCAGTTTAGAAAAATAGACTCAAATGCTATATTTTTATGATGAGCCCATCCAATCACTCTGATAGGAAAATCGCAGATCGAAAGCTAAGAAATAAATTGATATCTAAACGGATCTAACTTTGAATTTAAATCAGAAAGAGACGCTTGCAGTATTAATGAACAATCAGGTACGAGCCTGCAGTTACATTTATCGTCTCCTATTATAAAGGAGGCTCAAGAGCAGGGGCAACAAGGGAAGCAAGAGAACCATCGTGTCTTAGTCGTCTCTGCTGGGGCAGCCATCTTGCCGCTTTGGGTCTTCTTAGGAGCTTGTTGATCAGGATTCTGAGGCCGTACAGATTGCGAGTTTTGCCTTAGGCTATCAGCCGCCGCCTTCGATGAACCGCCACTCTTCCTTCCATCGCCTGTCAGTCTTCAAATAGACCATAAACATAACTCAGTTCAGCAACCTCTTCATATAAAATTGCATTATATACAGTTTTAAATCCCTAAATAAGGTCATAAGTTTTGACCTACAGGTGGTTTGGGCATCAAAAAATATCACCGTCGGTTCTAAATATTTGTGTGATTTTGAATATTAGTCTTCCAATTTTGAATGTTTCTGCACCAGTCTTAAAACAGGCACAAGAGAGTAGAATTAGTAGAGCAGGCTTACATGGGAAATGCGAAGGATTTGGTGCTGGCTCCACTTGCGCTGGAACGATGGGAGGAGCTAATTGCAGGTGGAGAATGAGAAGAAGCCTCGACGTTGTGAGACGAATCGGTCTTCTCACGATTGTCATCTGCGTTTTCTCTCAGCACTGCCTTCATCGTTTCGACGGCCTCTGGAGTCGCATGCAGACCCTCATCCACCTTGGTGTTCTTCTTGAATATGTCAATGGATTCCCCTGCCGGTTTCGGAGATGGCGGGTTGCCTGTGTACTCGAACAACGCCGCCGGCTGCTGTGACCGACCACCCAGCGACTGATGATTGCTGGAGTAGTCCATCAGTGGTGGAGACGGACACTTGAACAGCTGATCTCCGCCGCCCTTGCCAAGCTCGCCAGACTTGCATATCCAGTGCAGGTCATTGTTGAAGCTGATGTTCCCCATCTGGATGCTGAACAGAGATTCATTGGATGTGACGCTCCATTCCTGAGGGGTCGTCGATTTGGTCCGAGCAAACACCGAGGAGGGAATCCTGTACGGAGAAGGGCTGCTGGAATCGCCATTGTTGTCGAAGTCGTTGTTCGTGTCCTTCTCCATCACCTGAACCTGAGGAGACTGCGTTATCGAGCCGCTGCTCGAACTGGAGTCGAGCGATGAGCGGCCTGAAGGAGCCGCGGCCCCGAATGAGGGCTCCTCCGGTCCGTTGCTTGACCGAACAGGAATGGGCGATGCAGCCTCCAACTTGAAAGAGCTCGAGATGGTACCTAGGTTAGGAGTCGCACGTTCATCCAATTGGAAGGGGTCGAATGAAGCACAGGATGAAGAGTCCGACGAAGAGCTTAGCCTCTCGAGGGGATCATCTTTATCGGAGGTGGAAGGAGGAACTTCCTTCGACGCAAGATCAGTGGCCCCGCTCGTTCCAGCCTCGGCCATATCTGCAATTTCACGTTACAGTTAATGCCGATTATTAGGAAGACAACAGTAGTAACACCATTGACTCTTCCAGGATATCAAGAAGCTGCTTGCAATGAATATAAGCACATTTTGCTATTCGATTTTTCATGAAGCGAAAGGTAATCAATGGGAATTTATAACTAATATAACCGATTACTGCAATCATCCAATTGAAAACCGTGAAAATCCACATATCTACAGAAGAATATATCACCAGTAGGAAGCTATGCAACTAATTTCCAACTAATTTCCAGAAACGTGATTCGATCATGAAATCAAGAGTTGGTTGCGATGGAGGAAATGTTACGTCAATCTCGATGTGGAAACTTACGGGATCTACGCTCGAGCCATCCAGCAGAAGCTCCAGGAGATGAAGAAATCGGAGGCGGTAGAGGAGGCCGGGGCAGGAAGGATGGAATCTTCAGACAGGCAACAGCGAGGAGGGAAGGGATCGTCAGAAGCAGGACGACGACGGGAAACACGGAGGATGTGAGCAATTGAAGGGGATCGAGATTTGGGGTGAGGCGCAGAGAGGATGCCAGATAGAGGTCACAGAATGTCAGGTCAGGGGAAGAAGATGAGAGAGATTGAAATTGGTCGACGAAGCGACTGTTTCGGGGGTGGAAGGAGGAGAGAATGGGGGAGCGCTTACTTCCGATGCATGCATGACGTGCCGATGCCAGGTCGGTCTTAACAAAACAAAATTGGTTGACTAGTTTGACTAGAAAACAAAATGAAGAGAGGTGAACTCGGTCAATGAACCGGACGCGGCCCGAAGAGGATGAACTAAGCAAAATGTTACTGTTTGTTTTCCTCCCAAAACGCGAACCCTAAATCACTTATCAACCTTCATTCTTGTGTTGATCAATTTGGTGCAGATTAGAACCGTGCGTGGCTCCTTCTCCACTACCTTCCATCTCAGTGGTTGGTGTGGTCATATTTTCTGCTTAAGCACTTGCAATTGGTGCCTTCTCCAACATTCATTCCTTCCAATTGCCACAATTGACTATGCCCACCCCACTATGTCAGCCTCTTCATTTTGGTGGCCATGAGACCACACTAATAAGTCATGAACATACTTTCAATTTAGGAGAATAAATTATATAATATGTAGTTCCACTATCTAGTATATGAAGTAAAGGATAGATAAAATAAAGAGATTTTAATATTAAATCAGAAGAATATTATTTTATTAATAAGTAATTTAATTAATATAAAAAATAATATTGTTAATTAATTAATTAATCTTTGATATCATTTGAATAACTTTAAAATATAAATAAATAATATTAGAATATTATAATATAATATTAACTAATTAAAATTATATCTAATATTATTACTATATAAAATACTATTTTAATAATATCACATAATATCTTAATATTTTATAAAATAAAATATTCATTTTGAAATATTTTAAACTTGATATATTAAATACTAAGTTAATACAAAATAATTATAACTATTTTATATTTAACAAAGTTATTTTATATTTGGTTGGTATAGCAAATATTAATTAAAAGTTATTTTCTATTATTTTTCCATAACGTTTAATAAAAATAATTTTAAATTTTAATGAAATAGCGAATATCAGAAAAGTTATCCTCTTTTCACTTATCCTAATTTAAATTAGGTTTAAATTAGGTTTATACCAAATAATTATTTAAAATCAAATATGACATGAAAGATTGGATTTAATGAGAATATCTATTATGGTATAATAATTGTGTGCGTTACAAGTTTAATACAACATTTTCTCCAACTAAAATATTTTAAGTAAATATCGTATATAATATAATTATTTAATTGAATCAAATTAAATAAATTAAATTTCATTTAAATCCGATTGAATTAATTAAAATTAGATATACTAAATGTGTGGAAATGTATGATTATTAAATAAATAAATACATATATAATAATAATAATAATAAAATAAATAAATAAATAAAGCTTTATAGAAATAAGCGTTGCATATAAATATTTATATGGTGACTAATATAAGTCACACATTTTAATAAACTAATTCCATTTAATGAAATGGTGCCTTGAACTGTTTTTACATACCTAACGGGAAATAGCAAGTGCAAATTATTGAGCAAGACATTTTATTTTAATATAAAGTGGAGGGTCAATATGAGAAGCCCAAATACAGCAAACATATAACCCAGGACTAGAAAAACGTAAATTGTACGGATGTTGAGCCACACATGAAATGAACAATAGGCTAAAAAATTGACACGATTACAATATTAAACCAGAAAGTATTAAAAGAAAAGGGAAACGAGATGTGTCTACTGAGCCTAATGACATGCCTTCTCCTTGAACCAAAGCAAAATTGAGTTGCAACTGACCTATCCCTACGTCATCCTCCCTCGAAGCCAAGGAAATCCGGTCAAAGGCAAACCCTGTGCCATATGTAAAATCAAAGAACGAGTGATAAAAATAAAGATATGAGAAGAAGCTTCTTGTGAGTTTAACACATAATGAATGCCCACCAAGTAGTTTTAATCGGCTATCCCAAAAGGCTGAATCCAACAAGGCTGAATGCAATCCAACAAGTTGAATAATTCCTCAGGTAAGAACTACAATAATGAAATTAAATTAAAGTGAGTTGTACAATCCTATAGAAATTTCACATAATTAGGTTAGTTATAACAATAATTAGGGAGAAAGAAGGGTACCTAATTCCTATCAAATTAAGTTATGCTATCAATAACTAACAAAGTTTCCTACTACGTTCAAATAAGAAAAAATTATTAGATAGTAGAAATGTCCATATCATAATAATTGAATTACCCGAATTGAAACTGCGAAAAATTATCTATTGGAATCCCATAATCATTATATGGGAGCACCATCAATTCTGACACCTTTCCACGCTCTCTCCATAAATCACCTACATTTCATAGCCAACTAAATGTTATATGCATTAAAGTCCAATCCAAAACGGACAAAATAACTGGAGCATATATATTCTTTAAAAATTATCTATAGAGACATTAATTAACAAAATGAAAGAATTCAATACCTTCTTAAAAAATTCCTACATTAGTATTTAGTGCTATATTTGTATATTAATGAAAAATTAAAAAAATAAATTTATTATTTTAATTAAATTAAATAATTTATTAACTATTATATATAATCAAATTATATTAAAAATATTTTTTATAATATTTATACTATATATTTATATTATAAAAATTATATATAAATATTAATATATAAATCTATTTAAAGTATATAATAATAAAAATAAATAAATAATATAAATAATAAATTAATATATTAAATTAATTTAAACAATAAATAATACAATATCTCCAAATAACTAATTATTATGTTTTAGTATAAATAAAAGGGTTGAGGGGTTTGTAAGTAATTATAAGCACTTCAAATCACTCCAATTTTATCTTATAAAATTAGTGATTTCTTCACCTCTTCCCTACAAATTTTTCTAAACTTCTCAATATAAATATAGTATAAATGTTTACTATGGAAGTGTTTATAGCTAGTATAATCTTTTAATTAAATGAAAACTAATAATATATTAAAAGAATTGTAAACATATTTTGGTATTAAATCCTAATTTAATATAATATTCAAATTGTACTGTTTAATAAAGTTAATATAAACTATTAATAAAGAAAATTTAAGTTACAACAAATCAATAAATTAATATTAGGAATAGAAATAGAATAGAAGATACACACCATTAATACACTATCCATAAATATCTTCATTCAATTAATAAGAATTAAACATATAGCATATATAAAATTATTTCAAAAATTCTGGTTAATAGAATAAAGTCTTATATAGATAGAATAGTTTATAGGGAGCAAAGTATATTTATCCTAGAATATATAATATATGATAATATAGGTGTAGCCCATTAGTGTTTTTATTTTTTAAATAGTAAAAAAAAAGAAAAGAAAAAATAGTGTAAAGTAAAACTTGATATGCTAAAAACCCATGAAAGAGTGAGTGGCGCTTATTGAAGAGATTTTTAATTAAATTGAGTTTTTATATTATATTTATTTAATGGATTATGCAATGTGTATCTTAAGTTTAGTAAATAGTCATTTTGAATAGGCAAAAGACAAATCTCATCCATGCGACTAGGGGTGTCAGGGAGATCCTCTCTCTTCATATCTATTTATTTTAATAGCAGATGTTTTTTATATAAATATTACTAACATTGTTTTTAGGAATGAGTTAAGAGGTCTCAAGATTGGCCGGTATTGTCCAACTGTATCACATTTATTTTTTGATAACATGCACTCTTTCTTGAGACATATGAGGATAGTGCATCATGCCTAATACGATTATTGAGTGAATATTGTATGGCTTTGGGTCAAAAGATCAATTTAACCAAATTTTCTTTATATTTTAGTGCAAATATAAGGCCATCAACTTGAACAATAATTAGCAACAACTTGGGTATAAGTAATGGTGAAATCAATGATACATACCTTGGTCTGCATATCTTCCAAGGACACAATAAACGAAAAACCCTTCATTTCTTAAAGGAAAAAATAACACGAAAGCTCGAAGGATAGAAATCAGCATACTTGTCTCCAAGTGGTCGAGATGTTCTTATAAAATTTACCCTTTATGCTATACACATATATGTTATGAATTATATTTTGCTACCACAGGTTTGGTGTTCAAAGGTGAACTCACTTCTATCACAGTTTTGGTGGAGTAACTCGAGTGACTACAAGAAGATACTCTGGATTAAGTGGGCCAAACTTACCAATATTAAGGAAAGGGGAGGGATGGTCATTAAAGATCTTCATACTTTCAATTTAGCATTGCTAATGAAGAACGTATGGAGGGTCCATAATCAGTTTATACTCTTCTCTCTCAGCTACTTAAAGGTAAGTATTATAGGCATAATAACATTTTCTCAACTGGTCCATGTAATCGTCCCTCCTGGTTGTGGAGGAGATTATATGCAGGTAAAGAACAACTGTGTAAAGGACTGCATTGACAAATAGGTAATGAGAACCAAACCCGTGTTTGGAAGGACAACTAGATTCCTACCCTCACCAACGGACATTTGCAGCATCAAACAAATGACAAGGAAGCCAACCAAATCCTAGTAAGTACCCTCATTGATAGAAGTTCAGGTACATGGCGGTTAGACATTATCAAACGATACCTTGTCCCAGGGGAAAAGAAAGCCATCATGACTATCCCTTTTATTTCTCCTACTTGTGAAGATAGGTTGATATGGCATTGGGAACGAACTGATAAGGTTACGGTAAGGTCTACCTATACTTTCATGATAGATTGGAAACATGGTGAGTCCATATTAGTTTATTCCTCCTCCTTAGTTATAAGCAAAAACACGTGGACAACACTTTTACATATTGATTGTATTCCAAAGATTAGGAACTTTTTCTAGAGAGTAATGTCGAATGCTTTGCCTGTTCATGACAACTTATTTTTGAGAAAATTCATACCTTCTAATACATGTCCCATATGTGTTGAAGTCGAAACCATACATTATTTACTAGTTAAATACGCATGGACTAGATTAGTGTGGTTTACAACGTGTGGGGTAAGAATTGAAGAGTTTGCTAATTTATTCCTAATTGAATGAATTGAATCTTGGTTATGTAATTTAAAACAGGGAAAACAAGAGAGTGAAGCAATAAAGTGCAGATTTGCCACAACGTGTTGGACGATATGGAAGGAACAGAATAGAACTCTATTTCTAGGACGTCCGCCACAAATTGAGGAATTGATCAGTAACATAATAGGTTTAATTGGAGAATATGCGGACATCAATAAGGATCAAAGTCACACTATAAATAAGCCAAATTCACCTACGGAAACTGAAGGAGTATGGAAATGGCCACCAAGTGACACTGTGGCTCATTTGATCCATTAACAAGAAATGCAGGTACAAGAATCATAGTCAGGAATGAACAAGGCTCTCTATTGCGGGCTAGTGGCTCCCGATTTTATTGCACACATGCATTGGAAGCGAGGCACGAGCCATATTAGAAGGACTAAAACTTACACAAGAACAAGAATAACCTAAAATTATACTTGAATCTGACTCTCGTATACTATGTGCTATACTTTAAAAGCAACAACTAGAAGTTCCATGGATTGTCTGCCCTTATATTGATGAATCGCTGTATTACATAAGGTTTTTAGAGTGTCAAGTGACACTAGTTAAACGATTAAGCAACTCATGTGCATATGCATTACCATGTTTATACGGGAAGAATAAAGGCTTAAGTGGTTTAAATGCTATTGTACTTGATAATATTATATCTATTATTGAAAATTAGAGAATTATCTCATTTTCATCTTATTGTTCGGATATTGTGTCTGATTTGATAAATTAATAAAATATTATTTTATTAAGCAAAAAAAAACAATAAAAATGGCATTGGAAATCGTCAAGTACATGCAATTCATGGTGATGGATGGCCTACATCCGCCAAACCGTGCGGCTTTATACATGGATAATCACTACATAAGCGACGAGCCTTATCGTTTAGGTCCATGAGGGCGCCCCTTCACAAAGATCCATTCCGAACTTGAGACCTTGATCTCAGTCGACTAAGCAAATTATGATTATATGTTTCAGCGCACATGACAGTCATCATACCATTAGAGAGCTCTGTAATGTAATATTTATGAAGGTAAGTTCTTGTATGTCTTGATACATAGCGTGCATCAGCACTATCATATGTATCTGATTTGAAGTTGCTTTGGTTTCTTATCCCATAGTACAAAAACTCTTTCCCAAACCAATCTTTGGTATGAAGTTCACATGAAGTAGGTTTATGCTTGATACAGGTGGGCAGGGTGTATGATTATTTATAGTTTTGGAGAAATAGGCCTGTCTATATTACATCGGTGTTAATGACAATAATGCTCCTTCTATTTTCCTTTTCTTTTATGTGGATAGATAAAGCTCTCAATAAAAATTGAGCTTGTACAGTAAATTGGTGAAATGGGGTGAGAGGTCACTTGATAACAAAACCATCCAATTAATTATTAGTACTAATAAATTATTAGTACTAATAAAGTGGATGAGAAGTTAAGGCTAACTCCCACAAATGAAGTGTTAATTGATCTAAATGTGTGGTATATATGCTAAATATTGGATCAATGATTAAGTATTGAAGGGGTTGGAAGTGAGAACATAACTTACTTTATTATCAAATAAGTTCACTGGTAAATTTTGTAAAATATTTGTTGTAAATTACTCATTTACGAATAGTTATAGTAAATAACTATTGGTTTTATCTTAGAACTCTATGATAGAATGTACTGTTACATACTTGCTTGATTTGTTAATTCAAATGACAACTAACGGTAGAATTTAGTATATTCTCATAAACACAAATATTAATTACTTGTAAATCACACGAAAACTAAGTATTATCAATCCAAAAATATTCTTGATCGAGATAGAAACTGAGTTTTATATGTATAAGTTAGGGGATTAATGATATATTATACTAAAATAGTTGGATGGTATCTATCCTATAGGCCCCATTTTGTATTTAATTTTACTAAAGGAAAATATGAAAAAAATTAGTTTACTTTAAAGCTCTGATTTTCAATTCTTGAGTAAAGTAAAAATAATTATTACATATGTACGTGAACGTTATTTTTTTCATATTATAGCGAATCTATTTCTAAATCACTTTAGTTGATTTTTATTATTTTTTGCTCGGTTAATATCAAATTCGACTAATTCTTGGTGTATATTATTTTTATAAAATTTTTTTGTTTAATTTTTTACAAATTAAATTTAAATACTTCCATGAAATTTTACCAGTTTAAATAAGTTTCAGCTATTTTTTAGCCATTTCATATTTGATTTGATTATTTATTGACCAATTTTTTTTCTAAATTTTTTTTTTATCAAATTCCATATTTATTGCACTCAATAATTATTCATCAATAATTACGTGAAATTAGCCATAGTCTAAAGTCACTCTCCTACTCCACTTTACTAAATCGGGTCGGCTACCCATAAATTGAATTCTACCCAATTTAGCCCGTGCATTATCCAGCTTTAAAAAAATCTATCCATAAAATTTACTATTTCCCTAAAAGAATATTGGGAAATAAACTTTTTTTGTCAAAACATATATTGTCCTTAAAAATGAAATTGATAATTTCGATTAACATTAGTATGTTTTTCTAACTTACAAAAATGAAAATAAGCTCGTAATGGCGTGTGAACTCAAATTTAAAGTTCAAAATTTTCAAATCACATATATGGGATGCAACATACGCAAGCCCCTTCACCAAAAGATAGATTCATCATACATCAGCGTATTGAGGGTGCTGACATTAATCCTCTATAGGAGAAAACAACAAATTTCACAGATGGGAGGAATAGTTAACTATGCTATAACCTATTCTCTTTTTCCATATTCTTCATCAATTGGCAAGATATGATTTCAGAGGGCAGGATGTAATACACTGCCTTGTTAAAAGGAAAAACAAAGGAGACCAATTTATTAGTGGGAGCATCATTGCCTATAGGCCACCTATTTCATGGATGCATCGTTGTCTATCTGTGGCTTTGGAACTTGTTCTGCAGCTTTATATTCTAATGATCCTTCGTTGAAATGATCCCGGAGAAATTCAACCGCCATGAAAGTGAGAGCAGAGGCTGGAATGTACCATGTGATCCTTGGGATGCTTCCCCTGAACAGGCCCTTACGGCCTTCTATAAGCCATATTCTATGAATTGCATCTAACCAGCCCTTGTACCTGACAATACATTGGAAAGGATATTCAAATGTCACCCAAAAAGGCACATGTATCTGATGTGTCCATTGAGGAAATCTCCAAGAGCCATGTACAATCAACAATCTTTTTTCCCCAGGAAAATGTCTATTTCCACAGTGCACTCACCTAACATCGCATTAAAGCTCCAATTTTAATCTATTTTGCAAAAAAAGAAAGCATCATAACATGCAGACAAATCTTTCAATTTTTAGAGAGATGATATTCCACCATGAATCACATGTGAAAGATGATATCCCACCAAGAGTAACAGAAATTCATGTTTCATCTTTTCAATTTGTAGAAGGGAATGACCAGCTACTTATGGCCAGTATTTAGAGAAAAGAGGGTCTAAGTTACCTCAGAGTCGGTCCTTGGACCTGCAATCTTGTTTTGACAACATCCAGAGGAGTAGT
Organism: Trapa bicornis; assembly: GCA_030064425.1. Lineage (NCBI taxonomy): Eukaryota > Viridiplantae > Streptophyta > Magnoliopsida > Myrtales > Lythraceae > Trapa > Trapa bicornis. The sequence continues at coordinate 10,675,785 of CM057748.1, read as the reverse complement.
CAAGTATGCACTACAACCTGGGCTCATGAAAAAAAAAAGAAGAGAAAAAATGAAAAAGGAAAAAAGAGAGATGTCTTGCATTGACGAAACTAGAGCAAACCATGTGAAATGATGCAACTATGCAATTGCAGGAAACAAATTTTAGAACTCACCACCAGCTATTCCACCTAAAACAAGCCCCTCAAATGTACTACCAACACTGTAATTTGAATTCGGTGCCCACTTCTGCTTTCCATGTCTGGTTAAGTCTTTGAGAGCCTCATAAAACATGACCTGCAGTGACAGCCGGAAAAATGCATGAAAGCTGCTGAGCTGATGTAGGACAAAAGAAGCATATATATATTCTTATTATTAGACCTAATTGTAAGAAGATTACAATGCCCACAAAATTATATAATAAATAATCTTACAATTGCTTAAACCGAGAGCAGACCTTTCTTTTAGATAAGAATCACTACTTTGTTCAATAGAGAATCTATAAAATTAGGTATAAAAAATAGAGGGAGTACTGTAGTACCATCAACCCAGCAAAAGGCACATCCCTGGCGAGTGTGGACAAGTATCTATGAAGGCAATCAAAGAAGGGGCAGCCATCAGTTAATTGTGAGATTAAAGAGAGACAAAAGCATGAATAAATTCAGATGCAACTTAAGAGTGAGAGGTAGTAAAGCAACATACTAATGAGAAAACACGGATCATTATATTTTTTACTCTAAGATGGCTATTTTTGTCATCTTTCTGGGAAAGAAATTCACCGAAGACAAAAACAAGTTATATAAGAATGGGGATAGATGAGTCTCTTGCTATATATATATATTCTATGTGATGTTAGATCTCCATTAGGGGTAACACTTAATAGATCACAGATAGAATAAACAGGACTAAATTAAAGTAATGATAGTTGCAACATAATCCAAGAAAAGCAATTAGCAAAGCAAAAAAAAAAAAAAAGAAAAGCTGAAACTAATGAATTGCAACACATACCCAGCAAATAATCCACGAAATCCCTGCTCCATCCAAATTGAATGGCCAGCATGGAACATTCCAGTATAATACCCATACATTTTTCTACCAGGTTTTGCTGGGGAATAATCTTTGAGAGCGGCTGGATTCCAAGAAGCTGCTGTACCTTGAACCTGCATTCGCTGCTTCATCACTTCACATGGAACATATACAATAGAACCAAGTGTGTCTCCTGGAATGGATAGAAACAAGTACGGGAAAAGATTCTGAGTACTAAAGTGAATGCTGGTGGAGTATAATCAACTTATTTATGGAAAAGTGTAACTTCTTTAGAAAAGCACTAGGATACAACAAAGAAAAATTCCACTACTTTAGATTCATTTTGAATATGTTCCACTAGTTTAGATTGATGAAAGAATATGGAGAAAGAAATTAGATTTCATTTGCAAAAAAGCCTGCTGGAGTCTTTGCAGCAAGCATAAATCCAATTTAAGTGTTCATGGCATCTAGGCAACTCTCCAAAGTTGTTCCCAGGTGCAACCACTTTTTATAGGTAATATGCCGGAAAAATATGCCTATAAAATCCACTATAAAACATGCTTACACTTATATTGCCTTTGAAATACATATATTGTAGCCTCTTTCTAGTGAAACATCCAGACATTTCAAATTACATAATTTACCTTCTTCAGATAATTTAGGTAGACATGTCTATACTTTAATGAAGATTACAAACCTGCCTTATATGCTAATCATAAGAGCAAGATTCTGGTTTAACAAATTACTCACCCATTGCTCCAGCAATAAAATGAGACCAATGCCCTCCAAGATGAGGATGTGAATATTCAATCCAATTTTTTGTTGATTCTATGAAGCCAAAGTATGTAGCACCAGTTGCAAGAGATCCTGTGAGACCAGGAGTCACACCTCTATAAAATCCTAACAATGCAACAATAGCATCAGAAACAGCATCACTGCAAGAGAATCGACATCAAATATGGGACGTGAAAAAATAAAGTTAGAGAAGAAAGATATTATTTACCTCTGATTCCATCAATATTCCAAACATTATGGACCATCTGAAAAATGGTCTTCTCCTTCTGACGAGGAACCCAAGCACTGAATTAATTAAAATCATCAAAGCACAAATGGTTCCTCATAAGTTGACATATAGAATGCATGGTGAATATAACAACCAATGGTTGCAGATTGTACCTTACTTCCACTAAGAATTGCTTGGCTTTGGATCCTCGTCTTTATTGTGTCAACGGGGTGCATCATTCCTTCTCCAAAAGCCCCCGCAATGGCACCCCATAAGAACTCCCTCCACACTGAAACAAAAAGCAGAGCCCACAGTTCAAACATCCCATATATTCGATAGCACAAGAACAACATTAATTGATTGCAATTTTCCGCGTTCTTGCTCTGAAATAATGGGTGAACTTAAATGACGTGTAGAGCTTCCAAAAGTTGATTGTATATGAATGCATGGAAGCTATCTTATCAAATAGCATGAGTAATCGAGCAGGGTAGAGCAATCGTGACTTCTTCACATTTTCTTCCCGCATATATAAAAGAAGTGCAAGTTGTTCTCAGTTCAAGCTATGACTAACTACTCACCGAAGAATTGAGATTGACTGGAATTGGAGCAATTTAGAGCGGGAGCATGCATTTCGGTGGAGACCGGGCTCTGAACAGCCATTGAATCTCTGAAGATTCCCACCACGCTGGAGCTCTATTAGGGTTTAGCACTTTACTGGTTTAAACAACGCCCATTCATGAGAAGAGCCGCGCCCAGAGTCCAATCACATGCCGGCGTGTCGTTTAACGGTAGTGCACCTACGACCTGACCCGCAAACTGGATGGACCGATCCATCCGAAAAAAAAAATAAAAAAAGATATTAAAAAAACCTTAAAAGTTTAAAATATTAATTTATTTATTTCTAAAATAATAATAGTATATTATATATTTGAATATATATATTATAAAAATATTAACTTCGAATTTTAAATTGTTGAAGGGAATAAAATTTATTAAAAATAATTTATAAATTTATAGTATAATTCTATTTTATAACACAATTTAAAAATATAAGGTTTTAATTAAAGAAAAATATCATATATAAATGAGTAAAATTTAATGTAAGTCATTGTTAGTATTGATTGTATTGGAATCAAGTAGTATTCAACTAATATGTACTTTGAATTCAAGTTTAAAACAAATATAAATTCGTTGAATGTTAAAAGGGTTGGCGATTGAAAGCTATGTTTTTAGCTTTTTAAGGATATTAAGAATATTCTCATAAATGGTCGAATGATAAAGTTATCGTCTATGGTAGTCGGGTTACCAAAAAAGTGAATAGTCGATTGTTGGAAGGAAATTCTAAGCAATTGTCGACCAGGTAGTAGTTCTAATTTATAAGGTTGTGTTCTATACCTTTGTGATAATATATCCATAGCTTTATTTCATTACTACATAGCATGCAGTACTAGCAATAAATTAATTTTCCAAGTGGTGGAGTCGATAGGTCAATGGATGAGGTGTCGGGCAAAAATAGGGCAACCCGGTTAGCTGTCGGGCGAAAAAGATGACATGTACACACGTGACCGTGCATGTGTATGCCTAACTTCCCTGCTAGCCAGTTTGCCACTGTAGTGACCCGATTTCTGGCAATTTTCTTAGTCGGTTCAATGATTTTTAGCATCATTCACCCTCTTCCTGGTCGGTTCTTCAGAAAATAAAATAACTAAAAATTATATATTTAATTTCCTATTTAATTGACTCAATAACTGCTCATTTTGGATTTTTTTACCACTTAAAAATTTGGGGGGTTTTGTGACTCCATCGAGCTTGGATCCGGTTCTCTCCTAGTTTTCTCTCAATCCTTGTTTCCGAGTCCCACAACCCACCTAAGAGTTTCTCCTAACCCTTTTTTATCCCTCATAGCCTTTCATTGACCTCTTTCCTCCTTCCCGTTCAATTTACTCCCCGATTAGCCATCAGTTCCCGATTTGATACCACTTCCCAGTTCGGTTCGACTTGATTATGAAGTTGGGATTTTCTTGGTTTTATAACCATCCACTCTTTTTTAGGAGTTGTTTCCTCAAAACTTAACTTTTCATTTCTATGGTAAAATCATACTTTATATAGACAACATTATTTACAATTCTAGGTCAAGTGAGTGTTCATACAATCTCGAATATTTTTCATTCATCCTTGCCTCGAGTTTCCATGTCTCCTCCTCTATCTGACTATTTCACCATGGGATCTTTACCATGGGAATTCTCTTGTTCTGGAGGCTTTTCTCCTAGTGGTCCAACAGGCGCACCAACTCTACCAAGTATGTCACGCCCCGACTCGGTTTGGTCAGATCTCCATGAGCAATCCGTTACTCTCCCGGTTTATCAAGGGTTTTCCCCTTCCGAATCGTGATGAGTAAGGCGTCCTTTGAACCTGTACCTTTCCTAGAATAACATTAATCAAAACTGAAATAAATTAAATTTACATACATGTCTTGTAGATTAAGCTAGTGGGATGTCTGTAGGTGGATTTTTCCCTCGGTTACCTGAAAAGGGGTAAAGGGAGGGGTGAGTTCGACAACTCAGTGAATTGGTGTTGAAATATGAATTTTTGAAAAATAATTTGAATTGGAGTGTGCCAAACTCCTTATTTTCTTTAAAACCATTTCTTCCCTAATTTCTCGATTTTCAAAACCATTATTCCTCATTAACCACAGTCGGTGTGTTTAACAATCAACATATGCTCTTTATCATGAAGGGATCACACATTTGCAGGGCAACCCCCCACTGCACCCACTTGTGGCGTCGGAGCGACTTTACCGGCCACCTAGATAGAAGCCCATCCACTTCTACCCTATGAATGAGTGGATGTACATGACATCCAACCCTTAAACTTGAAAAGTAACTCGGTGTTCGTATGAGGACAAAGACCTCATCTCGACCCCACATCGGTCTCATGCGCATGATGCTACGTCGAGTTTCCCTGGCTGCTGGCACAACAAACTGCCCTTATCTCCACCATATCGTCCAGTAGCCCTAGGATGCATCACTACCCCCTCTTGGGCGTCTTGATGGTACTGAACCTCAGTACATGCACAAGACAATAATTTTTCTCATAAGTCATCTAATCTTTGGTGTCACTAGTCCAATAGCCCCGACCATCAACTCGACCTGCAGCTGTTTGCCTCGACTAGTTTGTCGACCTGTCTTGTCGCATTGCCGCCAGTCCATTGAGTATGCCGAACCTATCTTGGTACCATGGACAAATCACATCGTTCATTAAAGTTTTCATGGCTTAACATCATGTTTGTTTATGAGCTCCTGCTCGTGCCAACTGGCCTTGGGCCCACTGTACGAGATTTTCAAAATCGGGCATTTTAGCCCCCAAGTTCCAAAATCAAGGCCTTCGACCTATTTGAGCTATTCAAGCTCTAGTAAAAAAGGTCTCCCAAAATGTTCAAGCAGTGGCACACAATCATGGGAGAGCACTTCTGACAAAAATAACTTTTCACCTGTCCATCACACCAATCGGATGTGAGGACATCTCCGCTCATAACCGAGAAATGGGTTTTCTACTTCCTTTTAGGAAGTTCATCATACCAACAGGGTATGATCTACTTACAACCTATCACGCCCCAACCCGGTTTGGTTAGATCCCCATGAACAACTCGCCACTCTTTCTTAGTTCAAGAGGAGTTTCTCCCTTCTTTTAGTCGAGAGTAGCCAGGCGAAATTTCAACCTTGTTCCCTAGAAGACATATATCAAATAAAATGCAAGCTTAAAGACAAATTTAAGCATACCTAATAAAGGGTAAGGCTCGGTGTTACTTCTAGTCATTTTCTCTTTTCCTGAAAAGGGGTAGAAAAGAGGGGTGAGTTTTTACAACTCAATGAATGGGTTTTTCAAAGGTCTACTTTTAACTTTTAGGAAAAAAATATTTATATGGAGTGTGTCAGACTCCTTTCTTTTAAAAAATTCATTCATTTAAAAATTCGGGTTTTTCCATTATTCTTAGTTACTGGTGTGTCATCACCCAACACACATCCTTCATCATGAAGGTTACACACATTCGCAGGTCAGTACGACTACTGAACCCACTAGTGGCTTCGGAGCGACTTTACCAGCCACCCGGATAGAAGCACGACGACTTCTACCCTGGGAATGAGTGGATGTATGCGACATCCGACCCTCAATCCCGAAATTGCTTCTTCGTGTCCATATGAGGACAGAGATCTCATCCTATTCCCACCCCAGTCTCATGTGCTTGGTGTTACTCCAAATTTCACATAAACACCTAGAACGACGATCTGCCATTATACTCACTAGGTCGTCCAAGGCCCTTAGGACACATCACTACCCCTCATGGGCGTCTTGATGATCTCATACTCATGGTGCATGCACAAACAAAGTTTTCTTAAATTTCCATGTAATATGTGGTGCCATTTGTCCTAACGGTCCCGACATTCAACTCAACCTATAACTGTATGTCTTAACTGGTCCGGAGACCGGTCATGTCGCACTGCTACTAGTTGACTGAGTATGTCGAACCAACCTTGGTACCATGACCAAACAGTTCACTTATTAAGTTTTAATGGCACATATATATATCATGTTCTTTTACGAGCTCCTGCTCGTGTCCATTGGCCTATGACCCACTGTTCGAGTTTTTAAAAAACTGGGCATTCTAGCCCTCAAGTTCTAAAACTGAGGCCACCGTCCTATAAGAGCTATTCGAGCAACCGTCAATAAGGTCCCCAAAATAGTTTAAGCATTGGCACACAATCAGGGGAGAACACTTCCGACAAAATAGGATTTTACTGTCCATTATACCGACTGGTATAAGGACATCTCCATTCATAACTGATGAACGGGTTTTCAACTTCCTTCGAGGAAGTCTCATCACACCAACCGAGTATGATCTACTTACATCCGGTAAGTAGTTTTTCCGCATAAAGTTCACATCATTTTCTCTAAGTAGTGATGATTAAAAATACCACTAAGCAGTGGGTTTTATACCGAGGTACTTATCATCCCCAACCGAGTATGATATATAATCCTACTCACCCGATAGTGCAATGAAATTCCACTTAGTCGGGTTCCGTTCTTAGCAAGCTGAACCCTGAATGGCGTTCCCGATGTCTCATTCTCCTACACGAAATGAATATAATTATTCATTATTCTTTGGCCTAATAGCCCTCATTTGTTACAAATGAATGAGAAAAATCCAGCTTTACATATATTTGTAATTAGGTCCCTAAAGTTATTTTTCTTTAATTTTAAGTCCCTATTGCCGGGTTTTTCCTAAATTCGAGTCTCAAAACTTTTAAAATTTATCTTAGGACCTCAAATCATTTGATTTCACATAAAGGGGTTTAAGTTCTCAAATTTTCAATTTGGTCCTTCAATTTTTCCAAAATTACCATTTTGCCCCTTCTTTAGAAAAATGGTAAATTTTGCCCCAAAAATTCTAAAATTTCTCAATTGGCCCTCTAATATTCTTATCATGACCAATTGACCCTCAATTTTAGAAAATTACATTCTGGTCCTTCAAATTTTTGAAAATCCCCAATTTTCTTCCAATTTCAACTCTTCAACACTGTCGAATTTGATTTCATCAAATTGACCGATCAAATACCTTTAATTGTTGAAATTGAGTTGAAATCGAGTTCCTATATGTTCATACGATTCTAAGGAACTTTAAATCACAAATTTTAATGTAGGAACGAGCTCAAACGGAGCTTCGCTGGAAAATAGACTATAGAGAGAGAAAGCTTCGATTTCTCATTGGTGAGGGTGCGACGATCGGAGCTTTCTATTTGGGTAGGTAGCTCTCCTCCAGAGGTTCTTCTTAGGATCAAGAATGACATCAATTGATGTCGAATTGGATTAGAATTTCTTCATGGAATTTCGGTCGACTCTTTCTCTAACAACAATCTGAAATTGTAAAGGGGAGCCGAATTGGCTTACCTTTCGGTCCTAATTCGGCCGTGGAAGGGTTGAGGAGGTGTCAGGAGAGCTTGGTTTGGCATGAGGTGGGCTCGAATTGGCCGATTTCAACTCGGCCGAAATAGGGCAGCTTCAGTCCGCCGGAGCTGCTTCACTTTTGATCATGCTAGTGCTTCTCCGGCGACTCTCGGAACGAACGGATGCTACCACCGTGTAGCTGATTTCTCCCCAGTTCTAATAAACCCAACCTCGCCTTCTTTGGCTCAAAATTGACCCTATATCAGAGCTCTGGTTCAAGCTTCACTGGAAAACTAAGCAACTAAGAGAGAGTGAGCTTTTCAAGTGTGGAGAGGACGAATGGAGATGAGCTCTTTATATAGGGAGCTCGGGGACCCGTTGGACGTCCGTTTGGCACTGTTATGACAGGAATTGATGACCTGAAACGTACCAAACAGAGGCGTTTCTTCTTCGCTGGTGTTTCTTCAGTTTCCCGATAAGTGAACAATGATGTCATCCTGAGGAAGAAGATGACACTGTTCTGAACCGGTTTACAAGCTTAAACCGGTCGGTTCACCCCTCATTCGATCGAGTTTTTCAAATCTAAAAATTTCTAAATTCATTCTCTATCCAATGGTGGCCTCAAATCTCCAATTTGAATTATTTAAGCTACCTAGAAAAATGAATTTAGGATTCAGTTCATTAGTGGTTCAAACCGATCCGAACCGGTTTGGTTTTCATCCTCAATTCCTTCACAAGTCCATTTCCATGTCTTTTGTGACTCCTTGGGTCACTCAGGGTCCATAAGAATCCCGATTTACCATCTCTTTATAGATTTCGGTTCATAAACCGACTTGGTCCTTAAACTAGTTCAATTCGGTTTGCGTCCGGTTCACCCGAACTGATCTGGTTTTTCTTTCCCACTTTGTTCTAAGGTTCCTTCCCAAGGTTTATAAATTTCTTTGGGGCCCAAGGGATTTGAATTTCACTAATTTGCCCGTTCTCTATCGGTTCTGGTTCATGAACCGACTCGATTCATAAACCGGTTCAATCCTGTTAAACCCAGTTCATTCAAACCGGTCTAATTTTCCTCTTCCAATTCGTCCTAAGGTTCTTTTTCATAGTATTTTGAACCCTTTGGATCACCTGGGAGTTGTAAATTCGCAATTATTGGGTTTGTGAACCGGTTCGATTTTCTCACTTGGTTTGACTGGTTCTCTTCCCGGTTTTCCTTAGCTCAAAAGGGCGGGGTTTACACAACCGATAAGTAGTTTTTCTGCATGTTTTCTCATACACCCCCATCTAGGTGTGATGTTAAAATGCCACTTAGTAGTGGTTTTTCATTCCGAGGTACTCATCATCCCAACTGGTTATGATGTAAAAATTCTCACTCACCCGATAGTGTAGTGAATTTCTCTTATTTGGTTCTTTGCCTCCACGCGAGCTTGTACTTGTTGGCGTTCTCGGTACTTCATGTTTCTACATGAAATGAATATCCTTGTTCATTATCATTTGGACTAATAGCCTTCATTCATCACTAATGAATAAAATTTCCAAACTTTTAGTTATTTGCATTTAGGTCCCTAAAGTTCTTTTCTTTTAACTTTAGGTCCCTAATGCCAAATTTTCTCCAAATTGAGTCCCAAAACTTCTAAATTTTACCTTGGGACCAAATTTATTCAAAATCATAAAAAGGGGTTCAAGTTTCCCAAATTTCCAATTTGGTCCCTAACTTTTTAAAAATTACCATTTTGCTGCTACTTTACAAAAATGGTAAATTTAACCCCAATAATTCCAAAAATCAACCAATTGGTCCTCCAACATCTTTTTCATGCCCAATTAGCCCTCAATTTTGGAAAATTAGCCCCCAATTTCCCCCAAAATTTCCCTCCAATTTCCCCCCTTTCACACTAGCCGAATTTGATTTTATCAAATTGACTGATCAATCGAGGTTAATTGTTGAAATTGAAGGTAAAATTGAGCTCCTACACTTCCACATGATTCAATGGAACTTTGAATCGCATCATTTGGATCCGATTTGAGCTCAAACAAAGCTTCATGGGAAAATTGGACTTAAAGAGAGAGAACTTCGAAAGCTTACCATCGGGTGTGCGGCGGTCCGAGCTTTTGATCTGAGCAGATAGCTCTCATCCTGAGGTTCCTCCTAGGATGAAGAATTACATCAATTCATGCCGAATTGAGGGAGAATTTCGTCGGTTCTCTCTGTAACACTGATAGGAAATTACAAAGGGGAGCCAAATTGGCTTACCTTTAAGCTCTAATTCAGTTGTATGATGTTGTGGAAATGTTGAGAGAGCTTAGTTTGGCCTAAGAAGGGCTCAAATTGGCCATTTTTTGGCTCGATTGAAATAGGACAGCTTCGGTCCGCCGGAGCTACTTCACTATTCAATCAAGTCGGCGTTTCTCTAGCGACCTCGGAGCAAATGGAGACTACCTTGGGTAGCTGACTTCTACCTGAATCTAATGAATTTAACGTCACCTTCTTTGGCTTAAAAAATGCCCAACTCAGAGCTCTGGTTCGAGCTTCACTAGAAAATGAAGCAGTAGGGAGAGAGAGGAGTTTTCAAGTGTGAGGACGATGAATAAGGAGGAGCTCTTTCTATAGGAAGCTCGGGGACTTCTTATTTATCCAATCGGCACCTTTATGGCAGTCATTCATTGCCTGAAACTCCCTGGTCAGAGACCTTTCATCTTTGTTGGCGCTATTCGATTTTCCTGCGAGTGAACAGTGATGTCATTTGAAGGAAGAAGATGATACTGTTCTGAACCGGTTTAATGCTTAAACCAGTAAGTTTAGGCCTAATTCAACCGAGTTTTTCAAAATTAAAAATTTGTAAATTCATCTAAATTCATTACCTATCCAATGGTTGCTTCAATTCTCTAATTTGAATTTTCTAAGCCACATAGAAAAATAAATTTAGAAACTGGTTCAATAGTAGTTCAAACTGGTTTAATCTGGTTAACCTGAATCGGTTTGGTTTTCACCTCCAATTCATTCTAAAGTCCTTTCTCATGTCTTTTGTGACTCTTTAGGTCACTCAGGATCTATAAATTGCCTGATTTACCCTATCTCTATCGGCTACTGTTCATAAACCTACTCGGTTCACTCTTTGGAATGACCAGTTCTTTTTCCCGATTTTTCTTATTATCAAAGAACAGCGTTTACATGGTAGGTCAGAGTTTCCTCAAACTCTAGAGGTCAATCTAGCACGTGTTTGGGATATGGTTCATAATTCCTCAACACAGACACATGGAAGACGTTGTGGGGACACCTATAAAATTAACTTGTACGCCATCGGTCTGATCTTTTTGGTCATTGGGTAGGGGCCAATGTATCTAAAGTTCAGTTTATCCTGATTTTGGAATTTGATGACTCCCTTCCATGGGAAACACCTTTAAAAACACTTGCACCCCTACTTCAAAGTTTAATTCTCAGCGCTGATTGTCGACATAGCTTTTCTTCTTATCCTGCGCTGCCTTGAGTCAATCGTGAATGATGTAGATCTTGTCCTTTGCGTCTTCAATTAGCTTGACTCTCTCCAACCTGCGTTCCCCCCACTTCATCCCAATATAATGGTGTTTGGCACCTTCTGCCATACAGAGCTTCATACGGAGTCATATAGATGCTAGCCTAGTATTGATTGTTGCAAGAAAACTCCTTGCGGCAAAGGTAGTATTCCCACTTATACCAATGTTCAAGAGGCATGCTTGAATCACGTCCTCCAACGTTTGAATCGTCCTTTCAGACTTCCCATCCATCTGGGGATGGAATGCAGTGCTCATGTGTAACCTCATTCTAAGGGACTTCTACAAATGTAGCCAGAATCTTGAGATAAACCTTAGGTCTCAATCGGATACTATTGATTCTGGGACCCCATGCAGATATACTATCTCTAAGATGTACTGTCACGCCCCTACCCGGTTTGGTCGGATCTCCATGAGCAACCTATCACTCCCTTTGGTCTAAAAAGGATTTCACTTACTACTAAACCACAAGAAGTCAGATGTCCTTTTTCCTGTTTTTCCAGGAATAACAATATACAAAACTTAATATATTAACAACTTTACATACTTGTCTTAAGAGTTGGGCTTCGAGGTATTCCTTAAGTGTTCGTCTTCCTTCCTGAAAAGGGGTTAAAGGGAGGGGGTGAGTTTCTACAACTTAGTGAGCGGGTGTTGGGGAAATGAGTTTAAAAAAAATTAAGTTAATCAAAACTATTTCAAAGTTTATCACCATTTTCAAAGACTTTTTTCTTATCTCAAAGCCTTTCACCATTTTCAATTATTATGTGTGTTTAGCTCTTTTAGCACATCCCCTTGCCTCGGGAGGCATTTAGAAAACAAACACACGCCCTTTCTCATAAAGGGTTCAAACATTCGTGCGATGCAGTTACGACAACTGCACCCACTTGTGAATTGGAGCATTTTTACCATCCACCTTGATAAAAGTCCCTGACTTCTACCCGGAGTCTTAGTGGAAATCAATTGTCTGACCCTAAGACCCAAAATATTTCGTGCCCGATATGAGGACGGAGACCTCATCCTGACCCCACCCTAGCCTCGTGCGCAAGAAGCTCCCGGAGCTTCATGACTAATTGGCACGATGAACTGCCCTTATCTCCACCCTATTGTCCAACAACCCTTGTAACCCATCACTATCCCCTTGTGTATCTTGATGGTACCGAATCCATAAGTGCATGCACAAACAATAGTTTTCATATAATTAGCCATTCTCTTTGGTGCCAACAGTCCAACAGCCCTAACACTCAACCCGACCTGCTGCTGTTTGTTTGGTCGGTCCGTCGACCTGGCCCCGATACACTATCACTAGCCCATTGAGCCTTGTTGGTCCTAACTTGGTATCGTGGTGAATCACACAATCATTTCCATTTTAAATGAGATTTTTCATGGCTCTTCCTATTCATGTTTGTTTACGGGCTTCATTCATGCACACTCGCCTTAGGTCCACTGCACGTGCTTTTCAAAATTGGGCATTGAGCCCTATGAGTTCAAAACTGAGGCCTTGGCCTGTTAGAGCTGTTCTTGCTCTCGTCAAGAAATTCTCCCAAATAGTTTAAGCAATGACACATAGTTAGGGGAGAACACTTCCGACAAAATCTTCTTTTAACTCATCACACCAACCAAGTGTGATAAAAGGTCTGCTTACAACCGGCATGCAGTTTTTTTCCTTTCAGCAAAGAAGCTCATCATACCCCGCACTTTTGAGTTAAGGAAAACCGAGAAAAGAATCGGTCAAACTGAATAAGAAAACCGAGCCGGTTTACATTTGGGAATAAGCAATATGGAAATTTACAACTTTCGGGTGATCCAAAGGGTTCATTAAACCTTGGAAAAGAAACTTAAGACAAACTAGAAAATAAAAACCAAATTGGTTTAGATAAACTAGATTCTATAAGAATTTTAAAGTTAATCGTGCTTGCCCAAGAGTAGTGTGAGGATGGGTGACCTCTTGGGAAGTATGATTTTTTTGTAACCCGAAATTTCGGTCAAAAAATTTTATGCCAATGTATGGCTTATCATAAATAGCCATAAATTAATATATATTTAATTATTGTAATTAATACCAATAATTTAATATCCAAATTAAATTATTAGAATTAATACAAATAATTTAATACCGAAATTAAATTATTGAAATTAATACCAATAATTTATGACAATATTAATAATAGTAAAAAATCTCTCCCATTTAATATACGGTTTTATACCCATTCATTCTCCTCACACCTTAACACTTCTCTTCCTCTCTTTACTGCTCCATTTCCCGGTGAAGCTCGAACCAGAGTTTCGACTTAAATATTTTTCTTAGCCTCGGAAGGAGAGGTCGAGCTCTTTAGAACCGGTAAGAAGTCAGCTATCGAATAGCAAACTCCAGTCAATCTGAGAATCACTAGAGAAGCGCTGACATGATGAAACAATGTAGCAGCTCCGGCGGACCATAGCTGCCCTATTTCGGCGAAGCTGAAATTGGCCATTTTGAGCCCTTCTCAGACCAAACCAAGCCCTCCCAACACTTCCTCAGCCCTCCCATGGCCGAATTAGGACTGAAAGGTAAGCCAATTCGACTCCCCTCTACAATTTTCGGCCGGTGCTAGAGAGAGAACCGACGGAATTTCAATAATGAAATTCTAACTCAATTCAGCATCAATTGATGCAATTCTTGATTCTAGGATGATCCTCAAGATGAGAGCTATCTACCCAGATTGAAAGCTCAGACCGCCATGCCCTCACCGGTGAGAAATCGAAGCTTTCTCTCTCTATAGTCTATTTTCCGGCGAAGCTCCATTTGAGCTCGTTCCGGCATTAAAATCTGTGATTCAAAATTTCTTAGAATCGTATGAACATGCAGGAACTCAATTTTAACTCCAATTTCAATAATTAGAAGTGTTTGATCGGTCAATCTGATAAAATCAAATTCAGTAGTGTTGGAGAGTTGAAATTGTAGGAAAAATTGGGGATTTTCGAAATTCAAAGGGCCAAAATGCAATTTTATGAAATTGAGAGTCAATTGGGCATGAAAATTATGTTGGAGGACCAATTGAGGAATTTTGGAATTTTTGGGGTAAAACTTACCATTTTTGTAAAAGAAGGGCAAAATGGTAATTTTGGAAAAATTAGGGGACCAAATTGGAAATTTGGGAAATTAAACCCCTTTTTGGTGAAATTGAATAAATTGAGGTCCGAGGATAAAATTTAAAAGTTACGGGACACAATTTGAGGAAAAACCGACATTAGGGACTTAAAGTTAAAGAGAAATAACTTTAGGCATCTAATTGCAAATAACTAAAAGTTTAGGGACCTAATTGCAAATAACTAAAAGTAATAATGAACAAGGTTGTTCATATCGTGTAGGAACACGAAGTATCGGGAACACCAGCAAGGACAAGCTCGCGTGAATACCAAGAACCAGTCTAGTGGAATTCACGGCATTAACGGGTGAGTGGGTTTACTAACATCATACCCGGTTGGGATGATGAGCACACCTTATAATTTAAAAACCACTTACCAGTTGTGAGTGGGTTTACTAACATCATACTCAGTTGGGATGATGATCACACCTTATAATTTAAAAACTACTTATCGGTTGTGAGTGGGTTTACTAACATCATACTCGGTTGGGATGATGAGCACAACTTAAAGATAAAAACCACTTACCGGTTGTGAATGGAAATTTTATATCATACCCGATAGGGGATGATAAGTACCTCGGTATAAAAACCCACTGGTTAGTGGTATTTTAATCATCACCACTTAGAGAAAGTGATGTGAAAATTATGTAGAAAAACTACTTAATGGTTGTAAGTAGATCATACCCGGTTGGTATGATGAGACTTCCTCGAAGTAAGTTGAAAACCCGTTCATCGGTTATGAACGGAGATGTCCTTATACCGGTTGGTATAATGGACAGTGAAAACCTATTTTATTGGAAGTGTTCTCCCCTGACTATGTGCCAATGCTTAAACTATTTGGGAGACCTTCTTGATGGGAGCTCGAATAGCTCTTATAGGCCGGGGGCCTCGATTTTGGAACTTGAGGGCTAGAATGCCCAGTTTTTTTGAAAATGTCGTACAGTGGGCCCAAGGCTAGTTGGCACGAGCAAGAGCTCATAAACGAACATGATATATGTGCCATAAAACTTAATAAGTGAATTGTTTGGCCATGGTACCAAGATAGGACCGACATGCTCAGTCAACTAGCGGCAGTGCGACATGACAGGTCGACGGACTGGTCAAGACAAACAACTGCGGGTTGAGTTGAGAGTCGGGGCCGTTGGACCAGTGGCACCACATATTACATGGCTTGATAAGAAAACATTGTTTTTGCATGCACTATGAGTACGGGATCATTAAGACGCCCATGAGGGGTAGTGATGTCTCCTAAGGGCCCTGAATGACCGGGTGAGTATAAGGGTAAATCGTCGTTCCAAGTGTCTGTGCGAAATCTGGAGTAGCACCAAGCACATGAAACCGGGGTGGGGACAGGATGAGGTCTCTGTCCTCATACGGACATGAAGAAGTGATTTCGGGATTGTGGGTCGGATGTCACGTACATCCACTCATTCCCATCGTACTTCTATTCGGGTGGCAGGAAAAGTCGCTCTAAAGCCACTAGCGGGTTCAGTAGTGATACTGACTTGCGAATGTGTGTAACCTTCATGATGAAGGATGTGTGTTGGGTGATGACACACTGTGTTAAATAAGAAATGGTGGGAAAACCCGAATTTTAAAATGAAGGGATTTTTGAAAACAAAGGAGTCTGGCACACTCTATATAAATATTTTTCTTAAAAGTCAAAAGCTTTTAAAAACCCATTCACTGAGTAGTCATACTCACCCCCTCCCTTATATCCCTTTCAATATATCCCGGAAAGCCTCCCCTTAAAGACAGTCAACTAAGATGCTTGTAAGATAGGTATGTAAAGTTTTAAATTTTATACAGTTTTGATTATACTATTCTAGGAAAAGGTGTAGGTTAAAGGGCGCCTTACTCATTATGGTTTACAATAAGGGGAAATCCTTTAATAAATCGGGAGAGTGGCGGGTTGATCACGGGGATCCGACCAAACCGGGTCGAGGCGTGACAGTTTGGTCGGTCCGTTGACCTAGTCCACCAACCGGGTATGATGTTTAAACAATTCCACTTACAATCGGTAAGTACGTTTTCCTTTAAAAAAAGTATGCTCATCACCCCAATTGTGTATGATATTTAAAAGGTCTCACTCATAATTGGTAAGTAGGTTTTTAACTTAATAAGTTATGCTCATCACCCCAACCTGATATGACGTTAGTAAGCTCACTCACTCGATGACTATGACATGTTTGTCCCTAGTGAGTTTTCCAAGTCCACGCTAGCTCTCTTGCTTGTGTTCATGTAAACCCTGTCCCTTAAAGACAAGGAAACCAGGGAAAGAAGCGGTCAACCCAGGTGAGAAAATCGAACTGGTTCACAAACCCCAACCGATAGAGAAAGGGTAAATCGGGAAATTTATAGATCTCGAGTGACCTAAAGAGTCACAAAAGGCATGGAAAAAGACTTTAGGATGAATTGAAGGTGAAAACCAAACCGGTTCAGATGAACCAGTCTTGAACTGGATTGAACCGGTTTGAACCAATATTGAACCAGTTTCTAAATTCAATTTTCTAGGTGGCTTAAAAAATTCAAATTGGAGAATTGAGGCCACCATTTGATAAAGAATGAATTTAGATGAATTTACAAATTTTTAATTTTGAAAAACTCGGTCGAATCGGGCCTGAACTGGTCGGTTTAAGCGTTGAATCCGGCTTAGACCGATCCAGTCCGGTTCGGAACAGTGTCGTCTTCTTCCTTTAGATGACAACACTGTTCACTTGCCAAAAAATCGAGCAGCGTCTGTAAAGATGAAAAGTCTCTAGCTAGGGAGTTTTCAGGCAATGAATGACCGCCATTAAGGAGCCAATCGGATAGCCAAGAAGTCTCCAAGCTTCCTATATAAAGAGCCCCTCCACATTCATCCTTCTCACACCTGAAAACTCCTCTCTCTCCCTACTGCTCCATTTTCTGGTAAAGCTCGAACAAGAGCTCCGACTTGGGCATTTTTCTGAGCCAAAGAAGGTGAGGTCGAGTTCTTTAGATTCAGGGAGAAGTCAGCTACCCGACAGTAGTCTCCATTTGCTCCGAGGATCACTGGAGGAATGCCAACATGATAGAACAATGAAGCAGCTCTAGCGGACTAAAGCTTCCCTATTTTGGCCGTGCTGAAAACGGCTAATTCGAGCCTTTCTCAGGCCAAACCAAGCTCTTCCAACACTTCCACAGCCCTCATACAACAAAATTAGAGTAGAAAGGAGGAAACTCATGACAAGAGCTATCTGCCCAGATTGAAAGCTCGGACCGTCGCGCCCTCAATGGAACACAAAGTACCGGGAATGCCAACCACGACAAGCTCGTGTGGAGATAAAAAGTCGGTTAAGAGAAATTCATTACATTCATGAGTGAGTGGGATTATTACATCATACCTGGTTGGGATGATGAGCACCTCGAAAATGAAAACCCACTACTAAGTGGAATTTTAAACATCACACGTGAATAGAGTGATGTGAAAATTACGTGAAAAAACTACTTATCGATTGTAAGTAGATCATACCCAATTGGTATGATGAACTTCTTGAAAGGTAGTAGAAAACCTACTTATCGGTTATAAGCGGAGATGTCCTCACGCCTGGTTGGTGTGATGGACAGCTGAAAAGATTATTTTTGTCGGAAGTGCTCTCCCTTTACTGTGTGCCACTGCTTAAACTTTTTGGGAGACCTTCTTGACGGGAGCTCGAATAGCTCAAATAGGCCGAAGGCCTCGGTTTTGGAACTTGGGGGATAAAATGCCCGATTTTAAAAATCTCATACAATGGGCCCAAGGCTAGTTAGCACGAGCAGGTGCTCGTAAACAAACATAAGTTTAAGCCATGAAAAATTTTAAATGAATGACGTGTTTGACCATGGTACCAAAACAAGACCGACATACTCGCTGAACTAGCAGCAGTGCAATAATACAAGTCGACGGACCAGTCGAGACAAACAGCTGCTGGTCGAGTTGAGGGTCGGGGCCGTTGGATCAGTGGCACCAAAGATTAAATGGCTTATTAGAAAAACTGTTATTTTGTGAATGCAGTGAGGTACTAGATCTTTAAGACATCCAAGAGGAGTATGCTTACCAAGAACCCCGTAGCTCCCTATATATTCTATGACCATTTTTTGTAATAGGGCTAAAACCCCAATATTTTGTACTCCTCTATAAATTAAGTATTCAAAATCTTTAAAAACCATATCTATCAAATGACGTAATCTTGCTAGGAAGATCTCCCCAAGAATAGTAAACAAACAAACCCATACTACCATCTCATCCTAATTAAGGAAACTAAATCAAGGAATTAAGAAATATAGGAGGACTCTTTGAGTGACCATTTGGCAAAGAAGACTCAACAAGAAAACTCTTAAGGTGTTCAGACTCAAGGACAATGAAGCACCAAACCAACAGTAACCCCCTAGAAAGGCTCCGCAATACTCTAAGGAAATGAGGAACCACAATGGTACACGCAAAGGAATAACCTATTACAAGCGTGAACGATGGGGACACTACGTGAAGACTCAACCCTACTAAGGACAAGTACCAAGATAACTTATTATAGGTATAGGAGAATATGACAGGTAAAAGAAGAACTATCCCACATCTCATAGATTTAGGGCAATACCTCCTCAAAAGTCACGAAAGATAGGAAGGACTAGTGACCAAAACCATGGAGCATGTTAAGTAAACGGTTCGCAAAGAGGTTAAGAAATGGTGAGGTAAAGTGCAATTTAAACCTCTTCTTAAGAAGGTCAAAGAGAAAGGGATACCACAAGAATAGAGGTAAGGTACATGGAAAGTACACCTATAACCCCCTCAGGAAGGGCAAACGCAAAAAATATCCTCTGGAAATTTTAAGCTAGGACACGGTAAGAGTGAAGAAGAGAAGAAATACGCTACGGAAGAGAACTCTAGAGGGATGCATACAACTAAGTACCCCTTAAAGGGATCATTGATGAGTGCATGGACATAACATGGAGTGCAAGGATGCATTAAGATGACCCAGTGTGACCTACTTTGGAAGAACAAAAGGGCCAAATAACGACTCCAGGAGAACCTAGTAGGAAGGAGAAACTAGTAGCAATGGGATGGTAAAGGAAAATAAACAATGCCCTAAGATGGGCTGGGAAGTAGTAAAGACTACACTCTATGAAGGACAATAGAATGGGCATGAAGGACGAGTGATACAGCTGTCCAGATAGTGGGACAAGGAAAATAGTAGGAAGGAGGCAGTTAAAGAACTCGCCTTCGGGAGAACCATGGATTTAAACCACGACAAAGAAGGGACAAGTGAAAAGGCCAAAATATTGGAAAAGAAGGATGAAGGAAATCCTTAAAGAGATCAATGGACAAGACCGGAGTTACGATCAAAAGCCATGAGATGGTCAAATGAACCTCTCGAAGGATGATCAAGAGATTTTGAAACCAGAAGGATGTGAGCTCTCTTTAAAAAGAAATAGACATATATTGGGGTACGAGTGAGAACGAGGATGGAGTACGAAGGATGTACCCGCAAGATTTTTAAGAGTAAAGGTAAGCATGAAAGAATGGGATTTAAAGTTAGGAGCCTTCAAAGATGATTG
Organism: Trapa bicornis; assembly: GCA_030064425.1. Lineage (NCBI taxonomy): Eukaryota > Viridiplantae > Streptophyta > Magnoliopsida > Myrtales > Lythraceae > Trapa > Trapa bicornis. Next base: position 10,655,634 of record CM057748.1, on the reverse strand, counting down.
AAAAAAGAATTTTGAGAGAAACGGGTAAGAATCCTCCCAAAGAAGGAAACCCTATGAAGTGATACATATCCCAACTAAAAGGAAAAGGAACCAGGTGATGAGGGATTAGGAGACGAATTTGAAAATACAATGCATGCTAAGATGAAAGGAACCCAGGAAAGCATACTAGGAGGATCCAAGGAGTAAGTTAAACCCAAAGAACGGGTAAGTCGGAAGATATCATCAAAAGATGTTGTATGAGTAAGAAAGGGGTGGACTGCCCATAAAAAGGGAATATAATAAAGTACATCTAAGAAATCTTGGAGAGGTAAATCCTTCAGTTAAGAAGTGACTAAAGTAAATGATAACTAACATTAAGACTAGTTGTGGTCTACGCTCACTTGATGTATCCTAAAGAGAGGACGGCTAAGCATAAGGTGGAGTACACTAAATAAGACCAATAACTGGAAGTCCCTCAGATAAGGAATGAGAGAAGAAATGGGAATTTTAAGACAATGGAAGATTAAAGGCGAGCAAATACTCAATATAGAAGGCAGTGGGAAGAAAGGAAGAAAGAAACTTTCAAGGAATGGTAAGAAGGTGGAGCAAGTAGCTCCCAAAGTGGAAGCCTCTACTTTGAGAGACATAGTAGAGAACAAAATCCGTAAGAAGGGAACTTCCTCAAACATAGTAATCGACACATAGATCGAAAGATAATAACTTGGAATAAAGAATCATGAAAACGATCACGAGCGAGTAAGAATCGATTAATAAAAAGGAATGTCCTTGAGGAAAGGACTCTACTAGAAATGAGGAAGTGCATAAGAAGGGAAGAATCCATGTGTGTCAGTAAGTCATGGGGAAAACCCCAATAATTGGAACTAGAAAGACCTAATAAAGAAGTTGGGGAAGGACGAGCAGGTAAGGGAAACCAACACGATTATGTAGGACATGACATAAAAAGCAAGATGGATGAGTGAATAACGGTAAAGGTAGTCGAGAATGTACTACCAGACGAAGTTATACAACATCCAAAAGGTTATAAGGTCGAGAACAACCCTCAAAGAAGTGTTCTAGAATCTAATGGACAAAGACGAGTTCTAGAAAATATTATTACTGTAAGGAGCATGTAAGCCCAACAGTCCCAAGGAAAAATGTGACTCGAGTAAAGAAGAGCCAATGAGTAAACATGATAGGTCAAATATAAAACTTGGACTGAAGTTGTAATAAACAACGGATAAGGGAAGGGTCAAAATAAGACAAAAATGTGATAACACCGAAACACGTGAAAGCAAGTATGTAGCACTCGAGAGGACACAGAGATAAGGGTTTCAATGACTAAGAGAATAACTAGACAAGGGAACGATTGGGCAGCTTGGAACTCCCAATCCTGAAATTCTAAGCAAGAACACTCAAGAGAAAGAATCTTCCCTAAGTAGAGAAGGGAGTGAACTTAAGGATGTACCTTGTAATAGTGGGTAAGACATGCCTAATTATGATAAACTCCATGGAGTGAGTGAACAATAGAAAGGAAAAAGAAATTCCTTAAGTATATGAAATAAAAAGAGCTAACTGAAAGAACAACCGAAGAGTTAGCATGTCAAGCAGACCCCAAGTTGACACCAAAGAAATTTTTTCCTGATGCAAAGGATGCTAAATTATTCTTGATGCAAATTTATTCAAGAACCCCAACCGATATAGAAAGGGTAAATCTAGAAATTTATAGAGCCCAAGTGACCTAAATAGTCACAAAAGACATAAAAAAGGACTTTAGAATGAATTGGAGGTGAAAACCAAACTGGTTCAGGCGAATCAAACATGAACCGGTTTGAACCACTATTGAACCAGTTTCTAAATTCATTTTTTCTAGGTGGCTTAGAAAATTCAAATTGGAGAATTGAGGCCATCATTTGATATAGAATGAATTTAGATGAATTTACAAATTTTTAATTTTTAAAAACTCGGTCGAATCGGGCCTGAACCAGCCAGTTTAAGCATTGAAACCAGTTCGGACTAGTCTGGTCCAATTCGGAACAGTCTGGTCTGATTAGGAACAATGTTGTCTTCTTCCTTCAGATGACAGTACTGTTCACTCGTTGGAAAATCAAGTAGTGCTGGTGAAGATAAAAATTCTCTAGTTAGAGAGTTTTAGGCAATGTGTAAAACCCGCCCTTTTGAGCTAAGGAAAACTAGGAAAAGAACCGGTCAAACCAAGTGAGGACTCAAAACCGATTCACAAACCTGATTATTTCTAAACGGGCAAGTTGGGAATTTATAACTCTCAGGTGATCCAAAGGGTTCATTAAACCTTGGAAAAGAAATTTAAGACAAATTAGAAAACAAAAACCAAAGTGGTTCAGGTGAACTAGATTCCATAAGAACTTTAAAGTTAAACGTGTTTGACCGAGAGTAGTGTCCTCTTGGGAAGTATGAATTTTTTTGTAACCCGAAATTTTGGTCAAAAATTTGTATGTAGACTTATCATAAATAAACATAAATTAATATATATTTAATTATTGTAATTAATACCAATAATTTAATACCTAAATTAAATTATTGGAATTAATACAAATAACTTAATATCGAAATTAAATTTATTGGAATTAACACCGAAATTAAATTATTGGAATTAATACCAATAATTTATGGCAATATTAATACTAGTAATAAATCTCGCCCATTTAATACACGGGTTTTACGCCTATATAAAGAGGTCATCCCCATTTCATTCTCCTCACACATGAACATTCTCCTATACACGGGTTTGGCCATGGTACCAAGATAGGACCGACATGCTCAGTCAACTAGCGGCAGTGCGACATGACAGGTCGACGGACTAGTCAAGACAAACAGTTGCGGGTTTACACTCAGGATCCATAAATTTCTTGGTTTGCCCTTTCTCTATCGATTCCGGTTCATGAACCAACTCGATTCATAAACCGGTTCAATCTAGTTGGATCTGGTTCATCTAAACCGGTCTAGTTTTTCTCTTCCAATTTGACCTAAAGTTCTTTTCCAAGGTTTTATGAACCCCTTGGATCACCTGGGAGTTGTAAATTTCCAAATTTCACGTTCCTAAATGATCGGGTTTGTGAACCGGTTCGGTTTCCTTACTCGGTTTGACCGGTTCTTTTCCCGGTTTTCCTTAACTCAAAAGGGCAGGGTTTACAACGACAGTCTGAGCTCTCAATCTGGGAAGGTAGCTCTCGTCCTTAGGGTTCTTCTAGGATCAAGAATCACTACAATTGATGTCAAGATCAATGTGAATTTGGTATGTGAAGTTCAGCATTTTCTCTCTCTATAATCAATCTGGAACGACGGAGGATGGCCAAATTGGCTTACCTTTTGCCTCAGTGGAGGTCGTGTGATGGTCGTGGGGACTATGGGGATGCTTGGTTTGGCCATAGGAGGTCTGAATTGGTTGAATTCAAATCAGCCAAAATAGGGTAGCTTCGATCTGACGGAGCTGCTTCACTGTTCGATCTCGTCCGACGCTTCTTCGGCGATCCTTGGGTCGAAGGGAGGTTGTTGTCAGGTAGCTGACTTCCCTCGAAGTCTATAGGACCCGGGTTTGCCTTCTAATGCTGAGAAAAGCACCCAAGTCAGAGCTTTGGTTTGAGATTCACCAGAAAATGGAGCACTTTGGAGAGGGAGACTATAAACCCTACCCTTTGGAGTTAAGGAAAACTGGGAAAATAACTAGTCAAACCGAGTGAGAAAACAGAATTGGTTCACAGGCCCCAATCACTAGAGAATAGGAAAATTGGGAAATTTACAACTCTCGAGTGACCCAAAGAGTCAAAACAACCCTAGGAAGGGACCTTAGGACAATTTGGGAGAGAAAACGAGACCGGTTCAGGTGAACCGGATCCGAACCGGATTGAACCGGTTTGAACCACTATTGATCTAAATGCTAAATTCATTTTTCTAGATGGCTTAAAAAATTCAAATTGGAGAATTTAGGCCACCATTGGATAGATAATAAATTTTGAAATTTTTAATTTTGAAAAACTCAGTTGAATTGGGCCTGAATCGGTCGGTTTAAGTGTTGAACCCGGTTCCGACCAGTCCGGTCCAGTTCGGAACGGTGTCATCTTCTTCCTTTAGATGACAGCACTATTCACTCACCAGAAAATTGAATAGCATCAGCGAAGAGGAAACGTTTCCATTCAGTACGTTTTAGGCCATCAATGACTGCCATTAAGGTGCCAAACGAACGGCCGGAGAGTCCCCAAACACCCTATATAAAGAGCCATTCTCCATTCATACTCTACACACCTGAAAACCTCACTCTCTCTCAGCTACTCAGTTTTCCAATAAAGCTCAAACCAGAGCTCTGACATAGGGTCTTTTCTAAGCCAAATAAGGCATGTTTGGGTTCTTTAGACTCGGGGAGAAGTCAGCTACACAACGGTGGTCTCCAAGTGCTCCGAGGATCGCCGAAGAAGCGCCGACGTGATCGAATAGTGAAGCAACTCCGGCGGACCAAAGCTGCCCTATTTCTATCGAGCTGAAATCAACTGATTCAAGCCCTCCTAAGGCCAAACCAAGCTCTCTTAATACTCCCTCAGCCCTCATACGACTGAATTAGAGCGGAAATGTAAACCAATTTGGCTCCTCTCTGTAAATTCCGATCGGTGCTAGAGAGAGAACCAACGAATATTCACTGACCGAATTCTCCCTCAATTCGACATGAATTAAGGTGATTATTGATTCTAGGAGGAACCTCAGGATGGGAGCTATCTGCCCAGATCAAAAGCTCAGATAGTCGCACCCCCGACGGAAAGCTTTTGAAACTCTCTCTCTACATCTAGTTTTCTGGCGAAGCTCCGTTTGAGCTCATTCCGACGTCAATCCATGTGATTCAAAGTGCAATTGGATCATATGGATGTGTAGGAACTCAAATCTACCTTCAATTTCAACAATTAACCTCGATTGATTGGTCAATTTGATAAAATCAAATTCGGCCAAGTTGAAAGGGGGAAATTGAGGGAAATTTTTGGGGGTATTTTGGGGGTATTTTGGGGATTTCAAAAATTCAAGGGACTAAAATGCAATTTCCTAAAATTGTGGGCCAATTAGCCATGGAAAAGATATTGGAGGACCAATGGGTCGAATTTTGGAATTTTGGGGGTCAAATTGCCATTTTTGTAAAGTAGGGGCAAAATGGTAATTTTTGAAAAATTAGGGACCAAATTGGAAATTTTGGAAAAATGAACCCCTTTGAGATTTTGGATAAATTGAGGATCCACAATAAATTTTTTTTTAATTTCGGGACTCAATTTGGGAAAATTTGGTATTAGGGACCTAAAGTTAAAGAAAAATAACTTTAGGGGCCTAATTGTAAATAATTGAAAAGTTTGGGTATTTTATTCATTCGTGATGAATGAAGGCTATCAGGCCAAATGATAATGAACAAGAATGTTCATATCATGTAGAAACATGAAATACCAAGAACGCCAGCCAAGACAAGCTCGCATGGAGGCAAAAAGCCAATTAAGAGGAATTCACTTTATTAACGGGTGAGTGGGAATTTTCACATCATACCCAGTTGGGATGATGAGTACCTCATAATGAAAAACCACTACTAAGTTGAATTTTAACATCACACCTAGATGGGGTGATGTGGAAAATATGCGGAAAAATTAGTTAATGATTGTAAGTATATCATACCCAATTGGTATGATGAACTTCCTAGAAGGAAGAAGAAAAACCTACTTATCGGTTATGAGTAGAGATGTCCTCACACCCGGTTGGTGTGATGGACAGATGAAAAACTATTTTGTCAGAAGTGCTCTCCTCTGAATGTGTGTCACTACTTAAACATTTTGGGAGACCTTCTTGACAGAAGCTTGAATAGTCAGAGACCTTCTGGTCGGAGGCCTCGGTTTTGGAACTTGGGAGCTAGAATGCCCGATTTTGAAAATCTCGTACAGTGGACCCAAGGCCAGTTAGCATGAGCAGGAGCTCATAAACGAACATGAGATTAAGCCATGAAAACTTTAATGAATGATGTGTTTGGCCATGGTACCAAGATAGGACCAATAAACTCGATGGATTGGCGGAAGTGCGACAAGATAGGTCGATGAACCAGTCGAGACAAATAGCTGCGAGTCGAGTTGAGGGTCGGGGCCGTTGGACCAGTGGCACCAAAGATTAAATGGCTTATGAGGAAAACTATTGTTTTGTGCATGCACTGAGGTTCGGGACCATCAAGACACCCAAGAGGGGTAGTGATGCGTCCTAGGGACTATTGGACGACATGGTGGAGATAAGGGCAGTTTGTCGTGCCAGCAGTCAGGGAAGCTCGACGTAGCTTCATGCGCACGAGACCGGGGTGGGATCGAGATGATGTCTTTGTCCTCATACAAACAAAGTTTTATTTTCAGTATTGAGGGTCGGATGTCGTGTACATCCACTCATTCTCAGGGTAGAAGTATACGGGCTTCTATCTAGGCGGTCAGTAAAGTCGTTTCGATGCCACAAGTGGGTGTAGTGGGTGGGTTGTCCTACGAATGTGTGATCCCTTTATGATGAAGGGCGTGTTTTAGTTGCTAAATGCACTGTTTGTGATAAATGATGAGTACTGGGTTTGAAAACCGAGAAATTGAGAAAGAAAAAATTTTAAAGAAAATAAGGAGTTTGGCACACTCCAATTCAAAAACTATTTTATTGAAATTATTTTTTTTAAATACCCATTCACTGAGTTATAGAAACTCACCCACCCTTTTATCCATTTTCAAGAATAGAGATAACACATGGCCTTACCCTCTGTTAGGTATACTTAATTATCTCGAGCTTGCATTTTTATTGATATATGTTATTCGAGGGAACAAGGTTGAGATTACACCTATCTCCTCTTGAATTAAGGGGGAAAACTCCTCTTGAATTAATGGGGAAACCCCTCTTGAATCAAGGGAGCGGCGGGTTGTTCACGAGGATCCGACCAAACCGGGTCAGGGCGTGACAAAGGCGATTTAAGGTGTGTGGAGAATGAATGCAGGAGAGCTCTTTATATAGGGAGTTTAGGGACCCTCTACTCTACTAATTTCCATATTAGTTGAGCTTATCCTCTTCAGAAAATGCCCAAATCGGAGGGAATATTCCCTTGCCAGAGAAGGAAAGTTTTTCTACCATATGAATAGTGTTGTCATCTCAAGGAAGAAGACGACACTGTTCTGAATCGGACCGGACTGGTCCAACCGGGTTCAGCGACAAAAATTGGTCGGTTTAGGCACGATTCGACCAATTTTCTCAAAATTAAAAATTTCTAAATTAGTCTAAATTCATTTTCTATCTAATGGTGGTCTCAATTTTCCAAATTGAGATTTTCAAGCTACCTAGAAAAATGAATTTTCTAATCTGGTTCATTATGGTTCAACTCTATTCAATCTGGTTCAGGTCTGATTCACCATAAACCGGTCTGGTTTTCCCATCCAATTTACTTCATGGTTCTTCCCCATGATTTTCATGACTATTTGGTCACTTGGGATTTTCCAATTTCCCATTTTAACCCCTCTATATCATTCTCAGTTCCTTAAGTGGTTTAGTTTTCTCATTAAATTGACTGGTTCTTTCTCGGTTTTCCTTGATTCGAGGTGACGGGTTTCACAACTGTTCCCTCCTTTTAGGAGTTTTGTCCCCAAAACTTAATTACATATCCTTTACATCAGGAATAACTTTTCTTGATGTAAACTTGGGGTTTACTTGACATGCTACCACTTTGGTTGTTTCTTCACTTAGCCCTTTAAACCACGTGCTTAAGGAATTTCTTTTCCTTTCCATTGTTTGCTCACTCCATGGAGTATATCCTGATTAGGTATGTTTTACCCACAAGTTCAAAGGTACACCCTTAGGTTCACTTCTTACTTTGCTTAAGGTAAGACTCTTCTTTTTTAGGGTTCTTATCTAGGACATTAGGTTGGATGTTCCATAAATGTATGATCGTCCCTGTTTCCATTTGTTTCCTTGATCGTTGATGCTCTTTAGCTCAACATCCTTTCGAACTTTTCGTCCTTAACCCCATGGATTTTGATATGATTCCCTTTATTTTAGTCATTCCTCCATCTTTTGTTTACTACAGCTTCGGTCCCAGTTTTTAGGTTTGACTTCATCATGTTTAACTAACAAACTCTTTCTTACTTGAGTCACCTTTTCCTGGGACTATTGGACCTACATGTCCCTTATAGCATGACATGTTCTTGAACTTATCTTTGTCCATTATAATTCTAGAACATTTCATTTATGGTTGTTCTCAACTTTCCAACCTTTCGGGCATCGTATAATTTTGTCCTTTCTTTTCATCTAGTAGTATGCCTCGACTACCTTTACCATTATCCAATCATCCTTTTACCTTTGGCATCATGTCTTTTATAATCGTGTCATATTTCCTTATATACTCATCCCTTACCAACTTCCTCATTGGGTTTTCCCGATTCCAACCATTGGGTTTCCCGATTTCTTCTTGACTTATCGACATTCTTGGGATTTTTCCTTCCATATGTCATGCCACATCTCCAATGGCTTCATTTACTCAAGGATCCCTCTCCTCATTCCTTCCTTACTCACTCGTGACCATTTCACGGTTCCTTATTAGGAGTTGGTTCCTTTTGGTCTACGTGTCGATTCCTTTGTTTGGGGAGTTCCCTTTTGATGGTTTCATCATCTACTATATCCTTTAAAGTAGAGAATTCCACCTTATGAGCTATACATTCAACCTTCTTACCATTCCTTGAATGTTTCCTTTCTTCACCTTCTTACCTTGGAACATTTGCCCACTTTTAATCCTTCATTCTCTTAAAATTCCCATTTCGTCCCTTATTCCCTATCTGAGGAACTTCCAATTATCGAGTCTTATTTAGTGTACTCCACACTATACCCAGTCGTCCAATCTTTAGGCTCCATTAAGCGAGCATGAACCACAACCAATGAGTGTTTCCCTTAATCACTTCTTAATTGAAAGGTTCACTTCTCCAAGGTTTCTCATATACTCTTTTCTTTATTTACTTATTATGGATATTCCACCCATTTTTACTTGTTACGACATCTTTTATGCTATCTTCCTACTTATTTTTCCTTGGGTTTAACTTACTCATTGGGTCCTCTTAGTACTCTTCCCTTGGTTCTTTCACCTTAGCATGAACTTCATTTGCAAGTTTATCTTCTCTTCCCTCTTCACTAGGTTCCATTACCTCTTAGTTGGGATATGTATGTCTCTCCAGGGCTTCATTCCTTGGAAGGATTCTTCCCCTTTCTCCCAAAATTCCTTTTTCATTCGCCCTCGAGTGTATCTAACCTTAAATCTACTTCATGACATCCTTTGATATCATCCTTCTCGTTTCCCTTTCTTTGGAAATTTGATGAGTACGTCCTTTGGATTTTCTCCTACTTGTATCTCATTACAAGTTTATTTCTGTAGGGAATGGAACTTTCATTTATTATAACGATAATGAATTACATGGTTTTGGTTATATTTGTATAGGGAAATTTTGGTAAGTACTAGCTACGGTACTAGGGTCCTTCTGTGCTTCCTCTTGTGTGAGGTTGTATACTCTCTGGTCGGTACCCTCGATGTAGTGGCCATGTCTTGCCCACCCCCCCCCCCCCGGTCTAGTGCCCTTGGGTTCCCTTGAGATGGTTGGAGGGTACTTCGTTGTGTATTGCCTCGAAGGGTTGGATAGCTCTTTGCAAAGTGTTCGATCTGTCCATATTCAAAGCATGCTCGGCATGACCCTTCATGGCTTTTCTAGCACCTGGGGCAACAGGGGCTTCTCCTTTGTGCGGTTGTACTTGCCTCCCTTTGGGCAGGATAACCATCCTTTCTCCTAAGGAACCTCATTCTTGTCCCCCATCTCTGCCCACCTGGCTCCTTTTGACCTCCCCGACTATTCTGACCTCCTTTCTCTTTTCGGTTGGCCTACTTTATCCGCTGGTGTCTCGTATGTACTAGACGCTCACATTCATGGGTCATACTGATGATGGCAGCCAAATTCGTGTGGCGTCTTAGTACTCCCATCTATTTTCGTATGTCCATGTTGAAACCGTCCATGAACCGTTGTCAAATATTTTTCAAACCAGCTAAATCTAGAGCAAAAGGCCTTAGCTCATTAAATCTAGTCTCATACTCTAAGATGGTGTTGGATCCTTATCGGAGTCGAAAGAATTTTTGCTTCTTCTCACTGATCAGATGCAGAGCTAAGCATTCCTCTGAATACCTCTCCTCGAATTGCTATCAGGTGGGTGTAGTGGTATGCAGACTCTTGACGTTTTCCCACCACTTTTTCATGCTAGCTTCCAAGAAGAATTTTGTCCGGATCACCATCTCTTATGGTGGGATCCTGATTATTTCCATAAGTTTCTTAATGCTGGCTAGCCGGTCCATAACAGCTCCAACATCCTTCTCCCCTTGGAATGACTTACATCCTAATTAACGGAGGGTCTTGAGGTATTTGGGGATATCAATTAGAGGAGGGATGTTGACAGAGGTGGGATGGGAATGTACTTCCTCAGGCTTAGCTCGAGAGTTGGTGTGCACCTTGGGAGCGAGGTTAGATCCCCGTGAGCAACTTGTCACTCCCTTTGGTCTAAGAAGGATTTCACTTCCTTCTAAACCACGAGAAGTCAGACATCATTTTTCCTACTTTTCCTGAAATAACATTATACAAAACTTAATATATTAACAACTTTACATACATGTCTTAAGATTTGGGCTTCGAGGTATTATTTAAGGGTTCATCTTCCTTCCTAAAAAGGGCTTAAAGGGAGGGGTGAGTTTCTACAACTCAGTGAGCAGGTGTTGGGAAAATAAGTTTCAAAAAAATTAAGTTCATCAAAACTATTTCAAAGTTTATCACCATTTTCAAAGATTATCTCCAATCTCAAAGCCTTTCACCATTTTCAATTTTTATGTGTGTTTAGCTCTTTTAGCACATTCTCTTGCATCGAGAGACATTTAGCAAACAAACACATGCCCTCGGGGCATGACATGGTTGGATCCGGCATGGGTTGGTCAGAGGAAAGTCGGTCAAGGCTCGGGCATGGCATGTGTCAACCACTAGAGGGTTGGTATGGGATGTCCGTCTTTGATCTAGGGTGGATGACGTCGGGAGAATGGCTATCGACGATGTCGCAATCAGAGGAAGGCTCAATTCATAGTGGTTTATAGTGGTGGTAGCCCAATGGTGGTCGTGGCTTAGCATTAATAGGGGCTCGACTTCGAGAGGGGTTGGACAGTGACCGATGATCGGTCAGGTGGTAGAAGTGGGTGAAACCCTAGAAAGGGATGAGAGATGGGGAGAGAGATGGGGAGAGAGATGAGAGAGAGAGAGAGTAGGCATTATGATAGTAGTAGCTAGGGTTTACAATATTAGGATTTTGTCCTATCACAAGGTATTTATAAGGAAGATTCATCCACTCGAATTTTCATCAAGTTTTGCTATCTAGACCTCTGTTGGCTCATGTCATGCAACCCGACTTCCTATTTTTCTAAAATTATTTATTTACCCCTAGGGACCCAATTTTATTTTATTTTACTCTTTTCTAGTCCCACACCTACGAAATAAATTCTTGATATTTGATTTCTCTTTATTGACTTCTCATTTTTGTAATTGTACCATGGGGAACACAAATTCCCATAAGGGAATCTTCCTTGATTTGCTTTGATTGTTTTGGATAAATCGCTATTTCACCTCATTTTTTGGCCTAATCCCTATTCCAAAGCTTAGTTTGGTTCCCTCTCCTAGTTTAATGTCTATTTCTCGGTCTAATCATGCTAGATTTCACTTTCAGGAAATTGTGGTGTTATAGAGTTAATGTAATTAAACTCATATGGAGATCGATATCCATGCATTTTGTAGCGTATAATTTGGTCAAAAATTAAATTAATTGAACTCATTCTTTTGAGAGTGTGCAAACGCAATCCGCTCGAATATGGGGAGGGGAGGAAGGTCGCGAGCGATTTCGCAATGCGAGTCGACCTAAGATTGTGGCAAACAAACTCCATTTCTTCTTCTTCTTTTTTTAATTTAAATAAATTATTTTTTACCATTCTCCAATACACTCATTAATTTAACCTAAAATTTAATATTTATTGGTCAAAAATTAACTTTTTTTAAATTTCGATTTTTTACTTGAAAAATCAATATTTGATATTATTGAATTTCTATTCTCTATCGGCATTCTCGTTTTCAATCTCAATTTATAGTCCGATTCAATTTATAATATCGGTTTAGGTTTTTATTTCCGAATCAAGTTCACAATTCAATATTTCATTTCCATTTAAACTAGGTTTATGATATAATTAAAATTAAATAAGATAAAACCGCATAATAAATTATTTTTTATAATAACGATGAAACCTAGTTTATATAGCTTTTACATGTAAGTAGTGGGGACTATTTTAAACGCATATGACATCAATTAAAATTCTCTTATAACTTTTTAATTGTGATGAACAAAATGATTTATCTTCCATAGTGCTTCACATTCATTTCTTTCGATTCTTTAACATGTCTGATCCTTCTCTCATCCTTCATTACTAATTATCTCTTTAACTAAGGTACTTTAAAATATTGCTTCAATTCAATTATGCCGCATTTTTGTATTCTAGTTGTTATGGGTTATTACTTAGGAATTATTGCTTTATATGTTATGGTATGTAAAGAGAAAGAGAAAGATGAATATGAGTATTTTTTTCCTGAAAATTTCTTCACTTTTGCACTTATTCTTAACCGATATGAGGTTGGGTGTGCCCAGGAAGAATAGTACTTTAGGGGGGAGTAAGCTGTATAAAAGTTTATGTCATTGGAATTAACTTTCCAAAAAGTAACAAAATTAATAAAGGATTTTGATGATATGCTTAAATAGTCCTTGAGTATGGGGAAAGTACAATTCTTCCTAATTTTTCAATGGGAAGATAGTTCCTTCACAATTCCTAATGAGTTGATAGATGACGTTGTCAATTAAGTAACGTGTGGTTGGTTGACCTGCTCAACTTAGATGGAAGATAAGATTAAGTCTATCTTGGAGGAGAGTCAAGTCTACCCTCATTACACTTTCTCCAACTGGGTTGATTAGAGGCCATTGATTCCATGTCTCTGCGTATGCATATTGTAATGGTCCGAATATAAATGAATTGATTTCTATTAAATGCAGGAAATTGATACTAGTTGCAAGCAGTAAATGAGTCTATAATTCATCGTCACCTCTAATAGCTTGTAGCAGTCAAGAACTTCCCATTTCTACAATTCATTGTCCCCTACTCCCTCATCCGGAAATTCATTAGTGAAATTTTTAGGGTTGAATGATATCACAAATTGCTCTTTTTTTTCTTTTTCGATTCACGGACTCGATTTTGTTGCAGTTCGACGAGTTTAATCTTCAAACTCTTTCTTCCCTCTAAAAATCAAGGTGGAGCGCACCATAGCATGGGAAATGGCCACGCAAATAATACTGGCCATTTTTAGATATTTTATGACGTTTAGGGTAAATATTAGAAATTATGTGAATAATAGGACTTAAAAGAGAAACTTTCTCTCTCTCTCTCTCTAAATTTTTATTTGAATGCATCCACTTCAACTCTCTTCTGGGTGGAAGCGGTCAATCGGTGTCCGCGTCCTCTCTCCATAAAACCCGTTGAAGAAACCTGCTGTAGCATCGTCTTTGGATTGACCTCTCCCGGGAATCAACTCTCTTCTTTAGGGTATGTCCTGATTTTGGGTCTTTCAACTTCAATCTGGTTTCGCTCAACTTTTGGTTTCTTGCTTTTCCTTGTCCTGCAATCATTTGGTCAACTGGATCTCCGTTATCGGTTTTCCTTCTGCGATTTGCTTGGTATTTGTTTGATCTTTAGATGTCAGGATTCAATGAATCCAAGTCATTGATCTATACTGAAGTCTTACATCTCTCAGAAGCATCAGATGAAAGGACTTTTTTGATCTATGACCTTTTTGTAGCAATCATCGGAATATCGAGTACTCAATTAAGTAATTTGTGCTTTTGAAGTTTGGATGTTCTTATCTGATTCTCGTTTTTACCACTGTGCATGTTATACTCCATATTCAGGTCGAATTTTTAGACGTTTCTTGCATCAGATACTGCGGTTTCTCTTCGGAGGAGAAATGTTCAGTTCAAAGAAGTCCCCTTTGAAGCCGTCTAAACATAACTCCAACCCTTTTGATTCTGATGATGAACTCGATCAGAAGCCTGCACATAGTGCCAAGCCAGCACGTAATGGTATGCCTCGGAAGACTTCTTCAGAGAATCCAGTGAACCCACCTAACTTAGGCAGTAACCCATTTGATGACTATGATGGGAAAGAACGATTCTCCTCCCATCCGAATTCCATGACATCTGCAGCTAAAAATAATTATAAGAACGATTTCCGCGACTCTGGGGGACTAGAGAGCCAGTCTGTTCAGGAACTTGAGGGCTATGCAGTGTACAAAGCTGAGGAGACCACAAAGACGGTTAATAGCTGCCTGAAGATAGCAGAGGACATTAGGGTGGATGCAACTCAGACTCTGGTGACCCTACATCAGCAGGGTGAACAGATTACTAGGGCCCATGAAGTTGCTGCTCATATTGATCATGACCTTAGCCGAGTAAGACTCTCAGCTTTGTGTGCATATATTGTTTCTACACATGTTTAGTTACTTGCACGAGTGGGAACTTGAGTTGTGGAATGTGATCGGCTGGCCTTTTTATGTTGCTGGCTTTAAAAGTTTTTGAAATTACTAAAAAAAGTTTATTTTATCTAACCAATCACTATGTGAATTTCTCCTTTTGTCAAGAGTAGGTCAAGACATCTCATAGATTTTACTCTGGTTGGGTGTTTATTTTAGGGGGAGAAGCTTCTGGGAAGTCTTGGAGGAATGTTTTCAAAGACATGGAAGCCAAAGATTGCCCGTCCAATTACTGGCCCGGTTATCACCAAGGGTTTGCCTCCCATTCCATTCTCTGCTACTTATTGTGCCTTTAGTTGTTTTCTTATTTCCAAAATCTATGTATTATGCCAATATATGGAGGAAGAAAGAGACGTGACAGCACATGTATGCCTCTTATCATCTAGTTTTAGAGCCACCACTGAGTTGCACATTTGGTTGATTTTGCAGATGAGGTCCAGAGGAAGGGGTCCCACTTAGAGCAGCGAGAGAAGTTGGGGTTGACTTCCTCTAGCAGGCCCAAGTCCCACTCACATACACCACCTCCTGAGCCTACAGATGCTTTGCAGAAAGTGGAGGTCTGTGCTCTATTTTTCCTTATACTCTCTTCTTTCACCATGATGTAATGGTCTTTAGCTTCCTAAACTGTGTGCTAACAGGTGGAAAAGAAGAAGCAAGATGATGGGCTAAATGATCTGAGCGACCTTCTCGGAGAGCTGAAGGAGATGGCTGTTGACATGGGTTCTGAAATCGAGAGGTGAGCAGGATGGAGTTTTTTTATTATTCTTTGAACAAAGTGGAATTTTCACGAAGCTGATATATCACAAATTTTACTGCTACTAGCTAATTGGTCCAGTGACTAAGTTAAAGCTGCTGATTTCCTTGATCTGGTTTTTTGGAGAATGTACTGTGTTGTTCAAATGTCTGTTATGGACATGTTCTTATCTGCTTTTGCCATTGATACAGACAAAATAAGGCCCTGGATCATTTCTACGATGACACGGATGAGCTCAACTCTCGAGTCAAACAAGCTAACCAAAGGGGCCGCCGGCTGCTCGGAAAGTAGCCTCGTCATAATACCTAAGGAAATTATCAGTGTCTGATTTCCAGTTTATGTAACCGCTGGCCATTTCATCACATTAAGGAAATTATCATATGTTTGAAGTTATGAACCTTGGAGATTTTGTAAGCAATAAAAACTGTCACCTGTTTGCATCCTCAATTTTCCTGTCATATTGTTAAGAGAATCCCAGCATTTTCCTGTCAATAAAAACTGTCACCTGTGATCAACTTCACACAGCATTCAAGGTTTTAGTTGTCCGTTGAACAGGCTAGAAGATCATTTGAACAAATGAATGCCCATAATTGCCAAACAAATGCTGTAATATTTGGTGGGTCTGAGTGGCCTGACTTCGTCTATATATCTTTCCATGGATCTCAAGCCATTATGATTTTACATAACAGTTGTTAGATTTGGTTACAGGCAGGGGCATACATAGTGGGGAAGACAATGAATGCAATGGACAGAGGGCCAACAGAGACAGGAGAGTTCACATCAACGAGGGCAGGCTCCAGAGCTGGGATCTCTCCATCTCCTGTCACCTCGAGAGGGGTCCCGTTCAGGACCATTACTTGGCTCTGAAGGTATCCGTCTTTTGGGGTGAGATGATACTCTTCTCTGAAGGTTGGAGCCTTGGATGATCTTGTCCCCACAAATGAGACCGTCCTCTTCAGCCCCTGGAAGAGAATAGTTCCTTTATCATCCGGATGATGGTCAATACCCAAGGTCCTCACATTATTGTTTCTGCTGCTGTGGAATTGGGTGATGAAGTGAGTCTCATTGCTCAAGTTGATCAGGAGCAGTGTCACGCCAGCCTGTGACAGTATCACCATTAATGTCTTCTATGCTGAATTTTTCGGTTTCATTTTCGGGCCTATGTTGCAGAAAGAATGAAGAAGATTGAGGATGCTTACTCTTCCTTTTGAACAATGAGCGTAGGACCGTAAATGTGGTGGAGCATCGCTCTGAAGAGCGAGAACACCTTTACCCATAAGTCGATGCCACAAAAGTGCACTGTCAAGATTGACTGTACTTTGAGTTCCAATATAATCTGAAAAAAAAAAGCATCATTTCGGATAGTAGAAGGGAAGAACTTGCCTGTAGTAGTCCGGGTTCGGTAGGGAAGTGGACCAGTTCAGAAGACCGTAATTCCCACCGATCAAACTCTGCCGGCAATACACCTTGGTGTTGTACTTGGATGCCATACCGAGCTGATCTAAGTACCTACAGTGCACATAATGAATGAAAACCTCATTATGCACCATCCAAAGAGTGAGATAAAGTTCTCAAATATCAACTCTTGGATTACCAGAAGCTATTGACGAATGTGTTGGACACTTGATGGCCGCCGCTGTTGTATGCACCGCCAGACTCTCCAACCCAAGCAGATGCCCATGCCCCGTGCCTCTGTATGGTGTCACGGAGGTTGCTGAAGGTTGTGGATATCTCACTCAAGAAACTTGGATTCAGTATCTTGCTCACAAGACTGGGGTCATTACCTGAAGGAATATCAGACTCCAAGAGAGCTCATCAGTTAGTCTAATTTCAAGAAATGGACAATTTCATGTTGCTTCCAACTGACCTGCTCCAAGGTTGTATATATGATGGGTCATGGCATTGATCACACCTTGACCCGAAACCTCTAGAAGCTTAGCATACCATTGCTCATCAAAGAATCCTCCTGGGGCTATGACCAAAGGTTTCACATGGGAGCTCTCATACACCTCATGGATAACCTTCCTAAGGGCTATCAGGTCCTTTCCGTATTGTTCAGCTGCAACTCTTGCCCCAATCCCGCTTCCACTGAGCTCATTACCTTCAATCAGACCAGGCAATTCAATCAAGGTCATGGAAAACTACTATCTGAAAGGCAGAAAGTACACTTCTAGGCTGAATGATACCGAATTCCCATGAATCCACAGGGTAGCCCTTTGAGACGGTATATTTTATGAAGTTGTGTGCATTGCTAGGGTCCCAATCTCCTCCCCAGACATCTTGCTTGATCCAATGCCTCCCATTGAGTGCATTCAGACCAAAAGTCACAACTACTCTGCATTCAGAGGATCAAAGGATTAACTTTCAAAAGGATACGTTTATTCAAATTGTAAAAGATGGATTTGAGGAAATGCTGGAAGTACATAAGCTCGATTACCCGGTCTTTCTGAATAGGCGATTCAGCTCATCCCATCTCTTCATGTGAAAGCATCCCTTCGAGAATCCAAAGAGTCCACCATTGATCTTTTGGAATGGATGGCAGGGGGATTTAAGCTCGCCCACATCATACACAACTTGGTCTTGCAGAGATCCTCCAATTCTTATCCTCAAGTTCTTGAAAGCTGCCAACATATTATAATTCAGTACACGCTAGACACAAGCCTAGTGCAGCCAGATGCTATAATGGTTCATTTAGGACGCGCATACCTTGTATTGCTGTTGCCATGAATGGATTAGAGAGGTTCTGAAAAATTATCACTTTAGCTGATTAATAGTTCACACTTGGCACGAGATTTCATGAAGAGGAAATATCAGATATGAATCCCTTTACCAAATTTATGGCAGATGAATATCCCCATGGGCAGCGGTTGTAGCTACACTTATCGTGAGGCCACCAATCAAGAGTTGCACAAATGAAATTATCATCGGTTTCTGCAACTACTTCAGTGACATTCACTTCTATGGAAGAATATGCCACTCCTTCAGCTAGTGATGCTGCTGGGAATATGCAGAGAGAGATAAACAAGGAGAGATGGACAATTCTCATCTTGGAAAGAAACTCCCCCAGTAATTCCAACTTATGTGGGTAATCTGCAAGAGGGAACAAGGAATCCAGCAACCAAAATAATAGAGATTACTAAACTGAGCTCATGCTGTGTTTCTGTCATTTCAAAGTAAGATGTAGAAAGGAGGAGTTCATGGGATCCCTTGGATGGGAGCAATAATTGAATCTTGAAAATAATTTTTGCCTTTCACTTCACGGGAAGCGTAGTGAAATCATGTTCTCTTAGAAATATCTACAGCACTACTGATATCAAGATCCATCATTTCTTGAAAAGTGAATGCCTCAAAAGGCACTCAACCTACAGAAACAGTTTCTGATATCTTAAAGAAAGCGGGGTGCTTCCACAAAAAGAAACAGCCCACAAGGATAATAGAGCATTTGAATTCTGAGAAACCATGTTATCCAAATCCAGTTCAGAAGTTTGACAGTGAAGCTCGTGAGGGGTCTATCAATGCCATGTTTTAATAATAACCTAGTGGAAGAGGAAGAGAAAAACGGCATTTTGAACTGACCAAACCTGAAGCAGAGGAGGCGGGATTCGGTGAACTTGAACCTCAGGGCAAATCCACCATAGGTGACAGCAGCGAAGCTCACAGAACTTGGTCCTCACGATTTCTGGCAAAAGGATAGCTTCATAAACAGACTCGTGAGAAACGGTCTTATCCATTATTGACAAAATAAAAAGGGTAAACTATTCCGTATAAGAATAATTTAATCAATTAATTAAGGCTATAGAAAAAATGCCATCATTAGCAGGCAGTGGGATGAATCAGTGGTCTCAGTGTCCTAGATGTCCGACATCAGTCACTTTTTCCATAATTATCAGTTTAAAAAGAAGAAAAAAAACACCTTTTTGAATCTATGATCATACTCAATAATTTGATCAAGATTCATCATTGTTTTTAATTATTATTCGCATGTTACAGTGAGTCACATGTATGGACGAAAGCGTTCCATTTTTTGTTCCTTCTAGATGATAGCGAGTATTTTAAATTTATATGGTCAAGCGGGTTTCAAGTGGCAGATTGATTAATTAATTAGAGGAATATGTGTAAATTTGGAACATTAGAAATAAAATTTTTAAATTTGTTTGGATCCAGTGAAATGTTTGTTAATAAAAAATTTAAAATATGAATTTATTATTTTAAATTTAATTTAATATTTTATTAAGTAATGTATGTTATATATTATATAATAAATATTAATATAAAATATATAATAAAATATCATCTTAAATAAAAAATATAATTATATTATATATATCAAATTATATTATATAATAAAATCATTTAACATAATTAAGATATTATTACAATAAAAAAATGAATTAATATTATTATATATAAATATTATATAATCATAACAAGAAAAATACTATATATATAAACTATATTATATATACACAACATATCATTTTTATGTATTATATTTTTATTATATAATTATATTATACAATTTTATCTAAAATATTGTTAGTATATAAATTTATTTAAATTATATAATAATAAAATAAAATATATAAAATGATATAAAGTAATTTAAACAAAAAAAATGACAACACTCTATATATACAAAAGTGAACATCTCTAATATTTGGCATAAATATATTGGAATGGAGAGTTGAGCTATTGGACAAGGAAATGGTTGGAATATTTTATGCGAAATATATATATATATATATATATATTAATTTATTTCATAGATATTTTACAAAATGTGTTATAGGTCAAAAAGTGGCGATAAATTAACCCTTTAAAACAAGGTTTACAAAATGGAATAGAGGTCGATATTTTATAAAATGGGTCAGAGGTCGAAGTTTATAAAATATGTCAAACATAAAGATTATGAAGTATTGGCACATATTTATGAAAATGGGGAAATGTAGTCGACCACCGCCAGAAAGGGGATGTGTACAGCTATAGAGTGCTAGCCATGGAGCTGGCCACAGGGCAGTGAGCCCTGGAGGGAGGGGAGGAGGGTATTCAGGTCGTGAGAGACGGACCGATGCTGCAGCAGCGGTGGTAGCGGCCTGGGGGAGGGAGCCATGAAGATGCTCGAGCTGCTGAGGATCGGAAGCCGTCGCCCCACACCAAGCCAAACATGAAAACATGAAGGAGGTGCTGGGGATCCACACATAGAAGATTCTCTTTCAAGTATAGCCATTTGTTCCTGAAAATCACTCGAAGCAGCTCTTATTATCATTAAACAACCTTTCAAGTTAAAAAAAAATGTGATAAGATTAAGTATTCGGTTTTTTAAATTTGAGTGAGTTATTTGTAAAAAGGCTAAATTATAGTTTAGGATGGTTTTAGCAATTTAACGATTTAGGATCTAAATGATCATATCCAAATTAACTTATTTTTTTAATTTAATTTAACTCGTAATCTAATAACTCAACATATAAATATAAATTATATTTTATTTAAAATATATATAATTTTTACTTAATGATATTATAAGTAAAATTATATATAAATAATTTTTAATTAATTTAAAATAATAAATTAAATATTTTACACAAATATAGCTCTCATTAATAAATTGTATTAATTTAATATTACTAAAATGTTAAATTTATATTATGTATTTATAAAATATCATAATTTATATATAAATATTTTATTTAACTTAAATTGTATATAATTATTACTAATAATTCAATATATATGTAATATTTTATTAAGTACAAATTATATATAATTAAAATTTTATATTATTTCAAATCGATACATTTTCTTTATTTATATAATTTTGGAAGTAAATAGTATGATTTTAATACACTAAATTATATATATTAAATATAAATGATATATAATTTTTACTTAATAAAATGACACAAATAAATCTTTAATTCTCTAAAATTATAAGATTTGTCAGGTAAATTATATGATTTTAGTGTTAATAAATGTAAAATTTAAGTTATATATTTGTATAATGTGATAATTTATATATAATATTTATTTAATCGAAATTATGTATATTATTATTATTATTAACTAATAATAAAGATAATTTTTAAATAATTTATTAAGTAAATTTATATATATAATTAAAATTTTGTTTAAAATAATATTACTGATAATTCTATAAATATAAAATATATTTATTTTATATTATACAAAATTTTAATTATATATAATTTTTACTTAATAAAATATTTAAAAAAATATATTTTTAATAATAATTATACGTAATTTAAGTTAAATAGTATATATATACACATTATGATATTATATAAATAAATAACTTATTTCCTCTAATATAAATATAAATAAACAACTTACATTTGATATTTTACTACTACTAAAATTATATAATTTGCTATTAATTAATAGTATTAGTATAGATAATGAGAGTGTTAGATGTATTTTTAAAAATATTTAATTTATTTTATCAAATTAATTATATAAAATATTAATTATATATACCTTTTACTTATAATTTTATTAGATAATATATATATTTATTTTAAATATATACGTGTAAATAAAATATTACAAATTTTACAAAATATTATTTGTATTTGAACAATTAAATCATGAGTTAAAATGAATTAAAAATTTTAATTTAGTCTGTTAGTATATAATAGTTATGATATTGATCTTACGAGAAAAAAAATAAATTTGATTCTCTAAATAATTTTTTTGCTAATTTGACACGTTAGCAAAAAACTATATTGTGTTAATCTATATAAAAAATTGATAGTACCTATGTGTATATATATTACAAGAAAATATATGATTAATGGCATATCTTTTAAATTAATTGTTTTAATTTTATTTTTTTTAAATATTATATGTTTTACATATTTAAAACTATTTTTTTAAGTTTTAAACATTTTAAAATGATATTTTTATCTTATTTTTAAATATACAATATTGAATAAATATTTTAAAAATATATTAATAAAAATATTAAACTATATGTATTGCATGGTATGGGAGAGGAGGAAAATGATCCAATGAACATTTTAAAAAATTAAACCGAAAATAATAAGGTATATACTTTCCCAGATTATTTACAACGGAGGCAGATATAGTACCGAGCTAAAAAGTACTATGTATTTATGATTTATTGGGGCGAGAAAAATAATAAAGTAAACAAATAGATAAAAGAAAAGGGGCTCCATGCAAATTAATGATTATTATATTAACAGAAAAAAGTGGTTTTAATTTGCATGATAAAAGTGGACTTAATTTACCTATTAATAAAATAAAGTGTCCGCTAGAGGAAGCAAGTCAAAGAATAGAGACATAGGAGTGAGGGCGAGATGTTAGTCTAATTAGAGGAGATATTTCATGGGACCCACCACAAAGTCAATGATGTGGGGACACGTATTAAGGTAAATGGGCACATCCCCTTTCAATATTCATAATTTTTTTGGGTTGGTGTTTAAAACCTATATGAATTCAATTTTATTTATTAAATTTATATTGTAATTTATAGAATTACAGTGGGTGATATAAATGACTGGAAATTTTTTCCACAACAAGATTGGAGGCCATGAATGGCCATAGTAAGTTCGTGTGAAGACGGTGGGCTGCGACTATAATGAAGACAACACGGGAGGTGGAGGACAGAACAGTGAGTCGGAACAGAGAAGAAAAGGGTGGAGAAGTCGTACAAACAAAATATAAAAGGCAGGAGGCGGGACTCGAAATTTCTAACGTCCATTTTATTATACTGCACTACTCTCACAAAGCCCGCCTGAGAATGAAAGCTCCAACTTTTGCATCTTTCCGTTGATTCCGCTGCGTCTGTTTCTCTCCAAGTCAGACCCTACGGCTCCGTTAAAATCCAGCCTTCCCGCGATTGCCGCTGAGCTGGACGTCAAGGGTCTCTCCGAAAGGGAGAGAGAGACGGCGAATCGTTGAAAGGGACTGCAGCGGAAGTTTCTTTCTTTAGACTCAGTATAAATTGGCTTTCGCAGCTTTTGATTTTATCTCCCCTGATTATTTCCTTGGGTTGCTTTGTTCTCATCCCTGAAACGACGAGCTCGGAGCTGAACCGACCGTTTACGGGTTTTTCCCGTTCTGGGATCGGGGTCGGCCCTGGTCGATCGGCGGGAGCGAGGTTCCTGACCTCTTATGGTCGTCTGATGTTTGAGCGTGAGGTCGCTTGATGGGCTGCGTGAGCTCGAAGCAGGCGGTCTCCGTGACCCCCGCCATCGACCACTCGGGATTGTTTAGGGACAATGTGGAATCCACTGGTGGCAGCGGGAACCGCTCGGGGCGGTCCAGAGTTGGCTGGGCCGAGCAGGAGAAGAAGAAGAAGAAGAAGAAGAAGAAGAAGGAGAAGGCGGAGCTGAACGTCACAAGCGACCAAGGAAGCGAGGCTGCTGCGGGCGAATCCGGGCTGTCGTCATACAAGGACGGGGAGTCCGTGAGCTTCCGACTTGGGAACCTGCATCGGTACATGGAGAGCGAGCAGGTGGCTGCCGGTTGGCCGGCGTGGCTAAGTGCCGTCGCCGGCGAGGCCATTCAAGGCTGGGTGCCTCTTAAGGCAGACACATTCGAGAAACTGGAGAAGGTTTTCTTCTCTTGAATTCCCTTTGGGTGGAAGAAATTTCTGAATTTTCTACCCCTTAAAATTTTCAGTTTCCTTTGGCTCTGGAATTATTATAAATGGGAAAGAAATATTCTTGGGTTAAGGAAATATTGGAGGAATAAAAAGAACAAAGAGGCTTGAAATTCTCGCTTCAACTTGATTATGAAATTTTTTTCCTTTTGTTTGTTCTCATGTGAATTCTTGCCAAGGGTTCCAGATTTTTAGTTCAACTCTAATCATAATTTCTTCTGAACAAATTATGGGTCATTGAAATCCATTGCTTGCTTTGCCTACAGTTTGGTAAACCGGCTGGGCATATATCTTCTTCCTTACTGCTCATTTGCTTCATTTAGCTTGTTTTTTTTGGAGACTAATTTTCTCAATCTAACTGATGCTCATTTTCGTTTTGCTGTAAATATTAGATTGGACAGGGCACCTACAGCAGTGTCTTCCGTGCACGGGATCTTGATACAGGAAGGATAGTTGCTTTGAAGAAGGTAAGATTCGACAACTTTGAACCTGAGAGTGTCAGGTTCATGGCAAGGGAGATACTTATTCTCCGCAGGCTGGACCACCCTAATGTCATGAAATTGGAGGGGCTGATTACTTCGAGATTGTCATGTAGCATATACCTTGTTTTTGACTACATGGAGCATGACATTACCGGGCTCTTGTCTTGTCCCAACATCAAATTCAGTGAGGCACAGGTTTGCTACTTGGAAATTAGAATTTGAGTTTCAGTTCAGGGTATCATGGATGGATTTCAATTTCATTTGTAACGGCTTTTGTATTGATTGGCACCATATACTTGCTTGCCTAGATCAAGTGCTACGCACAGCAGCTGTTATCTGGGATCGAGCATTGTCACTCGCGAGGTGTGATGCATCGGGACATTAAAGGATCAAATCTTCTCGTGAACAATGAGGGGATTTTGAAAATTGCTGATTTTGGATTAGCAAACTTCTCTGTTTCTGCTCAGAAACAACCGTTAACTAGCCGAGTTGTGACATTGTGGTACCGACCTCCTGAGCTTCTGCTGGGATCAACAGATTATGGGGCTTCCATTGATTTGTGGAGTGTTGGGTGTGTTTTCGCAGAAATTATCAAGGGGAAACCTATTCTTCAAGGAAGAACTGAGGTAATCACAATATAGGATTCTTTTACCTGTGTCTCATTGATTTCCATAAGCTAATCTAGGTTGATTGCCATTTAAGCCAGTCAAAGCAACCGGAGACTGCAAATATACTGCAAGAATCCTTCATATATTGCTTTCAAACTTTTTTCGACCTGATTTCTATTGTTCGGTGAAACGGAAGCTGAAAAGAGCATTCTCCAAGCTTACCCATCTTGGCATTTCCTTGAAAAGTTTTCTCTTGCACATCTACATCTACAGGTAGAACAGTTGCACAAGATCTTCAAGCTATGTGGGTCCCCGCCTGATGATTACTGGAAGAGATCAAGGCTTCCTCATGCCACTCTCTTCAAGCCTCAGCATCCTTACTATAGTTCCCTAAGAGAGACCTTCAGAGATTTGCCACCTTCTACTATTGACCTGATCGAGACGTTGCTCTCAGTGGAACCACAGAAGCGGGGGACTGCTTCCCATGCTCTTTCATCTGAGGTAGAATTAAACACTACACACAATTGATTTCTCCAAAAAAATTTCTGGGCAAGTTGTACGTCTGAAATTGAGTTCCTTACTGATGTATACCTTCTATATTTCCATTGTTATTTCAGTATTTCAGATCAAAGCCTTACGCCTGTGATCCATCGAGCTTACCTATATACCCTCCTAGCAAGGAGATGGATGCAAAATACCGTGAGGATGCAAAAAGGTAATAAGACAAAAAGTGCAATTACTTTGTATGATCTTTTTTATATCTCTGATCGTTCATTAAATGGGCTTCTATTTCCAGGAAAAAGGGAAGTTCTGGTAGATATCATGGACCTGATACTGCAAGAAAACCATCAAGGAAGCCTCCCGGAACCAACAAATTGGTGCCATCGGAGGTGCTCACCCAGCCAATTTTTGGGTCATCTATATTGTCTCATTTGAAATACCAAATAAGTTGCTGATCTTTTCTTGCAGGAATTACCATCCCTAGAAAAGGGTGCACATAAAGTTCACTCCAATGGAGCTGTGCATATACACCAGGAAGGGAAGGACTCAGGTGCTGAGGCACAAAAATCTTCCCTTGACGAGGCTTCTCACGCAAAGAATGCTTCTCAAGGTGACATACCCTTCTCGGGTCCATTGGAAGTACCTTCCTCAAGTGGCTTCACATGGGCCAAGAGAAGGAAAGATGACTCTGCCGACCAGGCCCATCACAATAGATCCAGCTCTCGTAGTCACACCATTAATATCTCCGACAACTCTGCTGTCATTGAAGCGGGGAGCAAAATCGACTCAAAACGACAGAGTAATGATGACCTAATGCATGGAGGGGGAGGCCACTACAGAGGAGGATATGACTCATACGAAATCATGAAACATGCATTAACCCAGAAACAGTGGGGCGCATTTGATCAAACTCTCTCAATGAAGCTCTACGGGAGGGAGGAAATGCCACCAAAAGTAAGAAGCGATTTGGTAAGTTTTCTTATATATATATATTAAATCTTCTAGCATAGATGGGTAACTTGAATCTATTAAAGTCACATTGCCTCTGCTCACGAGGATCAGAGGATATATTTTTTCGCAAGAGTATCTGAAAAGTGCAAAATATGTATGGTTGAGTGATATCCCCTGAAAATTGGGCAGTTGCATTACAAGCCCATGCTGTCAAAGATAAGATCTGTTTGTTTTCTGTTGAGAAAAGATAAGCTGCAAGCCTCGCAATTCATGCAAATCTTTTATCTGTTGTCGCAGGGTTATCATTCTAATGCAGAAAAGGTTGAATTCTCGGGTCCCCTCCTATCCCAGGGTTATCATTCTAATGCACAGAAAGTTGAATTCTCGGGTCCCCTTTTATCTCAGTCATACAGAGTAGACGAGCTCCTCGAGAGACATGAACGTCACATCCGCCAAGCAGTGCGAAAATCTTGGTTCCAAAGAGGTATGTTCTCCCACCCTAAACTTGTTGTTGATCGCATGAATGGTCAGAAATACTGAGATCAAGGACCTGTTTTTCTTGTTGATGATTCTGCAACCTGTGGTTCCATCACTTTTTTGATGGGGTCATCTTCTTGATGTCTGCAGCAAAGAAGCAAAGGAAGTAATCCAATGAACGGGGTGAGTACTATGGTAAGAAAACTAAGAGTACTTTCGACTTGGCAAGGGACAATCTGTAATTGTGTCGGGGCACAAGGCTGTCGTTGGTGCGAGTGTTGGGTCGGTCAGACAACCTCTAACTGGGGTGTTGAATGTTGGTTCAGATCCAAATTTATGCACCCTAAATCACTTCGCTACTATTGAGCAAAAAATAAAAAAAATCACTTCGCTACTGCCGTGAACGCGATAATATAATGACGTCGACAAAAATACAGAGCTTAAGCTTAGAAGACAGAAAAGTTTTTTTCGCAATCCGACTGCGTAAATATTTTTTTTGTTTTTATACATTGATAAAAAGAACAAATTACAACAATTACCAGAACAAAATAGAAAATATGTTATTATCCCATTAACTTTTCCTCTCGCAAATTATTAAAACTAAAATAAAACACAATGTGGTGCATTTATCTTTGGTAGATACCATTAGCACCATAATATATAAATGTAATGCAATAAAAGATGCGATAAGGGTAATGTGTAATATTTTATCATATTAGTTTTATTTTAGTTGTTCCATCATTTTTATGGTCGTTTTATTGTTTAATTCTTGAAATTTGATCTTTTAAAGTGATTTGTAATTATGTATTGAGTTGTTATTATGTTCTCATGTACTCAAAAATCATTTTCTCAGCCTCACATTTTCTCTCACAAAGTAGTTGTAATGTACTTGTACGATGACAATGTAACCACCTTTTTCTTCAGTGAACAATTGAACTTGAGTTTATATAGTAGATGACCCTAGTTAGACTCTTCCTACCATACACATGTCTCATATCATATCACTATTATGCCTTAGGTACTTAGATTTCTTATTATTAAATACGAGTAGGTTCTTTTATTAACTTATACAATTCGTATATTCCTAAAAAATATATTAGTGCAGGAAGAACAACGTTTATTATTGAATGTGAAAATGTATAATGACTAAAAATAGTTAATACAAAATTAAATAACTCATTTTTTTCTATTTTTAATACTATCTATAAAAATCAAATGAACCAAATATAAAATATTTTCAACCTCATTATTTATGATAGTAAATCATGGAATATACCATCAATATTTCAATATAATTTATTAATATATCAATATAATCTATTTTAGTGAGAAAATCTCCCTTCATATCAATAAATTAAGTGGTATTCACTAACTAACACTAGTTATTATCCCAATTTTCATTAAATATTATATCCCAATAATGTTAATTTATGGAGAAATTAACTATTCTCACATATTATATATAATGTAATCAATACCTTTAAGGGGCACGTAAATATTTATACAAATATATTTCTCATCCACAGGTATAATCATCATTTTTTAAAAAATGAACATATTTTTAAAATATTTTATATTTTTTCTTAATACCACTAGGTATATTAAATAAAGAATTCAAAGTACAAATAGTTAATCAAGTATGTGACTATCTCTAATCATCGAGTTTCACTCATTCGAATATTCAAGATAATTAGTAGATGAATGCGTGTAATTATATTATGGCAGTATTTAACCTACACTATTCACTCGGATCATGCGTCTTAAATCAACACATTTAATACACACATGAATAATTATATACAAGCACATGAATGTACGGCCACATGATGGAATCGTTCATTCTACTACTTGGGATGATGAGTGGATAAATGCCTATAAATATATTATCACATTCTTTTACATACACTAGTTTACTCAAATCATAAGTGTTCATTATGATTATTAAATCAATGCATACATGAATAATAAAGAACAATCACACTAATGTACCTCATTACCGAACGTCGTTCATTTGACTATTCGGTATAGTTAGTGGACACATGCATATGAGCATATTCTAGTTACCCTTAGTAATTGACACGAGTTCGAGCAGATATTTGTCAAACTACTCATCACACGTGTCCATAATTATAAATGTGATACATGCATATCAAATAATAACTACCTAAAACAAGTCATTCATATAAGCAATTGGAGATTGACTTACTAACTGGTCATTCATTCCCTCTATTGATATCATTATCAATTTGACCTTGAAGTGCACAATATATTACATGAATTTTATTTGCTTGTGAAAACATCGGATCATTGCCCTTCTTTCGAATTATATACTTTTAGCATCTTTTTAAAAGTTGTATTTAAATTAGTGTATAAACATCGCACCTAAATCCTTTCATAAACATTGAGTCTTGATCTTTTAATAAATATCGGGTCTTAGCCTTTTTATATAAACATCGAGCTTTTGTCCATATCATGAATGTTGGGCCTTAGATCATTCATTAATAGTGTCTTTTAAAGGGTTAGGCTATCACCTAATTTCAAACTCTTGTGTTTACACTTGTCTATTCCATCAAGTCAAGACCCATTCCTCAAATTGTTTGGGATATCTCCTGTCTTTTTGATAAAATATTCCATATAGCTTTTTTTTTTATGAATTTATCAAAAGATTTTCCAAATCATGCATACTAGAGTTTTATAAAGCAGTAATTATTGATTACATCGATTTAATTAGACACAAAACTGAAAATCTCACTTACCGGTTATTCGAGACTTGTTTGTTTCGAACATATTTCAAATCTTCATGTTCATCTTGCATGATCGCACAAATAATATACATATATCATTATACTATTTACATCTATTTTGAGTGTGTCTATATCAATATATCTTATATTGCCCAATAATTTTCTAAAATTATGGTTTTACCCTTAAGACACGGTTTACTAGATTTATGCATCGATGAATCTGTTTACACTATTATTTACTTGATCTCATCTAATTAATCAAGATCCCAAAACTTATCAAAATGGTCCATAGCTCCTTATTCTCCAAAAATTACAATAAGGTTCTTATATTTGTAAAATTATCATTTTGCCAATCTTTATATAAAAATTACCATTTGCCCTCCATTTAGCATACGTGACAATTTTGTCCAGTCTTTCATCCAAAAATGACCATTATACCCTCTATTGGGCAATAATGACAATTTTGACCTTTTTAAGGAAAATATTACTATTTTGCCCTTTATTTACTAAAATATTACAATTTACCCCTAAATTTTAAAAACCATATTTGACATCTCCATTTGTCCCAAAATCATCTCATATCCCCTTAGGCTTCTATTAAGGATTATTTATATAAGTTTTCTCAATTTTTCAAATCGGCCCCAAACTTTTGAAAGTTTGCACTTTAGTTCATAAACTTTAAAAATAATTTCAACCAACTTCAAATTTCACAAATGTCTCTAAAATACTTTCGTTAAACTTTTAAAGATTTGTGGGAGGAGTTGGGAGTCTTTCCCCGACCGATTTGGCTATTTTCCAAAGTGGCCGAAATAGAGATATTGGAGTGTAGTTGGAAATGCTCACTGGAGATACACCATCGATGGCTAGTGAGTAAGAGAAATGAAGCCAGGGACCATGCGAATCATTTTGTGGTGGTGACTGGCCAATTGATCGTTAGAGCTAGGTAGATTTTGGCCTCGAACGACCGCAACTAGAAGTTACATAACAGATATGTCACGCCTCGACCCGGTTTGGTCGGATCCCTGTGAGCAACCTGCCACTCTCCTAGTTTATTAAGGGTTTTCCCCCTTCTTTTATACCATGGGGAGTAAGAGTCCTTTAAACCTGTACCTTTCTTGGAATAATATTAATCAAAATGACATAAAATTTAAACTTTTCATACCTGTCTTACAGGTATAATTTAACTCGTAGGTCTTTGGGTAGGTTTTTCCCTCGGGTTACCTGAAAGGGATATAAGAGAGGGGGTGAGTTCAACAACTCAGTGAATGGGTGTTTAAAAGTATAACTTTTAGAAAAATAGTTTGAATTGGAATACATCAGATTCTTTATTTTCTTTAAAAACATTCTTTCCTCAAGTTCTGGTTTTCAAAACCTTTTTCCAAGGTTTACCAATTCTTTTCCAAGGTTTTCATAACCTTTTTCCCATTTTCATATTCAGTGTGTTTCACAAACAACAAGTCCTTCATCATGAAGGGATCACACAGATTCGCGAGATGCAGTTACGTCGACTGTACCTACTTGTGGATTGGAGCGTCTTTGCCATCCACCTTGATAGAAGTCTTTGACTTCTACTCGAAGTCTGAGTGAAAGTCTCCGACATCCTACCATTAGACCAAAAATACTCCATATCCATATGAGGACAGAGACCTCATCCTGTCCCAACCCCGGTCTCATGTGCAATGAAGCTACGTCGAGCTTCTCAAGACTTCTGGTACGATTAACTGCCCTTATCTCCACCAAGTTGTCTAGAGCCCTAGGACGCATCACTACCCCTCTTGGGCATCTTGAAGGTCCTGTAACATAGTGCATGCACAATCAACAGTTTTTCTCATAATGCCATATAATTTGTGGTGCCACTGGTTCGACGGCCCCGACCCTCAACTCGACTTGCAATTGTTTGTCTTGACTAGTCCGGAGACTTGTCATGTCGCACTGCTGCTAGTTGACTAAGTATGTTGGTCCTATCTCGGTACCATGGCCAAAAAACTCATTTACTTAAGTTTTTTTGGCATATCCCGGAGGAATTATCTAGCCTAGCCCCGGATCACCAACTAGAATTAGTAATTGAGGTAGTGCCAGGCACCCACCCTATATCCCAAGCGCTTTATTGTATGGCATCCGCAAAAATCAAGTAGTTGAAAGACGAGTTGGACAAACTTTTAGAGAAAGGATTCATACACCCAAGCGAGTTCCCGTGGGGTGCACTAGTGTTATTTGCCAAGAAGAAAGACGGAAGCATGCGGCTCTGCATCGATTACCGGAAATTGAACCATCTAACGATTAAGAATAAGTACCCTCTCCCCAGGATAGATGACTTATTTGATCAACTCAGAGTGGCTGCCTACTTCTCCAAGATCGACCTACGGTTGGGATATCACCAAATGATGATACGGGAAGAGGATATACAGAAAAACGCTTTCCAATCACGGGCATTATGAGTTCAGGGAAATGCCCTTTGGAATGACAAATGCACCCATGACCTTCATGGACCTGATGAACCAGGTTTTTCAGCCATATTTGGACAAGTTTGTGATCGTATTTATAGACGATATCCTCATATACTTCCAAACCAAAGAGGAGCATCGGGCACACCTAGAGATAACCCTAAGTACCATGCGAGAAAACCGATTGTACGCCAAATTCTCTAAGCGCAAATTCTAGCTTCAAGAAGTGGGCTTCCTAGGACATATAGTGTCCAAAGATTGAGTAAAGGTGGATCCGACCAAAACAAAGACTATCTCAAATTGAAAAGCCCCCACTAACCCAACCGAGATTCATAGCTTACTCGGCCTCGCCGGATACTACAGGAAGTTTGTGGAGGACTTCTCTAGAATAGCAGCTCCCTTAACTCACCTCACGAGGAAGGGAGTGGACTACAATTGGGACGCCAAGTGCGAGGAGTCCTTCCAAGAGCTCAAATCTCGACTAATGACGGCTTCGGTAATGGCCTTACCCGATGTAGATGCTTGGGAATACACGGTGTATAGCGATGCATCGAGACAAGGGCTAGGATACGTTATGATGCAAGAAGGGAAGGTTATTGCCTATGCATCATGACAATTAAAGCCCCACAAGAAGAATTACCCCACCCATGACCTTGAGCTGGCCACAATAGTGTTCGCCCTCAAGATATGGTGCCACTATTTGTACGGAGTAAAGTGCCGCATCTATACCGATAATAAGAGCCTAAAATACTTCCTAACCCAAAAGGAGCTCAACCTGTGGTAGAAAAGGTGGCTAGAGCTAGTAAAGGACTACGATTTGAAGATCGAGTATCACACTGGTAAGGCCAACATGGTGGTAGATGCACTCAGCTGCAAGTACCACAAGAGAGTGGCCTTAGTCAGTACTAGCTATGTACCCTTACTAAGTCAGCTGCGCAACTTAAGGGTGGACCTTCGCGTGGACAAGGGCCAATGTAACCTAGTAGCCATCCTAGTAGTACGACCCGACCTAGTGGACCAAATACATGCTCTACAAAAGGAAGATGAGGAACTCCATCCCCATTGGGAGTAGAACGAGGACAACCCAATGCAAGACATCGCGGTCAAGAGTGATAGGGTGATGACCTTCAAAGGAAGGGTTTGGGTGCCAAACAACCAGGAATATACTGGAATAAGCTCATGACTCGATGTACGCTATGCATCTAGGCAGTACTAAAATGTATCGCACTCTAAAGCAAGGATATTGGTGGAAGGAAATGAAGAGGGATATCGCAGAGTATGTGGCCATATGTCTATCATGTCAGCAAATTAAGGCCAAACACCAGGAACCCTCTGGATTGTTGCAGCCTCTCCCAATTCCAGAATGGAAATGGGAGCACATCACCATGGATTTCGTGATCGGGCTGCCCATAACAAGAAGGGGTCAGGATGCCATATGGGTTATCGTGGATCGGCTGACCAAGTCCATTTCCAGAATGGAAATGGGAGCACATCACCATGGATTTCGTGATCGGGCTGCCCATAACAAGAGGGGTTGGGATGCCATATGGGTTATCGTGGATCAACTAACCAAGTCCTCACATTTCTTGCACATTCGGGTGATGGACCCGATAGAAAAGCTCGCCGCCCTATGCATGGGGGAGATCATACGACTCGATGGGGTCCCTATAAGCATAGTATAGGACCGGGACCCGAGGTTCACCTTTCGATTCTGGCCCAGCCTGCAAGTGACATTGGGAACCAGACTACACATGAGCACAACTTTTCACCCTCAAACAAATGGGCAGTCGGAACGGACCATCCAAACTCTGGAAGATATGCTACGGGCATGCATTCTAACGATGAAAAGGAATAGGGAGGACCACCCATGCCTCATGGAATTCGCATATAACAACAACTACTAGGCCAACATCTAGATGGCACCCTACGAGGTGCTCTACGAATGACCTTGTCACATGCCCTTGTTTTGGGAGGAGGTAGGAGAAAGAAAACTCGAGAAAGTCGAGTTGATAAATGACGCATCTGAGAAGATCTGGATCATATAGAGCTGACTTATGGAGAAGATACCCGCGATTGTTTGATATGTAACAATTTTGAGGACAAAACTCCTAAAAGGAGGGGAGAGTTGTAAAACTCATCCTTTGGGATCAAAGAAAATCGAGAAAAGAACCAGTATCGGTTTACACATGAAGAACAAGCAGTTTAATGAATGAAAAAATAGTTAACGTGGAAAATTAGAAAATCACAGGTGACAAAAAATTCACAAAAATTACAAGAAAGAACCAGGAAGTAGAATTCAGGATAAAACCAAACCGGTTCGAAGTGAACTGGACCCGAACTGACATGAACCATAGTGAAACAGTTCACAAATTCATTTTTCTAGGTGGCTTAAAAATGTCAATTTTGGAAATTGAGACAATCATTAGATAGAAAATGAATTTAGATAAATTTAGAAAGTTTTAAATTTCAGAAAAACGGTCAAACTGGGTCCGAACAGGCCGATTAGAAAATTTTGGGCAATGAACTCGATTTGACCGGACAGGTTAGCGGACAACAGACCGTGGTCAATAGACAGCTGGCGCCCCGTCAGCTGCCATGCAGACATGGGCAACCAATGGGAGGCTACAACATATCTGGTCAACTGTCAACTAGCGCCCCGTCAACCCGCCACGAAGATACAAGTAGCCAATGAGAGACTACCACCTGTTCGGTCAACGACTGACGTGGTGGCCGAGCTATCACTACGCATTAGAAAAACTGACCAATCATAACACACCACATGGCACGACCGCCATGCCATCATCTTCAACCTTTAGATGCTGACAAGGAATAGGGAGGAGAGAGAGAGTTCACAAGAAAACTAGAGTCTCTGGCGACACGAAAAACTCTTCGATTAGGTCACTGGTGACCGACTGGGAGGCCGAGTCTTACGCCGACGGGTAGCTTGAACAGTTGCTGAGCTCCCTATATAAAAAGAACCCCCTCATTCATTCTCAACATCCTATAATCGAGCAAAGAAGAAGAATAGTACATTTTCCAGTGAGCTATGAACTAGAGCTCCAACGATGGGATTTTTCTCAACCTCCGAAGCTACATTGGGTGTCTTTGGAATCAGGAGGAAGTCCTTTACCTGACCGTACCTTCCATTAAGCTCAAGAGCCACCGAGAAGGAATGAGGAAGCTCAAATAGTGCTGCCACTCCTTGATCGAAAAATAGCCAGCCTCCTGCTGCCTACTTTGAGCCCTCCCTTGGCCAATTGTGGCCAAGCCAGACCCCCTACGGCCCACCTGGAGGTGTCCTGACCTTCCCCTAAGTTAAGAAGGTAAGCTCCCTCCGCCGCCCTTCATCGGAAAACACTGTTCACGATTGAATTCTACAAAATCTTTAACACTAAAATTTGCACTACCCAAGTCATCAATTGAAGCATGGTTTGGTCTAGGGAGGATCCTCGCGACGGGAGCAAAACAATGGTAGCCAAAGCTCTGATCACAGGACCCTCACCGGTAAGATATCAAAGCTTTCTCTCTCTAGACTATATTTTCCGGTAAAGCTCCGTTTGAGCTCAATTCAGAGCCAAATCGAGCGATTCAAAGCTCGGGAGATGATTGAAATGATGAGAAAAATATGGAGGATAAGATTTAAATTAAGAATGAGGGCAATTAACCAAGTTTCAGGGGTCAATTGAACGAAAATGTGATTCGGAGGCCAAAATGCAAAATTTGAAAAGTTTGGGCAAATTGGGGATTTTGTGAAAATCAAGAACCGATCGGAAAATTGATAAAATTGAGGGCCTTATTATGCAATTCCCTTCCAATTGAGGGTCAATTGGGCAAATTGGATCAAATGGAGGACCAATTCGTAAAATTTAAGAATTTTGGCTGCAATTTGGGGGTAAATGACAATTTTAGAAATTGAGGGGCCCAAGGGAAATATTGATAAAATTAATGACTAGAAAAGATACTTAGAAAACCTAGGGTCGAATTAAAGAAAAAGGGGCAATTAAGGACTTAAAGATAAATGCACAACCCTTAGGGACCAATGTGCAATTAAGGTAAAGTATGACGACCTCTATGCAAATACGCAAATAAATGCGGTTCCTTAGTTTAATACCCTAACGACGACATTCGTGCCATGTAGGAGCAGACCACTCGTGTAAACCTCTTCCCTTAAAGACAAGGAAACCGAGGAAAGAACCGGTTAACTTGGGTGAGAAAACTTAAATAGTTTACAAAGGGCAAAACTAGAAATTTACAAATTCAATGTGACCTAAAGAGTCAAAAAGTCATGGAAAATGACTTTAGGATGAATTGGAAGAAAAAAACCAAATTGGTTCAGGTGAACCAGACCTGAACCGGATTGAACTATTTTGAACCAGTTTCTAAATTCATTTTTCTTAGTGGCTTAGAAAATTCAAATTGGAGAATTGAGGCCCCCATTAGATAGAGAATGAATTTACAAAATTTTCATTTTGAAAAACTTGGTTGAATTAGGCATGAACTGTCTAGTTTAAGCATTAAATCTAGTTTGGACCGGTCCGGTCCGGTTTGGTTTTATGTCATCTTGTTCCTTCAGATGACAGTACTGTTCATCGCTAGAAAACCGAGCAGTGCCGAAGAAGATGAAAAGTTTTCAGCTAGGGAGTTTCAGGCAATGATTGACTGCCATAAAGGCACCAATCGGACGACCAAGAAGTCCTCGAGCTTCTTATTTAAAGATCCCCTCCTCATTCATCCTCCTCACACCTAAAAACTCCTCTCTCCCCCTATTGCTCCATTTTCCGGTGAAGCTCAAACTAGAGCTCCGACTTGGGCATTTTTTTGAGCCAAAGAAGGCGAGCTCAAGTTCTTTAGATTCAAGGAGAAGTCACCTACCTGACGGTAATCTCCATTTGCTCTGACAATTGCCGAAGAAACGCCGACATGATCGAAGAGTGAAGTAGCTCCGGCGGACCGAAGCTGCCCTATTTCGGCCGAGATAAAAACAGCCAATTTGAACCCTTCTCAGGACAAACCAAGCTCTCCCAACACTTTTACAACCCTCATACGACTAAGTTAGAGCTAAAAGTAAGTCAATTTGGCTCCACTTTGTAATTTTCGATCAGTGCTAGAGAGAGAACCAATGAAACTTCACTGACCAAATTCTCCCTCAATTTGGCATGAATTGATGTGGTTCTTGATCTTAGGAGGAACCTCAGGATGAGAGCTATCTGCCCAGATCAAAAGCAAGGATCACCGCACCCCCGACGATAAGCTTTCAAAGCTTTCTCTCTCTATGCCCAATTTTCCTATGAAGTTTCGTTTGAGCTCAATTCGGATCCAAATGGTGTGATTCAAAGTTCCATTGAATCGTGTGGCAGTGTAGGAACTCAATTTTACCTTCAATTTTAACAATTAAACTCAATTGAATTATCAATTTGATGAAATCAAATTCGACCAATTTGAAAAAGGGAAACATTTTGGAAATTTGGGAATTTCAAAAAATTGAGGGTGCAAAGTGCAATTTCCTAAAATTGAGGGCCAATTGGCCATGAAAAAGATGTTAGAGTACCAATTGCTCAATTTTTGGAATTATTGGGGTCAAATAGCCATTTTCGTAAAGCAGGGGCAAAATGGTAATTTTTGAAAACTTGGGGACCAAATTGGAAATTTGGGAAACTTGAATCCCTTAAGTAATTTTGGATAAGTTGAGGACCAAAAGTGAATTCTTGAATGTTTTGGGACTTAATTCAGGGAAAATTTTGCATTAGGGACCTAAAGTTAAGGAAAAAGAACTTTAGGACCTAAATGTAAATAATTAAAAATTTTGGGCATTTTGCTCGCACAAGAGGAATTAGGGCTATTATGTCAAATATTGATAAATAAGGATGTCAAAATCATGTAGGAGCATAAAGGACCAGGAATGCCAGCAAGGATAAGCTCGTGTGAAGGCAAAAGTTGATCAAGAGGAATACACTACACTATTGGGTGAGTGGGAATTTTCACGTCACAACCGGTTAGGGTGATGAGTACCTCAGAATGAAAAACCACTAATAAGTGGAATTTTAACATCACACCTAGATGGGGTGATGTGGAAACTACACAGAAAAACTAATTAACGGTTGTAAGTAGATTATACCTTGTTGGTATGATGAACTTTCTGGAAGGAGGTGGAAAACCCGTTTACCGGTTGTAAGCGGAGATGTCATCACACTAGTAAGTTCATCTTGTGAATGTGTGTACCCTTCCTCATGAAGGGCATGTGTTGCAATGTTAAACACACCTAACATGGAAATGGGAAAATGTTTTGAAAACCTCGGAAAGGATTTGAGAATCCTTGGAAAAGAATTGGTAAACCTCGGAAAAATATTTTGAAAACCAAAACTTGAGAAAAGAATGTTTTTAAAGAGTCTGGCACACTTCAATTCAAACTATTTTATAAGACACTCATGTTTCAAACACCCATTCACTGAGTTGTCGAACTCACCCCCTCCCTTTACCCCTTTTCAGGCAACCGGGGGAAAAACCTACCTACAGACATTCTACTAGCTAAACCTGCAAGACAGGTAAGTAAGTTTAAATTATTTAGTTTTAATTAATGTTATTCCAAGAAAGGTGCAGGTATAAAGGACGTCTTACTCCTCACAGTTTAAAGAAGGGGAAAACCCTTAATAAACCGGGAGAGTGGCGGGTTGCTCACGGGGGATCTGACCAAACTGAGTTGGGGCGTGATAACTTGAGTGGTATCAGAGCATGTTTCCTTGAATACATTATCAAGACTATATGACATAGTAACTAAGAGAAAGTTTCAAAATTTTTAGATGGCTCCTAAGAGAGAAATCAAGAAAACTATTACTAGCGTTACCAACACTCTCTCCCTGTAGGAAGATCATCCTAAAATAACCAAGAAGTCCCAAAGAACTAAGAGATGTTAGTGGGAAGTATCTAGGAAGATGGTGCCATGACCTGTTGAGGTCACAATCCTGAGTACGAAGGGAGCCAAGCCTAAGGCCAAGAACGCCATCAATGGCTTATAACCTAACCAAGGAGGACACTTGTCAAGAACCCCATAGCTCCCCATCAATTTCATAACCACTTTTGTAATAGGGCTAAGACCCCAACATATTGTACTACTTCTCCACTAATAAAGAAGTCCAAGATCCTAAAACCATATCTCTCAAATAATGTGACCTTGTGCCTCAGCTGTAGGAAGATTGGCCAAGGAAAATAACCAAACAAACCCTCATTTCCCTAGACACCACAGAGAGCAAGGAGATTCCCATCCCAAATAAAGAAATGAATCAAGAGAATTATTGGGCAAAGAAGGCACAACAAGAAAATTGTCAAGGTAATTAAGGAGTCTAGGAGAACTCTTAGAGTAACAACTGAGCAAGGAAATGACCTATTACAAAGTGTAAGGGAAATGGGACATGAAGTGAAGGACTATCCCACACCACAATGATTTAGAACAATACTTTTCAAGAATAATGCCTCCACAGCTATAGGAAATCTGAAAGGATACCATTCCTAGAAACATGACTCCTGCTCGAAATTTTAATCACATCCAGGAGTAAGCTCTTCAAGATCCTAGCATAGTGGCAGGAAGGAAAAAGGACCGGAGGTAGGACCTCGATAAAACCGCAAATAAAACAAAGTGTAGCTGAAGAAAATTCTCCCTTAAGAAGAAATTTTCAGCCATTTAGGAGCAAAGAAAGGAGAGCCTCCACAAGAGAAGACTAGCCGAGCATGTGACGACAAATGGGATGTCCCAAGATGGCAAGTACGAGTCACTTTGGAAAAAAAAATAGTGAAGTCGAATAGAAGTTTCAGACCAGCATATCGAAAGGAATCAAGTCGTAACAATAAGATAGTCAAGGAGAATAAACGAAACCCTAAGGAAGACCGGGAAGTAGAAAGGACTACACCCTAAAAAGGGTAGTAGGATGGACATTAAGGATAAGAAGACTCGAGAAACAACTACCCTAAAATAATTAGACCAAAGGAATGGTAGGGACAAGGCAGTTAACAAACTGGTACTCGTAACAATCATAATTTAAGCACCAACAAAGAAGGAAGAGGTGGAAATGCCAAATATTTGGAAAAAGAAGGATGAAGGAAATCCTTAAAAAGACCAATGGCCAAATTAACGACCAAACTCAAGCCAAGAGAGGAGTAGACAAGCCTCTTACATGATCAAGAGATTTGGAAACAAGGAGTATTTGAGCTCTCCTTGAAAGAAATAGACATGTACTAGGGTGCAAGTGAGGATGAGGATAGAGTACAAAAGATGTTCCCACAAGATTTCAAGAGTAAGGGTAAACAAGAGAAGACGACATCAAAGGATGTCAGTTAAGGGTAGATATTCCGTAGAGCAAATAAAAAAGGAATTCCAGGAGAAAGGGAAAGAGTTCTACTAAGGAAGGAAACCCTGGAATGACATATGTAACCCAACTAAGAGGTAATGGAACCAAGTGAAGAGGAATAAGGAGATGAACTTTCAAATGAAGCACATGTTGAGGTGGAAAAACCAAGGGAAGCATACTAGGAGAACCCAATGAATAAGTTAAACCCAAGGAACGGGTATATAGGTAGTTAGTATTAAAAGATGTTGTGACACGTAAGAATGGGTAGACTACCCATAATAAGAAATAAATGAAAGAACGTACGAGAAACATTGGGGAAGTAAGCCCTCCAAACAAGAAGTGGTTAGTGGAGGAACAACCACTAATAGTAAGACGGGTCGCAGTTTACATGCGTATAATGAAGCCTAAAGAGTGGGTGACTGGGCATAGGGTGGAGTACACGAAATAAGACCAATAATTAGAAATTTCTTAAATATGGAATAAGGGATGAAATGGAATAATTAGCTCTTAAGATTAAAAATCTATACTTTGAGGGATATAGTAGAGAATGAAACCGTAAGAAGGGAACTCCCCAAACAAAGCAATCGACACATAGAACAAAAGGGATCAACTCGAAATGATGAATCGTGAAATGGTCAATGAGCGAGTAAGAGTGGATTAAGGAAAATGGAAGTCCTTGAATATATGATGCCACTAAAGAAGAGGAAGGACATAAGAAGGGAAGAATCCTCGTATGTCGGTAAGTCATCAGGAAACCCAATTATTGGAATTGGAAAGACCCAATAAAGAAGTTGGGAAAGGACGAGTAAGTAAGAGAAATCGATATGATTATGTGAGACATGACTTCACAAGCAAGATGGATGAGAGGATAACAATAAAGGTATATGAGGAATACTACCAAACGAAAAGAGGGATGAAGTTATATAATCCCTGAAAGGTTGGAAAGCTGAGAATGACCCACACGGAGGGTGTTCTAGAAATCTAATGGACAGAGACAGGTTCTAGAAAATGTCATGCTGTAAGGGGCATGTAAGCCCAACAATACCAAGGAGAATATGACTCAAAGTAAGGAATAATCCATTAGTAAGCATGAGAAGGTCAAACATAAAATTTGGACCGAAGTTGTAATAAATAACGAATGAAGGAAGGGTCAAAATAGGATGAAAAAGGTGATAACAAAGAAAACCATAAAAACAAGTATGTAACGCTCAAAAGAACATCGAGCTAAGGGTTTCAACGACCAAGAGAATAACTAGACATGAGCATGGTTGGGTATTTTGGAACTCCCAATCCTGAAATCCTGGGCAAGAACCCTCAATAGGAAAAATCTTGCCCTAAGTAGAGGAGAAAGTGGACCTAAGGATATACATATGACTAGTGGGCAAGACATGCCTAGTTGTGATAAATTCCATGGAGGGAGTAAACAATGTAAAGGAAAAGAAATTCCTTAAATGCATGATTTAAAGGGGTTAAGTGAAAGAACAACTAAAGTGCTAGCATGTCGAGCAAACTCCAAGTAGACATTAAAGGAAATTAATCCAGATGTGAAATATACTGATTAAGTTTTGGGGACAAAACTCCTAAAAGGAGGAGAGAGTTGTAAACCCCGTCCCTTAAGACAAGGAAACCAGGGAAAGAACTGGTTAACCCGAGTCAGAAAACCAACCTGGTTCACAAACCCCAACCATTAGAGAAAGGGAAAAATATGAAATTTACAATTTTTGAGTGACCTAAAGAGTCAAAAAGGTCATGGAAAAGGACTTTAGGATGAATTGGAAGAGAAAACTAAATCGGTTCAGGTGAATCGGACCTAAACCAGAATGAAACGATTTGAACCACTGTTGAATCAATTTCTAAATTTATTTTTCTAGGTGGCTTAGAAAATTCAAATTGGAGAATTGAAGCCACCATTAGATAAAGAATGAATTTATATGAATTAAAAAATTTTTAATTTTGAAAAACTCAATCGAATTGGACATGAATCGACCGGTTTAAAAATTTAGCCCGATTCGGACCGGTCTGGTCCGGTTCTGAACAGTGTCATCTCATTCCTTTAAATGACAACACTGTTCACTTATCGAAAAACTAAGCAGCGCCGGTGAAGATGAAAAGTCTCCGGCCAGGGAGTTTCAAGCAATAAATGAGAGCCAGAAAGGCACCAACGGACAACCAAGAAGTCCCTGAGCTTCCTATATAAAGAGCCCCTCCTCATTCATCCTCCTCACACCTAAAAACTCCTCTCTCTCATTGCTGCTCCATTTTCCAATGAAGCTCGAACCAGAACTCCAACTTGGGCATTTTTTTAGCCAAAGAAGGCAAGGTCGTGTTCTTTAGATTCAGAGAGAAGTCAGCTACCCGACGGTAGTCTCCATTTGCTCCAAGGATCACTGGAGAAACGCCGGCGTGATCGAACAGTGAAGAAGCTCTGGCGGACTGAAGCTGCCCGGTTTTGGCCGAGCTAAAAATGGCCAATAAGAGTCCTTCTTAGGCTAAACCAAGCTCTCCCAACATTTACATAGCCCTCATACGACTGAATTTGAGATGAAAGGTAAGCAAATTTGTCTTCTCTCTGTAATTTCCAATCAGTGCTAGAGAGAGCCGACAAAATTTCACTAACCAAATTCTCCCTCAATTCGGTATGAATAGATGTGATTCTTCATCCTAGGAGAAACCTCAGGACGAGAGCTATCTTACCAGATCAAAAGCTCAGACCACCACTGTCACACCCCGACTCGGTTTGGTCGGATCTCCGTGATCAACCCGCCACTCTCCCGGTTTATTAAAGGGTTTCCCCTTATTATAAACCGTAAAAAGTAAGGTGTCCTTTAAACCTACACCATTTCCTGGAATAACATAATCAAAACTGCATGAATTTTAAACTTTACATACCTGCCTTACAGGCATCTTTGTTGATGGTTTTTAAGGGTACGCATTCCAGGATTTCCTGAAAGGGAAATAAGGGAGGGGGTGAGTACGACTACTCAGTGAATAGGTTTTCAAAGGT
Source organism: Trapa bicornis (assembly GCA_030064425.1). Lineage (NCBI taxonomy): Eukaryota > Viridiplantae > Streptophyta > Magnoliopsida > Myrtales > Lythraceae > Trapa > Trapa bicornis. The sequence goes on along the minus strand of CM057748.1, from coordinate 10,612,029 downwards.
CTACTTTTAACTTTTAAGAAAAACATTTATATGGAGTGTGCTAGACTCGTTTCTTTTCAAAAATCCCTTCATTTAAAAATTCAGGTTTTTCCATCATTTCTTATTTATCACGGTGTGTCATCACCCAACACACATCTTTCATCATGAAGGTTACACACATTCGTAGGTCAGTATGACTACTGAACCCACTAGTGGCTTCGGAGCGACTTTACTGGCCACCCGGATAGAAGCACAACCACTTCTACCCAGGGAATAAGTGGATGTACGCGACTTTCGACCCACAATCCCAAAATCGCTTCTCCGTGTCCGTATGAGGAGAGAGACCTCATCCCATCCCCACCCCGGTCTCATGCGCTTGGTGTTACTCCAAATTTTGCACAAACACTTGGTACGAAAAACTGCCCTTATACTCACTAGGTCGTCTAGTGCCCTTAGAATGCATCACTACCCCTATTGGGGTATCTTGATGGTCCTGTACTCATAGTGCATGCACAAACAATGTTTTCTTATCATGCCATGTAATATGTGGTGCCATTAGTCCAAACGGTCCCAACCTTCAACTCAACCTGTAGCTGTTTGTCTTGACTGGTCCGGAGACCGGTCATGTCGCATTGCTACTAGTTGACTGAGTATGTCCGACCTGCCTTGGTACCATGACCAAACAATTCACTTATTAAGTTTTAATGGCACACACACACATATATATATATCATTTTCTTTTACGAGCTCCTGCTCGTGTCCATTGGCCTATGGCCTACTATTCGAGTTTTTAAAAAATAGGGCATATTAGCCCTCAGGTTCCAAAACCGAGGCCTTAAGCCTATAATAGCTATTTGAGCTCCCGTCGAGAAGGTCTCCCAAATAGTTTAAGCATTGGCACACAGTCAGGGGAGAACACTTCGGACAAAATAGGTTTTTACTGTCCATTATATTGACCGGTATAAGGACATCTCCGTTCTTAACCGATGAACGGGTTTTAAACTTCCTTCGAGGAAGTCTCATCATACCAACCGGGTATGATCTACTTATAACTGGTAAGTAGTTTTTCTGCATAATTTTCACATCACTCTCTCTAAGTGGTGATGATTAAAATACCACTAAACAATGGGTTTTTATACCAACGTACTTATCATCCCCAACCGAGTATGATATATAATCTCACTCGCCCGATAGTGCAGTGAAATTCCAGTTAGTCGGGTTCCATCCTTAGCAAACTGGAGCTCGACTGGAGTTCCCAATGTCTCATTCACCTATGCAAAATGAACATAATTGTTCATTATTCTTTGGCCTAATAGCCCTCATTCGTTCCAAATTAATGATAAAACCCAACTTTACATATATTTGCAATTAGGTCCATAAAGCTATTTTTCTTTAACTTTAAGTCCCTATTGCCGAGTCCCGAAATGTTTAAAATTTATCTTATGACCTCATATTATTTAATTTCGCACAAAGAGGTTTAATTTCCCAAATTTCCAATTTGGTCCCCCAACTTTTCCAAAATTACCATTTTGCCCTTCCTTTACCGAATTGGCTTACCTTTCAGTCCTAATTCGGCCATGGGAGGGCTGAGTAAGTGTTGGGAAGGCTTGGTTTCACCTGAGGAGGACTCGAAATGGCCAATTTCAGCTCGGCTAAAACACGGCAGCTTCAGTCCGCCGAAGTTGCTTCACCGTTTCATCACGTCGGCATCTCGTCGGCAACCCTCGTAGTGAACGGAGACTACAGACGTGTAGCTGACTTCTCCCCGGTTCTAAATAACCTAACCTCACCTTGTTTGGCTTAGAAAAGACCCCATGTCAGAGCTCTAGTTTGAGCTTCACTGGAAATTGGAGCAGTTGATAGAGAATGGAGTTTTCAGGTGTGGAGAGGATGAATGGGATGGGGCTCTTTATATAGGGAGCTTGGAGACCCGTTGGCCGTCCGTTTCGCACCGTTATGATTGACATTGAAGACCTGAAATCCCCTGAACAGAAGCATTTCTTCTTCGCCATTGTTTCTTCAGTTTCCTGGCGAGTGAACAGTGTTGTCATCCTCAGGAAGAAGATGACACTATTCCGAACGAGACTAGACCGGTACGAACCCGGTTCAAAGCTTAAACCTGTCGGTTCACCCTCCATTCGACCGATTTTTTCAAATCTAAAAATTTCTAAATTCATCTAAATTCTTTCTCTATCCAATGATGGCCTCAAATCTCCAATTTGAATTATTTAAGCCACCTAGAAAAATGAATTTAGGATTCGGTTCAATAGTGGTTCAAATCGGTCCAAACCGGTTCAGATCTGGTTCACCTGAATCGATTTTGTTTTCATCCCCAATTCCTTCACAAGTCCATTTCCATGTCTTTTGTGACTCCTTGGGTCACTTAGGATCCATAAAATTCCCGGTTTACCATCTCTTTATCGATTATGGTTCATAAACTGGCTTGGTCCTTAAACCGGTTCGGGTCCGGTTCACCTGAACCGATCTGGTTTTTCTCTCCCACTTTGTTCTAAGGTTCCTTCCCAAGGTTTATAAATTTCTTTGGGGCACAAGGGATTTGAATTTCTCTGATTTTCCCGTTCTCTATCGGTTTCGGTTCATGAACCGACTCGGTTCATAAACTGGTCCAATCTAGTTGGATTCGGTTCATCTAAATCGGTCTGGTATTTCTCTTCCAAATGATCCTAAGGTTCTTTTTCATGGTTTTATGAACTATTTGGATCACCTGGGAGTTGTAAATTCCTAAATTTCCCATTCATACTTATCGGGTTTGTGAACCGGTTCGGTTTTCTCACTTGGTTTGACCGATTCTCTTCCCAATTTTCCTTAGCTCAAAAGGGTGGGGTTTACATCCACACCCTCAACGGTAAGCTTTCAAAGCTTTATTTCTCTAAGTCCAGTTTTCTAACAAAGCTCCATTTGAGCTCAATTCGGATCTAAATGATGCGATTCAAAGTTCCATTTAATCGTGTGGAAGTGTAGAAGCTCAATTTTACCTTTAATTTCAACAAGTAAAAGTCGATCAAGAGGAATACACTGCACTATCGGTTGAGTGAAAATTTTCACATCATATTCGGTTGGGGTGATGAGTATCTCGGAAAGAAAAACCACTACTAAGTGAAATTTTAAAATCACACCTAGACGGTTGATGTGGAAACTACGCGAAAAAACTACTTAGCGGTTGTAAGTAGATCATACCTGGCTAGTATGATGAACTTTCTAGAAGGAAGTGGAAAACCCATTTAATGGTTGTAAGCGGAGATGTCATCACACTCAGTTGGTGTGTCTGACGAGTGAAAAGATATTTTTGTCAAAAGTGTTCTCCACTAATTGTGTGCCACTGCTTAAATATTTTGGGAGACCTTCTTGACGTGAGCTCGAATAGTTCAGATAGGCTAGAGGCCTCGGTTTGGAACTTTGGGGCTAGAATGCCCGATCTTTGAAAATCTCATACAATAGGCCCAAGACCAGTTGGCATGAGCATGTGCTCATAAACAAACATTATGTTAAGCCATGAAAATTTTAATGAATAATGTGATTTAGCCATGGTACCAAGACAGGACCGACATACTTGATGGACTAGTGGTAGTGCGACAAGACAGGTCGATAGACTAGTCTAGACAAACAGTTGTAGGTCGAGTTGAGGGTTGGAGCCGTTGGACCATTGGCACCAAAGATAAAATGGCTTTGTGGAAAAATTTTGTGTGTGCATGCACTTAATGCTCGAGACCATCAAGACGCCCAAGAGGGGTAGTGATGTGTCCTAGGGGCTACTGGACGACATGGTGGAGATAAAGGCAGTTTGTCGTGCCAACAGTCATGAAAGCTCGACGTAGCTTCATGCACATGAGACCGAGGTGGGGTTGGGATGAGGTCTTTATCCTCATATGGACATGAAGTATTTTTGGGTATGAGGGTTGAACATATGAGATGTTCACTCAGACTTCGGGTAGAAGTCAAGGAATTCTATTAGGGTGGATGGTAAAGACGCTCTAGTAAACAAGTCAGTGCAGTCGGTGTAATTGCATCTCGCGAATGTGTGTACCCTTCCTGATGAAGGGCGTGTATTGCAATGTTAAACACACCTAATATGGAAATATCAAAATGTTATGAAAACCTTGAAAAGGATTTGAGAATCCTTGGAAAAGAATTGGTAAACCTTGGAAAAAGCTTTTACAAACCAGAACTTGAGTAAAAAATATTTTTAAAGAAAATGAGTATGGCACACTCCAATTCAAACTATTTTATAAGAAACTCATGTTTCAAACACCCATTCACTGAGTTGTCGAACTCACCCCCTCCCTTTACCCCTTTTCAGGCAACTGGGGGAAAAACCTACATACATACATTTCGCTAGCTAAGCCTATAAGATAGTTAAGTAAGTTTAAATTATTCAGTTTTGATAAATATTATTCCAGGAAAGGTGCAGGTATAAATGACGTCTTACTCCTCACAGTTTAAAAAAGAGGAAAACCCTTAATAAACTGGAAGAGTGGTGGGTTGCTCACGGGGATCCGACCAAACCAGGTCGGGGCATGACAACTCGAGCGCCAACTTCCAAAAAAGAGACCGTGAGGCCAGACTCTGCCGACGCGACCCCACTGAAATCACCGGGTGAGTGGGAACCACTATGATGTCTATTTCAGTTGGAATGACGGTTCATCGTTGAAAACTATTTTCTTGGAATTAGCATCCCCTGATTGGGTGACTCTGCTTAAAACATTTGGGAGCTAATTTCAGGCTTAGGCTCGAGATGCTAGTGGGCACAAGGCCGATGAATACGGGCGTGGACCTGTCCAGAACGAATATGTGATATATGATGATAAAAGACCTGAATAATGGGAACCTTGTGTGATACTCGTCGAGCCAAACTGAGTTGTCGAGCTTGTTGGGCTGAATGGCTGCAATGCTAAAGCCAAGTCGTCAAACCTGTTGGGCTAGTACGCGCGGGCCGAAGTCAAGCCGATAGACCATTGTGCTAGAGGGCCAAAGATAAAGGCTATAATTCAAAAAGATTGTTGATTGTGCATGCACTGTGATATTCGGGTCATCAAGATACCTAGCATGAGGTAGTGATGGAGCCCAAGGACGGCTGGATAACCCATGGAGCATAAGGGTGGTTTCGTCATTTAGTAGGTCGTGAAGCCGAGTAGCTTCCTACGCATGGAGACCGAGGCAGTAGAGGAAATGAGGTCTCGTCCCACTGAGCAGACACGGTGAATTAATTGGGGTTTGATGTGTGAAACTATTGATGTCCACTCAAACTCCAGGTAGAGGCAGTATCCCTCTATCAAGGTGGATGGTAAAGGCGCTCCGGTCCACAAGTGGCATAGTCAAGGACTTTTCCGCGAATGTGTGATCCCTCCTATGATAGGAGGTTGGTTGTTGATTTGTGAAACCCAAGAAGAAACTACTAAATTATCAAATAATTAAAGTTTCTAAATTGAAACTACTAAATTATCCCCCACTCACTGAGTTGTCGAACTCACCCCCTCCCTCTAAACATTTTCAAGAAGGAACGCAACTGCACCAACTTTTCCTCCTCAGGTCCCAAATCAGGTACACCAATTTAAAATTATAGTTTTGTTTAATGTTGTCCAGGGAAAACATGACAAGTACTACACCTGACTCTCTTGATCTTTCAGAGAAGCCCCTATTTGAGGTCTGAGCGAGTGGCGAGTTATTCATAGAATCTCGGCCAAATCGGGTCGGTGCGTGACAATGTATCCTCGATCATTCGTATACTTTGGCTTTTTCTGACCATGCCCTCAAGTATACGTATACCCTGGTTGTCCACTACTACCATGAACATAAGTATACATGGAACCTAGAGCAATCTAGAAGCACAACTTAACCCTCTTTAACGCCACTTACAATCTTACCCTAGGCGTCATTACTAACTCACCAGGCATTCTGATGACGACCATATTCATAATGACATGTATATACCAAGCACACTCAGATAAATAACACGTATTCTCAATCAGAATATCATAGAGTCTTATTTTTAAATCGACCAACTCTATCTCTCAAATGCATGATGAAACTTAGCAAACATCAAGCAGGTTCACTTCATATTCATGAGGTGGTTAGTCCTAACTTCGATAAACTCCATATTAGAAAATCAACCCCGAGCACACAACCCTTATTCACATAGTCCTATCATTCAACTATGATTTTCTCACGGTTTATCAACCTTACACTTTTTCTTAATTTCTTAAAAAGAGTTTATCAACCTTACTTTGTGCACTTCTTATATGAGTTTTGAAATCAAGCATAGTGTGTGTTTAGAGCAAATCTCAAAAACTGTAAAATGCTCTCGATTAATACAATCGGACTCTTCGTCATTACTCTCATTCACCATGGTTACCAAAACTTGTTCGTTCTGACAGATTTTCCTTTATTCTGCACTCGAAGTCTCAACTTGAGTGATCTCTTATTCGTTTTACAAAGGTCAAAGTAGGGTATTGAGATCAGTTCAAGTACCCCAAATTTCTTTACTTTTTCTAGATTGTAACGTTCTTAAGACATCACTGCTTTTGTCCATTGGCTCGGTTTATTCAACTCACCTATTGAAGAACCCTCCTTTAACTAACCGTCCTCTAAGGTTAGTTACTATTTACTTAAGTATTAACCTCTCAAGATTATACTTATATGTGCTTAGAATTTTCTAATTTACCACTTAGGTGCTTTAATTTCCCAAAATTACATTTTAGTCCCTACGTTGGGCAAAATTTTGCCCTTTATGCCTTAAAATCATCCCTTTTTGGACCCTAGACTTTTTCAAGCATTTCATTTAGGTACCAAGTTTCCTTGAGTCCCATTTTGGTCCCTAAAGTACCTTAGAATATTTTTTAAGTCTTATTTCACACTATTTGGAAAATAGTCCTTAGGTTGGGCAAAATTACCATTTTACCCCCTTACTCTTTAAAACTTATTCCTTTAGGACCTTTGATTCTCCCAATCTTCCATTTAGGTCCCCAAACTTTCTTTAGTCTCATTTAGGTCCTTGGACTTCCCAAAATTCACTTTTGAGCGCACAAACTTATTTATTTGTACTTTAGTCCATAAACTTTCACTTTTGTTACATTTAGGTCCTTAGGTATTCCAAATATGCCAACCTAGTTTCAAAAATTCACCAATCTTTCCAAATGCTTCTAAAACTTTATTTAGACCCTTAAAAAGACCTCACAGAAAACTTATTCACAAATGGGTCCTTTAACTTTTCCTTATTTACATTTTAGTCCCCGACTTTTCTCCCTAAAAAAACATGCTAAAAAATTCCCAAACTTAGGTATGAGGGCCCTTGGCCTTCCTCCAGACCGTCATCGACTTGGTTTGGCCAGGGTTGACTAAAATAGTGACAATTGAGATTAATTGTTAATTGGTAACTTAACGAGTAGGAGTCATATAAAGGTTGGGAACTTACGGGAGATGATTCCTTGGTCAATGAAACTAGTGCAATTCGATAATTGACTCTCTAAGGAGTATAAGGCAACTTTAAACACCTCAAATGGAGGCCTAGACCACATGCAATGTCCGTTCAACTAAACTCAATTATATTTGAAGCAAACTCGAATTTTCCATATTTAATTCAACCTCCACACTTGCCCAAATCATGTGAGTCTGGTAGAATTTGAAACACATGGAGTATGCTGAATTTTTCTTAGCCTTTGTTGGCCATCGGAATTCACTCCCGAAATAGATGCCCTATTTCTTAATAGCGTGGGTTCAATATTGTGACAAGCATTCAAACTTAAGAATCGTAGGGAAAGAATAGGGCACATACTTTGGTGATGAGTGATGTACAATTAAAACTATGATATTTCATGGAACATGGGTGAAAATAGGACAACGGGTTAAGATATAGCCTGGAAGGAGATCAGGGTATTGGACCCGAAGAGTTCCATTGGAAGGAAAAAATATGAGAAAAATGAGCTAAAGGAAATTAAAGGATAAACGCGTAAATGGTCAACGTTACAATGCTACGAGTGCACTCGTACTTCGTCAAACCCATAAATAATGATCGACATAAAATTCATGGATAAAGGTGTATCAAACTTAAGTGAAAGAACTACATCTAGTGATGGATATCAGTAAAAGGGGAAGGAACACACAAGGATCAAGCATAGGGAGGTCTTTACAAATAATTTCATAGATTTGTGCTAAGATCCAAGGTGTGGTGCGTTAACCAAGATACTATATAAGGACCTGTATGCTATCAAGATTGGTGCAAGGGCGGGCAAGTAACTGATAGTGACGACCTGAAAAGCTACAACCAAATACCAGAGATATCCTATGAAGGACCCTATGACAAGATATAAAGGGAATGACATGATATTCCTAATACATGAAAAGGAAAAGCTGCCTCAAGCTTAAGGTGAGTGATAGGGCCAATACAAACAGAAAATTGGATTTAAAGAGGAGTACTAAAAAGGTAAATGGGAGATGGAAATAATGCATGATAGAATAACGACCGGGTATAAAATTGGGAGATGTGAATATGCGAGTGGGCCAAGAGAGAAATGACTCCTCCCTAACAATAAAAGTTTTAAGGACAAAACTTCTAAAAGGAAAGGAGATGTTGTAAAATTGGAATTTACCAACTGAAAAATCAGACACCAATGGACCGGGAATCCAAAGATGAACCAAGGATGGGAACTCAAACTAGGAATTGGTGTAACACCGAGATTTCTCCAATAATAGAATTATACACCGATGGACCGGGAATCCACAACGAATCAATGATGAGGATTCGAGCAAAGAATTAGGATTGGATTGGATTGGAACTGGAAGTCATTTCTGAACAAGAAGTCGGGATTTTTAGGAGGCCAGTTTGGGAGAGCCGGGATCGAAAAATGGTGGAATTCAAATTACCGAGAGGACTTAAAAGGGAAAAAGTGTAATTTTGGAAAGTATGAGAATGATGGGGAACCGAGTCAAGTTGGATTCAACCTAACTTTGGTCGACTTGATTCGACTCGTGCTCACACAACCCAACTCCACCACACTACCTAATTTTTCACGAAATTAGACCTGGAAATGCATTGGCAACTCCATGAGCGGCCTCTAGGTGAAGTTAATTGTTTTTCCATCCTCCCATCATATCAAATTTCATTTGACAAGTTTGAAAACCCGACTGTAGAACCTCTTCCGACACCTGAGCCTTTCGAGGGCCAATTTTCCCTAATCTGACCACCAATGTCATGCCCCAGCTTGAATCCTTGGGCCGAGGTGCCCATGGCAATCTTCACATCCCCTTGATACTACATTGATGGGTGGATACCTTCACCAATATAGAGTTGACATGATGTAAGGCTCATAACCAAACCATACAAATTTTCAATAAAAATTTAATCTTTTATAAAACATACAGTGGGCCACAAAATTAATTACAAATTACACTCGGGAATAATACAACTGATAAGTAAAAATTAACCTTCGTGCATGCCATTCGAGTTATGTACCTCATTAACATATTTTGGAAGTTAAGGCTAGTGTAAACTCCTTTGTGCACCTTACCTTTGCACGTACTTGAGATATTTTAGGGAGTGGGTGAGCACAACCTAGTGAGTGTGTTTATCGATGACGGGCCACGACATGGTTTACGACCTGATCTCTACTAAATTTTCTTATTAAAGCTTATTTCCAAATACATAGGCTTCCGCATTTCACTTAGTACAAATTCCAGGTATTTGATTATATGAGAGTTTATCCTTTTTATCATATTCAATTTATCACAAAAACAAATAAAGCACCCTCCTAGGTCGCACATGTGTGACCTCGGGGTTTGAGGGGTAATTGTGCATATGTATTCCACACTCGTGAGGTCATCCTAGATTACCTTCCCCCACGTGTCATAGTTGATGGGACTCATGCCATCACAACATCGCACAGAGTGGGCCTACCACCTTATCCACTAAGAGCTCACACATAAGAAACTCAAGGCTATAAGGGGTATGTGCGTTATATAGCTGCACTCACTTGGAATATCCCTGATGAATCATCTCCCCTCATACGAATATCGATAATGTGTCATCTAACATTTTTCATCATTTTATCCACTCAGCCTACACCGGGATCACAAGTGATGTCAGGACCCAACCATAAACCTCCATGGGTCCTAGGAATTTATGAAAGTCACTCTTCCCTTTTATCACCACTTCTATTGTTCCCTATACGTCGAAACCACCTATTATTTTAAGTGTCATGTTATTATCATAACTTGTTCCCCCCCTAAACAATCATATCACACATATGAAATAATAACAACAATTACCATTTTAAATTTGGGTGTGCAGTATGCTATATGTCAAACCTCGCTACTCATATTTTTTTGCATGCATCACATTTAGACAAATCAAAATATTTTTAATTCATAAGGTTTGGTATTCTATCTGATCGACCCCACTACGCATGTTTTTATGCATGCATCACATTCAAACACATCGGGGTATTTTTAATTCACAAGGTTTGATATCTTATTTAATGACCCTACTACTCATGTTCTCATAACATTTATTTGAGTAGTTTATAATTATTTTCCTTGTTTACTTAATTGATAAACATGAAGCCTACCTCCCCTTTTTGTTTTAGGAAAATCTTGGCATATTAGCATTATTTAGAAAATCACACATGGAATATAGTCCTAGTTTTTCTCTTATATCATCATGGGTTATTAATCTAATTCATGGCTTAACATGCACATTTCATATCTTTACATATTTTAGCCAACCCCTATCATGATTTATACGTGATGTATTTTTAATATAAAACATGTAAAGAACTACCATCAGTCCAATAAAACTTATCATTTATAAACCCACTCACAGTTATATTCGAAACTTATTCACCCTCGAGAGTTTTTTGAATACCTCTAGATGTGAGTACTCACGTGTCACTTGTATGACAATTTAACTCCAAAAATCAAGTTACATGAAAAAGATCAATTTTGGTTTGCTCGAGTAACCATAGTATCACCTCATAATTTTTCCAAAATTACGATTTTATCCCTTGGGTAGGATTCACTCGACTCGTGTGTCAATGAGCCTGTTTTAACTAAGCCCATTTCTATGGTTTCATTCCACCTATTGAAGGTACATTAAAATTTGGTCTTATCAGCCAAAATTACTAAACTCTCCAATATTCCCATTTAGATACTCAACTTTTCCAAAATTGCATTTAGGTCTACAAGTATAGAAAAATTACAATTTGCCCTTACTTATCCAAGCTCTCTCACTTTGGATCCTGAACTTTCAAAGTCTCTTATTTGGGTTTCTAATTTTCCAAATAATACTTATTGATCCCCAAGATTCATTACTTTATCCTTTGGTTACTAAAATGGGTAAAATTATCATTTTACCACTCACTTGCAAAATTTTCATTTTTGCATCGTTTACTTTGAAAGTTTTCCACTTTTGCCCTCTATAGTTCCAAATAAACTATTTTAACATACTTTGGGAACAATTAACTTTTTTGCCCCTTTTTGGGAAAAATTTTGTTTTTGCTCCTAATTTATCGAAAATTAGTGTTTGACACCAAACTTTCAAAAATAACTTTAAATATCCTCGTATGTCCCAAATATCACCTCCTAGCCCCTTAGAGTACCCTTGGGGACTATTTCCACATATTTCCTCTTTTTTCAATTCGGTCCCAAAATTTTCCAAATTTGAATTTTAGTACTTGAACTTTAAATATCAACTAAACCAAGTTTTATATTCACTAATCCCTCTCAAATACCTTCATTATACTCATAATGGCTCATAGGGGGAATGGGGAGTCTTACTCCGCCCGAATTTGGCTGAAATTGACCAAGTACCAAAACTATCTGAAATAGAGCTAATAAGGGAGTTGTTAGAAATTCTCATTGGAGGTGGTCGGAGCTTAGGTGTTTTGTAGCCAAGGTCCAGACAAAACTTTCTATGATGGTGGTCATCCAAGTGGTTTCTAGAGTTTTGAGAATTTGGTTGTCGAATGATCGCAATCGAATTTAACCTGACAAACCCACTGGTGGTAATCAATTCGTAGTAGCCGATTTTCCCTTATCGAAGGTCGACCCTTGCCATGAATGGGTAGAGGGGAGGTAAACGATTATTGTGGCACCGATGTCGGTTGGAGTGGTGAATGAAGTTGGTCGAATTCAACCCCGAAAGGGCGGCGATACGGAGGTGATTTCTTGTCCTGGGTTAGAGTCAGCCAAAACGGCACTCATGCATCATTTTAAGACCGCCAACATGTTAAGACCCGCCCATAGAACTCAAGAGGATCTCTTAGAGGCATTTTGACACCAAAATCACTCTATTTGGTGGTCAAGTAAGGGAGAATTTTGAATAGGAACAATTAGGTGTCAGGAGAGAGTCTAAGGACGAGTTTTCAAACTTCTCATATCAAATTTGATATGATGGGGCGTTGGAAATGCAATTAACTTCACATGTATACCATTTAGTAAGTTTTCATTGCAATATAAGAGATGATTGTATGCAATTTAATGAAAAATGGGTCAATTAAGTGTGTTTCCATAACTTGTCATCTGCAGAAATTGTCCAGAGTAGGTAAAGGGGTGAACTCACATGTATTGTAAAACCCGTTCCTTGGAAGTAAAGAAAATCTGGGGAAAAAACCGGTATATGTTTATACATGAAGAAAATGAGTCGTTTAATGAACGAAAAATAGCTAACATGGGAAATTGGAAAATCCAAAATGACCAAAATTTCACAAAAACCTCAAGGAAGAATTGGGAAGTGGAATTGAAGAGAGAACCAAACCGGTTTGGGGTGAACCGAACCCGATTCGGCATGAACCATAGTGAACTGGTTCACAAATTTCTTTTTCTAGGTAGATTAAAAATGTCAAATTGGAAAATTGAGATCACAAATAGATAGAAAATGAATTTAGATAAATTTAGAAATTTTTAAATTTGAGAAAACCGGTCGAACTAGGTACAAATCGACCGATTTTCGAATTTCGGACTGCGAACCCAGTCGGACCGGACCGGTCAACGTTCAAGGGTTAATGGTCAATGGTCAATGGCCAACTGGCACCATGTCAGTTGCCACGTAGACACGATTAGCCAATGAGTGGATGCCACGTGTCTGGTCAACGGACAGCAACATGCCACGCAGACACGAGCAGCCAATGAGAGGCTGCTACGTGTCCGATCAATAGTCAATGGCTGACACGATGGCCGAGCTGGCGTTCCACATCATAAAAACTGACCAATCATAGCATGCCACATGGCACGACCGCCATGTCATCGTCTTCAACCTTGAGATGCTGACAGAGAAGAGAGAGAGAGGTAGTCGCCGGAAAAGCTGGAGTCTCTCACAACTCAAAAAATGCTCCGATCAGGTCTTTGACGGTCGAGTCAGAGGCTGAGTCTTACGCCGGCCTGTAGCCTAAGCAGTTGCCAACCTCCCTATATAAATAGCACCCCCTCATTCATTCTTAGCATCCCACAATCGTGTTAAGAAAAAGAAAAGTGAGTTTTCCGACGAGTTGCAAACCAAAGCTCCGATGACGGGTGAAACTTCCACCATGGGAGCTCCGAAGGGTGGCATTGGAACCAGTGAAGAGTCCTCTAGCTCCATACCTTCTCAAAATAACTAGAGAGTTCTTAGTGAGGTGCGAGGAAGATTACACAATAAAGCTGCTTCAGAGCTCGAAGCAGCGAGCTCCTGCCCGATGCTACCTCGCCCCATCCGACCCTTCCACCACCCACATTGGCCACCACTGATCACCCAAGACCCTCACAACAGCCCTACAGGCCTCAATAAGCTCAATTTTTCCTCCTCCTGTCGGGATTCCCAAATTTGAAAGCTGCACCGACCAAAACTTCTCTCTTCGAATTCCCGCAGGATAGCAGTGATTTATAGCATAACTCGATCCCGCTAGATTCCCCTCAACTAGCTCTAGTTGCCCCACCTCAAGCTCCGATCACCGCCTCTTTGACAATAAGAAATGCAAGCTTTCTCTCTCTACTATAATTTTTCTAGCGAAGCTTCGATAAGGCATAAAACTCAACCAAATTCAAAAATTCGTAGTGCAGGATGATCGAGGAGAGCTGTAGGAGGCGATTAGAAGCAAGAATTGAAGAAAACAATGACTTACATGCCGCCAATTGGACAAGGTAAGATTCAAAGTGTTATATGCTCAAATTGGTGAAGAAGATGAATGGTGATTTGGGAATTTGGGGGGACTTTTTTGCAATTTTCAAAAATTGGATGGCTAAATGGAAATTTCATGAAATTGAGGGTGTTTTCATGAAATTCACCCTAATTGAGGATCAATTGGGCAAATTGAAAATTTTGAAAAGTTGGGAGACCAAACTACAATTTTTAGAAAATTAAGGACTAAAAGGCAAATTTGGTAAATCAAGGGCAAATTAGTAAAATTGAAAGAGTTAAGGACCCAAAAAGAATAATTGGGAACTTAGGGGACCTAATAGAGATTAAAGAGAAATTAGGGACCCAAGTACAATGTAAACAAAATACGAGGCCTTAGGTGTAGATATGAGAAAGTATAGGACCCATTTGCCACCACATCCTAATCCCAACACTCGTACCCTACAGGATCAGATTACTTGAGTGCCAGTCCTAGAAGCGCGTCGAGGAGAGAAAATTCCATCGGCACGACCCCGCCGAGATCACTAGGTGAGTGGGAACCGCTATTACGTCCATTTCGGTTGGAATTACAGTTTAAGCTTTGAAAATTATTTTCTTGGAATTAGCATCCCCTGACTGGGTGACTCTGCTTAAAATATTTGAAAACTAATTTCAGGCTTAGGCTCGAGATGCCAGTGGGCCCAAGGCTAGTGGATACGGGCATGGACTCGTCCAAAACAAACATGTGATACATGAGGCTAAAAGACCTAAATAATGGAACTTGCGTAATACCCATCGAGCCAAGGTGAGTTGTCAAGCTTGTTAGACCGAAACACTGCTCTGTCGAAGCCATGTCATCGAACTTGTTGGGCCAATACACGTGGTGGGGCCGAAGCCAAGCTAACAGACTGTTGTACGAGAGCGCCAAAGATAATGGCTATAACTAAAAAAGCTTGTTGATTGTGCATGCACCGTTATGTTCGGGCTATCAGGACACCTAGCATAAGGTAGTGATGGAACCCAAGGACTACTGGACGACCCAGGGAGCATAAGGGAAGTGTCGTCGTTTGGTAGGTCACGAAGCTGAGGAGCTTCCTGCCCACGGAGACCGAGGTAGTAGGGGGAATGAGGTCTCATCCTATTGAGCAGACATGGTGGAGAAACTTGAGTTTGGGGTTGGAAAATTGATGTACGCACAAACTCCCCGTAGAGGCAACATCCCTCTATTAGGGTGGACGGTAAAGGCGCTACGGTCCACAAGTAGCACGATCGAGTATCATTCTATGAATGTTTGATCCCTCCCTCCTATGATAGGAGGGCGATTGTTGATCATGTGTTTATTTGAAATAACATAAATGAATTAAATTAAAGAAATATAAGATGAATTCAAGTAAAACGTTATAGTAGTTTCCCTCACTAAGTGTTGTACTCACCCCCTCCCTCAACCCTTTTCAGGACATCACCTCGATAGGAAGATCCGAACGCGCTCAGGCCCTTAAGGTATGCCTCCTACCCCCAACTTAAAGTAAGGGTTCGAACATGAACACACCTTCACCTTCCTTGCCTCATTCGGGTAGATATACCTGAATGATACAGGAAGGGTGGCAGGTTGATCACGGACTCTGACCAAACCAAGTTGGGGCGTGACATGTATAGCCACGAGTCGGGTCGAGTCGGCCAAAGTTGGGTTGAATTTGACCCAACTTGGTCCCCATTCATTTTCAAACTTTCCAAAATCCAAAATTACCTTGTTGCCCTATTTGGTCCATTAGGTAATTTAATCCGAAATCCCGGCCCTGTTCGAGTGAAAACCAACATTTTTCAAGACTATTTTTGTTCTCGAGAATCCAAACCCTAATGTAATCGGATCCCCATTCCCAACATTGGGTTCCCTTTCCCACTCCCAATATTGGGTTATGATCTGATTTAACTTTCAAATCATGACTCGAGTTCCCTTCCTAGTTTGGGATTCCATTCTCGATTTAGGTTTGCATACTCGATTTGAGATTTCATTCCCGGTCTAACTTTGGTTTCCTTATCTTGTTCAATTCTCAGTCTTGTTCTAGGGTTCCATTCCGAGTTATTGTTGGAATTACTCGTTCGAGATTCCATTTCTGTCTTAATTTTGATTTCTGGTTCAAGCGACTTAAATCCAGTTTTCGAAAATCTAAGTTTTACAACCAAATTTGAGAATTTTGGTGTCAAAATACTGCTAAGAGAGTCATTTTCAAGTTTGTGGCCAAGTATCGATCAATTAGTGGCTGACAAATGCAACACAAGGGCCATTTTGATCAACTTTGGCACCAAACAACGAAACGTTGAGTTGTCATCGCACTTGTGGGTTCAAATTCGGCCAGATTCAGCCAACTCTCCAAATGACACCGGTACCAAAAGGTCCCACCACATTGCTTTTACCTCCCAATTGCCTTGATCGACCTCTCGCAAATGAGTTTCAATCGCCACAAGCAGTTCTATTCTATAACACTCGACTATGGCTAGTTTGAGACCAATTTTGGCTAGACACGGCAACCACTTGGCCAACCACTATCATATAATGAATCGCCTCGTTCAAAATAGCCAAACTTAAACCACTGATTGTGCCATTTTCGATGAGTGTTTCTAAGTCAACCACTGTATATTTTATTTTTATCATTTTCGGACAGTTTAAGGTATTGGTCAATTGCGATCAAGGTTGTACCCAACTACTACAATAAGCTATTATGAGTTAAATAAAATTATTTGGGAAGGAGTTGAATAAACATATATAAATCATATTATTAGGTACAAAAATGACAAGATTATACTAGAACAATATTAAACTATACATTAGAATAATTTTGTTTGATTTTGGATGATCAAGAGATTGCAAAACCTTCTCCAAAGAATCGTTTGATGGGCGATCCATAGATCCTTAGGAGAAGAATAAGGCCATAAATTCAGTTCCCTAGGGAAGATTATCAAGTCTTCTTGCTTTCAGCTCCTAGAATTTAGATGGTTGGGATAAACAATGGATGGCGATACGTTTTTATATATGCACAGTGATGGCTATACTTTGATAATGGGTGATGGCTATACTTTGATAAGGGGTTAGCTCCCCTATGCTATGCCCTATGCTCTGAGATCCACTAACAATGACTCAGCAACGCCGGTTAATGCAAACAATCTGATTCTCGACATCAAACCTAATGCCTAGAATTTGCCCTCTTCTTGATGAACTGCTCAACTTACTAATAGACTCGTTATTGAACCATCTAGTCTCAAGAAACAATTGAAAGTATCTTGTAAATGTGAAGTTCTAGACATTATTAACCTCGTTACAGTTGATAAGCACGAGGTAGACTCAAATTAAGCAGGAAGCAAACAATAGACAGGGTAATAAAATTGCAAGAGCTTTGCAACCGTCCCATTTAGAATCAGAATCTAAACGAGCCTTACCAGTTATGTATCCATGGGCAAAAGATTTAGCAGTTAATGTAATGTAAAGCTCCAGCGCACATGTAGATCTTGCAAGAGCTGGAGAGCATACCAAAATACTTTTTACTCTGAAGAAGGGCACAGTTTATAACCATCATTGGATGGGGATCCCAAAGTTCCGAGCAGAAATTTCCAGTTAGGAGGTTAACAGAATCGGCTCAAGCCAGACCAATACGGTGAAGTGGAAGATAAAAGTTCTACTTGATCCGTCAACACCTCAGGCTTTAAGATCACAAAACATTGAGCATATAGAGAGAATGGACAATATTAACACTATATAGCATCTTTTTCAGGTAAAGAATCCCCTGATGCAAGCTCCTCATCCTCGAGCTCATCCTCATCATCATCTGTTGGTGCAGGTTGACCATTAAGGTCCACATTAACACCATTGACTTTCCTTACAAACTGTCCCCTCACCCGAGGCCGCCTCTCGGCTAGTCGTTTCCTGTTAACATACCGGATCTTCTTGTCAAAACATCGTTCCTTCCTTTTCTGCCGAAATTTGATCAGGGCTGCCTCTCGCCTGTCCACATTACTAGGTTTTGTCTCCAAACCAGGAGGATTCCCAAAGGAGGGCCATGACTGGGTTGAAGGGCTCTGTCCAGGCTGCAAGCAAATGTTTACTGGGTAATATGGGAAAGAAGCCATTCCATTCATATGAGAGCAATGAGGAAGATGATAGGTAGCGGCATGATGATTTTGCAGGTCATGGATGTTCCTTTGGTACATTTGTGCAGTAGGCACTATAACTTGATTAACAACTCCTGACATATAATAGGGATATGCGCTCTGTGGATCCATTCCTGAAATATCAAGATGTTCATTTCTTGGGGGAACATGCATATGTGGAGCCTTTTCTCCTGCATGATTATTATGCAGGTGTAAATAATCAGCTGACCCAGGAGACGTACAAGATCTCTCCAGAGAAAGGGAATCAGGGATACTGCTACTGCTTGGGAAATCATCTCCTTGGGATGATTTCTCCCATGCTTCTCCATTTTCATGCACCCGAGGACTACAAGCAGCCTGCTCAGGCGGTGCATGTACTCTCTCATCAAATCTCACACTCTGAGGTTTGTTGCCTTCAGCATGAGGAGTGGGTAGTGTATTATTCTTGGCAATACTTGATTTCACATATGTGAAGAAGGCTGATGATTCCCCAATCTTCAATTCACTTTTCTTAGGACCGGGAAGCAATTGTCCTGACACAGAATTTTACATGGAAACAGATTCAAAATAAAGAAATGTACAGTAGGACGGTTAAAAAAACTTGCTGATGAAAGCATGAACACTCAAAGTTTTGAAGACCAGTCACATCTTTATTTACTTATCAAGAATCTAATGTAATCCAGTCATGTATAGAGAAGAACAATGGACTGGTTCAGATTCTTTAGGATTATTGCTTCTAAAAAATTCATTTTATATTACATGAAATGCGAGTCAATTAGATTATCAACTTGAAAAGATGCACAAAAAGGAAAGAGGCAGAGCAGCCCCCACTCCATAATCCAAGGGAGCTAAGATATCTCTATATTTATTATATACCAGTAGCAAAGAGTGGTCACCTGTTTTCCGATCAGTGATGCAAGGTACATCAGGATCGCAATCGCGAGCATCATGAAACATAGGTTCAGAAGCAACCACAGATTCACTAGGAGCAGAAAGAGCAGCCGCAGCAGCAGCAGCAGCAGCGGCAGAAGCAATAGACTGGCAAGTTAAGAGATAAAAAAGCATCAGTTTAGATACTGTTGTCTGTAGAGAACATAGCCACATTTTGACTTATATTTGAACAGATAACATCTTGATCTCATCTGTAGGAAAAACTTCAGGTCTTCATGCAATATACCTCATTTATTTGAGGTGTGGATAATCCATCAGGGTTGGTATTCCTCTTAGACCTATCATCAGTGTCATCTGAGAAAAGTGTTGTGCTAGTCGTATGTGCATCACTATGGTCTGATGCTACCAGATCAATTTCATAGTTCAAAATGTTCTTCTCAGCCAATCCAAGCTGCCAAAGTTACATGCAAATGAATGCACATGCATTGTTTAAATAATTATGTAGAAATATATTAAATAAATGAAGAGACTTTACAGAAAGACTGACCATGCACCTCCTCCTCCACATGTGGGTCCACAAGTTCAATAATTCATTGGTCCGTAATGGCTTGACAAGATAGTCTGCTGCTCCTAATCGCAAGCACTTGACAACAATTGAGACCTCATCCTGTGCCGACATCACTTGTTGAAGGCAAAAGAAATTCATGGTTGTGAATATTGCTGAATTAACATAAGCGAAAAAGATAAGGGGAAATCAAGAGAGCAACATAATATTCCTGCCTTTTTTGCAGACATCTCTTCACATCCTCTAGTAACATGAGACACGATAGATGATGGCAGTTTGCAACTTGAGTAAAAGTGTAATTGACAGATAAATAACTATAATTCATGGCAGTTACACTTACCATGTGCATAATCTTTTCAGGATGAGAGGATGATCAACAATAGAAAAAAGGGAGCTTACTGATCACAGGAATACGGCGTAGTTCTTTATCACGTGCAATGTACTTCAGCATCTTCATGCCTTTGGACATAGGAATATCAACTTCAGCTAGGATAATATCAATATCTGGTCCCTCAGCATTCAGGGCGTCGATTACCTGCCTTGCTGATCTTACTGAGGTCACTGGAGGGCAAATGAATACAAAATCATGACAAAGTGAGTGCTATATTTGACTGATATAATACCATAAATGAGTAGACTTAGAGAAATTTTACCAGTACAAGAGATCAACAGAAAGCCTTCAAATGTTATAGAGTGTGGTGTAGAGAAAATTACATTCCATGTATTTCATAATTTATAATAAGAGTGAAATCTAAAAAAAATGAAAATTAATTAGCAAGCTGGTATATATATTTATAACTTCGGATTAAAGATTATCATTCAAACCAAATGGTTCAACCTTTCATGTCAATTTTGAGTAACTCACCCGTAACATAGTTATTGCAATAATCTTTCAATTCAAAATAGCATGACTCAGTGTGGAAAGATTGAATACTTTATGCATCTAAATGATCCCATACAAAAATCTTGAACAAGCAAAAGCAGTTCCAGGCTTCACTTGCAAACCATACATGGATCAGGTATCTATATAGTCAATAATTGCCCATGATAGAAACAAAAGACAGGGAATTTCCAGTAGATAAAAATAAGGAAATGGGATAATAACAAAACAAAATCAAGACAACAAATTATTATTATACCCTGATAAGAACATTTCAAAAGAAGCGTAAGGACCTCTTCCAAGCTCTTTTCGTTGTTATCACACAACAAAATTCTCACTTTGCTCCTATCAATAAAACCATCACCTCCACACTTAGGGTTGGGATTGGCTTCACAACCTCCTCCAGCGCCACCAGATCCCCCACTACTTCTTCCCCCTCCTTCCATGCAATCTCCAACTTCATTGTTCAAGTTCAACTCTAAACACTCCATAGCGTCAAAAGGAGAGTTGATAGATACTCAGAAGAGAATCAGAAAAGATAAGAGTCTTCTCCTTCAAAAGATATAAAACTAAAAAAAAAATCACAGTGCTAGAAAATCTTCATCGGGGAAGCAGAACAAAATTCAAATCTAGGATTTGACATTCTGAGCTTCTGATCTGAAGGGACTGTCGGATCTTCCCTTACATCTAAACTCCCCAACATATACGAGGTCAACATACATATCTTTATGAATACCTCAAGCATCCAAAATATGAAAAGGAAAAGCTGAAAAAAAATCTCAGCACTGTAGGACAGCTGACAGTGCGGAAGACCCAAGTCAAGACGAATGTAGTCAAGACATCGTAGAGGACGCAGCAACGGCGAATGTAGTCAAGGCGATAATAGCCGGAGTGGGCTTGAGAAGAAGAAAAGGCCTCGAAAGATATCTACCGCTGCTTTTCCGCAATACAAATAGAATATTGTGAGCTGGATATTGCTAACGTGCACCTAAAAGGCAAGAAGATCTAGTCGGTTGATCATGAGTGATCTGACGGCAATGAACTGATTTTGGTGCGCATTTTGTTTTGAGGTCAGCATAGCAAAACTGGGGACGTGGAGGGTGGGGGACACGAGAGAGAAAAAGTGCAGGATAGCTAGGTAGAGATACAGAGGCGGCCACGTCACCCCACTCGCAGATATTTTTCCGATAAAATATTAACCATTTGAAAGGATACTTTTTCTATCATATGATAAATTATTAATACTTTTTACATTTGATACATCTTATAATTAATGAATTAATGTATTTTTTAAATATTAAATTAGCCCTTATTAATAGATAGTATATTAAAATAATAATAGTATAAATGGGATAATATTTTTCTATAAATTGTATATTTTATATTTATTTTTCTTTCGTGCAAAAAAAATATTTGTTTTCTAAGATTGTTTAATCCATTAGACTTAACTTAATATTTTTTATTTCAATAAACATGGGGAATAAAATATTAAAAATGTTAAAACTATTAAAATCTAAAAATATTAATAAACTTTAAAGACTAATAAATACTAAAAAATATAAATTATTAAAAACTAAAAAATAATAGATAAACACTACAGAGATTAGTACACACAAAAAAACTAAATTAATCTAAAATATATTAAATAAATTAAAGATAATTTCTAAACCTTATTAAAATTAAAGAGATTATACATTAATCAAATGTTACATATATATATATATATTTAATAAATTTCTTATAGGAATAATAAAAATAAAAAGATATAACCACCATTGGTAAATCTACAAGTTAAGAAATGTAGTAATTGCTTAACTTATTATCTAAGAGGATAAAATAATATATTATATATGCACTAATTGAGTTTTTCCTTTCTTAGTTTTTTCCATTACTTGTCGTTCTAATTGTCATGTATATTTTTCCTATCGAAACACACGAGTCCAGGGGCGCATTTGGTATGTTGTAATTATAATTTAGGAGTTGATATTATTGGAAATCATGTTTAAATTTGGGTTTAAATCTAACGGTTGAAAAATATAGACTTGATTGTAACAATAGGAATAGTTCTCATGGACACGATTGTGACAATAGGAGTAGTTCAGGTAAATTAGTTATTTTTCTCATTTGAATAAGTCAATTCTGAATAATATTAAATTTAATAGAGTAATATAAATAATTTGGAAATTTAGGTTGATGTGCGATTTTTCTGATACTTTGATGCGAAAAAGTTAGTTTACCCATTCTTCAACTCAATTCTTGGGTTACAGCCCACATTTATAGTGCATTCCATAAATTATTCAAACATGATATCATATCACTTCAATTATGGAAGAAAAACAGTATGTAGAGGTTCTTGGCTTTCCAGGTTGACTCCTAGCGTTTTAAGGGCGATTGTTGGTAAAAAAATTTAGCAATTCAAGATGGTGAAAGGAAGTAAAAAAGTTAACTGCTAAGGAAATGTTCTATACTTTTGTCACAATCAATTTTTTCTTTCTCATCTATATCCCGAACCCTTATTTTGGAAGTATTTTTCATTTAACACATTTAGGCAGTACTTTTGTGACAATTTCTCATCTAGATCCCGGACTCTTATTTTGGAAGTATTTTTCATTTAACACATTTAGACAATTTGGAGGCCATTCTCGTTACCCACCTTCGAGATCATTCACGTTCTAATTACTATTTAATAAGCTATCTTAATTCCTCTTGCTTCAAAAATTAAGCTAATATTTGTAAATGGTCAAATTCAACAATTATTCCTCCTCATCATCTTTTTAATGGTTTTGGATAATAAAAAAAATGGTTGCATAATTATTGAGCAAAAAAAATGATTAGATAATTAATATTTAATACTATATTTTTAAAATTAGATTAAAAATCAGAGTTAAATTAAGATTAAAAATTAAATCGAAAGAATAATTAATTTAAAATATGATTATATAAATTGGTCAAAAATAAATTTGATCAAATTCAGAAAAATTAATTTCAATCGTGAATTAATAATGGATAATTATTAAATTATAAATCGAATTGAGTTAAATCAGATTGAATTAGATGAGATCATGTATAAATTTAATTTATTATAATTATCCAAAAAGAAAAAAATTGTATATTTAATCAAAAGTATAAATAAAATAATTGAAAAATATTAATTTTATTCAAATTTGATCAATGACCCAAATTAAACAGGTGATCAAAGAGGAATAAGGGCAATGACATGACAACTATTTTCCACGGAGCAAAATTCAATCTCTAAGCATCATTCCGACCGCCACAAATCATGTGGGGATTGACAGTGAGTGGACCCATAGTTCCCTATAATAGGGCATCTACCCTTTCTTCCCTTCCACACATAAACCACGTATAAAAGTAACTCTCTCCACTTGATTGTAAAAGATCTACCATTTTAAGCTTTAAATGATCGTATACATGTGAGAGTCGATTAGGATTATGCTAGAGCTAAATTTTAAGTGTTAAACTTGAGTTATAAATAAATCAATATTAAGGAATTTATTTATAATTTTAGGAAAATTAAGAACTCAAATACAAATAAGAAAAAATAGGAGACCCAAATTAAATAAATGAAAATATAATGATTTAAAGAAAAGGTTTATAAATTTTTGGGATCAAAATAGAGAGAAGAATAAGTTTAAGGATTTAAATGTAATTCTTGAAAAGTTTAGAGACATAAATACAAATATTAGGACATACATGTAATAAGAAAAAGTTTTATAATAACTTTATAAATAGAAATAAATTATGGGTGAGTAGTATATTAAAAATTTTATAAATAGTCAAATCAAAAAATAAATGGTAAAACGATAATTATAAAAAAAATTAAAAAAAATCATATAAGAATATAATGACGTACAAATAAGCACGCACTCACTTGTTCAAATAAGTAAGTCATATTTGAGTGGGGATTTTAGCCTTGCATCCTATTAAAGTGATTAAATTATTTACTTATTATTTTTATAAACTATTTGACGTGTATACTTATAAAAGATCTTTTATAAATATAAAGAAATAATCACAATATTTAAGAAAAATGGGTATAACCCAATATTTAAGAAAGGGTGTTATGTTACATTGGATTTAAGCTTGAAAAATAAATTTTGAATTAGGAGTGAAACAAATAAATAGTAATTTTAGGTCTTAAATATAAGTAAATGTATCTAGAAAATAAAATAAATTAGAAAGTCAATCGAACCAATCTCAAACCGATCAAAATATTTGATTGAACCGCCAAAAACTAGTTGAACCGAGTAGATTCAATTAATCAATGCTACTGGGCAAGTGATCACGTGCATGACACATGAATAGTCTTGATATTTGGATAAGAAGGAATATCATACCTCGATTTGGTTCACCAATCGAATATGTAGATAGTCCGTTGCATTCTTCCTATTTTACAACGATTGGTACCTTATCATTTTAAATCCGATTAAAACTTAGGGATCAAAGTAAAACTTATTCAAATCTTTTTAGAATATTCTTTTGAAACCATAAAATAATTTAATAAACAATACCATGACTAAGTACTAAATGAAAAATGTAAATTTGGTTTGTTATGATTATCCATAACCTATTTTCTACATTTTAGTTACCTAAAATAGGTATTGAAGGAAAGTGAGTTCACACATTATTGAGTATGATTGGTTGACATAGTGACTTAATATTCACAATTTAACACATACTCTAAAACACTTATAATTGATATTTTAAGAAATATTTCATAAGTTTAAACAACGAAATGAGTTTAAAATTTTAATACATGGAGTTTGTATTTAACAAGTATACAATCCATCCATTTCATAATGAATATACCTTTCACAAGGTTTATAGTAAAAATGGTTTAATATTTTAATTCATGGGACTTGTATTGTAAAAGTATACAACACATCATATATATTTTCCATAATAGAAAAGATTAGACATTCGCATAACATCTGTCTTATTTGTTCCATTTGTTAATCGGATCGACTTTACTAATTAGCTTGATTCGAAGTTACAACCTCGATAACACATCTGATTGGATAACTATGTTCATCTAAGTCTATCTATGTGAGCACATAAAGATATTAGATATTTCACTTTTACCAAATTTAATACGAATAGAACTCCCAAAGGCCTCAATTTAATGACGCATGGATAATTTCATTTGTACTAATACCAAAACCAATTTGCATCACAATTGGTAAAATCCTAGTTACAATGTGGGCATTTGAGGTCAATTTAGGCTAATTATCTAAAATAAAATCAATTTCCCTTTATATTCATTTTGAAATATAGTGAAGTTGTTAGTAATAATTTTATATTTTATTTGTTACATAATTTATTTTTTATAAAAAATAAATATATTATTAACTTTTACAATTTTAATATTATATATGATATAGAAAAAAAATATTTTTTCCTATAAAAATGTATTCACTAAACTTTAAAACACAGTTGGTTAAGTGATCTCCCACTCTCTCAAATAACGAAAGTTTCCTATAATAGAATGATCCAATTAACTAAAAACTTGGATAGAAAGTTTGAGAGATAGTTAATTTCCTTAACATATGGTTGCAAGTACAACAAAATCTTCTCTATACTTAACTACTTTGGTTCATGTTTGCGTTGAAATTATCAAAATTATAAAATTTAATAAAATTAGTTTTACTATTATTATCTAATAAAAATTGAAATTGCTTATATAAAGAAATATAAAATTGAAAGTTTATAACTAATTAAATAAATATTTTTTCTATAAAAAAGTCAAATTATATTTTTTAAATAATGTTCCCTCCAAGGAGGTCCGATAGGGTAAATGGACTGACAAGCCCACTTTCAACCACATGCACTTAACATTGTGTGTCTATCCAATCCGACCCCATATTTTCTGTGTTACTTGCTCTTTGGTTTTCGCACATCCTTACATTTGCACCTAAATCGGCAAACAAAGCACGAGAAAAGGTATTCTGAAAAGTTTATCGTGGGCCTGGCCCGATGGAAGGACGCCCATACCCGTTAATGTATATCGTGCCTATAAAAAAATTTACTACTATTTTTATTAGATTAATTATTTTTTATATTAAAAGGTAAAAACATTAAAAGGGTACCATCAATAAAATATTACTGTGTTATATAAAATGCTTTGATATTGATGGTCAAAAGCGTATCTTTTCCAAATCCAAAAGCCAAAATGTTACTAATATGGAATGGAATAGCTCTTATAACAGCTGGGTTCGAGCGGTTGCCCATGTAACCATCGGCCTAGGGTTGGTCCGACCGGTCCGGTGGGTAGACCTAACATTTTTGCCATACTTAAATACATCATTTTATAAAATTGTAAGATAGGATAATGTAAAATAATAACGTCCTATATGTCTAATTTAACATACCTTTCTCTTTGGAGCCCTTAAAAGTTAATAATCATTAAGACATGGGCATATGTCAACTATATCAGCAGATACCAATTTATATGATGGTATGGACCAACTAAGCAACTACCCAATTGTTATTTATTTTACATTTTATTAAATATGATTTTTATAGAATTTCCAAAAGACCCTTTTAAATTTTGTTCATAAATTAGATTTTTGAGAGATTTAAATATATAAAAATAATAATTAAATTAATGTGTACGGAGATGTAATTAAGATTCACGGTAATTAAATTATAACTAAATCTATGTAATGTACATAATTTTAAAATGCTAGATTTAATGTTCAACCATAACACTATTTTAAAAATATTCATTGGGGGCGGATGGCAGCATTGTGATATTATACATTAAATGACCATACTAATGATGCCAGGTAGCCCATAAATATGGTGGTTTGGGCACAGGAGACACAGCTGACAATTGTCGGCCACCCCATTCATAATCTCCACTTTATTTGAAAATTAATCTCAATATGAGCCATGTGACTCAATATATGGCTTTGGATTTATTTCCATTTATCATATTGCATTTATGATTCATAGCCTTTATTTCATTTGAAGTGAATGTGAATACAATTATTGGAAAGAATTGGGCATAAGCCCCTTGATCAAAACCCCTTGATGAAGTGGGTTGAAGAACCCTAATATATAAAAGAAATATGAAGAGATTTTTCCCCATGTTCTAATGTCCCTTAGCCAAAATTAAGTAATTTTATTATTTAGGCTTATTTTAAAAATCACATTTTCATACTTTGGGATCTTTCACTATGATCTATCATATAACCTTCAAGCGGTAACAAATCTAATTATTCAAATCATAACTATCATCTTAGTAAGTAATGTGTTGGATATAAAATTTTCTTCAATAAGTCTATATGTTTATTTTTGGGATATATTGCAATGTCTTCTATGGCTTATTTTTCCATACATGGCAATGTCTTGATTATACTTACATTTTTTTTATAAAATAATAATCTAACTTAATATGTTTAGTTAAGTAGTATACATTTAATTGTTAATAATATGAGTCCTAATTTAACTATCACAAATTAATAAAGTATGAGATATCATTTTTAATTCAATATTCATTATAATTCTATATAATCAAATAATTTCAATAATAACTTATATTCAATTTCAACCGTCCAGTAATTATTCATTATTTAGTTGTCTTCCAATATATTAATGAATAGCATAAGAATATACAAAAATGGGGAGTAATTCATTTAGAGTTTGAACTAGAAATACAACTCATATTCATAAATGCCTTTAAATATATCACAGCCTAACCCGGTCTGTGGATAAAACACTTAAAAATTTATCGTACCACTCCTAATACTAAAGTATGGCGATTCGCAGTATCATAGTAACGATAAAATATAAGGCTAAAAATAAAAATATATAATTCAATTTTCATCCAAAATTTGAGACTTTTATAAATAAAGGGTGACTATTTATAAATTATCATAAAATTATCGAGAATAACAATCATTGATAATTAAATATTTTCTTGATTTTTCTTCAAAAATTTTGTCTCAGGGTGTAGCTATTGTGGAACTTTAGTCCGACTCAATGATCATTTAAAATGCTAATATGTGTTATTTGTCTACGGCTATTATATTTTCTTGATAGAGTGAGTTGATAATCAATGAATGATATTACTAACAATTGAGTATTTATGTACTCAATCTTAATATTTACTCAAAATACTAATATAAAATATTTTTCTTAGTATTCGAATGTTTACAAATATTACTTTTCATATAATTATAGTAATGTTTTTCAAAATAATTGTATGATCATAACAATACACATCATAACAAAAATCATGGTTGGTGCTATCATAACACTCACACATACAAGACTTAATCATCTGGATTCCGAGTGATTAGATGCACGAGAGCATAATTCTCAATCATTAATGATAATCATAATACTTGTTTGATGCAGATGCTCATTTATTATACATTCATATATGTAGGCAAGCATATTGTCAACACCTTTACAAATGACATGAACAAGAAACTTCTCATTCTATCACAATTTTCTAAACATAATAGCCATAGACAAATAACACACCTCTCACTAGGTACTTGTTGACCCCAACTAGTCGGCCTCATATGGATGCACCTATCATAATCAATAATATCACATATAAAAAATCAAGTGGTCAACCTCTTAATAGTCTATCCATGCAAATCAATAATTAAATATGACCATATCAGTTCTATACTGAATTCACATACACAAATACCATATGTTTGATAAAAGATAGGTGAGTACATATTTTTGAAGTTACATAAGGTCAATGCCCATCTTTCTTTCAAAATAAAGGGTCTTGATACTTCATTCATAAAGTCTGAAGCCTAAGGTCAATTTTTGAACATTTGTGTCATAGTACACTTTCAAAAATATTGGGCACTAGGCCATTTTCTCAAAATTGTTGGCCTACACCTATTTTTCAAATCACATAGACCGTTAATATGTTTCTGAAAACTTTTTTTAATAAAATTTATCCATGTCATTTTCTAGCTTTTCAAGATATTTTCAAAACAAGCATACACACAAATTTTATAAAGCTATAAAATGCATTTGCTGTTCAATCGGACTCGCCATCAATAAACATACTTATAGTTTTATTTGAAACTTGTTCGTCCCGATGGTTTATTACATTACTCGAGTTCTTTGTAATAATTTCTAATAATATAATTCTACATTTAACACATATACATATATGATTAGCCATGTTCTTTATGGACATTAATAATTGGTCTAAAGGGATATAATTTTAACAAAATTATTGTTTTCCTTCGAACATTCCAAATCATTTATTTGGGTCCTTAAATTCTTCAAATCTTCTTTTTGAGACCCTAAACTTTCCTTAGTATTATTTGGGTCCCCAAATCTTTAAAATTTCTTTTAAGACTTTAACTTCCTATTATTTATCATTTTCCCCTTTAACTTTTCCAAAGTTCCATTTTAGTCCTTGTACTTCTATATTTCATCATTGAAACCTCATATCTTTCCATTGGGTCCCTAAATCTTCCTTAGGTCCCTATTGAGTCCTCAAGAATCCTCATTCCCGAATGAATCCCTTAACTTTTGTCAAAATTATGTTTTGGTCCCTAAGCTTCATAGTCCATCAATCCTTACTTCAAAAATTATGAATGACTGATATCATATATATAAATAAATTCCCTAGGTCATAGTGGTCTTTGTACGACCAAGGTTGGCTAGAATAATACACTTTAGGGTTGGCTTCTAAAGCTTTCTGAAAACTAATAGAAGTCGGTAAAAGGCTAGAAAATCACAAAATTGGTTGGCAACACCAGGGGGTTGGAAAGCTAACCCATTGAGGAATTTATGGGCTCTTAAATCACCTTAAATAGAGGTCCGAGTCTCCTAAAACTGAAGATTTACTAAGCTCGATCATGATTAGGAGCTAATCAATAATTTTATGAATTAATTCGACCACAATACCTACCCTTAATGTGAGAGGCTAGTGGGATTTATTGGTTAGGGCCAAGAGGAGTATGTTAAATGTTTCTTGGATGTGGTTGGCCATCAATGTCATAAAAAATGGCACTAGAATGAAGTGCTTTATTTTTTGTCCGCACGAGCAAGGTTAGTGTTTCATCTCACCGTTGCTAGTAGGGTGTTAGGTAGAGGTGGCATTGAAAATCTAACTCAAGTGAAATTCTAATGACACTTGAACAACTTGATTTAGTAGTCATAACAAAAAGTTATGCTCTCTAGAAGTTGGCTCATTGAAAAACGGAGTAGTTTGGGTTCCAAAGAGAATTGTGTTATAATGTTGTGTGTGTGTGTGGGGGGGGGGGGGGGGTGGTCGACCTTATGTGGGCAACTCCCTAACCTCAAGGATCACCAATTCGGGACCTTATAGCTTGCATGTATTTATTTCCCATTAGAAATTGAACTGCAGGTTTTTTTACTAATATCCATGAGGGAAATCAGGTCAAGGTTGGGCAGAAGTGGTGATGTCACACACTGACCTGATTTATGAGTGACAGTTCATACAACCCACCACATCCACTTGATGTTACAATAGTAGGTACCATCAACAAGGTAAAACAAAAGGGACTAAGATTCATAATACAAATCCATACATCGATTTTTATAGAAATTTGAACTTTTCGTTCATACATAGTCAGCCTAAAACTTTCATACAATACCCCAAAAAATTACAACAATTGATAAGCATATTATAAAAATCTTCATATTCGTTATTTCAAGGTCCTTACCTCAATCGCGTAGATTCTATAGGCGACGTCCTCGCTTATACCACATGAAAGTTGGCTTTCACCTGAAATTGTTTAGGGGAGGGGAGTGAGCTCACATCTTAGTGAATGAGGTACTAACGTTAGACCACTACATGTCTTACGACTTCAGACTTCACATAAAAGTCTAACATGAAGTTTATTCATGATTTTAAATAATTAATTATTTTCATGTTTTATCCGACCCTTAAGACTCCTATCTCGACCCACCCGAAACCGTAAATCACAATAATGTTTGGTCAACTTTATCTCCTCAATTCACATAAAATGATATATATTATGCACATGACAATACATGATGGCAACTCATGGTCCATGCTATGTCTGAAAGACGTGCCACAATTTCGATCGTGTATTATGAGAGTGTGTGAGTCACATGTACTTGACATAATCGACACCACTCGAGTTCATCTCTCATTTGGATGACTTAGCACCCTGAGGTTATGAAATTATTCCACATGTTTCCTTCTCATGCCTATGTACATATATGATTCAATTTCACCAAACTTCTCATCGTAGTGGTATACTTACTAAGACCACACATGTACATCAACTAGGGGTCCCGAGTAATCTGGAAGTAAATATCTTTATCTTCCCTTATTTACCTCTTCCAATATACTCTAGGCATTGACACTACTATGTTATGTGTCCTGTCAAGGCCCCCAACTTCTCTTACCGATATATAATAACACATCAAAACATGATATGATTTGCATACATGCTCTACTCATGTTATCACCGAGTCTAGTTCTCAATCCGACCAACTCGTTGTCTCATATGCATGAAAATCAAACAATGAGCAATATTCATGTGCAATTTAAATAAAAGGAAACTTAGTCTTTTACCAACCAACTCCCTAATTCAGATAATGCTCTACAATAAATAAGCAACATATGTTTTCAATTCATAAACATGAGGAGCTTGGCCCTTAATCTTATGAGCTCTATAATCCAGATGCATGCACTAACATCAATAAGCAACATGCATTTTTAAATTCAAAACACAAGGAGCTTGAACCTTAATTTGACAAACTCTATAATCCAAATGCATGCACTAACTCAATAAGCAACATTATGTTCACAATTCTTAACATGAGGAGCTTGGTCCTTAACTCGCCAACTCCTATCAGCAAATCAATCTTGGGTAGAAGGCCTAAACTCAAATAGTCCTAGCATGCGACTATGGTTTAATAATGGTCTAACGACCTTGTTCTGTTTAGTTATTTTAGAAAATAATATTCTTTAGTGAGCATGCATGCATGTCATTTTTCATTACTTTTTAAATGGTTTTCCAAACTATGCATCATGCATTTTAGTGCATTATAGGAAATTAGTAAAGCACATTCGGTCAGTCCAATTGGACTTGCCGTCACTATACCCACTCACCATTTTTGTAACACCGGAACTAGAGTTAAGCCCTAGTGGACCGAAAATCGAGGATAAATTGGGAATAGAATCCTGAACTAAAAATAAGCACATAAGTCAGGAAATAGGATCCCAAATTAATAATGAGTACAAAAACTGGGAATGGAATCCCGAACCAAGGTTGGAATCTAAAACCAGGAATGAAATCCTAAACTAAAGACAAAACCTAAATCGATAATGGAACCCTGAATTAGGACTGGAACCCGAGTCGTGATTTGAAAGTCAAATCAGATCATAACCCAATGTTAGAAATGGGAAAGGCAAACCGATGCGAGGACTAGGGATCCGATCAAATTAGGGATCATATTCCCAAGCATAAAAATTGAGGTTTTTAGGAAAAGCCGGTTTTTGCCCGAACATGGTCGGGATTATGAATTTAATTACTGAAGGCACCCAAAAGGGAAAAAGGGTAATTTAAATTTCAAAAAAAGAGAAAAATAAGGGAAGTCATGTTTGTTGGATTCGAGTCGGGTCGACCCGACACACCTGACTTATCTGCGAGCCACCGTCCATTGACTGACAAAAATTCTGTTGCACTATCACAAATGTTACTCTAATTCATTTAAATTTTTTATCTAATTGAGTGCTACAAATTATAGAGATCAGCTAGAAACATAGAAAATAGTCTCCTTATGAAGTTAATTACGTTAAATCCTCCTAAATAGATAAAATTTTTGACCCAAAGTAAAAAAACCCCGATCTAAGAAAGCTAATTGAACTCCCAATGCTTGAACGGGAAATTCTCTCTCGTCCAATCACCAAATGGGGGTGATGTTGGTGTCACAATGCTGCTTATGAACTCCTTTAGAGTTATATGACCGAGTCCCGACTTGCAAGTGGCCGAAAAATTCTACACGATGGTCGTTTTGGCCGACCCAGTTTTAGTACAAGAATTTTGCCTGCTGCTGACAGCCTTTCAGAGCCAAATTCGGCCATCTCCAACCACCACTTCAGTGGCCACCGATGCCAAAGTGACCTCTTACCTCCGCTTTACCTCTCCATGGCAAGGGTCGACCTTCCACAAGGGGAAAGTCAGCCGACACGAGACAATTTCCATCGGTGGGTTTGTCGTGTTCAACATGATTGCGCCCAGTGAACGACCAAATTCTCGCAACTCCGATGACCTCTTGGCCAGCCACCAAATAATGTTTTGCTTGGACCTTGGCTACAAAATGCCCAAGCTTCGGGCACCCCTAGTGAGAATTTCTAACAACTCCCTGAGTAGCTCTATTTTGGCCAGTTTTGAAAAATGACCAAATTTGGACGTGGTTGGTCGAGGTAAAGCCCCCACTCCTCCCACGAGCCAATAGTATAATGATGTCATTTTGCAGTGAATTATGAATTCAAATGTTTATTTGATTGAGTTTCAATATTGACTAAAGTGCAATTATGGAAAGTTTGGGAGCCAAATTACAAATATGAGAAAATTTGTGAAAAATGTCACTAAGAGTAGCCTAAGGGGCTTATAGCTGATTATAAAACAAATGGAGATGTCTAAAGTTATTTTCGGGAGTTAAAGGGAAAATCGTAAATTTTAGGTAAAGGAGGGGTGAAATGGTAATTTTGCACAAATAGTGAAAAAATGGTTATTTATACCTAAAGGGAGATCAAATAGTTCATTTTGAACTATAAAGGGAAAATTGTAATTTTGCAAAAATAAATATGTAAAAATGGGTCATTTTGCTAGTGAAGAATTTTGCTCAATTTAAGGACTAAAGTGTAATTAATACATTTTGGGGGCCAAATGTGTTAAATAAGTTGTGAGAACCCAAATGAGAGACTTGGAAAGTCTAGGGTCCAAAATGGGGAATTTTTTATATGTAGGGGCAAAATGGTAATTATGTCCAACTTGAGGAACAAAATGCATAATTTATAAAAGTTGAGTTATCTATGTAGGGACTTAGAAATATTTGGGGTATTTTAGTAAAAAGACCTAATGTGGATTTAATCTATGATTTGAAATGAAATAATATGAAAGGAGGGTAGTAATTCTAATGGTTCATCGTCACGTGAGTTGAGAGAACCAAGCCTGAGGGGCAAAAGCGTAATATTTGAGAAATTACAGGATAAGATTTATAAGTACAAAGTTGATATCTAAACTGACCTTGATTATACAATTTGATTCATTTAGAATGAATACTACAACCGAGCACCTAAGGATTACCCAACTAGATATAGGGGAAATAATAGTTGGGCGAACAAGTTTCGATGAAAACAGTTAGTGAGGAGTAATAATGGCAAGTCCGATTGGACCGACCAAAAGAATTTTATGGTTTTTGAGTTTTGCTGTGAAATACATACTATGCCTTATTTCTAAACAGATATAAGAAGTTCAAAATGACATGGATGCATGCCCTCTAAGGAAATACCCTTTTAAGAAGTTAAGAAACGGGGAAATGGTCATAAGGACGAACATAAATGAACCATAATCGCATGCTAGGACTATGTAATTCGGGTATTGTGCCTGTTATATCTACCGATGGGAGTTGATCGTGTGATGGACCAAACTTCCTATGTTAAATTGAGCTTGCATCATATATGCTAAATCATATCTACACTTGAATGGAGATGGTTAGAATTTAGGACCATACTTGAGAAAAATGGTGATATGTCTGAATATTGCCTATGTATATGTTTTGGAATTCATCTTTGTGAATATTGTATACTGATATTTAGTGGAGGCATTGACAAGACACCTACCGAGATAGCGTTGACGTTAAGGGAAATTGGAAGGTTGGATATGGGGAGATTGAATTATTACTTTAAGATTTCCCGGGACACTCGATTGATGTACGAGTACCATCCCAATTACAATACCATAATGAGAAAATGAGGAATTGAGTCGCATGTGTAAGGGGCTTGTAGAGGGTTGTCAGTGGGATATTGTCATAATGCAGATGATATGTCATCCCAGTGAGAGACAAACCCAAGGGGTATTGGCTGTGGAGAGTACACGTGATGTCCACACTTTCTTAGGACTCGATCGGTATTAAGGCATACCCTTTAGGGGTGAATTAGGCCAAGAGTTGCCCGTGTATGTGGGCCATGAGTGCCTAGTTTGTGATGAGAGTTGCATACCATGAAATATATCTTGTTAGATTATTTGTGGGTAATGAGAGTGGACTCGATAGTAAGATGAGATTTCGGGTACAAGTGGCCTGAGATAGGAGTCTTGAGGGGCTGAATAACATAATGTGAAATGAAGGGTTTTGTAAACCGATAATAAATCTCCATTATAGGAAGTTACATGAGATGTCTAAAGTCGTAAGACATGTAATGGCCCGACGTCAGTACCTCATTCACTAAGCTGTGATCTCACCCCCTCACCTAAACCATTGTAGGTAAAAGATGAAGAATTGCGAGGCATGAGTGGGGGAGCGGCAACGAACAAGCACAACTTGAGGTTGGGCTCTTGAGTTGCGTACGAAGCTTATAATTTAATCCTTATCAACTACTATATCCTCGGGGTTTTTGTGGAACTATTTTGGGTGCTCTATGCTTTAAATAAAAAAAATCAAATTTTAGCTGAAAATAGAAAAGTATTTTAATTCGGAGTCTTAGTCCATCTAGTTTTACTATGGTGAAGGTACCCACCATGGTAACATTGATGGGTTTGTGAGTTGCATGGGACTGTCGACTGATGAATCGGGCCGGGGTGCGATAGCTTTAGTTGTATGTGAGCCCACATTTTCAAAACAATATATTTTGGGAACAAAACATTTTGGGGTGGATGGAAAAATAGGTATAAAATTGATAAGGCCTTCGTTTATTACATAAATCTTCCTTAAGGAATGAAGTATACAACAATCCAAACAAATAGAGTAAAAATCTAACATAAATAGCACTAAGAGAGTACCATGTGAGGTACAACTAATAGATGGTTAGATATCCTAGTGGGTCACATTGTAGAGATCGGTGCCCCCATGGCTCGAGGAGCCATAGATAAGGACATGTGATAAAGCCTATGAGAAAAATGTTTTGGTTAAGGAAACTCATTAATAAGAATATAACTCAACTATATAAAACTAAGACATCCTTTAAGAGACATGAAGTAGCATATCTAAATGGTTAGAACTATTAAGAGGAGATGCTAAGTGTCACATCCTGACCCGATTCTCCGGTCGGACCTACAAACAACCGCCACATCCTCTTGGTCTTACAAGAATGGGTACCACATCACTGTAAACCCGATGGGACATAAGGCTCAAAATAAGAAAAAAACTTATCAATATATCTTTCAAAACATTCATTCAAATAGGAAAATAATCTTGATAAAAGACACTGGGACAAAGCACTAATTGGAGACGTACCTTGTTTTTTCGGCTTCTTAGCACATTATGTTTCCCTTAAAACTCTTATTACTTGAAAAGGGAAATTGAAGGGGATGAGCTTTATAGCCTAGTGAGTAAGATTAGTTGACACCATGATGTCAAGTCCACGAGTCAACACATACTCAAAATGGGTATACTTTTAAAGGTAGTTACATGGTTCATTACAAGGCAATTGAGGTTGTCAAGTATGGGGTTTGTATTCAGTAAATATTTACACATATCCACTTAATCATGAAGGGATAACACATTCTTAGGATATGGGATTCTTTATTGAACAACGCATAAGGTTTATTCCACAAGGATTAAGATGTTGAACAGTTGGAGTTTATATTAGGAAATCGTTCACACATACCCGCTCCATCATGGAGTGATCACACGGTCGTTGAACAAAACTTTCTTCCGTGCTACTTGTGGCCTGGAGCACCTTTACCAGCTACTTATCTGTATAGACCAAGGTCTCCATGACAAACTACATACGTGAGCACCACTACTCAACCCACAAAAAATATCGAGTTTGTCCGCCGTGAGTGACAAGACCTTTACCCCTTCGTAAAGGTTTGGTGCACATAGGACTCCTAGAGCCCTTGACATACTTGACTAGCATTTACTTCCCCTATACCAACCTCGATATCGAGTAGCTCCTAGAATCACCACTACCCCAATGTAAACCCTGCCCTTTTAAGTTAAGGAAAACCAGGAAAAGAACTGGTCAAACTGAATAAGAAAACCGAACTGATTCACAAACCCGATCATTTGGGAATGGGCAATTTGGAAATTTACAGCTCCCAGGTGATCCAAAGGGTTCATAAAACCTTGGAAAAGAACTTTAGGACAAATTGGAAGAGAAAAATCAACTGGTTTAGATGAACCGGATCTAACTGGATTGAACCGGTTTATGAACCAAGTTGGTTCATGAATCGGAACTGCTAGAGAAAGGGAAAACTAGGAAATTTATGGATCCCGAGTGACCCAAAGAGTCCCAAAAATCATGAAAATGGACTTGAGAATGAATTGGTGATGAAAACCAAACCGGTTCAGGTGAACTAGATTGAACCGGTTTGAACCACTATTGAACCAGATTCTAAATTCATTTTTCTAGGTGGCTTAAAAAATTCAAATTTGAGATTTGATGCCACCATTGGATAGAAAATGAATTTAGAAATTTTTAGATTTGAAAAATTCGGTTGAATGCTGGGTGAACTGGCCGATTTAAGCTTTGAACCCGGTTCGGACAGGTTTAGACCGGTCCGGTCTAGTTCAGAACAGTGTCATCTTCTTCCTTTAGATGATAGCACTGTTCACTCGTCGATAAATCGGGCAGCGCCGACAAAGCTAAAAAGTCCCCAACCAGGGTGTTTTAGACAATGAATGACCACCATTAAGGTGCCAATTGGATGACCAAGAAGTCCCCGAGCTTCCTATATAAAGACCCCTCCCCATTCATCCTCTCCACACCTGAAAACTCCATTCTCTCTCAACTACTCCATTTTTCGGTGAAGCTCGAACCAGAGCTTTGACTTGGGAACTTTTGTGAGTGAAACAAGGCGAGGCCGGGTTCTTTAGAACCCATGAGAAGTCAGCTACACACCTGTAGTCTCCGTTTTCTCCGAGGGTTGCCGAAGAAATGCCGACGTGATGAAATAGTGAAGCAGCTCCGGTGGACCGAAGCTGCCCTATTTCGGCCAAGCTAAAATCAGCCAATTCGAGCCCTCCTCAGGCCAAACCAAGCCCTTGCAACACTTTCTCAGCCCTTCCATGGTCGAATTAGGACTGAAAGGTAAGCCAATTTGACTCCCCTCTACAATTTCCGACCGGTGCTAGAGAGAGAACCGATAGAATTTCGATGATGAAATTCGAACTCAATTCGACATCAATTGATGCAATTATTGATTCTAGGATAAACCTCGGGCCGAGAGCTATATGCCCAGGTCGAAAGCTTGGACTGCCGTGCCCCCGATGATGGTGAGTAATTGAAGCTTTCTCTCTCTAAAGTCTATTTTCTGGCGAAGCTCCATTTGAGCTTGTTCCGACATCAAAACATGCTATTCAAAGTGCTATTAAATTGTATGAAGATGTAGGAACTCAATTTTAATTTCAATCTTAACAATTATAAGTGCTTAATCGATCAATTTGATGAAATCAAATTCGGCTGTGTTAGGAAGTTGAAATTGAGGGGAAATTTGGGGATTATCAAAAATTCGATGGGCCAAGATGAAATTTTATAAAATTGAGGGTTAATTGGGCATGATAAAATGTTAGAGGGTCAATTAAGGAATTTTAGAATTTTTGGGGTGAAACTTACCATTTTTGTAAAGGAAGGGCAAAATGGTAATTTTGGAAAAGTTGGGGGGACCCAATTGGAAATTTGGGAAATTAAACCCCTTTTTGTGAATTTGAATAAATTGAGGTTCTAAGATAATTTTTAAAAGTTTTGGGACTCAATTTGAGGAATAACCGGCATTAGGAACTTAAAGTTAAAGAAAAATAACTTTAGTAACCTAATTGCAAATAAATAAAAAGTTTGGTTTTCTCATTCATTTGGAATGAATGAAGGTTATTAGGTTGAGTGATAATGAATAAGGATGTTCATATCGTGTAGGAATACGAAGTACCGGGAATGCTAACAAGGACAAGCTCGCGTGAATACAAGTAACCGATCGAGTAGAATTCACTACATTAACAGGTGAATGGGCTTACTAACGTCATACCAGGTTGGGATGATGAGAACAATTTAAAGTTAAAAACCACTTATCGATTGCGAGTGAGATTTTATATCATACCCGGTTGGGAATGATAAGTACTTCAAAATGAAAACCCACTATTTAGTGGTATTTTAAACATCACAACTTAGAGAAGTGATGTGAAAATCATGTGGAAAATCTATTTACCGGTTGTAAGTAGATCATACCCGGTCAGTATGATAAAACTTTCTTGAAGAAAGTGGAAAACCCGTTCATCGGTTATGAGCGGAGATGTCCTCATACTTGGTTGGTATGATGGACAGTTGAAAATATATTTTTGTCGTAAGTGCTCTCCCCTGACTGTGTGCCAATGCTTAGATGATTTGGTAGACCTTCTTGATAGGAGCTTAAATAGCTCTTATAGGCCGAGGGCCTTAGTTTTGGAACTTCGGGGTTAATATACCCGATTTTGAAAATATTAAATAGTGGGCCATTGGCCAGTGGGTACAAGCCGGAGCTCGTAAACAAACATGAGATATGTGCTATAAAACTTTAATAAATTAATTGTTTAGCCATGGTACCAAGACAAGACCAACATACTCAGTTAACTAGCGGCAGTGCGACATGATAGGTCGACAGACCAGTCAAGATAAACAGTTGCAGGTTGAGTTGAGTGTCGGGGCCGTTGTACTAGTGGCACCACAAATTATATGGCATGATAAAAAAATACTGATTGTGCATGCACTGTGATTATAGGACCATCAAGACGCCCACGAGGGGTAGTGATGCGTTCTAAGGGTCCTGGATGATTTGGAAGGGTAGATCATCGTACAAGGTGACCATGCGAAATTTGGAGTAGCATCAAGCGCATGAGACCGGGGTGGGGACGGGATGAGGTCTCTATCCTCAAATGGACACGGAGAATTGATTTTGGGATTGAGGGTCGTATGTCACGTACATCCACTCATTCTCAGGATAGAAGTGGATGTGCTTCTATCTAGGTGGCCAGTAAAGTCGCTCCAATGCCACAAGTGGATTTAGTGGACGAGTTGGCTTGCGATTGTGTGATTGACCTTCATGATGAAGGATGTGTGTTGGATGATGACACACTGTGATTAATAAGAAATGTTGATGAAAATAGAGATTTGAAATT
The DNA here is from genome assembly GCA_030064425.1 of Trapa bicornis. Lineage (NCBI taxonomy): Eukaryota > Viridiplantae > Streptophyta > Magnoliopsida > Myrtales > Lythraceae > Trapa > Trapa bicornis. The sequence goes on along the minus strand of CM057748.1, from coordinate 10,571,157 downwards.
AAAGGATTTTTGAAAGAAAATAAGGAGTCTGGTACACTACAATACAAATATTTTTTTCCTAAAAGTTAAATTTTAAAAACCCATTCACTAAGTAGTTGTACTCACCTCCTCCCTTATATCCCTTTCAGGTAGACCAAGCAAAACATACCTAAGACCTCCTGTTAGTTACAACTGTAAGAAAGGTATGATTAATTTAAAATTTTATGTAATTTTGATTTGTGCTATTCCAGTAAATGTGCACGTTTAAAGGATGCCTTACTCTTCATGATTTATAAATAAGGGGCAACCCTTAATAAACCGAGAGAGTGGCTGGTTGATCACGGGGATTCGACCAAATCGGGTAGGGGCATGACACCCATACCGAGCGTCTAGTGATCCTGCATCAACAAACACATGCATGCATATTTAATTATAAATTCACTATCTTTATTCTATCAACTCTTATGGGGCGAGGCCCATCTCTAGCTCGATAGAAATTAATGAGCATGAACTGTTGCAAACATAAAACCAATTATCAAATCTTTTATGGTTTGGCTCATAATCCATCATTAAGGTTATTTATGGGACAAGACTCGTTTCCGTTGATCTTGGGCCCACAACAACGAGTGTTATCCAAAACATAGCCTTGGATCCACTTCTTTTGAAAATGACTGCCTTGAGCCCACTTTATCAACATATGTCAAGGGTATTCATGATTCATGCTCAATTCAAGATTCATGCATAGAACATGAATATATATCCCAAAAAGGTTTTAAACGGTGTTCACATGGTCATAGGAATTTATTCGTGAAAAAGGATTTTAATGTCAAATTTAAGAGAAATAACATGTAATCAGTCCAATTGAACTCGATGCTAGAAATCCCACTCACCTTTATCTAGGGACATGTTCGTCCCATAGGGATTCTCGAGTTTTTGCGCTCTTGTTGCACGGAGGTGTATGATATGTTCCCTACACATTATACATGAAGTTTGGTAATTACACTTCAGGTTTGTGATTTGGGTCTTACATATATCATACCGTAATATTCCTAAAATTAAGGTTTTTCTCCTTGGGCCCTATTTCATAATTAAATCTATGTTGGTTACATAGAGGAAAAATCTAAATAATTTTCTAACTTTTATACCTTTCGACTTGAATTCCTATGTTTTGGAGATTCCAAGGGTCAGTCATATGTTGTTCAATTAATTTCTCGATCTAAGGGTATTTTTGTAGATTTGTCACTTCTTTTTCCATTTGGCCAAACACGGCCTTGGGCCTCCCTAATTTCACATGCACCAAACACACCCTTGGACCATTAATTCTATTATGCCAAACATGTCCTTAGGCATTCTTTTTGTAATTTCTTCCAATGCCTCAGGGCAAGATTGCCATTTTAACTATCTTCATATGTTGCTCTTGTCGTCGAGGTCTCATAGATTTTGCTTCATTTCCCCCAAATGATTTCTCTCATCTGATGGTGATTGTGTCGAGCTTCCTTCATTCTCCTCGGCATCGCTAGAGCACTTGGTGTCGCCTAAACTTTCTAGAGTGAGGATCCTCCTTCAAGTTCAGTAACATTCTACTTCCTAGCCTAGGTTGTATTGCCCTTCTCTCTTGATTTTAGGTCGAAGCTCCAATCGGTGATTCCTTCGATTCGTTGGCAGCCACAACATTGACCGGATCTCTCCTTTGTTCCTCCTGCATGCTCTCTCCTCGACTGGTCTTTGAATGAGGACTTCTTCAATGGAGCTGCAAAGTCTTCAGTTTGTCTAACTTTTGCCTTCAATCCCTTGAGCTCCCGATGGTGCTATAATCAATGTCGTTGACCACTCCTTCCTCTAGCGGTGACATTTTCTAGTACCTCCCTTGAGTTCTCGGACTTCTATCATTAGTAATTTTCTTTTCCTACTATCCTTAATTTTGATTTCATTTGATGAAATATTCTATAGGGAGAACTCAGTAAGGATACAAAGGAAACCACAAGAATGACTCTGGAACTTAACTATGGTTAGGTCCTTCTTTAATGAGCGAGCAAGGGATGTATACCCATATATGATAGAGATATGAGGTGGAAACCTTGACAAAATGGTAGCAACATTTGAAATGGAACAAAGTACAAGTTTTGTACCTGACATATTGGATAGGGTTGGTTGGTTAAGACTTAAAAAGTGATAAGTCCCTATAACCCTTGAATGTAGGGAGGATTCCAACATAAGCGTACATTTAGACTCGAAGGGAAAATAGAGCGGATGTGATACACATCACTAGTATAATAATTTTTGTGATAAGGATGGTTACCTTAAGAAAGGATAGAGACTTATTGCCTTACTAGTAGTCGAGCTAGAGGATGAAATTTCTAATATGCAAAAGTGTACATAGAAAAGTGCACAATTCTCACGGGACTGGAGGACTATGGGGACATTCTCTTGGAAAGTATAGAATAATATATGGTATGAAGGTTAGCTCCCCTAAATAAAATTGGAAAGGAACCAAGGGGGAAGGAAGTATCAAAATATACTCAAAAGATTTAACCATAAGTTGGAAATGGTAGATTTACAGTACCATGGGAAAAATGATACGATAGATCATGGTCATAAGGTGTAGAACATTGTGAAACTTCAAGGTAGGAACTGCATGATGAAAGAATAAGAAAGATTCAACCTTGGTACCAACATAATGTGGAGGTACCATTGATAAGAGATTGACTACTACTAAGGAAAGTAACATGGATATGTTACATTCAAGTACGGGTGAACGAAACCAAGCTTAATAGTTGTAGTGAGCGTGCTTGAAGGAAAACAATAATACAAGCTTTGGTAGATATCAGGAAGTGCCTCAGGTAGCATCTCGAGATGGGACATGATGGGGGGAACCCCTATTTTCAGTAAAGGGTGCCAATGGTAGGTTATAGTCTATTGCACAAGGAAGTTAAGGCATGCTAAGACATCTCTACGAGTAAGGCGACAAATCAATTGCAAGGATTATGGATGGTTAATGGAAAAAAAAGGAAACTCTTGGACAAAGTGCATAGACGGGGTCCGCCAAGTATTATTGAAATATATTTTGGTAACACACTACACAAGAGGTGGAGTAAGGAGCATGATGCTCGAGTTACGAATGTTGGAACTAAGGGTTCAAAAGGACTTACCCCAAGAGGAGGGGAGAACCCTATGAGTATCAATATGTGTGAGTAAGGAAACACTAAAAGGCGTATGACTGTAAGAAAGGAGTCTCGACACACTCAACACGGATCAATTTGTGACCTTAATGAGGACAAGATAGGATATGAGAACCTTGTACAAGAGGAATGAAGAATGGATATTACTAATGGACGGAATTAACGCACGTGGAAAGAAAGGCCATGAGTCATAACGAGGAGTGCGACAAGTAGAGTGGATATGACATTTTACCCTTACTAGGTACATGTCATACCAATATAAGAAGCAAAACACATTTTGTAAGAGAATGGTGCTATTATATAGTTGGACAAACAAAGTTGTGTTTTGGAGAAATACATACCAACCCATTTTGGAAAAAATGGGAATCCATTAAGTTTGAGTGGATGAGTATAGTGGTTATAAGAAACAAGTGACCAATAGAATAACTTGGAAGTTTTAATAATGCACCAAAAAAGGGTATGAAAATAGTGAGAAATGTACTTATGCTATGGTGGCAAAAGTGAAGATGAGATGTTGGTTGGTGTGATGTGGTGGCAAAAAAGCTTGTGTTATGTGTCGAGCACCCGAGATTTATTGAAATATTCCATGTCATTATGAAATAAAATATGAAATGGATCCCTAAGACCTCAATGGTCCGAGAACATGTTAAGTATCATTGGAAGAGAACTGTCACCTGTATAGTATTGATAACCAAAGCATGATAATGAGGTATTTAACCAAGGAGTTTACCCGTTAGATGTGATAGTTATTTTGAAATTTTTGAAGGAATCTGTTAGAACTATGGTAATCATGATGGGTCATAGTTTAGATTTGAAGAAGGAAGTAAGAAGGGCGAAATGTCCTGTAAATCTAGAGGGATCTAGGTTGGATTATGGTTCGAATTTTTATTAAAAAATGTAAGGTATCATCCTTAAAATCAGTATACTACTAAGAAAGATCTAGACAAAGTTTTATGAATATATAAGGAGGGTGATTTCATAATCCTCGAAAAGGGTAAAAAAGGGGTGGCACACTAAGCGACACAACCCGTGTGGAAACTCTATAATTACCCAACAAGTTAAGTGTTAAAGATATAGAGAAGTGTTGTGGGTTTATTAGGTTGGAAGGGTACCACTACTTACAAGTCATGGCTTTTAAGTAGACATAGGCCCGACCCCTTATCGGTCCATAATACATTCTCTCACATGGTATCAGAGCCAATGGGCTTGCACCCGTACCCGACTCGAGGCCGGAAACCCGGCTCGTGGTTTGCCTGAGTTGGATGAAAGAGGAAAAAAAATACCCAACTTGAAGCTATTGTGTCCCCCCTCGTCTGAGATCGGAAGGGGAATACCCGGCTCGTAGACAGGTGTTGAGGGTGGGTGTTGAGAACTGCACGTGGCAAGTGTATACACGTTGCACATGAGGGCAGGTGTTGAGAATAAGATCCCACATTGGATAAAATAGAGAAGTGTTATGGATTTATAAGGTTGGAAGGGTTCCACTACTTATAAGTCATAACTTTTAAGTAGACATGGGCCCGACCCCTTATCGATCCATAATACATTCTCTAACATTAAGGTACAAGAGTCATGAAATAAGGAAAAGGAGTGAAACCCCACATAGATAGATGGGACATGGTAAGGAAGGATATGTTAGAAGTAGACTTCAAAATTTTTAATTGCCCTTATGGAAATCGGACATCAACCAGTGATGGGTTGATTGAGAGGATCCACATAAAAGTGAGTACCGTAAAGTTAGGATGAGTGTCTTTGTATTAAAAATTGGTAGATAGGGATATTAATGAGACAATGCCTCAATGAGACCTCATGGCATCTAAAACTTGAGAATTGAAGTAAACAAAAATAGGATCATCCTTTTGTGATAAGGAATGTACCACCGTAACTAGGATGCTACGAGGAAATGTACTTAAGCAAGAATTTCAAGTTGGGAAGATGAAATATAGTCTAGAAGAGGACTTGGATTGCTAGTCTGTGATGGGATGGTTATATCAAAGGGGGGAAGATCAATATTCCCTAACTTGTGACATGATACAAGTCGTTATAATCCATAAGGTGGATTAGACCCTAAGGAAGAATATGAGATGCACAAATGGTGAGTGTAAGAAATGAAAAGAATCAAGTTGGTAACAAAGAAGGTCTTGGGAAAGACCTCCGTCGCTTGTTTATTAGTGTTGTGTGATGTCAACACAAGGAGAAAAAGATGCATTAAAGGAGTAAGCATCTTAGGATTGGTACGATAGTAGACTCGTACAAACAAATACATATTAGGGGAAATTATACTATCAATCCTTAGATCTCTAACAGACAATTGATGAACAAGTACTGAGATGTGAAAATGTTACAATGGGATGAAAAAAAGCGAAAGCACCCATGATGGTTATGTACGAAAGAGTACTTTTTTGGGTAAGTTGCAAGGTTATGCAAATTCCCTAGAGGTTAGTATTATCCAAGGATATTCATGGATACCGGGATATCATCAATGAGGGAGGATACAAATAAAAGAGAGATGTTATGCAATCTAGGACGGTTGAAAAAAGCCACTGATGAAATGCTAGAAGGACTCTTATAGGGAATGAAATGATGTTCCCAAATGATGTATCAAAAAAGGTTACCCCAAGCATAAGATAAATGACGAGGCTAAGTTGAATAATGGGATTGGACAAAAAAAGGGAGGTTTTCATAAGAATGAGAATGGAGGATGGTAAGAATACCTAATGGTATTAAGACTGTATGAATTTGAGGAAATAGGAAGACCAAGTGAGAGAAGAGGTGAAAAATCCTCCTCCACAAGTGATTGAATTTTGAGGAAAAAACTCCTAAAAGGAGGGTAGTGGCTGTAACATCGAAACTTGGGTTAAGCCTAAGTGGACCGGAAATCGAAGTTAAACCATGAAAAAAATCATGAACTGAGAATAAGACCCTAACCCAGGAAATAAGATGACAAATTAAGAATGAGATCCGAAAATGGGAATGGAATCTCGAAACATGGATGGAATCTAAAAATGGGAATGAAATCCCGAACTAGAGACAAAAAGCTAAATCGAGAATGGAACGCCGAACTAGGACTAGAACCCGAGTTGGGATTTGGAAAGCCAAATCATATCATAATTCAATGTTAGAAATGGGAAAGGGAAACTAATGTCGAACTAGGGATTTGATCGGATTAGGGATCGAATTACCAAGTAAAAAAACTGAGGTTCTTTGGAAAAGCCGGTTTCCGCACGAACAATGCTGAAAATTTGAATTTAATTACTAAAGGGATCCCAAAAAGGGAAAATAGTAATTTAAACTTAAAAAACAAAGAGAAAATGAAAACAAAGAGAAAATGAAAGGATATCAAGTTTGTTGGATTCGAGTCGGGTCGACCCGACTTATCCGCGAACCACTGCCCAACAAAGGGAAAAAGCTGCTTATGGAATAGTTTTGATTTATATTATTGGGTTTCAACTTGATAGTGGCCGAAAAATGCCGCATGAGGGCTATTTTGGCTAACCCAGTTTCGAGACAGGAATTCTGCCCACTGTCATCGACATTTCAGGGATAAATTTGGGCACCTCTCGCCACCACTCTGATGGCCATTGGTGCCAAAGTGACCAATTACCTCCCCACTACCACACCATGGCAAGGGCGACCTCCCGCAAGGGTAAAATTGGCCAGCACAAGGCGATTTCCCTGGATGAGTCTGTTGGGTTTAGTCAATTTTAGCCAGTCGATGACCAAATTCTCCCAACTTCGGTGACCTCTTGGCCAACCACTATCACAAAATATTTTGCTTGGAACTTGTGTAAATCCCATTCTTTAAAAGATAAGAAAAACCAAGAAAAGAATAAGATATTTTCATGAGAAAACCAAGCCATTAAATGAACTAAAAATGGTAAAGAAGGGTTAAAATGGGAAATTGGAAAATCACAAGTAACCAAGAAATCATAAAAATCACAGGGAAGAACCAGTAAGTGAATTGGATGAGAAAATTGTACCGGTTCAGGGTGAACCAAACCTAAATCGGATTGAACCGTGATTAACCAATTTAATAATTCATTTTTCTAGGTGGCTTAAAAAGCTCAATTTGAAAAATTGATGCCACCATTTTATAAAAAATAAATTTAGATTAATTTAGAAAATTTTAATTTTTAGAAAATCGGTTGAGTCTGGCCTGAATTAGTCGACTTTCATTTTTGGGTCACTGAACTTGGTCGGACCGGACCGGTCAACGATCCAGCCAGTCAACTGACTGCTGCGAGGTCAGCACCTAGTCAGTACGCGTGTCCAATCAGAGCTCAACAAATATGTGGATCAAATCAATGGAGTAGGAGATACAAATTTTACCCTCCAAAGGATGGAACTCTTTTATTTAAGAGTCAAGTCATAGTAACAAAAGATGAACAATTGAGGAGGGAAATTCTAGAGGAAGTTTATGATTTGATATTTGTAATACATTCGAGTAGTAAAAAGATGAATCGAACACTAAAGCAAGGATATTGGTGGGTAGTAATGATATAGGAAATAACAAAGTATGTAACGATGTGTTTATCATTCCAACCAATTAAGGCAAAACACCAAAAGCTGGTAGGAAAATTACAGAGTTTACAAATTGCCGAATTAAAATGGAAAACAATAGCCATGGAATTTGTTATCTGACTACTTGTGTTTTCATTAGAGCATGATACTATTTGGGTGACCATAGACCGACTTACGAAGTTGACCCATTTTCTACCCATATGAATAACCAACTTAGTGGAGAAACTAGCAAGACTATACATATCCAAAATTGTATGACTACTCGGGGTGCCAATATCGATTATGTCTGACTACAACCATCACTTTACATCATGGTTTGTTGATGGTCTCAACATGGATACACATCCCTTTATGAGAAAAGGTAGTTAGTATTCAAGTACTAAAGGATTAAGAAATTCCAGTTGAAGGAGTTAAACTAGGGGTAGGTCTGATTCCTTTACCTCTTAAAGAGATAGAGATTATACTGGGAATAGGCTGATTGTCAAAATGCCATGATACAATGGATAGTTAAAATACTTCATAAAAGTATAATCAATCACAGAGCACAACACATCGATATTTACACAGTAAGCAAATGATCGAATCCAATTAACTAAGTGCGACCAAATGTTGAGCATCGCATGGTGGAGAGTATAGTCATATTATTTTTATTTAGTAAGTTGCATACGTTAATGGGTTATAGCCAACCACTCAGTGCCATGTGGCAACATGTGGGTACAATTTTATCTTCTCCAATGAACACATGCCAAAAATAGAGGAGATGGGTGACATATTTATGGAATTTTTCTGATTACACTTATCAGCTCCGACACTTTGGAAAATCACCACTAAATTACATAAATCTCACATAGGTGAATTTAGATGAACCTAGGATATTTCATTTATAAAACAAACCTTTATCTCCTTCTCAGTTCATCAAAATTCCACTCTTAAGGTCATCTGCTTAGTTTTCAAGTGAGCCGACTCTTGGGCTTGAGCCTAAGCTAATCCAACCATGAGGGAAGTCCAAACATATTGCTAAAGTTTCATAAAAGCCTTACCTACATGAAGAAACCCACACAAGTGTCTACCGGTGATTGAGGCATCATCAGTATGGCCAAATAGTAGCCACACCTCTTACGTAGAAAACAAAGCACTTGCTTTATTAAAGAATTTCGGTCTTCTCTAATAGATAATTTGATCGGGGAAAGTTCCCAAAGGTCTCCTGTATCTCCTTCTTCCTCTCTTGTCGTTGTGTAGGATAGAAGGTAAGCCACTTTAGCCCTAGTACATTGTTTTTCTTCAGAATTTTCTGCTCAATTTTAAAGGGGTAGTTCTACCATAGTTCTAGATAACTCTAATGGTTGATTAGGGTGGGGCCAAGTCTAGGGAAGTCCCCTAGCTTTCCCTATTGGTGGCCATATCCAACTCGCTATCAATGGAAAGATTCAAGCAAATTGCATGGACTATGCAATTTTTCCATGAAGCTCTAATAAGGAGCTAAACGAGTCCAAATTGCTCCATTCAAAGTTTGGATTGATCCTAGAGTGATTAGGAAGATAATAGGGGAAGTTGTTGGGGCAAATTCAAAGAGGTTAGGATGAAATTTGATGAAAATAAAATGGGGATAATTGTGCAACATTGGTATTATAGGGGACCCAATTACAATTAGAGAGAAATTGGGGACCCAACATATTCATTAAAAGGATTACAAGACTTTGGAATGGGGATTTTGGTTGTCGGGACGTAAGTGAAACATTAAAGTGACGTAGAGTGTGGATGAAGATGACAAAAGGGAAATCTCAAAATGGTATACAGAGATACCGACATAATTTATTTGAGAGATTCAGATTATATATTGATTAATGATATTGTCAAGTTAACAACTGAACATGCACTAGCACGTTAATGAAGGTGAACCTCACCAGGCAAATTGGACGCTACACCTAGTGAGTGGGATTTTGATTTTAGTGTTAGGTCTAATTGGATCGACACATACTTTCTACATATTTTTTAAATATGTGTTGTGTATTATGTGTTTTTATAATTGTTTAAATGAAACTAAAAATAGCATGGAGGCATTTACGCCATATTTTGGAAGTAAGAGACCTCATCCCTTATGAGAACAGAGACCCCATCCCATCCCTAGCCCGGTCTCATGCGCTTGGTGCTACTCCAAATTTTGCACAGATACCTGGAACGACGATTTGCCCTTATACTCACCAAGTCGTCCAGGGCCCTTAGGACACATCACTACCCCTCATGGAAATTTTGATGATCTCGTACTCATAGTGCATGCACAAACAATATTTTCTCATATTGCCATGTAATCTTTGGTGCCACTAGTCCAACGGCCCCGACTCTCAACTCAACTCGCAATTGTTTGTCTTGACTGGTCTATCGACCTGTCATATCGCACTGCCACTAGTTAACTGAGCATGTCCATCCTATCTTAGTAACATGGCAAAACAATTCACTTATTAAGTTTTATGGCACATATATCATGTTCGTTTACGAGTTCCTGCTCGTGCTAGCTGGCCTTGGGCCCAATGTACGAGATTTTCAAAATCGGGCATTTAGCCCCCAAGTTCCAAAATCGAGGCCCTCGGCCTGTCAGACCTATTCGAGCTCCCGTCGAGAAGGTCTCCCAAATAGTTTAAGCATTGGCACACAGTTAGAGGAGAACACTTCCGACAAAATAGGTTTTCACTATCCATTATACCGACCAGTATAAGGACATCTCCATTCATAACTAATGAACGGGTTTTCAACTTCCTTCGAGAAAGTCTCATCATACCAACCGGGTATGATCTACTTACAACCGGCAACTAGTTTTTCCGCAATATTTTCACATCACTTTCTCTAAGTGGTGATAATTAAAATACCACTAAACAGTGGGTTTTTATACTGAGGTACTTATCATCCCCAACTGGGTATGATATATATAATCCCACTCACAACTGATAAGTGGTTTTTAATTTTAAGTTGTGCTCATCATCACAACCGGGTATGATGTTAGTAAAACCACTCAGTCGTTAATGCAGTGAATTCCACTAGACCGGTTCTTTGTATTCACGCGAGCTCGTCCATGCTGGCGTTCCCGGTACTTCGTGTTCCTACACGATATGAACATCCTTGTTCGCTATTACTCGACTTAACAACCTTCATTCATTTCCAATGAATGAGAAAACCCAAACTTTTTAGTTATTTGCAATTAGGTCCCTAAAGTTATTTCTCTTTAACTTTAAGTCCCCAAATGTCGGTTTTTCCTCAAATTGAGTCCTGAAACTTTTAAAATTTATCTTGGTACCTCATTTATTCAATTTCACAAAAAGGGATTTAATTTCCCAAATTTCCAATTTGGTCCCCCAACTTTTCCAAAATCACCATTTTGCCCTTCCTTTACAAAAATGGTAAGTTTTGCCCCAAAAATTCCAAAATTCCTCAATTGGTCCTCCAACATTATTTTCATGCCCAGTTGACCCTCAATTTCATAAAATTACATTTTGGTCCTTTGAATTTCAAAAATCCCCAATTTTCCCTCAATTCCAACTTCTTAACACAGGCAAATTTGATTTCATCAAATTGATCCATCAAACGTTTCCATTTGTTGAAATTGAAGTTGAAATTGAGTTTCTACATGTTCATACGATTCTTTAGCAATGTGAATCACATGTTTTAACGTCGGGACGAGCTCAAACGGAGCTTCACCGGAAAATGAACTATAGAGAGAGAAAGCTTCAATTACTCACCAGTGAAGGCACGGCGGTACGAGCTTTCGATCTGGGCAGATAGCTCTCATCCTAAGGTCCTAGAATCAAGAATCACATCAATTGATGCCGAATTGAGTTAGAATTTCATCATTAAAATTCTATCAGTTCTCTCTCTAGCACCCACCGAAAATTGTAGAGAGTAGCCGAATTGGCTTACCTTTCAGTCCTAATTCGGTCATGGGAGGGCTTGGTGTTGTTTGAGGAGGGCTCAAAATGGCCAATTTTAGCTTGGCCGAAATAGGGCAGCTTCAGTCCGCCGGAGCTGCTTCACTCTTCCATCATGCCGGCGCTTCTCTAGCGATTCTTGGATTGACTAGAGTTTGCTATCAAATAGTTGTCTTCTCCCCGATTCTAAAGAGCCCAACCTCTCCTTCCTAGTTTAAGAAAAATATTCAAGTCGAAGCTCTAGTTTGAGCTTCACCAAGAAATGGAGCAGTAGAGAGAGAGTAGTGTTTAGGTGTGAAATTATTTGTATTAATTCAAATAATTTAATTTAGTTATTAAATTATTGTCATTAATTACAATAAAACTTTTTGACCGAAATTTCGGGTTACAAAAAATGTCATACTTCCCAGGAGGTCACCCATCCTCACACTACTATCGGGCAAACACGCTTAACTTTAGAATTCTTATGGATTCTCATTCACCTTAACCAATTTGGTTTTTTCTCTTTTAATTTGTCTTAAGTTTCTTTTCCAAGGTATAATAAACCCTTTGGATCACCCAGAAGTTCTAAATTTCCAAATTGCTTGTTCCCAAATGATCAGGTTTATAAATTGATTTTCTTACTTGGTTTGACCGGTTCTTTTCTTGGTTTTCCTTAACTCAAAAGTGCGGGGTTTACATATATAGTCTTGATAATGTATTCGAGGAAACGGGCTTTGATACCACTCAAGTTGTCACGCCCTGACCCGGTTTGGTTGGATCCCTATGAGCAACCCACCACTCTCCCGGTTTATTAAGGGTTTTCCCCTTCTTTAAATTGTGAGGAGTAAGTCGTCTTTTATACATGTACCTTTCCTGTAATAACATTAATTAAAACTGAATAATTTAAACTTGCATACCTGTCCTATAGGTTTAGCTAGTGGAAAGTCTGCAGGTAGGTTTTTCCCTCGGTTACCTAAAAAGGGGTAAAGGGAGGGGGTGAGTTAGACAACTTAGTGAATGGATGTTTGAAAATGAGTTTCCATAAAATGATTTTAAATTGGAATATGTGAGACTCCTTATTTCCTTTAACATCATTTCTTCCTTCAATTCCTGGTTATTCAAAACCATAATTCATCATTATCCACAATTGGTGTGTTTAACAATCAACACAAGCCATTCATCATGAAGGGATCACACATTCACAGGGCAGCCCATCCATTGCACTCACTTGTGGCGTCAGAGCGACTTTACAGGCCACCTAGATAGAAGTCCATCCACTTCTACCCTGGAAATGAGTGGATGTTTGCAATATCCGACCCTCAAACCTGAAAAGTACTCCGTGTCCATATGAGGATAGAGACCTCATCCCGACCCCATTCCGGTCTCATGAGCATGAAGCTATGTCGAGTTTTCTTGACTGTTGGCACGACAATCTGCCCTTATCTCCACCATTTTGTCCAGTAGCCCTTAGGACACATCACTACCCCTCTTGGGCATCTTGATGGTCCCGAACCTCAGTGCATGCACAAACAAAGTTTTTCCATAAGCCATTAATCTGTGGTGCCACTAGTCCAACGGCCCCGACCCTCAACTCGACTTGCAGTTGTTTGTCTAGACCGGTCCATTGACCTAGTCTTGTCGCACTACCGCCAATCCATCAAGTATGTCGGTCCTATCTTGGTACCATGGCCAAATCACATCATTCATTAATTAAAAGTTTTCATGGCATAATCATTATGTTTGTTTACGAGTTCTTGATCATGCCAACTGGCCTTGGGCCCACTATACAAGATTTTCAAAACGAGGCATTTTAGCCCTCAAGTTCCAAAATTGAGGCCTCTGGCCTATCTGAGCTATTCGAGCTCTCGTCAAGGTCTCCCAAAATTTTTAAGCATTGTTACACAGTCAAGGGAGAGCACTTCTAACAAAATAAAATTTTCATTTGTCACACCAACCAAGTGTGATGACATCTTCGCTTATAACCGATAAGCGGATTTTGTACTTCCTTCCTCGAAGTTCATTATACCAACCGGGTATGATATATTTACAATCGTTAAGTAGTTTTTCTGCGTATTTCTCACATCACCCTAACCAGGCGTGATGTTAAAATCTCCACTTAGTAGTAGTTTTTCCTTTATGATGTACTAATCATCCCAACCAGGTATGATTTGAAAAATCCTACTCACCCGATAAGTGTAGTGTATTTTCCCCTAAAGTAGCTTTTTGCCTCCACGCGAGCTTATGCTTGTTGGCGTTCTCGGTCCATCGTGTTCCTACATGATATGAACATCCTTGTTCATTAACATTTGGCCTAATAGCCTTCATTCCTCATGAATAAGCAAAATGCCCAAACTTTTAATTATTTGCATTTAGGTCCCTAAGTACTTTTTCTTTAACTTTATGTCCCTAATGCTAATTTTTCCCCAAATTAAGTCACAAAACTTCTAAAATTCACTTTGGGACGTCAATTTATTCAAAATCATCCAAAGAGGTTCTAGTTTCCCAAATTTCAAATTTCGTCCCCAACTTTTTAAAAATTACCATTTTGCCCCTAATTTACAAAAATGGCAATTTGACCCCAAAAATTCCAAAAATCGACCAATTTGTCCTCCAACATCTTTTTCAATTTTGGGAAATTGCACTTTGGTCCCTCAAGTTTTTGAAATCCCCAATTTCCCCAAAAATTTTCCCCCAATTTTCCCCTTTCAAACTAGCTGAATTTGATTTCATCGAATTGATAATTCAATCGGGTTTAATTGTTGAAATTGAAGGTAAAATTGAGTTCCTACACTTTCACATGATTCAATAGAGCCTTGAATCGTGTCATTTGGATCTGAATTGAGCTCAAACGAAGCTTCGTTAGAAAACTGGACCTAGAGTGAAAGCTTTGAAAGCTTACCATCGGGGGTACAGTGGTCCAAGCTTTTGATCAGGGTAGGTAGCTCATGTCCTGAGGTTCCTCCTAGAATTAAGAATTTCATCAATTCATGTTGAATTGAGGGAGAATTTAATCAGTGAAGTTTCGGGGGTTCTCTCTCTAACATTGATTGGAAATTACAAAGGGGAGCCAAATTGGCTTACCTTTCAACTCTAATTCAGTCGTATTTTTAGCTCGGCCGAAATAGGGCAGTTTCGGTCCGCCGGACCTGCTTCACTGTTCGATCATGCCGACGCTTCTCTAGTGATCCTCGGAGCAAATGAAGACTATCGTCAGGTAACTGACTTCTCCTGGAATCTAAAGAACCCAACATCACCTTCTTTGGTTTAGAAAAATGCCCAATTCGAAGCTCTAGTTTGAGTTTCACTTGAAATTGGAGCAATAGAGAGAGAGAGGAGTTATCATGTGTGAGGAGGATGAATGAGGAGGAGCTCTTTATATAGGAAGCTCGGGGACTCCTTGGTCTTCCGATTGGCACCTTTATGGCAATCATTCATTGCTTCATCTTCACCGGTGCGGCTAGATTTTCCAGCGAATGAACAATGTTGTCATCTGAAGGAAGAAGACAACACTGTTCCGAACCGGACTGAACCAGTCCAAACCGGGTTCAATGCTTAAACGGACCGGTTCAGGCTCAATTCGACCGAGTTTTTCAAAATTAAAAATTTCTAAATCCATCTAAAGTAATCCTCTATCCAATGGTGGATTCAATTCTTCAATTTGAATTTTTTAAGCCACCTAGAAAAATGAATTTTGAAATCGGTTCAATAGTGGTTCAAACTAGTTCAAACCGGTTCAATTCAATTTATGTCCAGTTCACCCGATCCGATCTGGTTTTTACTTCCAATTCATCCCAAAGTCCTTTTCCATGACTTTTATGACTCTTTAGGTCACTCAGAATTTGTAAATTTCCCGTTTTTCCCTTTCTCTAATGGTTGAGGTTCGTTAACTGGTTCGGTTTTCTCACCCGGGTTGACCGGTTCTTTCCACGGTTTCCTTGTCTTTAAGGGACGGGGTTTACACATTATCTTTGGTGCCAACGGTCCAATGGCCTCGACACTCAACTTAGGCTTGTAGTTGTTTGCCTGACCGATCCGTCGACCTGGTCTCAACGCACTACCACAAGCTCATCAAGCCTTATCGATCCAGATTTGGTACTGTGGCGAGTCACATACAAACTTGTCGGTTATGAAAGTTTTCATGGCTTTCATCATTATGCTTGTCTACGGGTTCCAACTCATGCCCACAAGCCTTGGGCCCACTTCATGATTTTTTCAAAACTAGGCTTTGGGCCCTATAAGTTCAAAATCGAGGCCTCCGACCTATTAGAACTATCCCAGCTCACATAAGAAAAGTCTCTCAAATATTTTAAGCAGTTGCACACAGCCAGGGGAGATCTTTTCTAGAAAAATGGTTTTAAGCTTAAAATGTACTCATCATCCCAACCGGGCATGATGATGGAAAATCCCACTCATATTGGTTTTTCATTTTCAAAGAGATGTCCATCACCCCAACCAGGCATGATGTTAAAAAGTTTCACTGACAACTGGTAAGTGGTTTTTATCTTTAAATTTGCTCATCACCCCAACTGGGTATAATGTTAAATAACCCAATCACCCGATGAATGTGACATGTTTGTACTAGTCGAACTTCCCGTCCTTGTCATGTTCCCTTACACACGTTCTTGTCCAATATGTCAATACAGGGTTCAGACATACTCATGGGGAAAGGTTTGGCATGAATTTACAATTAGACCCTTATTTTTATCTTATTGCAATTAGGTCCCTAAAGTTTAACATCTTCGACTTTAGGTCCCTAATGCTCAATTATTTTCCATCAAGTCCTCGAGATTTCCAATATCCTTCTCAGGTCCTTAATTTTAAAAAAATCACCAATTGGGACTTAACTTTTTCAAAATTTCCAATTAGTCCCTTAACTTTCCAAAATTACCGATTGGCCCCAATTTTTCAAAAAATGACCAATTGGTCCTTCAAGTTCCTCTACTTTGCCAATTGACCTTCCATTTTTTAAAATTGCACAAAGGTCCATTAATTTTTGAAATCCCCAATTTTTCCCCAAAATTTTCCCCAATTTCACTCATTTGTATTGACCAAATTTGATCTCTTCAAATTGGTCTTTCAAATGGGGTTAATTGTTCCTTTTTATGGTGCTAATCAATTTCTTCACTTCCATATGATCTGACCGAGCTTTGAATTGTTATTTTTGGGTCTGAAACAAGCTCAAATGGAGTTTCGTTGGAAAATAAAGGTAAAGAGAGAAAGTTTCGAGAACTTGCTATCGAAGGTGCGGCGGTCTAAGCTTTCGATTTGGGAAGAAAGCTCTCGTTTACAGGGTTCTTCTATGATCAAGAGCCGCTACAATTTGAATTTGTGTCCTGAGCGGTAGGAATTTGGTTAGTGAAATCTGAGCATTTTCTCTCTCAAGAATTGAACTGTTCTGACAAGGAAGGGCCAAATTGATTTAATAATTCCTTGGGGAGGTTAATTGTAGGCTGTAGAAGCTAGGGGGAGGCTCGGCTTGGTCGGAGGAGGTCAAAATTGGTCCTTCGAGTCCTATGAATTAGCTTCACTGTTTGGACCCGCCGACGCTTCTCTAATGGTCTTCACACATAATGGAGAGTGTCATTAGGTGGCTGACTTCCTCCAGAGTCTATAGGACCCGAATTCACCTTTTGAGTGGAAAGAAGTGTTCAAGTTGGAGCTCTGGTTTGAGCTTCGTCGGGAAATGGAGCACTTCTTCTTATTCTTCGAAGGTTTGAGCTGTGAGGAGTATGAATAAATGGAAGCTCTTTATATAGGGTGCTACGGGACCCTTGGCTCAACCAATTTCCATATTGGTCAAGTTTATCCTCATTAGAAAATGCCATAATCGGAGGAAATATTCTTTCACAGGAAATGGAAGGGGGAATCCTTCCATGAACAGTGATGTCATCCTAAGGAAGAAGATGACAATGTTCGTTGACCGGTCCGATCTAATCGGGTTCGATGATCCAAAAATAAAAATCAGCTTGTTCATGCTCGATTCGACTAGTTTTCTAAAAATAAAAAATTTCTAAATTAATCTAAATTCATTTTCTATCTAATGGTGACCTCAATTTTCCAAATTGATATTTTTAAGCCACCTAGAAAAATGAATTATGGAAGCGGTTCATCACAGTTCAACCCGGTTCGACTCGGTTCAGGTCTAGTTCAGCTTGAACCGATCCAGTTTTCACATCCAATTCATTCATTAGTTCTTCTTCATGGTTTATAGGATTTCTTGGTTACTTGGAATTTTTCAAATCTCTATTTTAACCCTTATTTACCATTTTTGGTTAATTTGTGGGCTTGGTTTTCTCATGAAAGGTGTCGATTTTTTCCTAGTTTTCTTTTATCCGAGAGGATGAGTTTCAAACCAACATTCTTTTAAAGATGAAATCATAAATCCATATATAAGGAAAATAATTCCCATAATTTTCTAAGGAAGAGATGTTACTCATACGTTGAGAAACAAATCATGACTCATATTTTTTAAAATAAAAATAATATCAATAGATAAGATTAGTCAAATAATAAGTTAAATTGTATTTATAAAAATGCAAACCTTAGGGAATGACACTCATGGTTTTCCAAAGGAGGGTTCTTGTCCAAATATTGTGAAGTGAGGTACACCTATAATAATTAAGATAACAAATGAGTCACGTCTCATATATCTTAAAATTTTAAGAAACATGTTATAACTCTTATTGTATGAGAATGAATAAAATCAATTCAAGGATTGGTCCAATAGTAATTTAAGTCTCATGTATAAAACTATTGATCGCATTGCTTACCTTTTAGGTGAACTTAAGGTACATACCTTAAGAGGTAGCAATGGTTTTCTGAGTATACTAGATTTGATTGGAGCAAGAAATGTTGTGGTGTTATTTATTTCTAGTACGTTTGTACCTAGTGTGATGTAGTCGGGTCTAATTTTGTATGACATGCAGATGTCGATAGTTCTATGCTATTATAATAAAACAAATTTATCTATAATTGTTAACGTGACATTTATGTTTCATACAAATTAGTAGCTCGTAAATTAACTTTAAACCATCATTGAAGTAACTATGAACTACAAGTAGATGACAAAATAACTACATTAAATTGTGTGTTAATGTTTGAGAAGATTTTAAAACATTCATAAATCTTCTTGAAAGTTAAAAGTAAATAGTTTTGAATATAAAATTTAAAATTTTAAACAGAAATTAGTTTTGAATATAAAATTTAAAATTTTAAACAGAAATTAGTTTTGAATATAAAATTTAAAATTTTAAACAGAAATTAACTTAAAGCTCAAAATTTGTAAAATTTTAAATAAATATTAATAGAAATATTTTATAATAAACTTTAAAATATATTTTATAAATATTTTAAGTATGTGTTAATTTTATAATATAATATCCGAATGTAACAATAAGTTGGAAGCTCACTTCTCTAATATTTATTTTAGGATATCAAACTAATAATAATTGTGTGAGAAACTAATACTAACTCTTCAGGGTATCAAATTTTAAATTATTAATATTTAGTATAGATATTTCTCAATATTATTAATAAAATATTTTTTATACTTTTATAAAATATTATATTTTAAAACTATTATATGTTAATTTTATTCTAAATTTTAAATAATGTTCATTTTTTACAATGATACATTACATGGAGTTTTTGCCGATGGTCTACTATTCTTTTATGTTTCATTGTTCAAAATGAAAATACGTGGAAGGAACTATACTACATACGTAGTGGGAAGAGTCTGACCCATTTGGAGTCATGTTACTCAGACTCGAGTCACACGGCACCACCAATATTTTTTAAAATTTTATTTTTTATTTATTTAATCAATTAATATTTACAATAAAAATGTCTAATTCTTTCAATTTAGAGTAAATTTATAGGTTCATGCATTTGTATTTCACACAATACATTAGTAATGAAACACGGTGTTATATAGAAAATATTAATATTTTAGAAATAAAATAACAATTTTGGAAGGAGAATGACACTAAAACCATCTCCTTCAAAGATATAAATAATATTGAAATGTCATAGTCAAGTCCTACACGATTAAACTTGGATGTATCCGTTTATTATTAATGTTGATATGACTTCAATTAAATGTCTATAAAGAAAAGTATTGGCATGTCCTGTCGCATAATTTTATATACTTCTTCTACTATAAAAACATTATACCACAAAAAAAAAAAAGATAGGCTAGACAAATATTAAAGATTTAAAAATATTCAAAATTATTTAATTAGATTATGAGCCATTTTTGTGTAAATCTTATAATATTTCTACCAAGAAGAGGATAATGATTCATTGAGCCGACAACCATATGCAAACTTCCAACAAACCATATTAAGCTCCCCAACCGTCTCTTAAATATATTAATAAATATTATTTTTAAATAAATTGTTAATTTTAACGGATATATGAATCAAATTATTTTCTAAAAAACATAAATATTATGTACAAATTTATGCTTGTTTAGAAAAATTGTTTGTACTAAATTTGATAAAAATCTAAAAAATTATGCCCATCAAGTAAAAATGTTAATACTAAATTTGATAAAACGCAAAAAAAAAACATTCTTGTTTAGTTGCTAGATATACTTCTAGTCCGTACAACTAGGCCTGTCATAGACACCGTCCCAATCCACCGGACCCGCTCCATGGGACCCATATGGACCCGTTGGCGACCTCCCTTCCACATCTGGACACGCTCCATAAATCTTTTAAACCTACATTTACCTTTAATTTTTAACAAAATTATTTTAAAGACAAATAATTAAAAAACAATTGCAAGAGAATTGAACATGGGTATTTAGTATGGAAAGGTACTATTCTATCACTACTTCATTGGTTCATTAATATTACTAGTTAAATTTAAATAATAAATAACTCCAACTAAATTTATTTTAAAAAATAGTAACATTTGTCAAAAAAATGGACTCATTCACGCAAGTCTCCATCTATTTTTTGAAGATCTTAATTATTTTTTAAAATAGATTTAATACCATTTATTTATTATTTAGGGTTGATAGTAACATGTGTAATTGCTTTTTAATTATTTATATCTTATATATACATTTCAATTGTTCAACTAAATTTATTATAAAAAATAATTAAACTTCTCAAAAAATTGGATTCCTCCCAAGTACACTTGGTCATGGTGAGGGTGAGGTTGACGGTTGGTCGAGTCAAAATTTTATTATTATTTAAAATAAATTTAAGTTAAATTACTTTTTATTTAAAGTAAATTAATAATATTAATATTGTCACACAATATACATAAGATTAAACAATTAGAGAACTTCCCTAAATGATAATAGTAGATATCACACTAATATATTAATATAAAATTACAAAACTTAAATTTTAAAATAAAATAATATTAATAATATTTTTTAAAATATGACCAACAAATAATTATCATTAACTATATTGGTTAATATATATTATAGATTGTTTATTAAATGATGGAAGATTTAAATTTTCTTTTTAACATGACATGGTTGGAGTGATTGAGGTTTTACTGGTGAGTAAAATATTGATAATAAATATTTAATGTGCTCAATTCATTATTTATTCAAAATTTAATATATAATTTTGAATATTTTTTTTTATATATTCACTATTAATTCTTTTCTATAGATAAGGTAGATAATAACTAAAAAATTCTTATATTGCTTATATAATTTGTTTTCTTAATTATGTAGATATCAAACCATTAAAAATTGTGATCATTTGACATTAATTATTACTTTTCTAATAAGTATAAACTACAATTAACGGTCTACTACAATTAACAAAATATTAAATTATTTCTATAATTTCAAGATCTTGAATGTACGGGAGCTCAAATAATTATTCTTATTATTTATTCTATTATGGTTTTAGTAACCATATAACCTTGAGACAGTAAGGCGTTTATGGTCTCTATAATTTCACATTTTTGGTGTTCTAGAATATAACTTCCCTTATTTTATCGTATCTCTTTGACATTATTACTACCCTTTATTATGCATATAATAATTATAAATATTAAATATAAAAAATAATATTTAACTTACTATCTAGCAAATCTTATATATTTATATCATATACTATCAACTTTACATTATCCATTTCAAATCTTAATAGTACTTATGGAGTATGATCTCATTTCATAATTAATAATACAATAATTTTATTATTTAAACTTATTTTTTTATATGTTCAATCTCATCTACTATTATTTTTTATTTTTTAAGTAGATTCTTTATAAAATATGATATATTTTTAAAATTTAAAATATTACAAATTATAACATACTTTTATTTTAAATTTCAATATTTACTCTTAAAAATATTTGAATTATTACTTATAAGTTTTTATTTTACTGTTAAAAGGTCAATTATAAGTTGATGTCCTATAAATATAATTTGGGTTAATTCAGATAATATTTAATATATTATATCATAATATTTCTAAAAATTATAATTTTGTTCATAAACTTAGTTTTTAAAATTAATATCTTAAATTTATTATAATTAAATAAGGAAACTCTAAATTTAATAAAATTTTAAATCCCTTACCATTTAAGATCAAAAAATATGATAGTGGTTATCATTTTCGACACATTGGATTCTGGTGCATCTTCATTTGGCTAAATTTCGCAACCCAGCCAAATTTTGAATCTACAATGGACTAAATTTTATTTTATTTTAATATTATATTGGAATTTTTTACTTTATATATTTATAGAAATTTTAATCAATATTATTTTATTTTATTTTAATATTATATTGGAATTTTTTACTTTATATATTTATAGAAATTTAATATTCTATTTTTGACATGCATATACTTTGGCTATCTATTTAATTTGAATCTTTGATTGACTCTTTAATGGAGTGATTACTATAATGTTTCTAATAATTCATGTAAATAGTTTATTTATACGAAATTATCATTTAGTCAAACTATCTATTCTTATGATAATATCCTAATTTAAAAATATTTAGTTTTTAATTCATTTCACTTATAAAAATTATTAAAATGAGGTTCAGTTTTTTTCATGTTCGTTAACCCATTTTTCTATAACATTGTATTTCCTAATATGCTCATGTATAATATACGATGAAGTGGATTATACAAATTTTATAATATTTAGACATTACTCGTATACAAATTTGATACCTATATGAAAGTATATAAAATTAATATTGTGACAATAATAGTTAAATGTCTTATATATATAATTTTAACAAAAAATAATGTTATATTTGATAAATGAATTAGTTTTGTCTAGATAAATATTATAGTAGATTTCAAAATAATTAAAACTATCTTTAAATAAATAGATTATTAATTATATTGTTTTTTTTGTTTAAATCAAATAATATTTCTACTCCAAGAAGAGTGCCATCCTGTCACCCCTCTCTTCCACTGTCCTCTTCCCCTGCCTCTCTATATATATCTCTATCTCTCTCCGTGTATGGGTGCGTGGCTTTCTTAGTTGTGCCTATTATTGCTATACTTAATAATGCCATTAGAGAGCTCTCTGTCCTGTCTCCAAATCCGACCTTCTCTTTTTTCTCTCACACCATAAACTCTATCTCTCTTCATTCTATCTATTACATCTCATCTCCCTGGTTCTTCCTCTATTGCTCCGGAAACTGTAAGTTCTTGTCCTTCTGCTCCAGTTACATGTCTGAAACTGGAAAATATGCCATCTTTGTATTTGACAGGAGGTGCTCTTTTAAATTTGTGCCAGGTGGATGAAAAGTCCCAGTTTGGGATATGGGTGCGCGGTTTTTTTGAATAAGTTTTGCGTCCAATCGCGTTTGTTTGCATAATCTCCTCGTTGATTCCATGAGTTTGAATGAATACCGTCCCAACATTTCAGGACTACTGAAACAACTGGTTCCTCGCAATAATAAAAGATTTGGTATTGGGAATGTTGTCATTATGGATGGATTTGTTCCTCATGTTTTCATGGTACTGCCATTAATAGGAGTTGCAAGGTTCAAATAGATAAGCAGCGGCCAAGCTGCAAGTGGAAGCGTGGAGATCTTTCTAGTGAGAAGGCTCATGTTTCTCTATGATTCTTGGGGTCTGCTGAATCTTATTTTGTTTTTCAGTCCGAATTCCAAAATTTCCAGCTCAAACCATAAGCTAGATCTAGTCATGACTATGAATTGGATTCCATGAATTTCTTTTGCAATGGGATCAATCAACATGGAGAAGAGATGGCTATTTTCACTGATACTGAACTCCCTTGTGTGCTTATTGCTTCTGGCCTCTTCCCTCCACATGGGTCTTATATCTTCACTTTATTCAATCAACGCGATATTCTGGAGAATCCCATCTCATCTCCCATCCAACCAATCAGTATCAAACCCAGAGTTTGCTGAGACAAATGCTTCACAATCTCTCCCTCCCAGTGTACAGATTCCCCGCTTTGCATATTTGGTTTCTGGATCCAAAGGAGATTTGGATCAGCTGTGGAGAACTCTCCGGGCACTTTATCATCCGATGAATCAGTATATTGTGCATTTGGACTTGGAGTCCCCGGAAGAGGAAAGAACGGAGCTAGCATCCAGGGTGGAGAATGATCCAATGTTTTCAAAAGTTGGGAATGTTCATATGGTCACTAAAGCAAACATAGTGACATACAGAGGGCCCACAATGGTTGCCAATACTCTTCACGCATGTGCCATTCTCCTAAAGAAGAGTGAAGAGTGGGATTGGTTCATCAACCTCAGTGCATCTGATTATCCTCTCGTGACCCAAGATGGTTAGTCCAAGTCCAAGTCCTCTATACCGATATTCTATAGTTTCTTTCATTTTTGTAGTATTTAAAGAGATATTGTTTGCTTCCGTAATTATTAGATCTGATGTCTGTATTCTCGGATGTCGATCGGAACCTTAACTTCATCGAGCATACGAGCCAGCTTGGGTGGAAAGAGTAAGCCAGTCAACCCTCTCTTTGCAGTTGATATGTTCATCTTACCAAGAACTGGACATTTTTTTTGTCGTTTCTTGTATTTCCTCACCAAGGAAAAATAGACCAGAATTAAATGAAACATAACTTTTGGTTGGAAAGTTTGACTTTCATGAAAGAAATTACAGTACAATTTTGTTGTCTTTGACAGGGATAAGCGAGCCAAACCTTTGGTTGTGGATCCTGGTTTGTACTCAACAAAAAAATCAGATATATTCTGGGTCTCTCCCAAGAGAGCTTTGCCCACTGCATTTAAACTGTTCACAGGTCAGTTTTACTTATAAATACACATTTTTTACTCTGATTACTGGGCAACTTTTTTCCTCTATAGGACGAAACAAGTGGTTCAAGAGAGGTGTAATGTTTAGACAGCAACTTGGAAAGCATTGTCTCTAGCTTCCATGCATGGATACTTGAGATTGGATTCTTTCTTCATCTAACCATGAAACTGAAGATGTGCTCCTCTTTTGCAGGTTCAGCATGGATGGTCCTCACTCGCTCGTTTGTGGAGTACTGTATCTGGGGCTGGGACAACCTACCTCGCACCCTCCTCATGTACTATACAAACTTCGTCTCATCTCCTGAAGGCTACTTCCAAACCGTCATATGCAATGCCCCTGAGTTTGCTAAGACATCAGTGAACCATGACTTGCACTACATTTCTTGGGGCATTCCTGCAGGGCAGCACCCACGCACCATTACCATTAATGACACTGATATGATGATAGACAGCGGAGCTGCTTTTGCCCGGAAGTTTAAGAGGGATGATGCGGTGCTCGATAGGATCGACAAGGAACTGCTGAGGCGAAAGAAAGGAGGCTTTACTCCAGGAGGCTGGTGTACAGGGAAGCTCGAGTGCTCAGAGGTGGTGAATCCCGAGAAGCTGATATCTGGACCAGGGGCTAAGAGGCTCCATAAGCTAATAGATGGCCTAGTTTTGGCAGCTAGTCATAATCAGTGTAAATAGACTAGTTGAGACATGATATAAGACAAAATTAGCTGTTGCTATAGAATAGACCATTGGTCAGGGAATTGAATATCCCCTTCTAGATTATGATGAAGAGTATGGGCATAATTTGTAGGACTCTCATTTATGCACTATATTGACTTGTCTTAATACATTCATAATATGCTAGTAAGTTAGATCCAAACATGGGAGACATTCAAGCAAAATTTCCATGGTGTCAGAATGGAGGGGAGATTGTAAAGGTAAAATTTCATCTAGTAAGTATGAAAAGAATTTCTACTTCTTCCAATGTGATTGTAGTACAGAGGACCAAGATCTGTTATCTTGTTGAAACCTAAAAACAGCCTACTTCAAGTGCAAAGCTTGCCAGTAGATTTCACCTCAAAAAAATCTATATCTAGAAGTTTTTTCAGCTCCAGACTTTTTTCATTTCACAAGATAAAGCCAAGCTGAGGTAAAAATCAGACCATCTCCAATATTTTTATATTACCAGAAGAATTAGCTGCAACCAAGGTGGATGACTGTCCTCTCCAACAGACAGAAGAAACAAATTGTGCTGTCTTGTCCTTGTTATGGCCAGAATGAAAATCCAAAGCATCAAATTTCAAGGACAGTGCAGGCATAGGAAAAGCTTTGTGATAGACAAAAACCTGCAATAAGAAAAGAAGATTGTAGATGAAAGAGTTGATGCACCAATTGGTCATCTTTTGCCTCACATGAAAAAGGAAACAATGAATGTCATCAATCCCCAAATACCTATATGACCATTTGCCACATCTTCTGTGAATCAAATGTTCTACAATCCTTATATATGAAGCAATAATGCAAATAGATAATTGATTCCAGAATCATAATTTACAGGTAATTACCTCGTTAGTTTCTGATCCTGTCGCAATGTAACCATTTGAAATAGATAACCCAACGAAATTCTGAAAATAAAAGAAGACAAAAAGGAAGTATCGACCGCTCAATAAAGAGATATGTTGAAATCGATACCAAATGAATTAGAACAAGGCAAGTAAAAGTAAGAACTGTTTGTCTAGTGATTGCATAAAAAGGTTTATTATTTCCTACTTCCATGTGGGAAGACATGATTGAATTACTTATTTACTGGAATTCTGTCAGAAAATCCTACCTTCATATTCAGGTGTCCTGAAAATGTCAGGAGAGGAGAATTGAGCACACGAGATTGAGAAATGGACATGTCCCACAGCTTGAGTGTGTTATCAGTTGAAGAAGATACCAGATTCATTGAATCCAAGAACTCCACATAACTAACAGTTTTATTGTGTCCAATTAAAGTGCACAGCGGAAATTTAGAGTTTCGGAGATCATAGTAGTAAATCTTGTGATCAGCTGAGCCAAATGCTATCATCCGACCTGAATCAGGGGCAAACTTAACAGAGCAGATATTGGCCTTTGTTTTGATGGTAGCAATACTAGGAGCCTGAATAACAAACCAAGACAGACAAATAAAGGACTTGGTTACATGTCCAAAATTGAATACTTGTAATGACATAAGCAGAACAAGTGGAGGTAAAATTGCCTGATTGATGCTCCACAACTTAATAGAACCATCATCGCTCCCACTAGCTAGCATCATTGGATCTGCAGTTGAAATGTCGATCGACCAGACACGCTTCTCATGCTCCATCATTTCCATTAGGACTTCATTTCTTCTAACGTCCCACACCTGAAAATCAAAGCTCATTAAGAAGTGTATGAAGTATGATAAAATAGCTTTCCTTGTTTTCATTTCCTTTTTCTGGAAAAAATATGTATATTTTATAGGTTGGTTTCACTGAAAGTGTAATTGCCTGATCGATTTATCTAGACTATTACACATTTTATCTCATGAAAGCATGCAACTCTGTTTGCTCCAAAAGAAACTGAAAAAAATGAAGAGTAGTCTTATTCTGCAAGAGAGAGATATCTTTCTTCTATGAAAAAGAAAAGCCAAATAAATACATTGCCAGAACCAAACTAAGCCAGTGTTCATGCATCTCTTGAGAGCATTTCAAAGAAGACTAAGCAGTTTAACATCTTCTCATTCATGTAAACTAACATAAACCTGACCAATAAAAGAAAAGAAAAACTACCATAATAATATGGCTATTGGGAGAGAGCAAAACCAACCTGCACCACACCTTCAAAGTTACTAGATGCAATCTGGTGCTTTATATAAGGGTTCCACCGTACACAACATATCTTTGACCTACTTGAAATTTCAACAACTGGGTAATGAATATCCCGGTCTTCCTCTAGAACCGTATTGCACTCAAAAACTTTTATCCATTTATTTACACCAGCTGCAGCAAAAAACTCCCCATCCCGATCGAAACTGAGTGAGCACACTAGATTGGTGATATTTAGCAAGTCCCCTTGATGTAATTCAGCTCGGACTTCCAACTTACTGAAGGCAACATATTTACATAATCCTTCAAGAAATGGTTCTATCCACCCACTTTGTCTTCCCTCACCACACTTTCCTTTCATCAATGCATCATTCACAATGTTTGTCTCGGTTATTACAGTAGAGGTGCTACTCTCTAACAGTTGTTCATTATCTTGTCTTTCTAATTGCTTCTTATGCCCATACCTGGTCATAAAGTAGGCTGACTCCAATTTCTCAATGTTCATCAACATACGTGAACCTTCTGAAAACATACCATCTTCACCACCATCGGTGTCATCAAGAGATTCCTTGATATGATCATGTGGAGATCCTATTCGGAATTGCTTTCTCAACCCCATTTTAGTAAAATGACCCTCACCGTTTATATTTTCAGCTGAAGGAAAATCTGTGCATAATTCTCCGTTTTCCCTCTGGAGTGTCTGATGTTTTTTCACTTCTTCAATGTCAGAAGACAAGAGTGAGACTACATCCTGCAACTTATATTCTGCTTCACGTTTTCTACCATGAACCTGTGAAAGGAATTCCAGCAAGAATTCTTGTTCCTCGATCCGCTCCCTAAATTCTCCTCCAACATCTAGGCCTTCAGAATTTCTTCTCAATTGATTGAGGAATTCACTCTGTAATAACTCGCTGTCACATATGGCACATGAGGAAAACAATTTGGAAATTCATGCTTACATTGAAGTTCGTAAATTGATTCATGAACACTTCAATTTTAAAGGTAAAGCAAAGCATAAGGAACTTATTTTCTCAGGCTTCAGATTCAATGCTTCTGATGGACTTCTTAACGACATCTTTTTATGACCATCAGCACCTAATCCACAAGATTATATAGTAACCTTTTTACACATTTCAATTTCATGGCGAAAACTACAACAATAAAAAACCGAGATTTGAAATGAAATATCAAGGGAAAAATTTAACAAAGAAGGCTGAACTAACATTATGAACAAATGATAAGAACCTGGAACATAAATACCTGCCATGATATGAAAAAAGTATCAGCACCAACTAGGCCCAAAATATTAAATTCATAGGGAGAGAAATATTTCTGGCTCCAAAGATAGAAAAAGGAAAACAAATAGATTATATCAAGAACAAAAGATAGAAAAAAATCGACCAAAAAATGTTACAAAAATAGCTTCCCTCTTACCCTTCTCTCAGATTCCAGTTCTCTTGTAGAATATAAATAAAAAAGATGCAAGAAGGAATCACCTGATTATTGGGCGTATATTTGGATCTGGATGGACTAGCAATAAGCAGAGTGAAGCTTCTTTAGGCCACTCCATGAGCAGCTGTGGAGGAAGAACCAGATGCCTCAGATTAGCCATAGTTCGTCTTTTCTCTTCTCTTGAGCTAGGAGGGCAGAATAACTGCACCAAGATAAACAAAAATATTTGTTCAACTTTGCCTCCTCAAGCATAGCATTTTTTGTCTATAAAAACCTCAAAAATAGCTTTACAGTACTTGGCACCAGATTTGTTCTCATGTACTAACCTCAAAGAGGATTACTCCTAGGCAGTAAATATCTGAAGCCAGTGAAGGGGGAGCACCAGCAACCTGTTCAGGACTAGTATACCAACTTGCTTCCAGAAGAAATATATCTTCCACAGGATATGGATATTTCATTCCCATCAACTTCTCCAAGTAACACCAATTTTTCACTGCAACACTTTCATCCTCTACTATATCAAGCCCCGGAAGATCATTCTTTGGATGCTTACTCCTTAAAAAATCTCCACTTAATAATCCATCTTCCAAAATATCAGATCTCATATGTGAGTAAGAAGCAGGCTCAATGAAAGAGACATGGTTTAGGGGAGACAGTGAGAAACAAGATGGCTGCATATTATTCACTACGATTCCTTGAGAATGGGCTGCATTGACGATTTTGGCTATTTGACTAAAAATGTACAAGCACTCAGATTTGTCTATTTTCCGCTCAGGTTTGTCCAACCACATCCTCAAACTAGTATTACTCCCATGCATCCTAATTTTGATGGAAGGCAAAAAAGCACTTTCCCTTGACGTTCAGACCCCAAATCAAATTTTGTATTCCACAGTCCAAACACTGATGCTATAATCAGAATGATGAAACCTCAGCTTCAGGATGGATCCATGACAAGAGTATGATAAGGCCGTGAACATTTTCAGTTCCTTCACTCCATCAAGCAGAGCCAGGAGATCAATCTATAATATATATTCTCAGAAGAACCAGTTGAACACTAGAACCAACACAAAATTCTCTCCAATTTTCGAAAGCAATAAAACAATTCCATGCCAGCCACCAAAAATTGCAGACGATCGCTAGATGTTCAACCTACTTTCAAACTAAATAACTCAGCACCAAGAGGTACATTTCACCTAACCAAAGTAGAAGAGTCTCACCATCCAATGACTAGTGATTGATCATTCTAAAACGGAAAAACCATATACGAAATAAAATCATGCCCTTTCAAATGAAGGGTCTCTACGGAAACATCAGATGATAGAATATTTTCCAGTGAAAACTGCATCAAAGAACACCCCGGAAGAAACGAATTAACTGAGGAACTGAAAAATGAAACCTTTGAGTCAGAGAAAAAATCTCATTATTTGAGCTGCATCCGACCAAAATGGTTGTTTGCATGTGTATTCGAAGCAAGGGTCTCAAACTAAACCGAAGGAAGAACCATGGAAGAAAACGACCCATCAACAAAACACTGGAAAAAGATAAGAAATGGAAACCTTTGAACAAACAAAACTTACTCTTTCAGCTAATCCATGCATCAAACAGAAAAGTGCCTCCAGCTATCTGAAACATTCCTACCACATGGAGTCAATAAACAGTTTAACATTGAGCAAAAAAAAAAAAAAACATTGAACTGATGAATGCTTCCTACCCTCACCCGTTCTGATCTTCCTGGGAGCAAGCAAGCAGATACCCAAACTCCTTACCTATATCATTGTGCAGCTCATGAATAAAGATCACCGCATTCACTGTACATTGATCTCTCAGACCGATATTTTTTCCTGTAGTTCGTTATTTTATTTGTAGTTTAATTTAACAAAGGGGCGGGTATACGTGGCGGGACGGTTGCCTCAAGCCCGACCCTCCAAGCTGGAAAGAGAAACTTTAAAGAATTAGTGGTGAGAGCTAATAAGAAATTAAAGTCAGGTTTATGAGCTCCACCATTTGAGGGCCTAAGTGTTTCCTCATTTTCTATTCCCTCTATAACAAACATTTTATCTTATTTACTTTATTTCTACCATTGTATATACATAAAGAATATGTGAATAAAATGGTGAGCATAAATTTCATACTACGCATTTGTTGCCTATTTATTGTGCTACCTTTATCTACCTTTCCCAAATTCACATGATATAAAGAGTTGTGACACTTCAACTATGGTTCTTCCTGTCATCATCTTCTTCACTTGGCCGAGTGGTCATCTCTTATATTCATCACTTTCAAAATAATAAGAAAACACAATGAGTTATAACTAGTTCACAATTTCTATTCAATTCTTATTTTTTACGTATTTAAATTGTATAACTCAAACTATTAAAAATAATATAAATCATATTATCCATTGAACCTTATTTACTACACCTCCATTTTTATCCATTGAACCTTATTTACTACGCATCCATTTATTATTCATAATACTATGAGTAGATGATTTGGATATATTTAATTTAGAATTTGAAATAGAGTACATAAACATGCTCCTTTAAATATAAGAAAATTAAGAAAAAAAATCGGTCAATTTAAAATAAAAAAACAAGTCGATTAACTAATACAAACTAGTAAATAAATGATAAAATAAGAAATAGGAAAATTTAAAATTACTTAAAAAGTCATAAAAATCATGCAAAATAACTTTTTAACAAATGAGAAAAAAAATTAGATCGGTTTAGGGTAAAATAAACTTGAACTAAATTGAATTATACATAAACTGTATTATAAATTTATTTTTCGTGATGGGTTAAAGTGATCAAATTGAGAAATTGAAGGTACTATTGGATAGGAAATAAATTTAGAAATTTCTACATTTAAGAAAATCGATCAAATCGGGCCTGAATCAGCCGATTTTCTCCATTAACCCGGTCTGACCGAATTGGTCCGGTTCAGAACAGTATTGTTTTATTCATTAGGATGACAACACTATTCATCAATGCAGAAACTTTCATTATCCGGCAAAGGAATATTCACTCCGATCAGTGCATTTTTGGGTGAGAATAAGCTCGACAAAAATGGAATGTGGTCGGGTAGAGGGTTCCTGAGCTACTCTCCATTTATCCTCCATACACCTCAAATCGTCATTCTCTCTCAACTGCTCCATTTTCCGGTGAAACTTGAACCAGAGGTCTGACTTAGACATTTTTCTTAGCCTAAGAAGGCAAGGTCGGGTTCTACAGGACAGCAATCTCCTTTCGACCCAAGGATTGCCGGAGAAGTGTCGGCGGAATCAAATAGTGAAGTAGCTCCGATGGACCAAAGCTGCCCTATTTTGGCCGAGCTGAATTCGGCCAAATTCAGACCTCCTCCAGCAAAACTAAGTCTCCTAAACACTCCCCACGGCCCTCACACGGCCTCAACAGAGCTGAAAGTAAGCCAATTTGGCCTTCCTCCATCATTGCATATCGGGGTTAGAGAGAGAAAATGTTGAATTTCACTGATTAAATTCACCCTTATTTGGACTTCAATTATAGCAATTCTTGATCCTAGAAGTAACCTCAGGATGAGAGCTACCTCCCTAGATCAAGAGCTCAGACCGCCGCATCTCCGACAGTAAGCTTTCGAAGCTTTCTCTCTCTATGAATAGTTTTCCGGCAAAGCTCTGTTTGAGCTTGTTTCGGAATCAAATCATGAAATTCAAAGCTCAATTGAATCCTATGGAAGGTAGGAACTAATCCATACCATCAATTGGAGCAATTAACCCTGATTGAATGGCTAATTTGAAGAAATCAAATTCGGTCAGTATAAAGGGGAGAAATTGGGGGAAATTTTTGGGAAAAATTGAGAATTTCGAAAAATTGAGGGACCTCCATGCAATTTCTCAAAATGGAAGGCCAATTGGCAATGAGAAAGATAATGGGGGACCAATTGATCAATTTTCGAAACATTTGGGGTAAAATTACTATGTTTGGAAAGTATGGGAAAAAATGTAATTTTTGGAAAATTGGGGACCAAATTAGAAATTTGGAAAATTTGAGCCCCTTACACAATTTTGAGTAAATTGAGGATTCAAAAGGGATATTGGAAACATTAGGACTCAATTTGGGGAAAAGTTAGCATTAGGGACCTAAAGTTAAGAAAAATGAACTTGAACCTAAGTGCAATACACCAAGATTTGAGCCTAGTAGCCCATATGTGAGAAAAAGAAGGGTTGTCATGTCGAACCTTTCCTGATAATGATACCCAAACCGTGTAGGGATACTTGGGACCGGAACGGAAGCAAGAGAGCTAGTGGGACTTGGAAAACCGACTAGGGATGAACACGACACAATTATTGGGTTCGTGGGCTTAATTGTACATCATACCCAGTTGGGATGGTGAGCACTTTAGAATTGAAAAACCACTTGTGAGTGGAAATTTTATACATCATGTCGGTTAGGATGATGAACTTACTTTTATGAAAAGAAAACCTACTTACCGATTGCAAGTAGAAATAAATGGACATCATACCCGGTTGGTAGGATGAGTTTCCTTGAGTAAAGGAGAAACCAGCCTACTGATTGTAAGCGGAGATATCATTACACCCGGTTGGTGTGATGAGTTAGAAATTGAAATTTTGTCAGAAGTGTTCTCCCATGACTATATGCCAATGCTTAAAACATTTGGGAGACCTTATTGACGGGAGATAGAACAGCTCAGATAGGCCAGAGCCTCAGTTTTTGAACTCATGGGGCTAAATGCTAGCTTTGGAAAAACACGTGCAGTGGGCCCAAGGCCAATAGGCATGAGAAGAAGCTCATAAACAAATTTGATTAAGAAGAGCCATGAAAATTTCTAATGAAATTGGTTGTGTGATTTCGCCACGATACCAGCCTATGGACTAGCAACAAAGCGTGGTGGTCTGTGTGATTTCGAGCAAAACAAATTTGATTGATAGTGCTCGATGGACTAGCGACAAAGCGTGAGGGTCAGGTCGACAGACCAACCTAGACAAACAGTTGCAGGTCGAGTTGAGCGCCGGGGCTGTTGGACCATTGGCACCAAAGATGATGGCTATATTGTGAAAAACTCTTGTTTGTGCATGCACTTGTGGTACAGGACCATCAAGACACCCTGGGGGGTAGTGATGGGTCCTAAGGGCTATTAGACAACATGGTAGAGATAAGGGCAGTTCGTCGTGCCAACCAGTCTTAAAGCTCTGTAAGCTTCTTGCGCATGAGATTGGGGTGGGATCGGGATGAGCTCTCCGTTCTCATACGGACATGAAGTATGTTGGGTCTGAGGGTCGGACGTCTAGGACATTCACTCAGACTCCAAATAGAAGTCGGGGACTTCTATTAGGGTGGTTGATAAAGATGCTCCAATCCACAAGTGGGTGCAGTCGGCGTAACTGCATCTCGCGAATGTGTATACCCTTCCTGATAAAGGGCATGTGTTGTTTGCTAAACGCCTCCCAAGGCAAGGGGATGGGCCAAGAAAACTAAACACACCCAATATGTAAATGAGAAAAAGGTTTCAAGATTTGAGAATACTTGGAAAAATGAATGGTAAACCTTGGAAAAAGGTTTTGGAAAATAAATTGAATTTGAGGAAATCTTTTTTAAAGGAAATGATAACCTTGACATGGTTTTGATAAATGAACTAAACACATTTTTGAAAACCCACTCCTAACACCCGTTGATTGAGTTGTAGAACTCACCCACTTCTTTTTATCCCTTCAAGTAACCAAGGAAAAACTAAACTTAAAGACCCTCCTGTATTAGAACTGTAAGACAAGTATGTCTTTTTTTAAATATTTAGTTTTGTATAATGCTATTACAGGAAATACCGGAAAAATGACGCCTTACTACTCGCGATTTAAAAAGGGGTGAAACCCTTCATGGACCAAAGGGAGTGGCGGGTTGCTCACGGGAATCCGACCAAACCGGGTCGGGGCGTGACAACTTAAGTGGTACCAGAGCATGTTTCCTCGAATCCATTATCAAGACTATATAATGTAGTAACTGAGAGAAATAAGTTTTAAAATTTACAAATGGCTTCCAAGAGAGTAACCAAGAGAACTAGAGCCAAAGTCACTAACACTGCCCAAAATCCCATCCCTGTAGAAACTTCCAGAAAAGCCTAGACAGGTCCACCTAGACTAAGCTCAGAACATCAAAGGCTGTATGAATACTTCACCCGAGTGTTTGGAAGGCCCAACCTCACTCCCGAGGTGGACACCAATTCCCGAGCTGAGCTTGAGGAAGTATAGTCCCATCCCACTTCTATCAACATCCCTCCTCTAATTGATATCCCCGGATACCTCAAGACCCTTTGTCAATTAGGATGTAAGTCATTCCTAGGGGAGAAGGAAACTGGAGCCGCTATGGATTGGCTGGCCAACATTAAGAAACTTATGGGAATATTTAAGATCCCACCATAAGAGATAGTAATCCTAACAGAATTTTTCCTAGAAGCTAGCGCAAAAAGGTGGTGGGACAACGTCACGAGTCTACATACCACCACACCCACCTGGGAGCAATTTGAGGAGAGGTATTTAGAGGAATACTTAGCTCCACATTTAATAAATGAGAAGAAGTAAGAATTCTTCCGACTCAGACAAGGATCCAACACCATCTTGGAGTACGAGACTAGATTTAATAAGCCAAGGCCTTTTGCTACAAATTTAGCAAGACCGGTAGATATCTGCCAACGGTTTGTGGACAGTCTTAACATGGATATACGAGACTGGATGGAAGTACTAGGATGCCCCATGGATTTGGCTGCCATCATCAGCATGGCCCGCGAATGTGAGAGTATGGTATAGACGAGACACCGCTAGATAGAACAGGCCAGCTGAAAGGAGGAATGAGGCTAGAACAACCGGAGAGGTTAAAAGGAGCCAAGTGGGTAGAGATTGGGGACAAGACTGGGGTTCCTTAGGAGAAATTAAGGTTATCATGCCTAAAGGGAGGCAATTACAACCCCACAAAGGAGAGGCCCCTATTGCCCCAAGTGCCGAAAAAGCCAAGAAGGGTCATGTCGAGCATGCTTCGAATGCGGACAACTTGGACACTTTGCAAAGAGCTGCTTAGCCCTTCATAGAAATACCTAACGAAGTACCCATCAACCAGCTCAAGGGAACCCAAAGGCACTAGACGGGGGGAGGGGGGAGGGGGGGGGTGGGGGACAAGACATAGCCACTACGTCGAGGGTACCAACCAGAGTATACAACCTCACCTAGGAGGAAGCACTGAAGGATCCTAGTACCGTAGCTAGTACTTACCAAAATTCCCTTGGACAAATGTAGCCAAAACCCTGTAATTTGTTATTGTTAAAATAAATGAAAGTTCTATTCCCTACAAAAATAAACTTGTGATGAGATACAAGTAGGAGAAAATCCAAATGATGTACCCACCAAATTTCCAAAGAAAGGGAAACGGGAAGGATGGCATCCAAGAATGTCATGAAGTAGATTTAAGGTTAGATTCCCTCAAGGATGGATGAAAAGGGAATTTTGGGAGAGAAGGGGAAGAATCGTCCCAAGGAAGGAAACCCTGGGGAGGCATACATGTCCCAACTAAGAGGTAATAAAACCAAGTGACGAGGGAT
Source organism: Trapa bicornis (assembly GCA_030064425.1). Classification (NCBI taxonomy): domain Eukaryota; kingdom Viridiplantae; phylum Streptophyta; class Magnoliopsida; order Myrtales; family Lythraceae; genus Trapa; species Trapa bicornis. Next base: position 10,534,475 of record CM057748.1, on the reverse strand, counting down.
GAGGAGATGAACTTGCAAATAAAGTGCATGCTGAGGTGAAAGAACCAAGGGAAGCAAACTAGGAGGACCCAAGGAGTAAGTTAAACCTAAGGAATGGGTAAGTAGGAAGATAACATCAAAAGATGTCATAAGAATGGGTGGAAAGATGTCATGAGAATGGGTGGACTACCCATAATAAGGAAATAAAGGAAAGAACGTCCGAGAAACCTTGGAGAAGTAAGCCCTCCGATTAAGAAGTGGTTAAGGGGAACAACCATTGACATCAAGACTGGTTGTGGTTCACACTTGCTTAATGGAGCCTAAAGAGTGGACGGTTGGGCATAGTATGGAGTACATGAAATAAGACCCGGTGATTGAAAGTTTCTTGAATTGGAAGTAAAGGGATGAACTGGGAAAATTAAGGTCAGTGAAGGATTAAAGGTGGTCGAAAGCTCAAATTCAAAAGGGAGTAAGAATGTGAAGAAAGAAAACCTTCAAGGAATGGTAAGAATATCGAAGGTATAACCTCTAAGATGGAAGTCTCTACTTTGAAGGACATAGTAGAGAATGAAAACAGTAAAAAGGAGAACTCTCCAAACAAAGAAATCAAAACGTAGATCGAAAGGGGTCAACTCAGGATAAGGAATGGTGAAATGGTCATGAGCGAGTAAGAGTGGATGGAAGAAAGGAAAGTCCTCGAGTAAAGGACGCCGTTGGAAATGAGGAAGAACATAAGAGAGGAAGAATTCCAATGTGTCAGTAAGTCATCGAGAAACCCGATGGTTGGAATTGGGGAAAACCAATAAGGAAGTTGGTGAGAAATGAATAGAGATAAGGAAAAATCTACATGATCATGATGTAAAAAATTTAAGGGACAATTAGATAACACTGAAGGTAGTTGGGGAACACTACCGAGTAATAAGAAGGAACAAAGCCACACGACTTCTAAATGGTTGGAAAGGCATGAATCGTTACCGAGGAAAAATGTTCTAGAATCATAATGGACAAATACATTTCTAGAACATGTCATGCTGTAAGGGAAATGTAGGAAAAGTGACTCAAATAAGGCAGAGTCTGTTGGTCAAACCTAAGAACTAGAACCAGAGTCGTAATAAACAAAAGATGGAGAAATGATCAAAATAATATAAGGAGGAGATCGTATAACTTAAAATGCAATATGGTATTACAAGGTAATTCAACCCAAAAATTAAAATATTGATTGTGGAATCGGTCCCCTTGGACCAAGGAAATCGGAAGGGAGGACTGACACCATTGTTGAAAATCCAGGCCAATTTAATAAATAGAGAATAGGGAAGAAGGGTTAACGTGGTAAATTGGGAAATCACAAGTGAAAAAAAATTCACAAAAATTATAAGGAAGAACCGGGAAGTGGAATTGGGGAGAGAACCAGATAGGTTCGAGGTGAACCAGAACCGAACTAGACTTAACCGAGATGAACCATAGTGAACCGGTTCAATAATTCATTTTTCTAGATGGCTTAAAAATGTCAATTTGGGAAATTGGGGCCACCATTAGATAGAAAATGAATTTAGATAAATTTATAAATTTTAGAAAACCGGTCAAATCAGGTTCGAACCAACCGATATTCGAATTCGAGATAGTGAACCCGATAAGATTGGACCGATCAATGGTTAAACTGGTCAGCGAATTGGACCTCCATTGGTAAGATACACAAGCTTTCTCTCTCTACTGTAAATTTTCCAACGAAGCTCCAACGAGGCTTAAAACTCAATCAAATTTGGAAATTCGAAGTGTAGGATGATTGGGGAGAGTTGAAGGAGATGAATTGACGCAAGAATCGTAGAAATTAAGGACTTACAGGCCGCCAGTTGGATGAGGTAAGATCAAAAGGTTCATATGCTTGAATTGGGGGAAGAAGATGAAGTTCAATTTGGCGATTTGGGGGACTTTTATGCAATTTTCAAAATATTGAAGGATCGAATGACAAATTTTTGAAATTGAAGGTGCTTTCATGAAATTCACTCCAATTGAGGACCAATTGGGCAATTTTGGCAAAATAGAGGGCAAATCGAAAATTTTGAAAAGTTGGGGACCAAATTGTAATTTTTTGAAAATAAAGGACTAAAGGGTAAATTTTATAAATTAAGTGCCAATTGGTGAAATTAAAAGAGTTAAGGACCCGAGAAGCATGATTGGAAACCCCAAGGGCTTAATAGAGATTAAAGGGAAATCAGGGACCTAGATGTAATTAAGGCAAAGTACGGGGCCCTATGTAGTCAAAACGTCCTGACACGAACACTCGTGCCATGCAAGAGTGAACTACTTTAGCGCCAATCCCTAAAACCATACCAAGGAGCTATATTCCACCACGACCCCGCCGAAATCACCAGGTGAGTGGGAATCTTTATAACGTCTATTTCGGTTGGAAGTTCGGTTCTTTTGAAAATGATTTTCTTGGAATTAGCCTCCCTAATTAGGTGACTCTGCTTAAAATGTTTGGGAGCTAATTTTGGGGCTTAGGCTCGGTATGCCAGTGGGCCCAAGGTCGATAGATGCAAGTATGGACCCGTCCAGAACTAGTATATGAGGATTGATGCTAAAAGACCCAAATAATGAGAAATTGTGTGTGACAATACCCATCGAGCCAAGTTTGAGTTGTCGAGCTTGTTGGGCTGAATCGCTACTCTACCAAAACTAGGTTGCCGAACCTGTTTGGCCAGTACGCGTGGGTCGAAGCCAAGCCGACAGACTATTGCACTAGAAGGCCAAAGATAAAGGCTATAATTAAAAAGACTGTTGATTGTGCATGCATTGTTATGTTTGAACCATCGGTACACCTGTCATGAGGTAGTGATTGAGTCCAAGGACTGTTGGACGACCTAGAGTGCATAAGGGTGGTATGTCGTTCAGTAAGTCGTGAAGCTTCATACACACGGAGACCAAGGCAGTAGGGGAAATGAGGTATCATCCCACTATGCACACATGGTGAAGTGATCAGGGTTTGAGGGTCGAACTATTGATGTCCACTCAAACTCCAGGTATAGGCAGTGCACCTCTATCAGGGTGGACGATAAAGGTGCTCTGGTCCACAAGTGGAATGGTCGGGGATCGTTCTGCGAATATGTGATCCCTCCTATGATAGGAGGGTGGTTGTTGATCATGTGAAACATATGAATAATGATAAATGAATAATTTAAAGGATAGAGAAATGAAATTAAGTAAACGTTATAGTAGTTTCCCTCACTGAGTATTTCATACTCATTCCCCTCTTTCCCCCTTTTGAGGCTAGCACCCAGATGGAAAGCTCCCGGATGCACTTAGACCCTCAAGGTATGTTTCCTATCCCCAACATAAAGTAAGGGTTTGAACGTAAACATGCCTTTACCTTCCCTATCTCATTCGGGTAGGAATATCCATATAATGCGGGAAAGGGTGGCGGGTTGATCACGGACCCCGATCAAACCGGGTCGGGGCGTGACAATTTCAGTGGTATCAAAGCATAACTTTTCTAATAAGTTTTCCCCTAACCAAGCGTAGGCGCTGGAAGCGAAGCGCGCCAAAGAGCAAGCTCCGGGGAGAAAGGACCCGAAGCGCGCCAAAGAGCAAGCGGAGGCTCGAAAGCCGGAGCACGCTAGTGCGCGCGTATAGAGTCCGCTTCGTTCGCGTCTGCACTCTACGTTTTCTCGAGAGCGTCTGCGCTCATACTACGTTTTCTCGTTCGTTAGCGTGCTTTCATATAGAGTCCGCTTGCTTGCTGCTCTGGCTTTCGAGTGTACGCTTGCTCTCTGGCAAGCGGAGGTCCGGAGAGGAATGATCGACCCGTAGCGAGCCAAAGAGCAAGCAGAGGCTCGAAAGAGCGCGCTAGTGCGCGCGTATAGAGTCCGCATTGCTTGCTGCGTAGGCTTTCTATTCTATTAGAGCCTACGCTTGCTCTCGTGCGTGCGTAGGGTCCTTCCTCCACGTAGCTTGCCAGAGAGCAAGCGTACGCTTTCGAGCCCTAGCTTGCTGCTCCGGCTTTCGAGCCTCCGCTTGCTCTCTGGCTCGCTTCGCTTCCAACGCCTCCTTTTGCTGGGGAGACCCTACACGCGCTAGCAAACTACGAAAACAACAAGACGCGCGCGGAGGCTTTCAGCACCTACGCTTGCTTGCTCGCTCTGGCTTTCTCGCCTCCGCTTGTTGGGGAGCGAGAAAACGGAGAGTGCAGACGCTCTCGAGAAAATGTAGTATGAGCGCAGACGTGAATGAGAAAACGTAGAGCGTAGACGCGAACGAGAAAATGGAGCGCGCTTCGGCTTAAGAGCCTCCGCTTGCTCTTTGGCGCACTTCGGTCCTTTCGGACCGGAGCTTGCTCTTTGGCGCGCTTCATCCTTCGGACCCTACACTTGCTGGGGAGGAACAACCCGGAGTGAGCAAGAGAACCCATCCTAATCCTTGACTCCCAACAACCCTTGTAGAAAAGCATGAATGGGAATGCCCCCAAAGAGTATATTCCCAAGATACATGCCATGGAACAAATGGTAGAGGCACTAGAAGAGCCCATCCCATGGGATGCACCCCGAGATAAGACCCCTCCCTATTCGATAGAGGATGAAGTAACCCCACCTAGGGAACCAAACTTGGCCTAGATTCAAGAGGAAGCTGAGAGGAATTTTTGGGCGGCATACGCTAATTATGTGAGCATTTTTCACCGACTCTGCCTGATCCACAGTAATGAGGGTATTGCGAGCCCCATGTAACATGCCCACAATGTTGTTGTATTACGCCGATATGGGATAGATATAGCACCACCAGTATAAGCTAGGAGGGACCCTAGGTTATCAGCATCCACGGAGTTCGAGGAACCAAGCATGAACTCGTGCCCTCGCTGTTGAAGGTACCATAGAGGTGAATGCCCACCTAGGAGGAGGAGGCGCATCCAGACGCCCGATGCAGAATCTCGCAACCCGCCTAGGTATAACTCTAGGTCGGTGAACTGGAGGGGATAGGAAAGAAGCAATAAATTCTAGAAATTTGTGATTGTAATAAACCCTGACCGAGGTTTTCTGATCTAATAAATAAAAGATTTCAAGTATTCTCAAATCTCTTGGCTGACCCTCGACACCCTAAGCGGAATACAAAGGAAACTCGAAGTATCGAGGAACCCTAAGGTAGTAGGCAAGACCCGAAGCCAGCTTCAGGTAGACTAGTCGTCCCCATCTGACATTTGTACACACACAATGAGACTAGGATGACAATAGACCCCAAGGAGAACCTCAAAAGACAAAGGAAAACTGGATCTAATGGGGTAGACCACAATAAGCCCCGAAGGGCAAAGTGGGGAACCATACAGAATAGGTTAGGGTAAGGCCCCATAAGTGAGCCGCGATATATTAATAGACAAGGACCCTAAGAAAGGCTCAATGAACCAAAGAGAGATTGAGGAACTGTGTCGAGGACTAAGAAGGCAACCCTCGAGAGGATGTCAAGATACAAAGGAAGGACACGAACCAGGAATGGCATTATTTATGAAAAGGAGAGTTTGGGGCCGGAAACACAAACAAAAGAAAGGTATGTCAATGATAAATTGAGAAGACCTACCCGCCCTATAGCCCTATAGAACCTTAGTGAGAAATAGCCATGATAATCGAGGGATAATGATAAATCATTCCAGCAATGGAAGACAAAATCTGTCATCATAAGATTCATTCCAAACTTCGATAAGGAGGGAGGTTGCAGTCCAATATTTAGAATAGACGGCCATGACCCACAACTTATGAAAAGATAGCTACCACAAAGCCTATTGGGAGGTGTATTATGATGTTAGATGCATGGAAGCATGCGTTTTCATCCCCACTTTACAATGTACTCTCCTCGTACACACATGCAAGCAGACAACATCCAAAATCTGAATTTAAGAACTCTGTGGCACGTGCGTCGTTAGATTGAGGCAAACCCTTTTCATCATTCGAAGGGACTTTTGTTGTGACCAAGCTTGACTAGAAGAAATTTGATAGAGAGCACTGCTAGGAGGACATTGAGTTCATGATCTAGGTGATTGTGTCTTGCTTCGAGCCGAAAGATTTTTTCGAGGAAAGGTTGTTGGCTGGGTACGAGATCATGCTTCCTAAAGTATTAGTTTCTAGGGTCCTCATGACTGATAAAGGGAGGAATCGAAGATGGTGATTGAGCAGTGTAGATCTTTGTGGGCTATAAGCATTGATGGTGAAGGCAGGATTTAAATGGTAAATTAGAATACTGAAATTTGCAAAACAAATGTCCCTGAAGGTAAATTTGGAGTATGGTGAAATTGGAGGCAATTTGGGGTTTTTCAAAAATATGAGGGCTTTTGTGAAATTTTCTGAAATGTGAGGGTCAATTGGCAAAAGCGAGGAATTGAGGGTCAATTGGTGGTTTTAAGGAATTATGAGGGCCAACTTGACAACTTTCGTGAAATAGGGGCATTTCAGTAATTTTGGAAAAATTGAGGCAGTTCGGTAATTATTGGAAAATTGGGGCCAATTAGGGAGTTTCAAAAAGTTAGGACTAAATTTCGATTTGAGAATAATTGAAAGCTTAGATCGTGTAGGAAGGGCCACACAAGAGCCTCTACCTGGAAGCATGCCACGGATCGGAACCCAATCGAGCAAACACATCGCGACTATCAGGTGAGTGGGATTTTTTACATCGGTACTGATTGGACCAATGATGTAATAGTACTCGCAGTCTTCTATCATTTAATAATTAAAATATTTTGAGAATATATTTCCCCTTAACTATGTGAACCAAGCTAAAAAAATTATTTTTGGGGTTGAGACATAGCCACTATGTCGCAACGCTGGATGAGGGTACCAACCGACGCAGGATGAGGGCCAGTGGCAAAACATAACCACTACGTCGAGGGTACCAACCAGAGTATACAACCTCACCCATGAGGAAATACTGAAGGATCCTACTACCGTAGCTAGTACTTACCAAAATTTCATTGGACAAATATAGTCAAAACCCTATAATTTGTTATCGTTAAAATAAATGAAAGTTCTATTCCCTACGAAAATAAACTTATGATGCGATATAAGTAGGAGAAAATCCAAAGGACGTACCCACCAAATTTCCAAAGAAAGGGAAACGAGAAGGATGGCATCCAAGAATGTCATGAAGTAGATTTAAGGTTAGATTCCCTTAAGGGCGGATGAAAAGGGAATTCTGGGAGAGAAGGGGAAGAATCCTCCCAAGGAAGGAAACCTTAGGCCTAAGGCCGATGGACACGGGTGTGGACCTGTCCAGAACTGGCATGTGATGAGTAATGCTAAAAGATCCAAATAATAGGAAATTGTGTATGATACCCACCGAGCCAAGTCTGAGTTGTTGAGCTTGTTGGGCCAAACCGCTGCTCCGCCGAAGCTAGGTCGTCGAACCTGTTGGGCCAATACACGTGGGCTGAAGCCAAGCCAATAGGCCGTTGCGCCAAATGGCTAAAGATAATGGCTATAACTTTTGATTGTGCATGCACTGTGAGATTCGGTCCATCAGGGCACTTGTCATGAGGTAGTGATGGAGCCTAAGGACTACTAGATGACCTAGGGAGCATAAGTGCGGTCCGTTGTCCAGTATGTCGAGAAGCTTTGGGAGCTTCCCGTGCATTAAGACCGAGGCAATATTAGAAAGAAGGTCTCATCCTACAAAGCGGACATGATGAAGTGATAAGAGTTTAAGGGTCGGACTATTGATATCCACTCAACCTCAGGGTAGAGGCAGTGCACCTCTATCAGGGTGGATGGTAAAAGTGTTCTGGTCCACAAATGGAACGGTCGAAGATCGTTCTACGAAAGTGTGATCCCTTTGATGATAAAGGGCGTATGATTATGTGTGTTAACCTTACAAAGTAAAGTGAAATGATAACTTAAGATCATGTGAAACGATTTTCAATAACAAACAAGTAGTGACTTGTTTACTGTAATCCCATCTAATAGTGATTTATGGAAAGGTAATATGTATGAACATACGGGTGTGTGAGTAGTTGCTCATTTTATGATGAAAGGAATGTGTTTCAAACTTGTCAAATACAATTCAATTCTTTAATATCTCCACAAGCTTACCTATGGTGACCCCTATTTTGCCTACATCTTCCTGAAACCATATTTAGAGTATTGGCTGAATTGTGGACATGAAGTCACGATGTTAGCAAAGTTCTCTCACCGAGTTGTCAAACTCATTCCCCTCTGATTACCCCTATCGGGTAAAAATGGTGAAGAAGGACATACGTTGATGGGAAAAGCTAAACCTAAACCAAAGATATGTCTTACATTCAGTATATAGTCATGGTATATGGTTTTTGAATTTGAGTTTCCAAAAGTCAATTTACAAAATTGGAAAATAATTTGAGATATTTTGTTTTAATCCTTGCACCCTGTCAATTTTACAAGGATGAGGCGCCCATCGTTGTAAAGTTTGGAGGATGCGATGGTTGTTTGCAGGTCCGACCAGGGAAACCAGGTCTGGGTATGACAGAGAAAACTTTGATTACTCACATGTGAGGATCTGGCAGTTGAAGCTTTTACTTCCACTGAGTTGCTCTTTTCATGGGGATCCTTCCTAGATCAAACTGTGCCTCAATTTGTGTCCTCAGCAGTGCAAATAGCTTTAATTAGTTTTCGGGCAAAATACACTGTGAATGAATTTAGGGTGGAGGGACTTACCACTACGGTTCAGGGGAAGGTCTGGACTACTCTATGGTAGATCTAGAGGGCTTGGTTTGGTCGGGGTTGGCTCAAGGGTGGCATGAATTGAGCTCGGCCAACTCGTTTCATGGACTGCCGAGGGAGCGAAGGTATTGTGCGAGCTTGCCAATACTTCCACGATGATCCTTAATCTAAATGGAGTATGCAGTCGTGTATGACTTCCTTAGGATTCCAGGGAACCTGAATTCGCCTTTGGAGGTTGAGAAAAATGCCCAAGTTGGAGCTCTGGTTTGTGCCTCGCCAAGAAATGAAACAGTTCTTCTTCTTTAGTCTTTTGATAGATGAGGAGGATGAATGGGGAGGAGTTTTTTTATATAAGGAGCTCGGTAACTAATAGGGCTATCTGTTGTCCATCACTTGACCCAAATCTCTCCCATTTACGGTCATATCGGGAGGATTTTTTGTCCACTAGAGTAGATGCAGTCAGCCTATCATCCTTATCCGCCTAGTTCAGAGGTTGAAGATGACACTGTCTGCATGCGTGCGAGCTGCCACATGCCACACTGTGATTGGCTATCTTCATTGACACGGCTTCCCACTCAGCGTCTGAGCCATCCTTTGCTTGTTGATCGACCACATGGTGACCTCCCATTGTTCGCTCATTTCAACGTAGTCATTGAGCATATTTGACCAACCATTGATTGTGACATGTGGCATCTTCTGATTGGCTGATTTAAATAAGTTAGGTTTCCCTCTTGATGCACTGTGCCACTGCCACGTGTTAGGCTCTGATTGGCTAGTACCATTTGACTTGGCTCTACCACGTGTCGATCTCTGATTGGTCGACCGTTTCTTCGATATCCTAGTCAGTTGCTTACGTGGCATATTTTCCATGTGTTAGCTCCTCATTGGCCAGCCCAGCTAATGAGACTTCTCCTCAACTGACCGTTAACTAAGACACATGTCGCTCTTGTAAACCTCATTTCCAATAATAAGAAAACCAAAAATTTGAAACTAGACCATTTCGAGAGAAAACCAAGGTTCAAAGCGAACTAGAAATTGGAATAAGTAAACCAAAGTGAGAATTTGGAAAGTGTAAAATAGTCAATAAGAACCCAAAACCCATGGAAAGGAACCATAAAGTGAATGGGATGTGAAAACACGACTAGTTCAAGGTAAACTGGATTAAACTGGATTAAACCGTGAAGAACCAGTTCAAAGATTCATTTTTCTAGGTGACTTAAAAATATCAATTTGGGAAATTGAAGTTGGATAGAAAATGAATTTAGAAATTTTTAAATTTTAGAAAACCGTTAGAATTGGGCCAAAACCAGTCAATTTTTTTCATGTCACCAAACTCGGACTTATCGAACTGGTCAATAGTCTAGTTGATCAATGGACCGCCTACAAGGTCAACACCCAGTCAACACATGCGACCAATCAACGTGCAACACATGACGAAGCGCACCAAATCAGCCGCTTGGTCAACGCCTAGAAGCGCTGACTAATCAGAGTGTGATGCGTGTTCTCGGTTAATGGTCAGAGAAAGAAAATTCACGTCACCAACGATCGACCAATAGGAGAGCGACACGTGTCCTCAGCCAACGGTCAACTAAGGAGAAGCCTTGTCAACCAGGCTGACCAATGAGGAGTTGACACATGGAAAAAATGCCACGTTAGTGACCGACTAGGGTATTGGAGAAACAGTCGATCAATTAGAGGTCGACATGTGGTAGGGCCACGTCGGGTGATCCCAACCAATTAGAAGCTGACACATGGCAGTGGCATAGTGCGTTAGGAGGGAAACGTGACTTATTTAAATCAACCAATCAAAGGACGCAACGTGTCATAGTCAAATGGCTAGTCAAATATAGTTGGCGGCCACGTTGGAATGAGTGACCGATGGGAGGTCGCCACGTGGATGGTCAAAGAGTCAAAAGATGAATCGGACGCTAAGTGGGAAGCCATGTCAGCAAAGCCATCCAATCATAGTGCGCTATGTGGCAGCTCGCACGGACACACACGATGTCGTCTTCAACCTCTGAATTGGGCATGATAAGGATGATGGGTTGTCTACATCTACTATAGTGGCCAAAAATTCCTCTCGATATGATCATAAACAGGAGAGATTAGGGTCAAGTAATGGACGAATGGATATCTTTGTCAGTTACTGAGCTACTCCCCATTCGTCCTCTTCATCACTCAAATCACTAAAGAAGAAGAACAACTCCATTTTCCAACGAGGCACAAAAGGGAGCTCTAACTTGGGCATTTTCCTCAACCTCCAAAGATGAATTTGAGTTTCCTGTAATCTTGAGGAAGTTAGCTATATGACTGCATACTCCATTCAGCTCAAGGATCACAGGTGAAGCACCGACAAGCTTGCACGGTACCTTCGCCCCCTCGGTAATCTACGAACAGAGTTGGTCGAGCTCAATTCGAGCCACTCTCGGGCCAACCCTAGCTAAACCAAGCTCCCTAGACCTACCCTAAAGACGTACAGACCTTCTGTGAATTGTAATGCTAAGTCCCCTCTGCCGCCTTTTGCCTGAAAAGACTATTCACAGTACATTTTGCCCTAAAAATAAATTAAGCAATTTGCACTACTTAGGCCACCGATTCAGACATCATTTAACCCATGAAGGATACCTAGGAAGAGAGCAATTCAGTGGAAATAAAAGCTTCGATCGTTGGATTATCACTAGTGAGTAATTGAAGCTTTCTCTCTCTAGGACGATTTTTCGACGAAGCTCTGTTTTAGCTCATTTTTATGCTAAATCTAGTATTTTAAAACTAGAAATGAATTAGGGGACATAGAGAAGAAAATTAGTACCATGTTAGGTCTCAATTTAGAACAATTAAGGTCGAGTTGATGAAATTCAAGTTGGCTAACTAAATTGTAAATTTTGGAAAGTATGGAGACTTAATTGCAATTTTTGAAAATTTGGGAATTTTCTTTAATTAAAAAAAATTACTTGCTCAATTGGAAATTTGAGGCAATTAGGGAACCAAATGGAAAAAAATTGACAATCTTAGGAACCTAATTAGAATTATGGTACAACTTAAGGTCCAAAACGTAATTTTAGAAAGTTACGAGCCATAAGAGTAATTACCTTATTGCTTGGAATCTAATTGCCCAAAATATTATAGGTATGAATTACCTACAAGTCCGTGCAAGAGAAGGACACTACAAGCTTGGAAATCCCTCGGATGACCAAGTCACAAATATCTTAGGGACCCAAATGGAAAAAATTGATAATCTTAGGAACCTAATCAGAATTAAGGTACAACTTAAGGACCAAAACATAATTTTAGAAAGTTACGAGCCATAAGTGTAATTACTTTATTTCTTGGAACCTAATTGCCCAAAATATTGTAGGTATGATTCACCTACAAGTCCATGCAAGATAAGGACACTACTAGCTTGGAAATCCCCGAGATGACCAAGTCACGGATATCGGATGAGTGAGATTTCTAACATCGATACTAATTGGACCAATGAAAAGATCATGCTCTCTTTTTGAAACCCAATTTTCCAGAGATATAACCCTTTGACTATTTGAATATGCTTAAACTATTTGGGGTTATATTTTTTAGGATAGCACAAAGCATAATGTTAGGACAACCCATGAACAATGTACGAATACACCTCTAGGTTTATGGTCTAGTCTGACCATTGATGCGAGATATGGGTGAGACCCTTGATCAACAATGGTGGGCTAGATCTAGTACTGTGTGAGTGGGCCCAAGGCCATGATTTTCTAAAAATAAAGTGGGTCTAAGGCCATGTTTTGAAAACCCCGCACAAGTGGGCCCAAGGCTAATGGAAACAGTTCCAGCCCAGTAAATAAGTTTGATTTAAAAGCTTTGTAAAAAATTATCACAATTGGATAATACTTGTTGAAGCTACTATGCTAAAGCTAGGTTGTAGCCAATTGGGCTAGTGGTACAAAGATAAAGGTCTTAAATCAAGATATATTTGTATGTGATTATAATAATAAGAAACCAAAGAGACACCCAGTACAGGGTTATGTTGGTTCTATGGGCTACTGGACAGCAAGAGTGTTACAAGGGCAGAAAATACTGTTCCAGTATGTCTTGAAGCTCTCAGAGCTTCTTTTGCATTGAGACCGAGGGGTGGAAGGGTGAGGTCTCGACCCCACAAATCTGGGGATCGAAATATCAATAAGTTTGTGCGATGAGCAATGGTGCTCACGCAGACGATGTGGTGAAAGGTTGTAGCCTCTCACTAAGGTGGATGGTAAGTCGCTCTGGGCCACTAGTGGAACAGATCGAGGTTGTTAGCCTCTGAGGGTCTGTTATGTGATTGTTTAATCCATTTATGGATAAAGAGTGTTTATATGTTTGTCTGTGAAACAAACCTTAGTAAGTTTATTAAATTAAATCACTCTAAATAGAAAGGATCCTACTCTAAATAGATTAAATGAGCAAAAAACTTTATAAAAATCTTTTGTAAAAGATAAGACAAGTAGTTGTTTGCTTATCATATGTAAATTTTTCAAAAAGAAACTTTACTTAAGTGCATACTAAACTATGGACAGAATGTTATGATGTCTTGTAAATCCTATTCACTGAGTTGTCGAACTCACCCCCTTTCATGAACACTTTCAGGAAAGCTTCCACGCCAAGGAAGGTGAAAACCAAGTAGCAAGTGAGAAGCACCACAACAAGGTAATCTCTATTAAGTCATTTTGTTAATTTTGTTATGAAAAGCATATAAGCTCATAAGCCTTTAGCTTTCATGGTCTAACTTGGTAGAAATGCCACTTTAGTATAGGAAGTGGTGGCGGGTTGTTCACAAGGTTCCAACTAAATCTGGTTGGGGCGTGACAAATCTCTTATTGGTCGGTCGTCAATGATGTAGATTTTCTTTATTTGACCATTGACCGAGGACACCTCTCATGCTCTAATTGGTCAGCGCTGACCAAGCAGTTAAATGGGTGCACTTCGCCCTGCATCGCATGCGTTGACTGGGCGCTGACTTGGTAGATGGTCTATTGACCAGTTGGATCGTTGACTGGTTCGGTCACACCGGGTTCGGTGACCCAAAATTGAAAATTGGTTGGTTCAAGCCCGATTCTACTGGTTTTCTAAAATTTAAAAATTTCTAAATTTGTCTAAAGATATTTTCTATCTAATGGTGACTTCAATTTCCTAAATTTATATTTTTAAGTCACATAGAAAAATAAATATTTGAACTAGTTATTCACGGTTCAATTTGGTTTCAGGTACAAAAATTTTTTTCTTAGTAGATGTGATCCTTTGGACATAAATCCAATTTTTCAATTTTTTTGATTCCTTAGAATTTGTTTTTCCTATTCCTGGTGGTATCAAAATGCCACTGTGTCGGGATATCTTATCTGTTTCTCCAAGAAAATGGATATCTCCCGAAAAAATTGAGTTCAATCCCCCCAATTCACTTTATAGTTCTTTTTCATTGATTTTTTATCTTTATTGCCCAATTAGAATTTTCCAAATTCCCATTTTGACCATTATTTACTAATTTTGAATCAATTTGGTACTCAGTTTTCTCTCAAAATTTTTCATTTCCTCCTTCTCGTCTTCTTATTTTGAGAAAACGAGTTTATACACATTACCTTGATAAAATAAAAGTTTAAATTTCCATTGAAATTTCAAGAATTTTATTTTGAAACTTAGTTCTATTAGAACTATTTTGATAAATGTACTCACAATTGTAGTATGGAAGGGTACAACAGAATATTATTGGACCCCGACCTTATAAATCAAATTGGGGCTTGACATACCACATACTACTCGTCACAAGAAAATTAGTCCAATTGCTATAATTCCCTAAGTCGGAGTAACTAAAACTCAAATAAATATACCCTTATTAACCCTACGGTTTAAGACCTCAGTAACACACTATCTATGACACTAAAGTGTCTATGGTCTCGTATATAACTTTAAAATTATATTAATTCAATTTGTATTTTTTTTCTCTATGGTGAATCCATTTAATTCATCTCATATTTCTACCAATAAGCGATACCAAATTTAAGCTAGTTAATAAATGTGGGGACTAAAAACCTTAGTGATCTTAGGATCAATTCTCAACATTACACTAATCCTCTACAACGCCATTTCTTCATTGAAATCTTCCTGCTCCAATTTCTTCTAACCCTCCGACCAAAGCTCCTGATTGGACTACTAAAAATCCTCATTTTGGTGTCTTGAATTCAGGTAGACTTTCACTTTCTCTACCTTTCTAATAACCTGAGATTGATTAGAGAGGAAAAATTATACTTAATAGTTTATTATAATAAAAAATATACTGTTTAATTCCTATAAACTTTTATTTTCTAAGATTTTTTTACTATGTATTTTTACTGATTCATAAATAATTTATTATAATAAAAAATTATTTCAACACCTAGGAAATAATGAAATTTTCCTAAATCTAAGATGTCATATTCCTTTTTCATTATTGTTTTAAATTTTGTAAACATATTATTATCATTCATTGTAATTATTAAATTATTCACGTAAAAACTAATTATGATAAATTTCTTGTTTATATCTCTTTTCAAATATAGTTTGCTCAAATACACATCTTTTAAAATTATATTTAACAAAAAAATTTTCATTCTTACTTTACCAAGGTCTCTGCCAACTTGTTTTAATTCATATAATGTCTTTTTAAGTATATAAACTATATATTTTTCTCCTTGTATCTTGTATCCTTCACTTGATCTATAAATACTATTTCATTTAATTCCCCACATAAAAATACATTTTTTTATGTCAAAATGATAAAGATTTCAACCATTTTGAACAATTAAAACAATCTAAATAATATCACATCTTGCTAAATAGAGCAAAAATCTCATCATAATGAATTCTTTATGTGTTACCATATTTCTTAACAATCAATCTAGTTTTATATTTATCAACCTCCCTTTTTCATTAAATTTAGTTTTATAAACCCATTTTACACCTAAACTTTTACAAACAATAGGTAAAAGTGTTAATTCACACGTACCATTATTTTCTATTAATTGTATTTTTGTATTCATTGCTTGATTCTAGTGTGCATATCTTTTTACTTCTTCATAGTGCCTAAAATCTTCCGAGTTAGTAAAAAGAACATAATCTTCCATCAAGTCGGGTGTTTTCTTATCATCCCCTGAGCTGTATTGTCTTTTTCTTCTAAATTTATTTCTTCTTGGATTTATGTAGTGTCTGATATTTCTTCATTCCTTTTTATTGGTTCAGTAGTTTCTTCCACTATAATATTTGCACCTTCAATTCATTCTTAATTTTCCATTCAAGAATCATCATTATTACTAATCATAACCTCTTTTATTAGTTGATTGTTTTTATTTTTTTCCGGGTTCCATCATTTGTCTTCGTTAAAAACCACATCTCTACTTGTTATAATTCTTTTTGTTTTTGGATCATAGAGTTTAAATGCTTTGAATTCATCATTAATTCTTAGAAAATACATTTATGACTCTTAGACCTATGAATATCATTAATGTAAACATGAGCAAGACACCAAAAAAATATGAAAAAACTTAACTGTGGACTTTTTATCGCTCCATGCATCTTGAGGTTTCATATTTTTTACCCATGCATCTTCACGTTTCATATTTTTTATCATAAATGTTGGGCTTGGATTTAGGATATACAGTGGTGCTTTCGGTTAAAAAGATTTAGGCACATATCTTCCTAACATTATACACTAAATTATTTTTATAATATTTCGATATTTCCTCTGTACAACTCTATTTTGTCAATAAATATATATGATTGTCATTTGTTATTTTATATTTTAATTTCTACCCAAACTCAATAAATTATATAGAGATCTACTATTCTCCCATATCAATTCTAAGATATGCAATTTTATTACCGGTTTTAGTATCAAATTGTATTTTAAATGTTTTAAATATGTGAAAGGATTCAGATTTTTCTTTTAAAAAAATATATCCATGTTTTCCAACTAAAATTATGTATAAATGTTATAAAATATCACTTACCCCCATTTGATTCATGTCTTAAAGGTTCATATATATGAACTGCAATATTTTTGTTACCCTCTAGGTAAATTGCTGTGGAAAAACTTCTCGACTAGGTGGTTTAATGGTAAATTATATTTTATGACAATTAAAAGATTAAACAAAAGATTTATTTGCAAATAACTTTACTGGTAAATTATCTTTTGGGTGATTTTTTGTGTTAGGTGTTCTGAAATTATTCATTCTTTCATGTTAAGAATAAGATTTTATATTCGATAAAATAGAGAAGTGTCGTGGATTTATAAAGTTGGAAAAATTTAACTATTTACAAGTTATAACTTTTAAGTAGATATGGACCCAACTCCTTATCGCTCTACAATATCTTCTCACATGGTATCAGAGCTAGTAGGCTTGCACCTGTACCTGACCCAATACTAGAAACTCGGCTCGTGTTCTGATTATTCTCCCCTTATCTATTATCTTCCAACATACAGTCATTTTTTTTTTATTTTTCTTCCATTCCAAGTCTTCTCAACGAGAGTATGAGACTTTACTTTCCCACTTGTCCGAGACCGAAAAAATAATACTCGGCTTATAAACCGTTGTTGAGAGCGGGAACATGGCAAGTGTATCTATGTTGCACATAAATGCAGGTGTTGAGAATAAGATCTCACATTCGATAAAATAGAGAAGTATTGTGGATTTATAAGATTAAAAATGTTCCACTAATTACAAGTCATGACTTTTAAGTAAAAAATGAATTCGGCCACTTATCGGTTCATAATACCTTATTACACTTCAAAATTATTCTTTTTTTTTCATATCTTATATATTTAGGGCATGTTTATCACTGTCGTAATATTTTTAACATTATTTTATTTTTCAATCGAACATACAACATAATTGAATTTTAGCTTTAAAGCTCCTAAAATCCTTTCAACTACAATTTTTTGTTCACATTCCTCCTTATACACATCCATTTGATTAATCATAATAAGAATTCTAAAAAAATATTATTCCACTTTTTCTTCCGATTTCATTGTAAATAGTTCAAAATTTGTTCGTAGAGATTGAAGTTGAGCTCATATTACCTTAGAGTAACCTTGATATATATGCATTATTGCATCCTATATGTATTTAGTTGTTTTCTCATTTATAATTATTTCCATTATACTTTTATCAATACATGCAAAAATATAGTTCTTTTACCTTTAAAGTCGTTTAATTATAGTTTTTCAAGTTCTTTTGTGTCAATTTATTTTTGATGAAGTGGGTAAGTCATTCTCAATAATATTCCAAATCTTTTTTCAAATGAATATAATTTTACATCATCATTCTCAGTTATAATGCCCATCAAATTTAGGTATTCATTAAGTAAGTACATGCCTCGGATAGGTTGGGGAGAGTTTAACTTGCCTATGCCTCTATTCATAAAACATTTGACTAAAAATTAGCTTTTTTCAGAGAAAAACTTTCATACGTGTAAGCAGGGGATGTGGCTGGTCTTGATGCAGAAGCCGCAAGGGATGATGAAAATATTGCAGAATGTTGTCCGGGATTTGGGGCGAATGTGATTTTGAGTTGAGAATCTTGCCTGAATGGTAAGTATTCTTTTATTTCTCTTTCTCTGAATGTGTAACTACTTTTCACTACTAAGTGACCATTTAGATTCTTCTAGGACTGATCACTGCAATGAAGCCTTTGAAAAGCTGGACACCAAGTATGATATAGTGGTTAACATCCAAGGTGATGAACCACTTATTGAGCGACTGAAATAACATGGAAGTTCAGCTCTATAATTCAGCTGAATTTAAACCTGAATAGCCATTCTTTTCATCATCCAAGTGTTTGAAAAATTGTACTTTACAATGTTTGCCTACATTTCGTGTAGGTGAAGAATATGTGAATGTATTACTATTAGATGTTGATTGATTAACTTGGATTCCATTAAATTGAGTTGGGGTTTATTCAATAAAATAATAATTAAAATAAGGAATTATTAATTTGTGGTATTAAGGTAATCGAACCTTCTAAGGGACCCAATTCATGTTGGATGATCGACCCACGAATGCGTTCTCTGCAATATTTTCCTAACACATGAAAAACCCCCACAATATATACACAATTATTCGAATATTACATATAACAAGCATGTATATATATATATATATGTATAGTGTATAAGAGCGGGAAAGGGAAACCCACAGAATGTCATTCACTGGCTGCGAAGAGAGGAGATGGACCCACCAATGAAAGCTCCACCTATCTGTGGTGGGCCCCACCGACAGGATGTGCATCACCTCATGCTTGGATAGATTGGACCCGGGATGGATTTTGGACGCCAAATTAAATTCATCCCGGAATTTAATTACATATTCTTATATTGATTTGAGTGAACAATTTTTTCATTCTAATCTCGGAGCTTTATAGGTAATCTGATTGGTACTTCCTCCTAGTAGCCCCCACTGCCACTCTCAGCTCGCAGTGTTCTTCCTTCCCTTCTATCAATCGGTGGATGACTCTAATGTTGGGTGCTTGACTTTTTCAGCAGTGGAAAATATTATAATAGAAAAGGAAATAAAGAGTTACAAAGAACTTTTACCGTTGATTCAGTTCCAGATTTTAGCTCTAGTTGGATTTCACTAATGATAACTCTTTATAATTATGTAAGTGGAATATATATAGTTTATGATGATTAGTCCCGTTGGGTAGGATTAAAACTCCTGAATAGTTAGTTACTATATAGTTCCTCTCGTTCATATCTAGAAGATATGTGATTAACATATTTGTTCCATTTATTAAATATGTCATATTGAAATGGTGGCAAAACCACGGTGATTTTGAGAGAAGATGGGCGGGAGGTGGTGGCTGGATATTAGCTTCTCCCACAGAAACGTTTATTCTTGGAAAAAAGAAAAAGAGAAAGGAAAACAGGCGAAGCCTCGGCGTCTGACTCAGCACCCAGTCAGCATCACCATTAACATCTCCTCCCTCTGTCCCTTTTGGATAAGGTAAAATAAAGAAAATTAATTACCCCTTTTTTCCTCATTTCAATTCCTCTGCATGAATTGTGTAAAAAACAAAAAACAATTCTCTGCATACAAAAAACAATTTCTTGCCCTTCTATGCAAAATAAATAAATAAATAAAATCCTCACCCCCACCACGGCTACCATACTACAATATATATATTATACATATCCTGACTGGAGTCCTTTCTTCACCTGAACGTTTTAATTATAATAAGTGCTTTTCAATTCTACACCCTAACCCAATATGCAATCAGTGATAATAATAAAGTTAAATAATTTTTAATTCAAATTTTATTTCTACAAAAAATAATATAAAACTCATTTTTATATAGAAATAATTTGTATATAATCATATCAATTTTCTACGTTAATTTTTTATTCAATTAAAACGAGCATCATATTTTTGTTGTTACATTTGCACAAATATATTTTCCTGTCAGTTGGAACATGTTTCTTTTTTTCCTCAATTGGAGCATGTTTCATATATGAGAGAAACATTGGACTAGGCGAAATTATATAATGTTTTTAATAATTTAATTTATATTATAAGATTTAATATACCAATTAATTCTCTATTAACTTTGATGCATATTCTGGTGGAGGTAGATTGATGGTTAAACCTAAGTGCGGTTTAGAAATAACTTTTGGCCATAATTGTGGTTTAGAATTGACATGAAACTATTAAATTCATGGGATTGACGCTTTGGATATAAATGCTACGTAGAATGGTACCAATGATGCCACTAAATAATTAGATGGAATGATGTTGGGATGACAAGTGGAGACAAAAGTAATTCATGTGGGACAAATATCTAAAAAATCTACGGTAGATTTTTTTTATTTTATTAAAAAAAAGACAAAAGAAGGAAGAAGATAAGAACGCTCAAATACATGATAATCCTTATCTCTACCAACACACGCCTCGAAAAAATGATTACTGCTGCAATGTTCTAAATAAATAAAATATTAAAAAATATATTTTGTCAAAATTTGTCAGACTTTACCCATTTAAACGTCTTATTGGGGAAAAAAAGTGTAGTCCAATTTAAATGCATAGAATAATTTTGTGATTATAATATAAAACTAATTTTGTAAGTAGTTCCAAAAATAATTAAAACAAAAAAAACATCTTTTATTCATGAAACAATAGTGGTTCGTGTATTTTCATGGATTAGTTGAAGTTAGAGTGGATATATAAAATATAACAAAGGTACATTAAAGAAAATTCAGATTTAGGGAAAATTATGTTATTTGTAAAAAAATTATATCCATAATATTTTAGTATAAAAAATTATATGACAATATTTTTAAATTATTATTTTATTATACAAATGGTCAAAATTGAGTTAATTTTGTTAGACTAAATTAAGGCGGTAATGTTAATATGATATAAAAAATTAAAATTACAATATATATATAAAGCTTGGTTGGAAGGATGGCTTGAGGGCACTTTTTCAGCCTGCCTACCTATCGGACGTTGATCCACATGATCACCCTCCCCTGCGGAGTGGTCAGTCCAAGAGGAAATATGAGCCTTTCCACCTAGTCAAGCTTTTATTTCTGAGCACAAAAAAACTTATTATTATTATATTATTTTTTTATTTATTCTTAGTTAACAATGTACAACTTCTTTTAAGGATGTGAGTAAAATTTTAAATGGAGTAATTGTTTTTGAAATATGGTGTAATATATTATTATATTTAAAAAATATATTATAATATTATGAATTTCAAATTTGTGTACAATAATATAATTTTCCTAAAATTTACCATTCTAGGATGAAAATAATTTTTGAACCACTTCTACAATTAAAAAAAAAGAATAGATCACTGGAGCAACACTTTCCCTGGTTAAATGATTAGAATAAGTGAACTGATTTGCATGTTCTACAACTTTTTATATTAATCAATATAAGTTTTTGCACTAATTTTGAAAATAACATGGAAAAAAATATCACTTGAAATATCACACAGGAATTTTGGCTATGGTTTGATATTGGCAAACGTATAATTTTTTATTATTTAAAATGAAAAAGGGTAAATACGGAAAAAGGAAAATAAATTTGTCGCTTCCTCGGAGGGGTTGGAGGGGCCGCCTATAACTACCCGACAGATCCCTTCCTTAACATCTCTCTGCTTTCTATCCACTTTTTCACTATTATCAGATACTTTTAGCAAGCCATGCTGGCCATCTTCCACAAGGCCTTTGCCCACCCGCCGGAGGAGCTCAACAGCCCGGCCTCCCAGAGTGGCCCGAGGCGGCCGAAGCTCCCGGACGAGACCCTCAAGGAGTTCCTCTCCCACCACCCTCACAATACCTTTTCCATGAGCTTTGGCGATGCCGCCGTGCTCGCTTACGTTCGACCGGAGAGCCAATTCTCCCACCACCCGAGGTACTGATAAATAATATGTGACTTGAGGTGCAGTTGAAAATTCGCGGCATATGCTTTGAGAAAAAAAATGAGCCTTTTAATTTATGCTTGGTCAGTCTAGTCAGAGATCTTAGCTCCCAATTATAGACTATAAGAGTGGAAATTTGAGTTTCTGGGTGACAGAGATGTTGGGACTTTATTTTAGTCGGGAATTGATTTTTACAGGCTGTTCTGTGGGTTCGATGACATATACTGCCTGTTCATGGGAAGCTTGAACAACCTCTGCTCCCTCAACCGACAGTACGGCCTCTGCAAGGGTAGCAACGAGGCCATGTTCGTGATCGAGGCCTACCGGACCCTCCGTGACCGCGGCCCTTACCCGGCCGATCAGGTGGTCAAGGATCTAGAAGGCAGCTTCGCTTTTGTTGTCTATGATAGCAAAGCCGGCAGCGTCTTTGCTGCTTTGGTAATCTTCCAAACTCGCCTTCTCTATTTGAATGGATATGTTCCAATCAGCACATTATTGCTTCACAATCGTATCAATTATTGCTTCAGGGCTCTGATGGTGGAGTGAAGCTCTATTGGGGGATTGCAGCAGATGGCTCGGTGGTCATATGCGACGATAAAGAAGTCATCAAGGCAGGATGTGCTAAATCCTATGCACCTTTCCCAACAGGTATAGTATTAGTATAGCTGTTCGGGTTGAACGTCGAGCTTGATAAAAGATCGGAAACATCCTGACATATTTAGACTGGCTGATGATGTTTGGATGGTCTGCGATGGTGTGTGTGTCCGTGCACAGGGTGTATGTTTCACAGCGATGCAGGGCTGATGAGTTTCGAGCACCCTATGAACAAGATGAAAGCCATGCCTCGGGTGGACAGCGAGGGTGTGATGTGCGGTGCTAACTTTAAGGTCGACGTCTATACCCGAGTCAATAGCATCCCGCGCCGGGGGAGCGGGGCCAACTGGATAGACTGGGATGAGCACTAATGGAGCTTTAGAGGATTGGATTCTGAAGCTCTTCTGGCTACCATGTTAACTTTCTGGCTTACAATAAACTTGTGAATGAGTAGTCTGTCTGTGGTCCCCTGTTGATCTTGTTATACTGTTTTCTTTGGCAGTGAGAGTTTCTCCTGAAATATAAAGATGTGGGTGAGTTTCTCTGAAATCTCTTTAATGACTTAATTAGGGATTCTTGCACAGGAAAAGAGCAATCAGTAGGGATTATGTATAGGACCCAATTATTTCCTAACTTGTTTGTACCAGAAGAAGCATCAGGGGGAATGCTTGCACATGAAAAGAGCAATCAATGGGCTGTTCTGTAATCCATCTGTATAAGCTTGATAGTAAGGTAGCTGTATGAAGAAGAGATAAGTTCAGATGAAAAGGGCACAAATTTACCCATGAAAATACAATTGGGAGTATCATGATCTAGCTATTCCCTTTAAGCGTAGTTCTGATTATGAACATTAGATTTCAACTATTTTTTCTTCTTGGCTATATATTGTACTAGATAAAATTAAGAATGATTGGACCACGTATGGGATATTTTGGGGAAAGAGTCGTGTCGTTGAGCTACTTCTGCCTTGCATGTAAGAGATTTGCAGCTTTATTGCATTTTTTTTCTTCCCTCACGTGACTTGGTGAAACGAGCACGTCATAATGAAGGATCTCTTCATCGTTGGAAAATGTAGGCAATATACTAAAAGAAGAAAATTTTATATACTTACAACAGATTCCTTATATAAAAATATAATTATAAATGAAAAGTTAATTAATTAATATATTAAATTTAATATTCATAAATTAATGGGAATAATTAATCATTAGATATAAACTTTTGACTAACTCCAAAATTAATTGATAATTATGTAAACCAAATAAGATGTTTCCACGTACCATAAAAAATAGATTGTTAGTGAAAATATTTATGAGTTGAGTTTTATTGAGTAATAAGTTTTTCTGTAGCCACCATTTATGGAACAAAATTATAGTTTACTCGCTTAGTAAGAAAATGTAAAATAATATTATTAATAATATAGATTAAAGAAATATTATCACATCATACACTATAAGAATTTAAGCGTCAAAAACCAAGTTTTAAAATAACATTTCTCAAATTTTTATTTTCATATATAGTGCTAAATTATTTAACCTTATCTTACTTTTTATCGCTATATAAAATTAAATTATTACTAAAAAAATTAAGAAATCACTCATAAAATATCAATTATTAAGATGGTCCGATATAAAAAATAATAATGGTAATACTGAAAATTTCTCTTGAATTAATAACTATCACTTAATTTTTATTTAAATTATCATAAAATTTACTTAACTACCACTTAATTAGATATATGTTATTGGTGTATAAATTGATAAACTGTCACATTACAACATAGTTCAGTGTACCAATAGAAAACACGTCACATTTTCCTGATATTATAATAATTGAAGTGTTATCATTATAATCCAAACAAGACTTAATATTTAGAATAAGGATAACACATTATAATAACTTTTAAATAATATTTACTTGAAAAATAAGTTTAATAAAAGATACCGAGACTAAGTAATAAATAAAAGACAAACCTTTCGTTATCATGGTTTTTTAAGAATTCTTTATATCAGTTTTACTCTTTAGTCATCTTAAATGGGGATAGGTGGAGTGAGCTATAAATCTAATAAATAGGATTAGATCTCAATGCCACAACATTTTCATTAGCCTGGGCATGCTCAAAATATAGAATAATTTCATAAATTTTACAAGGTTTATTTCAAAGGAAACTAAGGTTTCATATAATTTTTGTATTAGGCAAGCATATATAATATATATGCTCCATCATGGAGTTATCACACGATCACATAATAGTACTCCCTTTTGTTCTACTTGTAATATGAATCAGCTTTACCAACCATCATCTAACAGACCTAGAGTTCATTGGGTTTGTCTTCTATTGAGTGATGAGATATTTTCCTTTCGTCAAAGTCTAGTGTACATAGAACTCCCGAAGTCCTAGACCATCACTTACTTCACTTGATACCAATCTTTCCGTCCAATAACCTTTGTAAACACTACTACCCCATATCATACGTCTAATGATCCCGCTTAATTATCACATTCATGTATATTCATTATAATATAATTATTTTTGTTCTATCAACTTTTATAAGATGAGACAGGTCTCTAGATTGATAGAAATTACCGGGCATGTCCCATTGCACACACTAACCAATCATTAAATTTTTTATGGCTCGACTCATAATCTATCACTAAGGTTATTTACGGGATAAGTCCCATTTCCATTGATTTTATTCCCACACAACGAGTGTTTTAAAAAAAATATGACCTTGTTCATATTTCTCAACATACAAGTTTCAATAATCATCAATAATATATTCCCAAAAAAAGTTTTCACTAGGGTTTCATGCTATAATAGAAATATATTCCTTAAAATATTTTTTAATGGTTAATGCTATCAAATTTACAAGAAATAACACATTATCGGTTCAATCCTACTAGATGACACAGAAATTACACTCACCATTATTTAGGGTCATGTTCATCTCGCATGGATTTCCCAAGCCTTCGTGCTACTATTGCACCCCTAAGTATGATATGTTCCCTACACATTATACATGAGCTTGATAATTACTCTCCAAATCGATCTTTATGACATTTAATGCACCGTTTTGTAATTGTTGAGAATAAGATCTCACATTAGATAAAATAGAGAAGTGTTGTGGGTTTATAAGGTTGGAAATGTTCTATTACTTAGAAGTCATGACTTTTAAGTAGACATAGGCCCGACCCCTTATCGATTCACAATACTGTCTCACATGGTATCAGAGCCAGTGGGCTTGCACCCGTACCCGACCCGAGACTAGAAACTCGACTCGTGGTCTATTCTTCTCCCCTTATCTATCATCTTCCACCATACAGTCTATTTGATTCTTTTCCCCTTCTAAGTCTCTCCAATGAAAGCACGTGACCTTCTTCTACTTTCCTCCTCGTTCGAGACTGGAAGAATAATACCCGACTCATAGATAGTTGTTGAGAGTGGATTTGAAAATTGCACATGACAAGTGTATCCACATTGCACGTGAGGGTGGGTGTTGAGAATAAGATCTCATATTGGATAAAATAGAGAAGTGTTGTGGGTTTATAAGGTTGAAAATGTTCCACTACTTAAAAGTTATGACTTTTAAGTTGACATGAGCCCGATCTTTTATCGATCCACAATACTAACTCACAATAATTTTACCAAAATTACGGTTTCACCCCTTGGGACCGATTTTCGTAATTAAATCTATGTAAGTATTCCTTGGGTCCATTGTTCGAGGTTTTGAGGAGATTTGGCTCGTGCTTTGTTCCTCTTAATACATCACTCAATGTTTGGTTCCCTATGATTTTAAGATTTGTAATATGGATCATTTTGTTCACCATATCCCTTTTTGTGCCCTTTTGAAATATAGGGCATCTTTGACACTTCTCACACGTTATGCCTTTTATATATAATTCATCGTCTCGACTTGAGTGTCACGTGATACCTGATGACATTGGAATATGCCTTATACACCTTTGAGGTTCTAAACCTTTATTTTCTCAAATTTCCTTGCTCCCTTCACTTGTCTAAACCTTTATTTTCTCAAACCATTATACTAACCCTTGAAAAGTTCACCGCTTGTCTTAATTTCATCCCTATAAAGTCTCACTCTATTACTTGTCGGGTGGTCGAATCCCATATTTATCCCCACACATATTTCAATGCCTTCTTTTTCATGACATGTTATGCCAACATATGGGGTCCTCCTCTCCTTTTAGAGAAAATTATTTCGAAACATTAATCCTAGCAATTGTAACTTGGGCCTCAAACTTTCTAATATCTCATGAGACTTATCCCTACTTCTTGGCCAATAATTGGTGCGGTGCTTCAAAGGCCAGTTCCTTCCTAGGATGTCATCTTTATTTAAGACAATGTCCGTGCGAGACCGGTCTTAGGCACTTCTAATATAACTTGAGTAATTAACTCATTGGTGATCTTCCAACTTTTAGTAGAGTTCTTATCATTTTTTGACTTAAGAACGACATTTTTGTCATATTCTTATCACCCTTGGATTCACTTCAAGGTACCAAATGCATTTTTGAACTATCCCCCTTACCATGATGAAAAATTATGATTTATCTTGTCATACCATAATCCGCTCTTCACTAAGTGGTACAAACCCCTCTACCATCATTGTCACGCCCCAACCCAGTTTGGTCGGATCCCCGTGATCAACCCGCCACTCTCCCGGTTTATTAAAGGGTTTCCCCTTATTGTAAACCGTAAAGAGTAAGGTGTCCTTTAACCTGCACCTTTTTCCTGTCTTTACATACCTGTCTTACAAGCATCTTAGTTGACGATTTTTAAGGGTAGGCTTTCTAGGATTTCCTGAAAGGGATATAAGGGAGGGGGTGAGTACGACTACTCAGTGAATGGGTTTTTAAAAACTTTTGACTTTTAAGAAAATAATTATTATTGGAGTGTGTCTGACTCCTTTCTTTTTCAAAAATCCCTTCGTTTAAAAATTTGGATTTTTCCACCATTTCTTAGTTACCGATGTGTCATCACCCAACACACATCCTTCATCATGAAAGTTACATATATTCGCAAGTTATTATCACTACTGAACTCGCTAGTGGCTTCGAAGCAACTTTTCCTACCATCCAGATAGAAGTACGACCGCTTCTACCTTGGGAATTAGTGGATGTATGCGACATCCGACCCACAATCCCGAAATCACTTCTTTGTGTCCGTATGAGGACAGAGGCCTCATCCTGCCCCCACCCTGGTCTCATACGCTTGGTGCTACTCTAGATTTCGCACATACACCTGGAACGACGAACTGCCCTTATAGCCATTAGGTCGTCCAGTGCCCTTAGGACACATCACTACCCCTCATGGGCATCTTGATGATCCCATACTCACAGTGCATGCACAAACAATGTTTTCTTATATTGCCATGTAATCTATGGTGCCACTGGTCCAACGACCCCGATTCTCAACTCAACCCGCGGTTGTTTGTCTTGACTGGTCCGTCGACTTGTCATGTCACATTGCCGCTAGTTGACTGAGCATGTCGGTCCTATCTTGGTACCATGGCCAAACAATTCACTTATTAAGTTTTATGACACATATATCATGTTCGTTTACGAGCTCTTGCTCGTGCCAACTGGCCTTGGGCCCACTATACGAGATTTTCAAAATCGGGTATTTAGCCCCCAAGTTCCAAAACCGAGGCCCCCAACCTATCAGAGCTATTCGAGCTCCCGTCAAGAAGGTCTCCCAAATTGTTTAAGCATTGGCACACAGTTAGGGGAGAGCACTTCTGACAAAACATATGT
This sequence comes from Trapa bicornis, assembly GCA_030064425.1. Taxonomy (NCBI): domain Eukaryota; kingdom Viridiplantae; phylum Streptophyta; class Magnoliopsida; order Myrtales; family Lythraceae; genus Trapa; species Trapa bicornis. Next base: position 10,506,064 of record CM057748.1, on the reverse strand, counting down.
TTTCTCTATCCATTATATCGCCCAGGTATAAGAACACCTCCGTTCATAACCGATAAACGGGTTTTCAACTTCCTTCAAGCAAGTCTTATCATACCAACCGGGTATGATCTATTTACAATCGGTAAGTAGTTTTTCCGCATGATTTTCACATTACTTCCTCTAAGTAGTGATGTTTAAAATACCACTTAATAGTGAGTTTTCATATCGAGATACTTATCATTCCCAACCGGGTATGATATAAAATTTCCACTTACAACCGGTAAATAGTTTTTAATTTTAAGTTGTGCTCATCATCCCAACCAGTATGATGTTAGTAAACCCACTCACCCGTTAACATAGTGAATTCCAATAGACCGGTTTTTTGTATTCATGCGAGCTCATCCATGTTGGCGTTCCCGGTATTTTATGTTTCGGTGAGGGCACGACAGTTCGAGCTTTCGATCTGGGCAGATAGCTCTCATCTTGAAAAATGTTCAAGTCGAAGCTCTAGTTTAAGCTTCACCGAGAAATGGAGCAGTATAGAGAAAGAGAAGTGTTCAGGTGTAATGAATGGCGATGACCTCTTTATATATAGGTGTAAAATCGTGTATTAAATGGGGGAGATTTATTAGTAGTATTAATATTGATATAAATTATTGGTATTAATTTCAATAATTTAATTTTGATATTAAATTATTTGTATTAATTCTAATAATTTAATTTAGGTATTAAATTATTGGTATTAATTAAAATAATTAAATATATATTAATTTATGACTATTTATGATAAGGCATACAATCATATAAAAATTTTTGACCGAAATTTCGGGTTACAAAAAAAATCATACTACTCTCGAGTAAGCACGCTTAACTTCAAAGTTCTTATGAAATCTAATTCACTTCAACCAATTTGATTTTTATCTTTTAATTTGTATTAAGTTTCTTTTCCAAGGTTTAATGAACTCTTTGTATCACTTGTGAGTTGTAATTTCCTAAATTGCTCATTCACAATTGATCGAGTTTGTGAACCGGTTCGATTTCCCTAGCTCAAAAGGGCGCGGTTTACAATCGTCCTTCTTCGAATATTTCTTATGTATATCTCTGCGTTCCTAAGTCGCTTCCATCGTTGAGTGACGGATTCTCGACACATCATATGCCAAATGTTGGTGGCTAGTGACTCTTATTCTATGTCTCTCACTTTCATCTCTCCCCTCTTTGGTATTAGGATTCCATATATCATTTGACTCGTACTGATGTGCTTAGTTACCTTCGCCCCTTTACTAGGCATATTTCACTTTTATTTTTTTTGGACGTATCTTGTCATTTTAAAACCTCTTTTTTACTTTTTTTTTTAATTTCCTAGATTTACCCCTCATACTTTTCTGATGTATATGTTATTTTTTATTAGGCTCTTCATTTTCTTAACCTTTCACTCGCGACTTTAATACTAACTCTTACTGGCTCTTTTTTTTTTTTATGATTATACTTTGTTTGGCCTAACATCACTTCTATGTGTCTAGATCGTTAATACCCCTATGTTATTTTTGAGTTCCTTCAATTGTGGCACTACACTTTCCTCAGTTCAATTTTTGTGATACCAGGGTTCCTATTATATAGTTTTGATGTATTATCGCCTTTATTACCCTTCTTGATAGTTGATCTCCTTCTATTTAGATATATTTAAAATTAAAATTAATTTTGAATGTTTAGGGCTTGCTCCATTTTTTATCTTTGATTACACTCTCTCTCACCTATCTATTTTAGCACTTGTTTACAAATACTTCACTAATTTATTATAATGGTGCAATTATACATATTTGGCATACCATTTTTAAAATAATTTCATGATCTCCCTTACTTATCTTTTTATGGGGATAACTAGTCGGACTTATTGTTTTAATTTCTCCTTTCCTCCATTAGTTAATTTTATTCATGACTTTCAAAGTCTTGAATTTAATTTCGTTGACTTTTATATTTTCGAAAAAAATTCATATTCATATTTTTTTCAGCTTAGTTAAACCTTAATTCTTTTATTTAAGCTCATGCCTTTATAACTTTTAAGATATAAAAATTTTTAAAAATTTTTACATAAAAATCTTCTAAAATTTTGGCAAACATTAACATAATTTTGTTATGGATATTAATTTACTATCCACTTGTAGTTGGTAGTTACTTTTATCAACCACAATTGATTTAATAGTTATTTTACGGATTAATCATCTCTATGGTATATAAAGATCATGCCAACCATCATAATCAAATTCATTCGATTATGTATGGATTAGACCTATCCTAATTCACCTATTGATTGCACAGTGGATCCTCACTATTACTCTCTTAATTCTAAAAACTCTAATTATTCTCACTAAAATTCTAGTAACACTCTTAAACTATTATTATGTTTTAATAAGCGACTTATATTTTCATGTTATAAATACAAACAATTTAATAAATAATTTTATAATTGAGACGGTTGATTATATGATTAATCTCATTTATTAATATTATTACCAATTATGTTTTACAGATAATACTCTCTGTGCTTGATTTATTAATTGATATATTTTTCAAATACAAATAAGTTAATTAATAGTTTTATAATAAAAATTCGTTTTATTATATAATTAATTTTATTTATTAATATTATTTTTAACTCAAGTTTTAGGGGATAATTCATCTCTAAATTTTAATCAATAGGAGGTAATATTTGTTTTTCAATAGTGTTGAAATCCCCTCTTAGTTACTCATGTATTTATAATCTATACCTCAAAAAATACGGGAAACATGACAAAATTTTTTTAAACAATAAATTTTGACTCATATTTTTAATAAATATTAGGTTTTAGTCAATTTTCATAAAATAGTAATACTTAGTTACATATTTTTAAAATGTGGGACTAGCCCATCTTCATACTTGGTCGTGTTACACGAAATAGATGTTTTTTTAAAATAAAAAATTGTGAGAAAATTCACCACCAGATCATGATTCAATCAAGAAATCAATGTGAATTCAAAAGGTATCTTCCATCCATGCCCAACCAAGCTTTATGCTACATGCCGACACCGAATGCAATGTGATGTGATGTCTCTAGAAGTTGCTGTCGCGGGCCCTACAATAGGAGATGTAGTAGAACTCGGAGACGATGGCGGTGAGGAAGGTCAAGCCTGCACCTGCGGCGAAGACTTCCTTCCGGATGGTCTGGCAAGTGGGAGGGTTCTCGTTGAAGTTCCTCATGTACTTGGTGTGGTACGCGTTCCTCACCGACGCCGCCAGCAGGCATATCTCGGCGATTATGAAGAACACCCTCAGGAAGAAGGAGAAGAAGAGAAAAGCAGTTCCATTATGCATAATACATCATCCAAACACATATCTATGAGATTCGAAGGAAGAAAAAGGGCAATGGATGGTGCGAACCAGAAGGTCAAGAATAGGATGATGGCGCAAGCTCGGGAGCCGCTAGGGCTCATGGGCTTCCCACAACAGAAGCAGCGACTGGCCGCCATTATGATGATCAGGCTCAGCATCAGGAACAGGAAAGCGCCCACACCGTATCCGGTCGCTATGTCCATGTCGTACACGCAGTAATTGTAATTATGTTCCGTGTCCAGCTGAACTCTGCCCTGAAAGATGACAATATTCCTCACTAGCAGAATGAGTAAGGCTGAAAGTGTTTCAGATCAGAGCCACCAAAAAAAGAGGGAAGATCTTTTGTTGGCTCAAAAACCAGCTCATATCTCTCAGATTAGCTATTCCGTGTTGTTATTCCGACGCCATTGTTCATCAGATCTGAGTATCTGAGTTGAGAACCGGAGGGGTTTCAGCTACTACTTACAGTGCTTCTCCTCTGCTCGGCCGCGACAGCCAATCCGAAGGCGATGAGGTCGAGGACGAATACCGTGATCAACAGGAGTTTGTTGGCCATGGCTATGGGTTCTCGATCTCCACCGACAGGGGGAATACCTCTGGTCTAGTCCTGTCTCTAAAATGTGGATGAGAAAGAGCATGTAATGAAGAAGATGCAAACTCCCAGAGTATGAAAATGGAGAAAAATGAGAAAATTTAATATTTTGCTATGAGCGTGGAAAAATTGGGAGGATCTCTTTATGTAAAGTAGATGAATTTTGTAGGTAAGATAGAAAAATAGTATTTTTATGGTTTGAAAAGTAATGATTTGCATGAAAATAAATATTTTTGAATTATTAGCTAAACATATATTTTCTGAATATATATATATATAATATATATATGTGAAACATTGGGATGTTTTGATTAGCAAGAAATAGTTATAAAATATATTTTGTAGGTGATAAATTATTAATATAAAATGTTAAATTGTGTTTTAGAATGTTTGCAATATATATATATATATATCTGTTTACAAATTATAACATGTTTTAATTTGGATTAAAATTAATTATATAAGTATTTATCACCCACAACAATAAACATTTTTCATGAAAATTATGTGATTGACAAAAAAGTAAATTTTATGAAATTAGCCTAATATATATTGGTGTATGTTATCTACTCAGAATCAAGATAGACTTTCTTGTAATGAGAAACATATTATACTAAAATGGTGAATGCATTGTCCGTTTAACATTTTGTTTTTTTTTTGTATTTTGTTGTTTGGAAAGTAAATAAAAATACATATTTTATTTTCTAAATTGTAATCATTTGTTGTTGCTAAATTATGTATAGACGGTTTGGTTAAATTCTTGTACATTCTATATATTAAACACAATATTAACATCTTATTTTCACAATTCCCTTGAAAGGTTAATGATCGACCTAGTATTGCCCAAAAAAACTATTCGCTTATCTTGAAATCTTTAGACTTAAAATAGATTCATATTATTTGTATAACTAAAAGATTTGTTATTAAATATAACTTTTCATACGAATTTATTAAATAATATTAATTAAATATAATAATATTATTTTTTTGCATAAATAAATAATAAAATAATAATGTTGATAAAATTATAAAATATTATTTTAAATAGATTATTATATAAAAATAAAAAAAAATATCATAAATATATTATGTAAATATTTTATGTGAATATATATAATATTCGCTACAAAGATAATAAAGTGATGTACACTTCTTCTCATATAAAAAATAGGAAAATATATAAGTAAGATTTATCGAATTAAAAATTATTTAAAATTTTTCCGAACCTGCAAAATATGTGTTAAACAATAAATTATGTAAAAAAAATACATAATCTAACAAATCTATACAAAATAGGAGATTAATCAAACTTTCATTGCAATCATGTTCGTCTTTAAAAACCTAAAATTATTTACGATTGTTTTTCTGTAAGTAAAAAAATGCATCCTCATGCACTCACTAATAACACATATATCACATCAAATCATGTTCGTGTGAACATTGATGCCAATTCGTCTCGACCTTATCTATTATTTCAGCAATAATCGGCTTTAGTACAAGGAAAATTAGATAATTTATTTTATTATAATAACATTTATACAGAGAGCGTACTTAAAACATCTAAATTACCGACCCAATTATCATAAGCACAAATCATGTCTATAGGTCATCTACCCCCAATTCCACGAAAACACTAACGAGGCATTCTGCTATTGAGCTTTTTATGTTCCTCGATAGAGTGTTGACACACTAGCTCTTGCATAATGATCGAGAGATAACCAAAGATACATTGGTTGAATATATGTATTAGTTGTCAATGAACACAACCATCACATTTGCATGTGACGTTCTCTAATTAGCTGATTTAAATTCGTTAATTTTTCTACCTGAAGTATTGTGTCATTGCCACGTGTCAACCTCTAATTGGTTGTGGCCATCCAATATTGCTTGGCCACGAGTCAACTTTTGAATGGTCGACCGTTCTTCAACATCATATTTGATCGCTGACTTGGCACCTTTGCCATGTGTTAGCTCCTCATTGATCAGTCCTGCTGACGAGCTTTCTCCTCGATTGATTATTGACTAAGGATATGTGTCGTTCTCCCTTTAGTCAGTCTCTGGTGACGTTGTCACACCTCGACCCGATTTCCCCTGTCGTACCTATAAACAACTACTGCATCATCCCGGTTTTACAATAATGGATGCATGATCATTGTAAACCCGAAATGGTGCAAGAATCAAAACAAAATATCTCAAATTATTTTTCAAATTAATAAATTAAACTTTTAAAAAATAAATTTCGGAAACCATATACATGTACTATATACTAAATGTAAGACATACCTTTGGTTTAGATTTGACTTTTCCCATCAACACATGTCCTTCTTCACTATTGTAACTTGAAAGAGGTAATTAGAGGGGAATGAGTTCAACAACTCAGTAAGAGGGCTTAGCTGATATTATGATTTCATGTACATGATTCAACACATACTCCAAATAGGATTTAAAGAAGGTTTGGGTAAAATAAGGGTCACCATAGGTAAGCTTATAGAGATTTAAAGAATTGACTTGTATTTAAAAAGTTTAAAATCCATTTTTTTCATCAAAAGAAAGTTATACTCGGGTCCATCATAACGAGTTTTAAAGGTTTACTTGTATTAAAAATGAGAAAGAACTCACACACTCTTAAATCCCTAAGAGTTGGGATTCCACTTAACAAGTTACCACTTATTTATTATTAAAAATTATTTAACATAATCTTTAGTTATTATTTTACCTTACATTTTAAGTTTAACACACACACAACCATACACCATTTATAATAAAAGGGATTATATTTTCACAGAACAACCGCCGATTGTTCCACTTGTGGGCCGGAGTGACTTTTCCATCACACCCTATTAGAAGATCACAACTTCTACCAAAAGTCTATGTGAGCACCATTGCCCAACCCCATCTCAATATTCCATGTTCGCTATTGTGGGATGAGACCTCTCCTCCTTTTTCCTCGGTCTCAATGCGCACAAAGCTCCCCGAGCTTCTTGATATACTGGACCAATAGTACTTCCCTTATACTCCCTAGGTTGTCTAGTAGCTCTTAGAACCAACATTATAACATGATGGGTGCCTTAATGGTTTTGTTTCATGAAATGCACACTCAACATACCTTTTTGTTTAGACCTTTATCTTTGGTGCTACAAGCCTAATGAGTCTGATGACTCGGCTTCGGCTCGGTAACTACTAACCCAACGAGTTCAACAACCCGACTTTGGTTGAGTAGCTACCAGCTCAACGAGTTCGATGACCCAACTTTAGCTTAGTAGCTACATCACACAATTTAGCCATTTATGAAAGTTTTTCATATACTCATAGATCTTAACTTATTTATGAGACTTGACCTATTTCCGTTGATATTGGGCCCACTTGTACGAGATTTCAAAATATGGCCTTGGACCCACTTCACTTTTAGAAAATCGTGGCCTTAGGCCCACTTTACACAAGACTAGGTCTAACCCTCCATTGTTGATCATGGGCCACACCCATATCCTACATGACGGTCGGACTAGACCATACCCCTGAGGTGTATCCATACACTGTCCCTAGGGTGTCCTAATAATATGCTTCATGCTTTCATTAGAAGTATAATCCCAAAATGTTTAAGCAGTTTCACACAGTCACGAGATTATATTTTTAGAAATTCATCTTCAAAATAAAGTATGATCCTACTTGTGTGCATGATCGGTCCAATCAGTCCTCATGTTAGAAATCCCACTCACCTTATTTGTAAAACTCGTCCTTTGGGACTAAAGAAAACCTGGAAAAGAATCGTTATAGGTTTATACATGAAGTAACGATCCGTTTACTAAATGGAAAATAGCTAATGTGGGAAATTGGAAAATTTCAAGTGACAAAAAAGTCACAAAAATTACAAGGAATAACCGGGAAATGGAATTGAGGAGAGAATCGAACTAGTTCGGGGTGAACCGGACCCAAACCAACATGAAACATAGTGAACTGGTTCACAAATTCATTTTTCTAGGTGGCTTAAAAATATCAATTTGGGAAATTGAGACCACCATTAGATAGAAAATGAATTGAGATAAAATTAGAAAATTTTAAATTTTAGAAAAACGGTCTAACCAAGTCCGAACCAGCCGATTTACGAATTTTAGGCAACGAACCCGGTCTGACCAGACTGGTCAACGGATCAACCAGACTGGTCAATAGAACGGTCAGCGGACAATAGACCACGATCAACAAACAGCTGGCACCCTGTCAGCTGCCACGTAGACACAGACAGCCAATGAGAAGCTGCCACATGTCTAGCAACAGTCATTTAGCTCCCCGTTAGCCCACCATGCAGACACGAGCATCCATTGAGAGGTGTCACATGTTTGGTCAACGATTCAACGGCTAACGCGGCAACCAAGCAAACACTCCACGTCAGAAAAACTGACCAATCACAGTGAGCCATATGGCACAACCGGCATGTCATCGTCTTAACTTTCAAATGCTGACAGAGAAGAGGGAGCAGAGTGTAAACTCCACACTTTTGAGTTAAGGAAAACCAGGAAAAGAATTGGTCAAACCGAGTAAGAAAACCGAGCTGGTTTACAAACCCGATCATTTGGGAACAAGCAAATTGGAAATTTACAACTTCTGGGTGATCCAAAGGGTTGATTAAACCTTTGAAAAGAAAAACCAAATTAGTTTAGGTGAACGAGAATTTATAAGAAGTCTGAAGTTAAGCGTGCTTGCTTGAGAGTAGTGTGAGGATGGGTCACCTACTAGGAGGTATGATTTTTTTTGTAACCCGAAATTTCGGTCAAAAATTTTTATGAGAACGTAAGCCTTATCATAAATAGCCATAAATTAATATATATTTTATAATTCTAATTAATACCAATAATTTAATACCTAAATTAAATTATTGGATTAATACAAAAAATTTAATACCGAAATTAAATTATTGAAATTAATAATAATAAATTATGGTAATATTAATACTAGTAATAAATCTCTCCTATTTAATACATGATTTTTACACATATATAAAGATGTTATCCCCATTCATTCTCCTCACACCTGAATACTTCTCCCTCTCTCTCTACTGCTCCATTTCCTGGTGAAGCTCAAATCAGAGCTTCGACTTGAATAAAGGTCGGGCTCTTTAGAACCAGGAAGAAGACAACTATCTGATAGCAAACTTCAGTCAATCCGATAATCGCTGGAGAAGCGCCGACATGATGGAACAGTGAAGTAGCTCCGACGGACCGAAGCTACCCTATTTCGGCCAAGCTGAAATCGGCCATTTCAAGCCCTCCTCAGGCCAAACCAAGCCCCCCCAACACTTCTTCAGCCCTTTCACGGCCGAATTAGGACTGAAAGGTAAGCCAATTCGGCTCCTCTTTACAATTTTCAATCGGTGTTAGAGAGAGAGTCGACCGAATTTCAATGACAAAATTCTAATCTAATTCGGCATCAATTGATGCGATTCTTAATTCTAGGATGAACCTCAGGACAAGAGCTATATGCCTAGATTGAAAGCTCGGACCGACGTGCCTTCACCGGTGAGTAATCGAAGCTTTCTCTCTCTATAGTTCATTTTCTGGCAAAGCTCCGTTTGAGCTCATCCTAGCATTAAAACTTGCTATTCACATTGCTAAAGAATCATATGAACATGTAGAAACTCAATTTCAACAATTGGAAACATGGTCAATTTGATGAAATCAAATTCGGCTATGTTAAGAAGTTGGAATTGGAGGAAAATTGGGGATTTTCGAAATTCAAAGGACCAAAATGCAATTTTATGAAATTGAGGGTCGATTGGGCATGAATATAATGTTAGAGGACCAATTGAGAAATTTTGGAATTTTTGGGGCAAAACTTACCATTTTTGTAAAGGAAGGGCAAAATGGTAATTTTGGAAAAGTTGGGGGACCAAATTGAAAATTTGGGAAATTAAATCCCTTTTTGTGAAATTGAATAAATTGAGGTCCCAGGATAAATTTTAAAAGTTTTGGGACTCGATTTGAGGAAAAATTGGTATTTGGAGACTTAAAGTTAAAGATAAATAACTTTAGAGACCTAATTGCAAATAACTAAAAAGTTTGGGTTTTCTCATTCATTGGAAATGAATGAAGGTTGTTAAGTCGAGTAATAGTGAATAAGAATGTTCATATCGTGTAGGAACACGAAGTACCAGGAACGCCAGCATAGACGAGCTCGTGTGAATACAAAGAATCGGTCTAATGGAATTAACTGCAATAATGGGTGAGTGGTTTTACTAACATCATACCCGGTTGGGATGATAAGCATAACTTAAAAATTTAAAACCACTTAACGGTTGTGAGTGGGGATTATATATCATACCCGGTTGGGAATGATAAATGCCTCAATATAAAAGCTCACTATTTAGTGGTATTTTAATCATCACCACTTAGAGAAAGTGATGTGAAAATTATGCAAAAAAACTATTTACCGATTGTAAGTAGATCATACCTAGTTATATGATGAGACTTCCTCGAAAGAAGTTGAAAACTTGTTCATCGATTATGAACGGAGATATCCTTATACCGGTTGGTATAATGGACAGTGAAAACCTATTTTGTCGGAAGTGTTCTCCCCTGACTGTGTGCCAATGCTTAATCTATTTGGGAGACCTTCTTAACGGAAGCTCGAATAACTCTTATAGGCTGGGGGCCTCGGTTTTGGAACTTGGGGGCTAAATGCCCGATTTTGAAAATCCCTTACAGTGGGCTCAAGGCTTGTTGGCACGAGGAAGAGCTCGTAAACGAACATGATATATGTGCCATAAAACTTAATAAGTGAATTGTTTGGCTATGGTACCAAGATAGGACCAACATGCTCAGTCAACTAGCAGTAGTGCGACATGACAGGTCGACGGACTAGTCAAGACAAACAACTACAAGTTGAGTTGAGAGTCGGGGCCGTTGGACCTGTGGTACCACAAATTAGATGGCAATATGAGAAAACATTGTTTGTGCATGCACCATGAGTACGAGATCATCAAGACACCCATGAGGGGTAGTGATGTATCCTAAGGGCCCTGGACGATCCAGTGAGTATAAGGGTAGATCGTCGTTCTAGGTGTATGTGCGAAATTTGGAGTAGCACCAAGCGTATGAGACCAGGGTGGGGACAGGATGAGGTCTCTGTCCTCATTTGGACACGAAGAAGTGATTTCGGGATTAAGGGTCGGATGTCACGTACATCCACTCAATCTTAGGGTAGAAGTGGTCGTACTTCTATCCGGGTGGCAGGAAAAGTTGCTTTGAAGCCACCTGCGGGTTCAGTAGTGATACTGACTTGCGAATGTGTGTAACCTTCATGACGAATGATGTGTGTTGGGTGATGACACAACGGTAACTAAGAAATAATGGAAAACCCCGAATTTTTAAATGAAGGGATTTTTGAAAAGAAAGGAGTTTGGCACAGTCCATATAAATGTTTTTCTTAAAAGTCAAAAGATTTGAATCCCATTCACTGAGTAGTTGTACTCACCCCTCCCTTATACCCCTTTCAGAAGATTTCGAAAAGCCTACCCTTAAAGACCATCGACTAAGATGCCTGTGATACAGCTATGATAAATCTAAATTATTATGCAGTTTTATTTATGTTATTCCTGGAAAAGGTGCAGGTTTAAAGGATGCCTTACTCTTGACGGTCTATAATAAGGGGAAACCCTTTAATAAACCGGGAGAGTGACGGGTTGATCACGGGGATCCGACCAAACCGGGTCGGGGCGTGATAGAGAGAGAATTATCGGAAAAGTTTGAGTCTCCGACAACTCAAAAAACACTCCGGTTAGGTTGTCGGTGGCCTTGGCGGAGGCTGAGTCTTATGCTAGTAGGTAGCCTGAACAGGTATCGAGCTCACTATATAAAGAGCACTCCCTCTTTCATTCTAATCATCCCACAATTGAGCAAGAAAAAGAAGATTACACTTTCCGGTGAGTTGCAAACCAGAGCTCCGGTGACAGGATTTTTCTCAACCTCCGAAGCCACATTATGTGTCTTTGGAACTAAGAGGAAGTCCTCTATCTGACCCTACCTTCCATTCTGCTTGAGAGCCATCGAGGAGGAACGAGGAAGCTCAAACAATGCTGCCACTCCTCAGTCGGAAAATAGCCAGCCTCTTGCTGCCTACTTCGAGCCCTCCCCCGGCCAATTGCGGCCAAGACAGACCCCCTACACCCCACCTAGAGTTGTCCCAAACTTCCTTCGAGCTAAGAAGGTAACCCCCTTCTATTGCCCTTTGCCGGAAAAACACCGTGCACGACCAAATTTTGCAAAAACTTTAACACTAAAATTCGCACTGCTCAGGTCATTAATTGAAGCGTGGTTTGATCCAAGGAGGATCCCCGCGACGAGAGCAACATGATGGTAATCAAAGCTCCGATCTTCGGACCCTCACCAATAAGATATCGAAGCTTTTTTTTCTCTAGACTGTATTTTCTAGTGAAGCTCTGCTTGAGCTCATTTCCTAGCCAAATTGAGCGATTCAAAGCTTGAAATGACGAGAAAAATATAGAGGAGATGATTTAAATTAAGAATGAGGCAATTAATCAAGTTTCGGGGGTCAATTGAACGAAAATGTGATTTAGGGGCCAAAATGTAAATTTTGAAATGTTTGGGCAAATTGGGGATTTTGTAAAAATCAGGGGTCGATTGGCAAATTGATAAAATTAAAGGTCTTTTTATGCAATTCTCTCCCAATTGAGGTTCAATTGGGAAAATTAGATCAAATGGAGGACCAGTTTGCCAAATTTTTGAGAACTTGGGGGCCAAATTGTAATTTTAGGAAAGTTTGGGACTAAATGACAATTTTTTAAAATTGAGGGACCCAAGGGCAATTGTGATAAAATTGAGGACCGAAGAAGATACTTATAAAACTGGGGACCGAATTAAATAAAAAGGGGTAATTAAGGACTTAAAGATAAATACACAAACCTTGGGGACCAAAGTACAATTAAAGTAAAGTATGAAGACCTATATGCAAATACGCAAAGAAATGTGGTTCCTTAGTTCAATACCCTAACGAGGACATTCGTGCCATGTAGGAGCATACTGCTCAAGCACCGGCTTCCGAAAAAGAGACCGCGAGGCCATAATCCACCGGCACGACCACAATGAAATCTCCGGGTGAGTGAAAACTGCTATAATATCTATTATGGTTGGAATGACGGTTCAACTTTGAAAACCATTTTCTCGGAATTAGTATCCCGTGACTGGGTGACTTTGCTTAAAACATTTGGGAGCTAATTTCGAGCTTAGGCTTGAGATGCTAGTGGGTCCAAGGCTGATGGATACGGGCGTGAACCCGTTTAGAATAGATATGGATATATGATTCTAAAAGACCTGAATAATGAGAACCTTGCGCGATACCCATCGAGCCAATATGAGTTGTCAAGCTTGTTGGGTCGAACCGCTGCTTTGCCAAAACCAAGTCGTCGAACCTGTTGGGCCAGTACACATGGTGGGCCGAAGCCAAGCCGACAGACTGTTGTGCTAGAGGGACAAAGATAAAGGCTATAATTCAAAAAACAATTGTTGATTGTGCATACACTGTGATGTTCGGGCCATTTGGACCCCTAGTTTGAGGTAGTGACGGAGCCTAAGGACTGTAGGGCGACCATGGAGCATAAGGGCAGTTTCATCGTTCTATAGGTCGTGAATAAGAGGTTTCCTACGCATGGAGACCGAGGCAGTAGGGGAAATGAGGTCTCATCCCACTAAGTGGACATGGTGAAGTAATTGGGTGTTTGATGTGTTAGACTATTGATGTCCACTCAAACCCCGAGTAGAGGCAGTAAGCCTCTATCAGGGTGGATGGTAAAGGCGCTCTAGTCCACAAGTGACATGGTCGAGGATCGTTCTACGAATGTGTGATCACTCCTATGATAGGAGGGCGGTTTTTGATTTGAGAAACCCAAGAAGAAACTATTAAATTATCAAATAATTGAAATTGCTAAAATGAGCTTTCATAAAAGAGTTTTATGTCACTCACTGAGTTGTCGAACTCACCCCTCTCTAAACATTTTTCAGAAGGAACACAACTATACTAGCCTTTCCTCCCAAATCTCAATCCAGGTACACAAATTTAAAAGTTTCAGTTTTGTTTAATGTTGTCTAGGGAAAACATGACAGGTAATATGCCTGACTCTCTTGATCTCCCTGAGGAGCTCCTCTTTGAGACTCGAGAGAGTGGTGGATTTTTCACCGAACCCCGGTCAAACCAGGTTAGGGTGTGCCAACTTTGGTGGTATCAGAGCCTGTATTTTCTCGGATACATTATCAAGACTTGAATAAAATTTTAAACCAGTTATAGCACCCAAGAGAGGAGTAAAAAGAACAAGGGCGACAATTGCTGATTCCGTCGAAAATCCCCTCCCGGATGTAGAATTCCCAAGAGCTACCTCAGCTCCATAGGGCATCAATTTTGAACACCAAAGTCTATATGAAGAGTTCACCAAGGTGTTCAGAGAACCCCACCTTAGTGATAAACCCCATTTGGACTCCGAGTCCCAGACACACTAGGAGGAGGTCTAGTCCCAATCCTCTTCCACACCCCTTCCACCTCTTTTCGACATCCCTAGATACTTGAAGATGCTCCGATAATTGGGGTGCAATCCCTTCTATGGGGGAGAAGAAGGTCGGGGCCACCATGGATTGGTTGGCGAGCCTCAAGAAGTTTATGGGTATCATCCTAATACCCCCAAAGGAGATGGTTACGCTGGCCAAATTCATCTCGGAGTCTAGCACGAAGAAATGATGGAACAATGCCAGGAGCCTCTTTTTGATCCCACCTACCTGGGAAGAATTTGAAAGAAGGTACTTGGAAGAATACCTAGCTCCCCACCTCATCAATGAGAAGAAGGTGGAATTCTTCCAACTCTACCAAGGGGCTTGCACGGTCTCAAAATATGAGACCAAGTTCAACGAGCTACGACCCTTCGCCCCCGACTTGACGGGACTAGCTAACCTCTGCCAGAAGTTTATCGATGGTCTCAATATGGATATAAGAGACTAAATGGGAGTTTTGGGATGCCACATCGACTTAGCTGCCATAGTGGGCATGACGCATGAATGCGAATGGCTGGTCCAAATGAGGCATCGACGGATGGAGATGGGTGGATGTAGGGAGGACAAGGGTCAAGGCAAGAGAGCCTGAGGGAGCAAGGCCAGCCCCGATGGAGGAACCCACCAAGGCTTTCCCGAAGGGAAGAAGGCCACCGTGGCCACAGAGAGATGGACGAACACCCTCCGAAGAAAGGCCCATATTGCCCCCGGTGCCATAGAAACCATGAGGGAGCATGTATAATATGCTACAAGTGCGGGCAATTCAGGCACTACATTAGGAGTTGCCCAAGGGCATGGGAAAATGCCTTGCGAAATGCTTCGCCACCACCACCCAGAAATCAGAGGGCACCCAATGGGCGACATGTCATGCCCCGACC
The DNA here is from genome assembly GCA_030064425.1 of Trapa bicornis. Taxonomy (NCBI): domain Eukaryota; kingdom Viridiplantae; phylum Streptophyta; class Magnoliopsida; order Myrtales; family Lythraceae; genus Trapa; species Trapa bicornis. Next base: position 10,490,707 of record CM057748.1, on the reverse strand, counting down.
TGGTTTGGTCGGATCCCCGTGATCAACCCGCCACACTCCCAGTTTATTAAAGGGTTTCCCCTTATTGTAAACCGTAAAGAATAAGGCGTCCTTTAACCTGCACCTTTTCCTGGAATAACATAAATAAAAACAGTATAATAATTTAGGTTTATCATACCTGTCTCATAGGCGTCTTAGTTGATGGTCTTTAAGTGTAGGCTTTCCGACATCTCATGAAAGGGATATAAGGGAGGGGGTGAGTATGACTATTCAGTGAATGAGTTTTCAAAAGTTTGACTTTTAAGAAAACAATTATTATTGGAGTGTACCAGACTCCTTTCTTTCAAAAATCCCTTTATTAAAAAATCTCAAATTTCCCACCATTTCCATATTTAACCACAGTATGTTATCACCCAACTCACATCCTTCATCAGGAAGGTTACACACATTCACAGGTCAGCACGATCACTGAACCCACTAGTGGCTTCGGAGTGACTTTACCAGCCACCCGGATAGAAGCACGACCAGTTCTATCCTGGAATAAATGGATTATGTGACATCTGACCCTCAATCCCGAAATCGATTCTTCGTGTTCGTATGAGGACTGAGACCTCATCCTGTCCCCACCCTGATCTCATGCGCTTAGTGCTACTCCAAATTTTGCACAGACACCTGGAACGATGATCTGCCCTTATACTCACCGGGACATCCAGGGCCCTTAAGATGCATCACTACCCCTCATGGGCGTCTTGATGATCCCGTACTCATAGTGCATGCACAAACAATGTTTTCTTAAATTGCCATGTGATATGTGGTGCCATTAGTCCTAACGGTCCCAACCTTCAACTCAACTTGTAAGTGTTTGTTTTGACTGGTCTGGAGACCAGTCATGTCGCACTGCTACTAGTTGACTGAGTATGTCGAACCTACCTTGGTACCATGACCAAACAATTAATTTATTAAGGTTTAATGGCACATATATATCATGTTTGTTTACGAGCTCCTGCTCGTGTCCATTGGCCTATGGCCCACTGTTCGAGTTTTTTTAAAAATAGGGCATATTAGTCCTCAAGTTCCAAAATTGAGGCCCCCAACCTATAAGAGCTATTTGAGCTCCTGTCAATAAAGTCTCCCAAATAGTTTAAGCATTGGCACACAGTCAGTGGAGAACACTTCCAACAAAATAGGTTTTCATTGTCCAATATACCGACCGGTATAAGGACATCTCCGTTCATTACCGATGAACGGGTTTTCAACTTCCTTCGAGGAAGTCTCATCATACCAACCGAGTATGATCTACTTACAACTGGTAAGTAGTTTTTCCGCATGGTTTTCACATCACTTTCTCTAAGTTGTGATAATTAAAATTCCACTAAACAGTAGATTTTTATACCGATGTACTTATCATCCCCAATCGGGTATGATATATAATCTCACTCACAACCGGTAAGTAATATTTAACTTTAAGTTGTGCTCATCATCCCAACCGGGTATGACGTCAGTAAACCCACTCACCCATTAACGCAACGAATTCTACTAGACTGGTTCTTTGTATTCACACGAGCTCGTCCATGTTGGCGTTCCCGGTACTTCGTGTTCCTACACGACCTACACGATATGAACATCCTTATTCATTATTACTCGGCTTAACAACCTTCATTCATTTCAAATGAATGAGATAACCCAAACTTTTTAATTATTTGTAATTAGGTCCCTAAAGTTATTTCTCTTTAACTTTAAGTCCCTAATGTCGGTTTTTCCTCAAATTGAGTCTTGAAACTTTTAAAATTTATCTTGGGACCTCAATTTATTCAATTTCACAAAAGGGGTTTTAATTTCCCAAATTTCCAATTCGGTCCCCCAACTTTTCCAAAATTACCATTTTGCCCTTCCTTTACAAAAATGGTAAGTTTTACCCCAAAAATTCCAAAATTCCTCAATTGGTCCTCCAACATTATTTTCATGCCCAATTGACCCTCAATTTCATAAAACTACATTTTGGTCCTTCGAATTTAAAAAATCCTCAATTTTCCCCCAATTTCAACTTCTTAACACAACCGAATTTGATTTCATCAAATTGACCGATCAAACACCTCTCATTGTTAAAATTAAAGTTAAAATTGAGTTACTCCATCTTCTAAGGATTCAATAGCACTTTGAATTGCAAGTTTTGACGCCGGAACGAGCTCAAACGGAGTTTCGCCGGAAAATGAACTATAGAGAGAGAAAGCTTCGATTTCTCACCTGTGAGGGATCGGCGGTTTGAGCTTTCTATTTGGGTAGGTAGCTTTCATCCTGAGGTTCATCCTAGGATCAAAAATCACATCAATTGATGCCGAATTGAGTTAGAATTTCGTCATTGAAATTCTGTCGGTTCTCTCTCTAGCACCGGTCGAAAATTGAAGAGGGGAGTTGAATTGGCTTACCTTTTCGTCCTAATTCGACCGTAGGAGGGCTGAGGAAGTGTTGGAAGGACTTGGTCTTCCTGGCCAATCATAATGGTGCCAAACGGACGGCCAACTGGTCTCAATCATAATGTTCATTGGTGTTTCTTTAGTTTCCTGGCGAGTGAACAATGTTGTCATCTTGAGGAAGAAGATGACACTGTTCCGAATCAGACCGAACCGAGTTCAAGCTTAAACCGGCCAGTTCACCCCTCATTTGACCGAGTTTTTCAAATCTAAAATTTTTTGAATTCATCTAAATTCATTTTCTATCCAATGGTCATCTTAAATCTCAAATTTGAAATTTTTAAGCCACCTAGAAAAATAAATTTAGGATTCGGTTCAATAGTGGTTCAAACCAGTTTGAATCCGATTCACCTAAACCGATTTGATTTTCATCCCCAATACTTTCACAAGTCCATTTCCATGACTTTTGTGACTCCATAGGTCACTTAGGGTCCATAAGATTCCCGATTTATCATCTCTTATTCAATTTCATTTCATAAACCGGCTTGGTTCTTAAACCGATTTAATTCGGTTCGGGTCCGTTCACCCGAACCGATCTAGTTTTTGTCTCCCACTTTGTTCTAAGGTTCCTTCCCAAGGTTTATGAATTTCTTGGGAGTACAATGGAGTTGAATTTCTCCAATTTTCCCTATCTCCATTGGTTCCAGTTCATGAACCATCTCGATTCATAAACCGGTTCAATCCAGTTGGATCCGGTTCATCCAAACTGGTCTAGTTTTTCTCCTCCAATTCATTCTAAAGTTCTTTTCCATAGTATTATGAACCCTTTGGATCACCTGGGAGTTGTAAATTCCTAAATTGCCCATTCACATTTGATCAGATTTTTGAACTGGTTCAGTTTTCTCACTCGGTTTGACCAGTTCTCTTCTCGGTTTTTCCTTAGCTCAAAAGGGCGGGGTTTACAAGACGGGAAGCACCCACGAGAGTTCCATCCAGGGTCTACAATTTGACTAGGAAGAAGGCCGAAAGGACCCCAACATGGTGGCTGGTACGCCCAACCCTCCTCCTCATAAGTCGAGTATGTAGTCAGAATCGTGTAATCCCCTTTTTGGAATTAATAAAGTGCATTCCCTGAAAAGTTTTGTTAATTCCCACTTAGGCTTCATCCAAGTATTCAGAAAGGAAAGATGCACCCTCTTCGACTTAGGGGTTGAACAATTTTTCATCAAGGAAGCCCTAGTCTCGGAACTTCCAAAGGAAACCTCCCTTCTCTGACCATCCCTTCACATCCTCACCCCACTAGGTGAAACACTAGAAAGGCACACATACTTTAAGGCTTGCAAATTATGAGTAGGGAGGACAACCCTAGAAGCCGACCTAATTCCTCTTCTGCTACAAGAAGTAGAAGTAATTTTGGGGATGGACTGACTAAGCACTCATCAAGCCCAAGTAGACTGTGGGAATAAGAGGATAACCTTCTTGGCTCCTGGAAAGGAAGAGGATGTATTTGAAGGAGACAGAGGAAGAACCAGAATACACCTGGTGTCTTTTATGGAAGCCTAGGACTTACTATGAAAAGGATATAAGGTATTTCTCACGTAGGTTACTTGTAAGGACTCGCTGGTTGAAACCCTTAGCTCGGTGTGGGATTTTAACATCACACCAAGTTGGAGTGATGTGTGAATTAAGCTAAAAACTACTTACCAGTTGTAAGTAGAGGAAATCATACCCGGTTGGTATGATGGATTTTATGGAAGGAAGGAGAAAATCACTTACTAGTTGTAAGCGGAGATATCATCATACCTGATTGGTGTGATGAAGTGAAAATATGTTTTGTCAAAAGTGTTCTCCCCTGACTTGTGTGTCAATGCTTAAACCTTTTGGGAGACCTTCTTGACAAGAGCTAGAACAACTCAAATAGGCTAGAGGCCTTGGTTTTGAACTTGTGAGGGCTAAAATGCCCGATTTTGGAAAATCACGTACACTGGGCCCAAGGCCAATGGGCACTAGTAGGAGCTCATAAACAAACATGATATATGAAATCCATCAAAACTCTTAATGAAATGGATATGTGATTTTGCCATGGTACCAAGATAGGACCGACATACTCGATGGACTAGCGGCAGTGCGTCAAGGTCTGGTCAACGGACTGGTCTAGACAAACAGCTGTAGGTCGGGTTGAGGGTCGGGGCCATTGGATTAGTGGCACCAAAGATAAATAGCTTTGTGGAAAAACTATTGATTGTGCATGCACTTGAGGTTTAGGACCATCAAGACACCCAAGAGGAGTAGTGATGCGTTCTAAGGGCTACTAGACGACATGATGGAGATAAGGGCAGTTTGTTGTGCCAGCAGTAAGGGAAGCTCAACGTAACTTCATGCGCATGAGACTGGGGTGGGATCGGGATGAGGTCTCTGTCCTCATACGAACATGAAGTTGTTTTTGGGTTTGAGGGTCAGATGTCACGAATATCCACCCAAACCTAGGGTAGAAGTGGACAGGTTTCTATCTTGGTGGCTGGTAGAGTCGCTACAAGCCACAAATGTGTGATCCCTTCCTGATAAAGGGCGTGTATTGACTGTTAAATACACCTAATGTGGAAAATGAGGAAAAAAGGGATTTGAAAACCAGAATTTGAGGAAAGAATATTCTTAAAGGAAATAAGGAGTTTGGCACACTCCGATTAAAACTATTTTGAAAAACTTACTACCAACGATTCACTGAATTGTAGAAACTCCCCCTTTTTTATATCATTTTTCAGAAGTAGGGGAAATGACTAAAGATAACACTAGGATCTACCCTCTGTCAAGTATGCTTAAAAGTTATTTTAATCTTGTATTTTTATTGATTTATGCTATTCCAGGGAAAATTTTTTAAGTTACGTCTGGCTACTCTTGATTAAAAAAAAGGGGGAAAACCACTCTTGAACCAAGAGAGCGGCAGGTTGATCACGGGTATCCGACCAAACCAAGTTAGGGTGTGACATTAGTCATCCCATATATAATATTTACAATTCAGCCCCTATTTCCCCAAAATTCTTAATGTGACCCATTTTTACTCATTCTCAAAATCATCACAAACTTTCTAAAATATACACTAGTCCCCAAACTTTCCAAAAATTATAATTTGGTGCATAGACTTTTTCTAATTACATTCCATCTCTAAGAGCCATATAACCTAAACATTCAATATTCTAAATGTCTCTATTTTGAAATAAAATACTCATATTTCCTATTTTTACAAAACAATCCCTAAATTTTCTAAAATTAAATTTTAATCCATGAACCTTCAAATTATTTTCCCATTGGTCTTTAACCTTAGAGAATCACCCATATCACTCCATTCCACTCTTTCCAAGCATCTTATAAGGACCTTGAATTTTTTATTTAATCCATTTGCGAACATTATTTCATTTTCGCTAAAAAAATAGAGCATTCATGAAGCAAGGCTATAAACTCACTGGTAATTGGGAGATTAACGACTCTAGGGGTGGAACGAGATTTATGGATTCATGTGGGTGCTCCCTAGTTCAGAAATCATAGGTGGAAGCGTTGAATTTATGTGAAGGAGCTTAATAAGTTGGCGAAAAAAATGCATAAAAATAGAGCATTTGAAATTGGGGCTAGTAAAGCTTACTATCGAGGTGTGAAGGCCAAAAGAGAGGTTGAGGGTGTCATGTTAGAGCTTCCCATATCATTTTTGCACTAGTACACATGATGGTATTTCTAGACGAACATCCTCTACTTCTCAGTGCAAAGGCACTAACTCAACGAGGATACTGGTGCAACTCCAACCACAATCGAGCTCGAGTGAGGTCCATCGGCAGTGGAAGACTTTGAGGATGGTTTCTCGAAGTGAGTTAAAGCCAACTCAAGATCAGTGGAGAATTGTCTTCATTTTGCAAAAAATAGAACTTCTGGATTTTTATCCAATTTGTAGATAGAATTTCGGCATATTGCACGAGAATTCACGAGAACAGCCTTAAGGAAAGCTCAAGATTGTGCCTTAAGGAAAGCATAAGAACAGCCTTAAGCTCACGAGTTGGTAGCTCACATATGTGATTTGTTGTGTGAAAATGATCAAGATTGGGATTTTTGTAGTGATTTTTGTATGGTGTGTTCGATTAGAGAAATTGTGTCATGCATAGGGGATGGGCATCTCTTTGCGCGAGGAAGAAAGAAGACTCATTGATTCAGGTTGAGTTGATTCTAATTATAATTTTTTTTCAAAATTTTATTTATTTACACTTTGACCTAAAAATTTAATATTTACATAATTTGGGTCCTTCAAGTAAAAATATTGATTTTAACTTATATTTTAGTTATTAGTGTTACAAGAAAAAACTCTAAAGGATGTTCAATTGATAAAAGTAATGGGGATGAGTTCCAAATAATAAAGAAGAATGAGATTTGGATATTGTTTAATAAATCAATAGAGATGAAAGTCATCATAGAGAAATGAATGTTCATAACTAAACTAAATGTAAATAGCTCCACCGACAATCACAATGTTGGACTTGAAGTGAATAATCATGCTTAGATGTTTGGAATGGATTGCTAAGATATTTATGCTCTAGTTGCAAGTATGAACATAGTTAGACTTCTCCTTGTTATTTATGTACAAACGGGCTAAAAAATCTTTCAGCTCAATGTAAAATCTACATTTTATTTTAGCTCAATTTAAAATCTACATTTTATTAATGGTATTTTGTAGGAGGAGATCTATTTGGATCAACCATACATATTTGAAGTGAAGGGAGAGTAAAATAAAGTTATCTCCTTAAGAAAACTCTTCATAGAGTGAGGCAAGTATCATCTATAATTATTTACTAAGATTGGACTCCAAACCATACTTTATGTTAAATTGAAAGGCATGGATTTAGTGATAGCATCACTATATGTTAATAATTTATTGGTGACAAGTAAAGATGTGAGATGATTGAAAACTACATGAAGGAAATGAACAAGTTTTTGAGATGATTGATATTGGAATCATGACATACTTCATTGGAATGAAGGTTAGACAATTTGAAGATTAAGTTTTCATAAGTTAGAAGAATTATTCATAAGCTAGAATAAGTATTCATAAGTTAGAATAAGTATGAGAAATAAATCTTGAACAAATTTAAAATGGAAAAATGCAAGTTCATGAAAACACTAATGTAAGAAAATAGAAAGTTGTGCAAAAAGTATAGATTTCAAAAGTTGATAAAAATTTCTTTAGAAGTCATAATAGTTGTTTGATGTATTTATGGATAATAATTTCAAACATTCAATATAATTCTTCCTCTTCCGTAATGATTTATGCATTATGCTAGTAAAATATATTTGATCTAGTAGATTTGGTAAGAGAGTGTTCAGATATATCAAAGATACCATTAATTATGATGGTAAATTTTTATGGAATCATTAATAATTTTGGAAAAGTTGTGTTTGTTGCATTAATCCCTACTCCATACCACCAATAAGTATTATGGTTAAAAAGATTTTGGTTAATTTGGATATAAGGAATAGTTACTATATGAAGCAACTATTTTTTTTGCTCAAAGAGCAACTATTCTCATTGTTAAAAAAAATAACTATTGCCATCTCTAAAAATTCAATGTAGTATGACAAAATAAAGCAATTTAATATCAAATTATTCTTAATAAGAGATGCTCAACCAAATGAGGAGATTTCATTAGTTTATGGCAAATGAAAAGAACATCTACCCTATATTTCCACTTATCTTCCAAATAAAGATTTAAAGCATTAACATCAATTATTGAAATTTGCAATGAATAAAGGAAATGGGGAGCGTAAATTATTATTGCTTAATTTCTTGCAATTAATTAATTGATTTTCTTATTTTTTATTTTTTCTTTCACAGCAATCAAAACTTTAATTGTACATCTTTCCTATTATTTAGAAGCATTATTTAGAAGCAAATAAATGATAGTGGGTTAATTTTTTTCCTTTGGTATAAGTATATTCGTTTTTACAATTACTCTCTATTATTTTTTTTTTTACTTTTTTCCTTCATCCTTATTCCACGGTAACAATCTATGGGAGAGTAGGGTCAAAAGGCTAGAATAGAATATACTTGGCTGATGAGGAGAGAGGTTAAAGCATAACAGAAGGTGGAGGACTGAAGAATAGAGATCCGTTAGAGAGCTATGATACCATGAAGTCAAGAATAATAAAGAATATATGTATGTAATATGTAAATTTTCACACATTACTGTTGTGTGAGGGTGAGGACAATTAATTGAACTGTGGCAAAGAAGGGAGTTGACATTCTCATTTCTCAAACCAAAACTAACGGTCTCCGAGATATATAAGGAGTGCTTATGATACTGGCTACCCAGCAGTGAGTCAGCGGGCAAATCATATGTTGGTTCAAATTGTGAAAGCAACAGTTTTGTGGCATGAGGATGTGTTCATCTAGGACAACTCCAAATGTTGCTATCACTTTTCTGTCGGAAACTATTTCACCCAGAAGGATTGCCCTTGAAGCCATATGGTTCACAGAACATATTCAGGGTCTCTTGATTAGTTGGCCTGCATGCATGGATGAGCTTCGGGTGACAGAACTCTTATGTATTCTCTTGTTGCACATTCTGCAGTAAGCTTCGTGGACTATTCTCGTAGTGTTGAGTCACGGGGCTGATTTGGAAGTTCACCTTAGCAGCTATTGGCATTGAGAGTAACAAAGGATCCATGTGGCAAAGTATTGCCAAGATGATTATAGTTGAGAATGTGAATGAAATTCCAACAACAAGTTTAAAAAAAGGATACTATAATTGGAGAATTTGGGGGCTACGATCTCTTGGTTGTGAGAATATTAGATACAAGGCCTTATTAATAAAAAAGATACAAATTCATCCATCATATACAAATAATTCATTCAAATTTACTGCACAACTCTCAACCAGGAAACTGCAATTAAAATTAATATGTTGCATCTTGATCAATCTATTTGGGCCTTCCATGAAGTGTGTAATCACTTTCTTCATGCTGGAAGTAGCTTCAAAGGACGAATCATGGCATTGTCTTCGTGATCCAGAATCTGCACAGAGTAACAACTAATGAGTTCCCTACAAGATATATATATATATATATATATATAAGGTCATAAGATTGACAACACAACTTACGTGGCAATGATACACGTAGCCGGGCTCTATAGTCGGATCGAACGGATACGGTGCATCGTTATCAATCAGGTTAAACTTAACCACGATCGTGGTCTGATGCCCCGGAGCAATTTTCACAGTGTGCTTCCATGTCCGCTCGTACTCCGGAACATTGACAAGCTTACCCTTGGCGTGATCATTTACGTTGCACTTTAGCGAATCGTTCTTCTTTGTCATACACGCCGTGAACGTAGACAAGTCCACGATCTCCCGCACCTTTATTGCCTGGAAGCTCGCCAGGTGAAGATGCAGCGGGTGGTCTTCCCCTGTCAGATTTATCACCTCCCAGGCTTCGGTGGTCCCTGATTTGGGTGTCTCCGTGGCCGGATCTTCTAGCCTCTTACCGTTTATGTACATGTGGGTCGGTCCACCTGCAGCCTGATACTCGTACATCACTATGTACCTCTTGACGGCTCCCTTTGGAGGGATTGCCGGTGGATATGCCTTGAGGACTAGTGGAATCGACGAAGTATCTGGAGGGTTCGGTTTTCCACGAGCGATAATGAACTTCATAACCACCTTATTCATACTGTTCACGTGGGTGCCACTCGGGTACGGATAGGGAGCGTTGTTTTCCAGGACAGACTCCTTCGCATTCGTGGCCGAGAAGTCGATGATAACATCAAAAATCTCAGACGGCGCCATTAGGATGGAGTCGGTGGTAACAGGGTGCGGCAGATATGAGGTGTCAGATCCGACCATGGTGAACGACAGACCGTTTGTGAGAGAGAATCTGAAGTAGCGAGCGTTGGCAGCGTTTATGATGCGGAATCTGTACTTCCGACGTTGGACGTTGAGGTAAGGCCAGGCCTTGCCGTTGACAACCATGGCGTCTCCGAAATACTCCGGCTGCCACTGTGGGTGTATGATGGGGTTGTTTCCGGTGTAGTTCATATACAACGACCCGTCTTTGTTGAAGCTCCGATCAAAGACAAAGAGATGCTGGTCGAACTTGAGGCCGGAAGGGAGGTTAAGCTTGGCGTCAAGGGCTGGGTCCCTAATCACATAAGCCCCAATCAGGCCGGCAAGGAGGTTGATCCGTGTCAGGCCGAGCGCATGGTCGTGGTACCAGAGGTTTCCGGCATGTTGGACATTGGGATATGTATACGTAGTGTGGTTCCAAAAGGTGCCTTTCTCCTGGAAATTGGCCGTGAACCAGGCTAGGGCGCTGCCATCGTACTCAGGTGGGTGGACTCCACCGTGGAGGTGAACGACAGTGGGGACGCCTCCACGCTTAGGGATGGCTGTAGGGATAGTTGGGTCCCATGGGAGGATGTGTGATTCAGGGAGGAAATTAAGCCATGTGACGGTTGTCGGAACGCCATTGATGGCCTCGATGGTGGGGCCCGGGACGGTGGCCGTAGCTGCAGATGTGCCATATGCGAATACGGTACTCGGCGGCAAATCCCTATGAAATTTCTGTTAATCAATAAAAGATAGTTTAGGTAACCTAACTTATTTATTTCCATTTTATGAACAATTTTTTGCATGCATGGACCAAAAGCCCCATTGAAGCTAACTTTAAGTAAAATTCTTTTTAATGAAGACATTTTTTTTTATTTGGATGAAAAACAACACATTTTTTCTTGATTTTTCTCTCGTCTTTTTTATAGGTTTTCTCTGTCATAGTGAAATAAAATATTAATAGGTTAATATTTAATGAGCCAACACTATGACCAAAACATCCACATCTATATATATGGATCGTCCAATATTTCATGCCCAGGCACTATGACCCACTATATATGGCACTTTGATCCAAAGCATCCACATCTCTCCCTATATATATATGGTTCAATATTTCATGCCTGAGCACTATGACCTAAAACACCTATATATATAATATAACTGTTCATGTGCGTCACCTTATTTCCTTTTTTATAGTGCTTAAACTATGTGAACGAGAAATTTCGGAGAACAGAAATATCAGCGTTACCTTTTGGGCGGTAGTCGACTTACCCATTTCTTTGCATACATGCCAACAGTGAGACTTCCGGGAACCGGTTTGGCGTTCTGGATCTTGTAGCCGTAGAGCTTGGGAAGCTTCGGCAGTTTATCAACAAACATCTCAAGAGACGACGCGGTCAGTAGCAGTGTCTCCTCCGTCACTCGCGGTGGTGCTCTGGAAGCGCTACTGCCGATTATGGCGGCTAGGAAAGTTACCGCCGCCGCTACAAATCTTATCATCGTTTCCCTGCAACTAAAGTACGTTAAACTTTAATAGCTCACTTTAAGCAATAAGACGATAAGCTGCAAGCGACAAAGCCATGCTTGACACTAGTAGAGCTCAATCCAGTGCTCTTAGTTTAAATTCGATTTCACGCACAAGAACTGAAACTGTAGGATTGATATGTATATAAATGAAAACCAGCGATAGTTTGTCTTGGAGGAAAGCCAAGAAAGATATTGAGAAAGCCATAAATGCGAGACATGAACCTGCATGCAGTGAACATTCCTGCATACAACGTATGCACTAGTTCAACGATAAAAAATCACGAAAATTCACTCACCTTAAATCGTGAAGAGCTTTCTTTCTATTGGAAGTTCCAAATATTGTGATGAAAACACAAACTCAGGAGTAGGGAAGAGTAGGAGGAAGAGGGAAGATGAAGTAAAAGGTTCTCCTATGAAATGGATTAGAAAGTTGAACTAGTTGTATCTATATTAATATATAAAAGAGGTGAATTCAGAAGCAGGTGGTTTTGATCAAGGGGTGTAAGATTATTCCCTGGGTTTGACTCGATCAAATCTCTTGAGCCTGTCTGCAAATATATTCGTGTATTAGCTGAGGCCCCGACTCTAAAACGTATGGTCGCCTATCAATTCCAACGGATAGGTGTCACATACTTTTTCTAATGACTAATATTTCTATTGGATTAATAATTTATAGTGTGTATATCTTTGATGTATTAATCCACAAAGAATTAGAACTCATTTAAGAGAGAGAAAGAGATGTTAAACCATTATGATGGCCTTTTTATATAGATTAAATAAGCTCGAGTGCACCAAAGTTGTTTGCTACTTGTTTAAAGACAAGTTGTTACAGCCGTTCTCTTGAAAAAAAATGTCATACTATTAGCTAACAAGGGAAGGCAAAATATTTATTGACCAAGATTAACTTATGCACAAGTATAAATTTCCTATTCACAAAAGTTCATGTGAGTGAGGAGTATGTTAATAAATAATAAATTAAATTATTACTGAATATAATTATAAATTAAATAAAATAGAAAACTATTTTATATTTACAATATTAAAAATATTAAACTACTTATAAACAATAACTATTAATTAGATATATACTTCTCAACAAAAAAATTCCGTTGGTAACTTGAAAGAATATGAAAAAAAATAATTAACTCGAATTAATTATTCGCTCTCGTACTGTACTGAAAAAATAATATCCGACTCACTGTTATTAAAAGCAGGTTTAAAAATTATATTTAATAATTTACGTTAAAGTAATTATTGAAAATATTATCTTAAATTAAATAAAATAAAGAAATCTTATATATTTATAAGATTGAAAATTTTACATAATATAGATCCGATCAATTATACATTCACAATAACTTAGCAGAGCATATATTATAATACACTGCTAATAAAATAAGAGGTTTTAGGTTTGATTTACACCATAAGCTCCTTATGCTCCTTAATCTCATATCAATAAGTTTAGCAAAGAAAAGTTATATGATCCATATTTAATCTATTTTAATTACTTGTGACAAAAAACATAATGTCGGCACGTCTAAAACTAAATTATTAAGATAATGAGCCTTGGTTATCAAGGTCGTTACTTGGCCTTGTTACTGATTAAAAAGGTGATTCAATTATTATGGCCACATCTTGCAAGTTCGTTAGAGGATGGGTATATAAAAGAAGAGGATGACAATGATACGTGCCCAAATTCCCTTCTGAATAGACTAATTCGTTCTTTATACTTATTTGTATTAATTGATTGTGCAAAATTAGACTGTTGACGACACATGGGTTACTGGTGGCTGTTGTCCATAAAACTTATTTCTAAATAAGGGTTGGACCCCTAGTATATTCCTTTTTAAGGAACATACAAGTATTTGTTCCACAAGTACATAGTACGTGGCACTTGAGTGTATATAATATGGTTGTCTCACTTACTATAGGTTCCCACAAACGATAAGGCCATCATATATTGTTTTCTCAAACAGTTGGAGCTCAACATTTTTATATCACCCGGTACAAAAAGAGAATAATCAAACCCTTTGTAATTGATCCAAAAATGCCAGCTTTAGATGGTTGTCCTTAGAAAAGGAGATTGGATGAGCCAAAAATTTAACTTATAATCTATTGAATGATTCCAGTTTGTTGAAACGTCTATGAGCATCATAAAAATTATTTGACGTTAGTTTGTGAGTATATATTTGATGAGTATGTCTCGCAAGTTGATGTGTGTTATCAATAAATAACCTTAAGGAAATATGTGCTAATTTTTTATTGGGCTTTATAGACCAAAGGACTGATTGGGTAGATATTATGGGAATGGGTAGCAATTTTGAGCCATGGTTGTTAATTCTGCCCGCCAGACTAGAATGGAAGCTCAGGCTTGTCATTTACTCTTCTCGTAATTGTTCATGTGTGCATGCAAGGAATCAAATATGTGATCAGCGCTCACACGGCGAACTCAACATGAGACAACAGTTAGTTCCTAATAACATAACTCACCTAATTACATTATAATGGAGTACATGCGGACAAGAAGTGGCATGAGAATTTCACCAATCCAGGCAATATTTGCAATTAACACATGTTTGACTATCTATCTAGCATGTATCTCTTTGACTAGTTCTGTATATGTAAAAAAATCTATCTAAATTTTTCTATAAGGAGCGAGTTGGTTGTGAATGAAAAAGAAGGGGGCAAAAATTACTTTTTTTTAAGTATTCAATACCTCTTTATTTTATTTTATTTTATTTTATCAAAGCACCTTTCTCCACAATCCATTGATACTACTCTCGTGGCACCATCCTCGAATCTGCACCACAACGACTGTCTTCTTCTCGTGAAGTCTTTGCCCACTTTGCCTTGTAGAATTCTTGTCGGTGTCTGCTGCAGCATTCATTGACAAGAATAATCTATGGGAGTATACCGAGCTAGCATATGGTTGTTGGTGACTTTGTTTGCCTAGACCCGAAGTCTATTCCTAAGATAAAAGGATAACTGAATTGAAAATTAAGGTTAAATAGTGAATATAGATTTGAAATAGAATTTGAAATCGAATTGAACTAAAAAAATGAGATTGAATCCAAAATAGTAACCTAAATAAGAAATTGAGAGCCAATAAGATTATAAATCAATTTATTGAGTGATAAAATGAGATTTTTAGAAAAATCGGTCCCAATTAACCGAAATTAAGTAATTTTGGTTTAAATTATCGAGTGCACTCTGAGAAGTGCAATAATATAATTAAAAAAGTAAATGAAGTTGGGTTAACGAATTCAAATTAGGATGAACCAACTCGAATACCATTGGTCGCACACACCCTTTTGCCCCAACAAATGCCAACTACACATTATTAGAAAAATCGGTCTAATTGATCTGAATTTTTTTTATCAAATTACATGTTACAAAAATTATGTTTGAACTGATAACTCTCACACAGGTCTTCATATAAAAGTAATTTATTGATATCTTGTTCAACATATCGAATATTTCATTAAAAGTTGGGGAAATTGTTATCAGTCACACTCCTGAGCACCGAGTGGTCGACTTCAAAATTCTCCCTCATCCAACGACCAAAATGGGTGATTTTTGTGTCAAAATGCTGCTAATTGACTACTCTTGAGTTATGTGTCAATCCCGACTCCAAAGTGGTTGGAAAACACCACATGAATGCCATTTCTCTGACTCTATTTTGGGAATCGAAAACCTACATGCTGTCACCACCCTTTCGGGGTGAAATTTGGCCATCTTTGGCCACTAATTCTAGATGACACGGGTGCTAAAAGAGCCCTATGGATCTTCTCTACTTACCATAGCCTTGACCAATCTCTAGCAAGGCGACTTTCGACTGCCATGAGTTGATTTCCTCTTGGTCGAGTTTATTTTGTAACTTCCAACCATGATCGTTTAAGTATAAAATTCACCCCACTTTGGCTACCCCTTAGCCAACCACCACCACAGAATGAGTTGAATGGTCCTCAACTTCATTTCGTCTACTCATTGGCCACAGATGGTGCACTCTCCCGTGAAAATTTCCAACTAAACCTCTCATACCTTTATTTTGACCACTTTTAGAAAATGACCAAATTCAACCAAATTTGTAGAAGGTTAATAGAAGTATTTAGGAGGGATTTGTAATATTTGAAGTTAGTTGGGGTGACTTTTAAAGTTTAAGGACTAAAGTGCAAGTTTTAAAAAGTTTGGGATCGATTTAAAAAAATTAGAATACTTGTGGAAATAGTCTCTATGGGAAAAGCCTAAGGGTGAGAACTTGATTTTTGGACAAATGAAGATGTAAAATGTTGTTTTCAAAAGTTTAGGAGCAAAAGCATATTTTTTTTATAAATGAAGGGTAACATGGTAATTTTTACTCAAATTGGGAAAAATGGTTATTATTTCTTAATGGAGGGCAAAATGGTTATTTTTTATGAATGGTGGACAAAATGGTTAGTTAAACAAAAATGAAGGCAAAAATGGTAATTTTTTTACATAAAAAGTGGAAAAACCATAATTTTGTAAACATAATTAACTTGTAATTTTTGGTGAATAAGAACCTAAGAACCATTTTGATTAGTTTTGGGGATCTTTATTAATTGTATGATATCAAGTACATGTTAGTGTAAACGGGTTCGTCCATTCGTGAAATGGGCGAATTGTGTATTAAGAGAAAACTCTAATTAAGCTGAAAGAAATTTTTGGGAAGCATACGCTAACTACGTGAGTGTTTTTCACCGACTCCACCTGATCCACAGCAGTGCATGTACCACAGACCCTACCCAACACACCAACGATGCAGTTACCTTACGCCGATACAGAGTAGATATAGCACCTCCCGTACAAGCCAGGAGGACCCCTAATCTATCAGGATCAGCGGAATTCGAGGAGCCTGGTATAAACTTGTGCCCCTACTGCTGCAGGAACCTTGGGGGCAAATGCCCACCTAGAAGGAGAAGACGCATCCATACACCAGATGCAGAGTCTTGCAATCCGCATAGGTATAATTCTAGGTTAGTTAACTAGTGGGGATAGAAAAGAGGTAGTAGATTTTAGAAATGTCCATTGTAATAAACCTTAGCCGGAGTTTTTCTAGTCCAACGAATAAAGAAGATTTCCTTTACAAATAGAAAAGCCCAAATTTCTTAACCCAATTCCCGGAACAAGGGAGCTTTAGAAGTCCTCAAAATACCAAGAACCCTAAAGGAGTAGAAACCAAAGCCCATCTTAGGTTGGCTATCCCCTTCTGACACCTACACCCCACAAGACGGGGCTAGGATGACAAGAGGCCCGAGAAGGGCCTTACAAGACAAATGAAAGTTGGGGCAACCCATGACTAGCCTAAAGAGTAGAGTAGGAAACCGTACGAATTAGATGCCATCGGCAAATCAGTAAAAACCCTAAGAGTTGAACCAAAGGAGGGCCAGATCAAGAAAGGCAATCCCAAAGAAATAGAGAAGAAGAACACGAACATGGACTAGTAGCAAGACAAAGGTCAAATTATCCAGAGGCGCAAACCTAGAGAAATGCCGTGGACAAGCCAAGGATAGACATGACCACCCCACGAGATAGCCAAGGTAACCAAAGGTTTGTAACATAGTACCCCAAAGGCGAGGGATAGAAAGCAAGGCCGTGACAAAGGAATGAAATATCCCGACCCCAAAGATTAGGGAAAGGCAGAAGGAAGGAGCCAACAAGCATGGAAATTCTAAAGTCAAACGGGATAGCTACGTAAGAAAGTCACATCGAGGGACTCATAATTGGAGAAGGACACATAATTGAAAGGACAAATCAATTACAGGACGAAAATTAAAGGAGAGGCACAAACCCCAACACACATGGAGGAACATAAACCTAAGAAGGAAGGATCAACACTTAGAACCACCAACCCCAAGGGAGGAGTGGGTAATAGGATGAGTTGATATAAAGAAACTATCTAGACAAAGCAACCGAGGACCAAAAAGGGAGGACTCGGGTCCTCAAGGACGGAACTAGAGACCACACCCCAGAACCAATAAGGGAAACCAGTTCCATGTGGGAATAAACTTCACAGGAGGAAGAAGTCCCATGAAGGACAACTGCGATGGAATGAGAGAAATTCGAAGGAGTACCGCCATCGGCATACGTAATGACCCCCAAACTCCCATAAGGAGCCGGACACCCATGTTCTCGGGGCCCTCGGAGCATGGCAAGGACATAGGGAATCAGGACCCCAGGAGTAAGAGAGTCAATCAACAAAGTGGCCTAGACAATACAAAGGACAAGAATATGAGAGAGTACACCCCAAGGACCAGAGCAAAGGGAGGCAATTACAATCGTAAGTCAAGTAGGACCCGAGGCCCAAGATGGAACCATAGGCTTAGGAGTCGCATTGCAAGGGATAACTAAGTTAATCATAAACAAGGAAAGAACTTGAGTAACCAAGGAGGGCCTAGAGGGCTAGAAAAAGGGAAGTACACCGAGAAAGGCAAACCTAATAGCCGGTCGGACAAGATGTTGGACCGACGAAGGAGTAAACAAACCCTGGTACAATGGGAGGTATTGGGACCCTAAAATCCAAACAACACCCTCGGAATGAAAGTTCAAACCCCAAGCTACCAGAAGTATCGAATCGGTGAGGCTTTGTGAATGCTGAGGAAAAGGGGGCAAATCAAATTGACCGAATCCCAGAGAGTGGAGGAAGTGAGGCAAAGAGAGTGACTTAAGCCAGTAGGATATCAAGTTACACCCTAAGGAAGCAACATTAGTACCTCTTTAGAGAGAAAAAGATAGGCACTAGAGTTTTGAGGACAAAACTCCTAAAAGGAGGGGAGAGTTGTAAAACCCATCCCTTGGAATAATAGAAAATCGGGGAAAAGGGATCGGTATAGGTTTATACATGAAGAAACGAGCCATTAATGAACAAAAAATAGCTAATGTGGGAAAATGGAAAATTTCAAGTTACCAAAAATTTACAAAAATAACACGGAAGAACCGGGAAGTGGAATTGAGGACGGAACCAAAGCAGTTCGGGGTGAACCGGATCCAAACATGACTAAACTAGCATGAACCATAGTGAACCAGTTCACAAATTCATTTTTCTAGATGGCTTAAAAATGTTAATTTGGAAAATTGAGATTACCATTAGATAGAAAGTGAATTTAGAAGAATTTATAAATTTATAAATTTGAGAAAAATGGTCGAACCATGTCTGACCTGGCTGATTTTCGAATTTTGAACAACGAACTTGGTCAGATCGGACCCGTCAACGGTCAACGGCTAGCTGGCGCCATGTCATCTGCCATACAGACACGAGTAGCCAATGAGAGGTTGTCACGTGTTCGGTCAACGGAGAGCTGGTGCCCCGTCAGCATGCCATACAGACATAGGCAGTCAATGAGAGGCTGCCACGTATTCGGTCAATGGTTGATGTGGCGGTCGAGCTAGCACTCCACATCAGAAAAACTAACCAATCACAGTGCACCATATGGCATGACCGCCACATCATCATCTTCAACCATCAAACGTGAACACAAGAGAGAGAGAGAGAGAGAGAGAGAGAGAGAGAGAGAGAGAGAGAGAGAGAGAGAGAGAGAGAGAAGGAGATACTGAAAAGCTGGAGTCTCCAGCGACTTGAAAAACGCTCCGGTCAGGTCGTTGGCGGTCGAGTCGGTGGCCGAGTCTTATGCCGGCAGGTAGCCTGAATAGTTGTCAAGCTCCCTATATAAAGAGCACCCCCTCATTCGTTCTCAACATTCCACAGTTGAGCGAAGAAGAAGAAGAGTGAGTTTTCCAGCGAACTGCAAACCAAAGCTCCGACAATGGGCAAAACCTCCACCAAAGGAGCTCTGAAGGGTGGCATTGGAATTGGGGAAGAGTTCTCTAGCTCCAGACCAAAGTCACTCAAAGAAACTTGAGTTAGAATATCCTTAATATACCTGGATTGTATTAAAATGCGACTAGACAAGTGATATTACATCAATACAAAAAATGATGAAGAGTTCCTAATTTATTAATGGAGAACACTTGTCTCAAAATAGATATAAATGAATCAATGAGAGCATCAAGCGTGCAGTAATGATAATATCATCAACATACAATAGAAAATTATTATGAAGGTGGATATTTTGTAGATAAACAATGATGTATCCGTGATAGAAGTCTGCACATCAAAGAAATTAGAAAATACTCTACTCTAAAAACCATTCACGTGGAGATTTTTTTATATAATAAAATAACCAATTAATTAAATTGGCATGAGTAGCATGAAGAATATTTGTGAATCTAGGGGATTGAACCATATAGAACTCTTCAATGAATTAATTATGTAGAAATGCATTATTAACATCAATTTGCATAATTTTATTGTTGAGAGAGACTACAATAGATATGATTACCTAATTATAACACTAAAAAACTAGAATGAGATACAGACTAAGAATTTTAGAATAATCCATATGTGAATTATTTTTTCAAAAATATCCAATTAGACATATTTTGAATTATCGGATAAACGGTGTAACTAAATAAATAATTTTGAATAAAATAGTTCTGACCCAAATCAAGTCAATCCAACTCGACTTGGTTCAATCGAGGTCAACTCGGTGAATAATGTTATTGTCCCCTAAATGATGTATACACTCTTCTCATTCTCTTATTTTTCGGTGTTTGGTGTGTCATCATTTTACTAGAATATTTAGTGCAATTATTTGTGTTTTTGTCATCCGAAGGATCATGTAATATAACCCACTTCATCATCCTTCCCCACCATCTATCCCCTCCAGCACCACCATTTTCACCGAAAAATAGCCCATGATAATGTTTTGCTCTATTTTTCGGAAAACCAAGTAATAGAGGGTTCTTGTTGATAGAATTGAACCCAACTTAGCTTGAAACTGAAGTTTAGCTTCTTGCCCTTAATGTCTCCCATCCCTTGTTGTGAATTTGACTAAAAAGAATATGAATTCACAAGTTCCATCAACCGAACCTGTAATGTAGCTGAACAGTCTGTCACAAAATGAGATGAATGATCGTTTGACACTACAAGAGGGCCCAATTACAATACTAAGGGCTAAAAGATTCGAAGACACTTTATATGGGCTCATTAAAAATATTGTAGAAAATTCAAATAAAAGCCTAATAGAAGAGCCCAAGAGAAGGTCCAAATTTAATTAATAAGGAGAGATTTATTAATATAATAAATCTTTTAGGATATTAAATGATAATATTATATATTCAAGGAAACAGGCTCTGATACCAGTCTAGTTGTCATGCCCCGACCCGGTTTGGTCGGATCCCCGTGATCAACCCGCCACTCTCCCGATTTATTAAAGGGTTTCCCCTTATTGTAAACCGTAAAAAGTAAGGCATCCTTTAACCTGCACCTTTTTCCTGGAATAGCATAATCAAAACTGCATGAAATTTAAAACTTTACATACCTGTTTTACAGGCATCTTAGTTGACTGTCTTTAAGGGGAGGCTTTCCGGGATTTCCTGAAAGGGATATAAGGGAGGAGGTGAGTACGACTACTCAGTGAATGGGTTTTTAAAAGCTTTTAACTTTTAAGAAAAACGTTTATATGGAGTGTGCCAGACTCCTTTGTTTTCAAAAATCCCTTCATTTAAAAATTTGGGTTTTTCCATTATTTCTTAGTTACCACGGTGTGTCATCACCCAACACACATCCTTCATTATGAAGGTTACACACATTCGCAAGTCAGTATCACTACTGAACCCGCTAGTGGCTTCGGAGCGACTTTTCCTGCCACCCGGATAGAAGTACGACCACTTCTACCCTGGGAATGAGTGGATGTACGTGACATCCGACCCACAATCCCTAAATCACTTCTTCGTGTCCGTATGAGGACAGAGACCTCATCCTGTCCCCACCCCAGTCTCATGCGCTTGGTGCTACTCCAGATTTCGCATAGACACCTGGAACGACGAACTACCCTTATAGCCACTATGTCGTCCAGTGCCCTTAGGACGCATCACTACCCCTCATGGGCGTCTTGATGATCCCGTACTCACAGTGCATGCACAAACAATGTTTTCTTATATTGCCATGTAATATGTGGTGCCACTAGTCTAATGGCCCAGACTCTCAACTCAACCCGCAACTGTTTGTCTTGACTAGTCCGTCGACCTATCATGTCGCACTACCGCTAGTTGACTGAGCATGTCGGTCCTATCTTGGTACCATGGCCAAACAATTCACTTATTTAAGTTTTATGGCACATATATCATGTTCATTTACGAGCTCTTACTCGTGCCAACTGGCCTTGGGCCCACTGTACGAGATTTTCAAAATCGGGCGTTTAGCCCCCAAGTTCCAAAATCGAGGCCCTCGGCCTATTAGAGCTATTCGAGCTCCCGTCGAGAAGGTCTCCCAAATTGTTTAAGCATTGACACACAGTCAGGGGAGAGCACTTTCGACAAAAATAGGTTTTTACTGTCCATCATACCAACCGGTATAAGGACATCTCCGTTCATAACCGATGAACGAGTTTTCAACATCCTTCGAGGAAGTCTCATCATGCCAACCGGGTATGATCTACTTACAACCCGTAAGTAGTTTTTTTGCATAACTTTCACATCACTTTCTCTAAGTAGTGATGATTAAAATACCACTAAATAGTGGGTTTTTATATCGAGGCACTTATCATCCCCAACCGGGTATCATGTTAGTAAACCCACTCACAACCGGTAAGTGGTTTTTAACTTTAAACTGTGCTCATCATCCCAACTGGGTATGATGTGAATAACCCACTCACCCGTTAATGCCGTGAATTCCACTAGACTGGTTATTTGTATTCACGCGAGCTTGTCCTTGCTGGCGTTCCTGGTATTTAACGTTCCTACATGATATGAACAACCTTGTTCATTATTACTCAGCATAACAGCCTTCATTCATTAATGAATGAGAAAACCCAAACTTTTAGTTATTTGCAATTAGGTCCCTAAAGTTATTTCTCTTTAAGTCCCTAATGTCGGTTTTTCCTCAAATTGAGTCCCGTAACTGTTAAAATTTATCGTGGGATCTCAATTTATTCCATTTCACAAAAAGGGGTTTAATTTCCTAAATTTCCAATTTGGTCCTCCAACTTTTCCAAAATTACCATTTTGCCCTTCCTTTACAAAAATGGTAATTTTTGCCCCAAAAATTTCAAAATTCCTCAATTGGGTCCTCTAACATTATTTTCATGCCCAATTGACCCTCAATTTCATAAAATTTCATTTTGGTCATTTGAATTTTGAAAATCCCCAATTTCCCCCTAATTTCAACTTCTTAACACAGCCGAATTTTATTTCATCAAATTGACCCAACAAACGTTTCTAATTGTTGAAATTGAAGTTGAAATTGAGTTTCTACATGTTCATACGATTCTTCAGAAATATGAATCGCAAGTTTTAATGCCAGGACAAGCTCAAACGGAGCTTCGCCGGAAAATGAACTATAGAGAGAGAAAGCTTCGATTACTCACCGGTGAAGGCACGACAGTTCGAGCTTTCGATCTGGACAGATAGCTCTCATCCTGAGGTTCATCCTAGAATCAAGAATCGCATCAATTGATGCATAATTGCATTAGAATTTCGTCATTGAAATTCGGTCGACTCTCTCTCTAGCACCAATCGAAAATTATAAAGGGGAGCCGAATTGGCTTACCTTTCGATCCTAATTTGGCCGTGGAAAGGCTGAGGAAGTGTTGGGAGGGCTTGGATTGGCCTGAGCAGGGCTTAAAATGGCTGATTTCAGCTTGGCCGAAATAGGGCAGCTTCGGTCCGCCGGAGCTGCTTCACTATTCTATCACGCCGGCGCTTCTCCAACGATTATCGTACTGACTGGAGTTTGCTATCAGATAGTTGTCTTCTCCCCAGTTCTAAAGAGCCCAGCCTTTGTTGAAGTCGAAGCTCTGGTTCGAGCTTTACTGAGAAATGGAGCAGTAGTGAGAGAGAGAGAGAAGTGTTCAGGTGTGAGGAGAATGAAATGGAGATGAACTCTTTATATAGTCGTAAAACCCGTGTATTAAATGGGTGAGATTTATTACTAGTATTAATATTACCATAAATTATTGGTATTAATTCCAATAATTTAATTTCGGTATTTAATTATTTATATTAATTCCAATAATTTAATTTAGGTATTAAATTATTGGTATTAATTTCAATAATTAAATATATATTAATTTATGGCTATTTATGATAAGCCGTACGTTCGCATAAAAATTTTTAACCGAAATTTCGGGTTACAAAAAAATCATACTTCCTAGGAGGTCACCCATCCTCACACTACTCTTAGGTCACTACACTCAGGTAAGCACGCTTAACTTTTAAGTTCTTATAAAATCTAGTTCACCTAAACCAATTTGGTTTTTGTTTTTTATTTTGTTTTACGTTTCTTTTCCAATGTTTAATGAACCCTTTGGATCACCCGAAAGTTGTAAATTTCGATATTGCTTATTCCCAAATGTAAACCGGTTTGGTTTTCTTATTCAGTTTGACCGGTTCTTTTTCCGGTTTTCCTTAACTCAAATGTGCGGGGTTTACAACTTCATTCCATCTTAATTTTTTTATTTTCTTCTCTATCTAAATTTTATTCTTCTTTTTTATCCGAGTCTATTCATACATCACACTTAAAATTATTTTGGAATTGGTTTTTAAAAACCTTATTGATTGTCTTGATTGTTCCTCAAATTGAACTGTTTCGTAAAAATGATTTATTTTTAATGTTCAATTAAGATTGAAAGAAGACATACGAGTGGAAAAAGGCAATAGTGTTTGAATATATAAGAAAAACCATTTGAGTGTGAAACACGAGTGATTGAGAGAAATACGTAAGGAAGTGTTTGCGAGGTTCTTCTATTATTTGTAGGAACTCATGGCACAATGACGAGGAGATACGCCAAATGAAGAAGATTTCCAACAATCGATTCCAAACTTACAAATGCAAGCTATAATAGGTGAAATGAGACGGATGATGAAGTCTGAGTTGGAGCCGATTCATTAGTGAATGGATTAATTTGAGGAAAGAGTGAGGGGTTCACGTCAACATACCCCTACTAAACAGCAACCTCGAAGCTTTCAGTCAAGGCATTTTGATCCATAAGAACTCAAGGAGTTCAATCGATATGCTCATAAAGAACGACCCCGAGTTGATGACAACATGGATAATATCAAGTTGAAGATACCATCTTTTCAAGGAAAAACTGATCTAGAAGCGCATCTTGAATGGGAAAAGAGGATGGAGATGGTTTTTGATTATCATAATTACCCGGAGATGAAAAAGGTACGACTTGCTACTATCGAATTTACTCATTATGATATAATATGGTGGGATCAGTTGGTGAAGGAAAGGAAATGAAATCATGAAAGCCCTGTGAAGTCTTGGGATGAAATGAAAGCGATTATGTGACGACGATTTGTTCCTAGCCACTATCACCGAGAGTTGTTCAATAAACTCCAAAGGTTTACCTAAGGATCAAAAAGCGTCGACGAATACTTCATGAAGATGGAGATTGCGATAATTCGAGCAAATGTGGAGGAAGATAGAGAGGCAACAATGGCTAGATTTTTGCATGGTCTAAACCATGAGATAGCTGACGTGGTGGAAATGCAATATCATGTTGAGCTCCAAGATATGGTACATCAAGCTATCAAAGTTGAACAACAACTGAAGAGAAAGAGTTTACACAAAAGGGGATTAAACAATGGTCCCTCAAACTCATGGAAACCATCCTCAAGGCGATTTGAGATTCAGTCAATTCAACCTCAGCATGCTCTACCAAAAGAGACAACAAAGCAAGCTGTGGCCCAAAATCAAGGTAACACCCATATCACAACTCCCAAAACTCATGATATTAAGTGTTTTCGATGCCAAGGCAGGGGTCACATTGCAAGTCAATGCCCAAATAAGCGGGCAATGGTGATTAATGCTAATGGTGAAATTGAGACTAATGAAGAAGAAGAAGATATCAATTTGAAGATGCCACCACTTGAAGATGTTGATGAATATGCAGAAGAAGGGGAATTGTTGGTTGCACGACGAACTCTTAGTGTTCAAGCCCAAGAAGAAGAAAACAACCAGCGTAAGAATTTATTTCATACTCGTTGCTATGTGAAAAATAAGGTTTGTTGTATTATTATAGATGGGGGAAGCTGCACTAATGTTGCTAGCACTGAACTGGTGGAGAAATTGGCATTACCAACCCTAAGGCATCCAAAGCCTTATCGACTACAATGGCTGAACGAACAAGGTGAACTCAAGGTAACCAAACAAGTGTTGGTTGCATTTTCTATTGGAAAATATCAAGATGAAATACTATGTGATGTGGTACCAATGCATGCATACCTTATTCTTTTGGGACGACCCTGACAGTTTGATCGTCAAGTTACGTATGATGGATTCACTAATAGGTACTCTTTTTTGATGAATGACAAACCAATATCTCTTGTATCATTAACTCCAAGGTAAGTTTTTGAGGATCAATTCAAAAAGAAAAAAGGCAAATGAACAAAAAATAGAATAAAAGAAGAAATGAGAAATATCATAATTGAAAAAAAAAAGAGGGAAAAGCCAGAAATGGAACAAAAAGAGAGTAAAAAGAATTTTATTGTAAGAAAAAGTGAGATGAAGCGAGCTTAACTTTCACATCAGGCTCTTATTGTACTTATGTACAAGGACGCCTTTTTGAGTACTAACGATCTTTTCGGATCTTTTATGAGCAATATTATTACCGTTTTGTAGGAATTTATGGATGTTTTTCTTGATGAGATACCACTAGGTTTGCCACCAATTCGAGAAATTGAACATCAAATTGATTTCATCCCTAGAGCGATGATTCCCAACCGACCAACATATAGAAGTAACCTTGAGGAAACAAAGGAACTTCAATGCCAAGTCCTAGAGCTGATGGAAAAAGGGGTATGTTCGAGAGAGTATGAGTTCATGTGCAGTGCCAGTGCTACTTATACCTAAGAAGGATAGAACTTGGCTAATGTGAGTCAATTGTTGAGCCATCAACAACATCACGGTAAAGTATCGTAACCCTATTCCTCATTTGGATGACATGTTAGATGAGTTGCATTGACCTTGTTTATTCTCAAAAATAGATCTTAAGAGTGGATATCATCAAATTCGAATGAAAGAAGGGGATGAATGGAAAACTACATTTAAAACTAAACAAGCATTATATGAATGGTTAGTTATGCCCTTTGGATTGACTAATGCACCTAGCACTTTCATGAAATTAATGAATCATGTATTACGTGCTTTTATTGGGAAGTTTGTAGTTGTATATTTTGATAACATTCTAATATACAGCAAGACCATGGATGAATATGTAGCACATTTAAGAGCTGTGTTAAAAGATTTAAGGCAGCATAAGTTGTTTGCCAACTTGAATAAATGTGTCTTTTGTTCGGATAAACTTGTGTTTCTTGGATATATTATAAGTTTAGAAGGGATTGGAGTTGACGAGGAAAAGATTAAGGCAATTCATGACTGGTTGACACCTAATTAGGTAAGTCAGGTAAGAAGGTTTCATGGATTAGCTACTTTTTATAGATGTTTTGTTCCAAATTTCAATAGTTATGTTGCACCTCTTACCGCTATTATAAAGAAAAACGTACCTTTTAAATGGGGTATTGAGCAACAAAATGCATTTAAATTGATAAAGGAACAACTAACTACTGCCACATTACTCTCATTGCCTAATTTTTTGAAAACATTTGAAATTGAGTGTGATGCATTAGAAGTAGGTATTGGAGGTGCATTAATACAGGAAGGAAGACCAATTGCATATTTCAGTGCAAAGTTGAGTGGAGAAACCCTTAACTATCCTACCTATGATAAGGAGATGTATGCCCTAGTCCGAACTCTTCAAACATGGCAACACTATCTATGGTTGAAAGAGTTTGTGATTCACACAAATCATGAATCTCTTAAACATCTCAAAGGACAACACAAGTTGAACAAATGCCATGCAAGGCTGGTGGAGTTCATTGAAACATTCCCATATGTGATCAAGTACAAACAAGGTAATGAAAATATAGTTGCAGATGCTCTATCACGAAGGTACGCTATGCTTTCAATGCTTGATTCTAAATTGTTTGGTTTTGATTATATCAAGGATTTGTATGCAAATGATCCTGATTTCTGTGAAGTGTTCAGAAGTTGTAGAAGTGGTAAGTTTGAGAAATTTTATTTATAAAATGGATTTATTTTTTGGGAAAACAAATTATGCATCCCTCAGTCTTCTTTGCGTGAGTTACTTGTTAGGGAAGCACATGCTGGAGGACTTATGCGACATTTTGGGGTAGCTAAGACTATGGTGATAATGCATGAGCATGTTTTTGGCCCCACATGAAAAAGGATGCCGAGAAGATTTGTTCTTGATGCATTACATGTAAGGAGTCAGTCTAGGCAACAACCTCATGGCCTGTATACTCCTCTTCCGATTCCTAATGCACCTTTGATTGATATTTCCATAGATTTCATTTTAGGATTACCAAGAACTAAGAGGGGGAGGGATTCTGCGTTTGTGGTAGTTGATAGGTTTTCGAAGATGTCACATTTCATTCCATGTTATAAAATTGATGATGCATCGAATGTTGTTGATTTGTTCTTTAGAGAAGTTGTCAGATTGCATGGTATGTCTAGAATTATTGTTTCTGATCGTAATTCTAAATTCTTGAGTACTTTTGGAAGACCTTTTAGGGTAAATTGGGAACCAAACTATTGTTTTCAACAACATGTCATCCACAAACTGATGGTTAAACAAAAGTAGTGAATAGGACATTAGGTACTTTATTATGTTCTATAATAAAAAAAATTTTGAAATCATGGGAAGATTACTTACCACATGTTAAATTTGCTTATAATCGTTCTATTCATTCTATAACTAAGTTTTCATCATTTGAGATTATTTATGGTTTCAATCCATTAACCCTTCTAGATCTAACTCCACTTCTTGTAGGTAAGTTAGTGAATTTTGATGGAAAGAGAAAAGCAGAGTTCGTGAAAGAACTGCACGAGAAGACAAAGATGCACATTGAACGGATAACTAAAGTTTGTGAGAAAGTGTCATTTTTTAACCCAACAATTGGGTCTGGCTTCATATGAGGAAAGAACGATTTTCGGAACAAAGACGATCAAAACTTCTTCCTAGAGGAGACAAACCATTTTGAGTGTTGGAATGTATTAATAATAATGCTTACAAGTTGGAGTTATCTGGTGAGTATGGCGTTAATGAAAGTTTTAATGTTATTGATTTAATTCCCTTTGATGTAGGTGATAAAGGAATAGAAGATTTGAGAACAAATCATTTTCAAGAGGGTGAGAATGTTGTGAATTCGACTAAAAACAATACGAATTCACATGTCCCATCAACCGAACCTGCAATGCAGCTGAACAGTCCGTCACCAAATGAGATGAATGATCATTTGAGACTAAAGAGGGCTCAATTACAATACTAAGGGCTAAAAGATTCAAAGACGCTTTATATGGGCTGATTAAAAAGATTGCAGAAAATTCAAATAGAAGCCCAATAGAAGAGCCCAAGAGAAGGTCTAGATTTAATTATTAAGGAGAGATTTATTAATATAATAAATATTTTAAGATATTAAATGATAATATTAGATATTTAATTAATTAAGTTCAAATCTTTAAATTAGTTATTAAAATATCCTAGATATTTAGATTAGATATGGTTAGTATGTAAACATAATAAATATTTTTCCATATTTTTAGGCTATTTAGTTGTTATCTATGCCTATAAAAGGCATACTCCACAGCATTGGAGAACACACTTTCGGAATTCAATTTTGTAAGGTTTTAACTTCTTTCTATCTTAAAAGAACTTTTGAACTTATCAGGTTTTTACCTGTGGCGTTCAAGCAATCAAGACTTATTACTAAGGTTTTCTAAGAGTTCTTCTTAGAGGATTTGGGTATGACGTCTACATATCTCATATCTTGTTTCGCAAATAAACAAAATATATTTTCATCTTTTTGTACTTGCGTCATGAAAGTCTTGAGGTCTTGCCATATTTGGTGTAGGGTGTCGTCATCATATTGGCGGGGTTTGCATCACCCCCCAAGATTGCTTTGTCAAGTTGAAATTCTGTCGAAATAATCTCTTCATCCATTGTTGTGCTTTAGTGGCTCATCCTTCGATCGAGCCTTGACTAGCTATGACGATGCCCCAATCAGCAAGGTTTTGGTCCATAGAGCACACTTAAAACCCCCTTGACCTTCCATGGTTAGTTTGAGTGTAGGGACTAATTTGAATAAGTTTTGAATATTTAGGGACTATTTTGCACAATTTGAAAGTCCAGAGAATATTTTTAAAAAATGTATCGTTGAGTTGTTGTACTCAAAATATGTACATAATTATGGTACAAGTGAACCAGTGGTCTAGACCCTATACTCTAGAAGAGAAATAAAACACTCGTTAGGATAATTTGATGTAAACCCCGTCCCTTAAATATAACAAAACTGGAGGAAGAACCGGTCAAATCAAGAGAGAAAACTGAACCGGTTCATGAACCTTAACCGATAGAGAAAGGGAAAAATAGGAAATTTACAAATCTTGAGTGACCTAAAGAGTTATAAAAATCATGAAAAAGGACTTTGGTACAAATTGGAAGAGAAAACCAAATTGGTTTATGTGAACCGGACCTGAACCATATTGAACCGGTTTGAACCATCATTGAATTGATTGTTAAATTCAGTTTTCTAGGTGGCTTAAAATATTCAAATTGAGGAATTGAGGCCACATTGGATAGAAAATAAATTTAGATGAATTTAGGAATTTATAATTTTGAGAAAATCGATCAAATCAGGCCTGAACCGACTGGTTTAAGTAGTGAACCTGGTCGGACCGGTCCGGTTCAGTTTAGAAGAGTGTCGTCTTCTTCCTTCATATGATGATACTATTCATTCAATGCATGAACAAACAGTGCCAGCGAAGAGGATTTGTCTCCATTTAGGTCGTTCCAAGGAGAGGATAAGCTTGACCAAGATGTGAAATGGTCGGGCAGAGAGTTCCCAAGCTCCCTATATAAAGAGCTCCTCTCTATTAATCCTCATGACACCTAAAATCTCCATTCTCTCTTAACTGCTCCATTTTCTGGTGTAGCTCGAACTAGAGCTCCAACTTGGGTAGTTTTCTTAACCTTAGATGAGGTCGTGTTCTTTAGGCTCCGAGGGAAGTCAGCTATCTGATAGTAACCTCTGTTCGATTTGAGAACCACCGGAGAAGCACCGATGGAATCAAAAAATGAAGCGGCTCCAAAGGATCGAACCTGCCCTATTTCGGATGAGCTGAAATCAGCTAAATTCAGCCCTCTTCCAGCCAAACCAAGCTGTCCCAACATTCCCACATCCCTTATACGACCTCAACTGAGCTGAAAAGTAAGCTAATTTGGCCCTCCTCAATTGTTGTAGGTCGGAGTTAGAGAGAGAAAGTACAAAATTTCATTGTCAAAATTCTCCATCAATTTAGGGTCAATTGTAGTAATTCTTGATCCTAGAAGATATCTTAGGAAGAGAGCTACCTTCCTCGATAGAAAGCTCGAACAACCGCAACCCCGATGGTAAGCTTTTGAAGCTTTCTCTCTCTACGCATAGTTTTCCGGTGAAGCTTCGTTTGAGCTCAATTCAAACCCAAATGAAGTGATTCAAAGCTCAATTTAATCATGTGGAATTATAGGAACTGATCCATACCTTCAATTTGAAGTAATCATATTCGATCAGTTTGAAGGGGAGAAATTGTGGAAAATTTGGGGATTTTGTAAAATTAAGGGACCTCTTTGCAATCTCCCAAAATTGAGGGCTAATTGGCCATGAAAAATATGTTGGAGGACCAATTGGTCAATTTTTGGAACAATTGGGGTCAAATTGCCATTTTTGGAAAGTATGGGGCAAAATGGTAATTTTTGAAAAGTTGGGGACCAAATTGGAAATTTGGAAAACTTGAGCCCCTTATGCAATTTTGAGTAAAAAGAGTACTCAAAGGAAAATTTGGGAATTTTGTGATTCAAATTAAGCATTAGGGACCTAATATATCGATAAATTGTGAGACTAGGCTTTTATGCCAAACCTTAAGTGAAAAGTCTGCCCAAATCATATAGAAACAAATGTGATCGAAGCGCCAGCAAGAGGAAGCTCGCGTCGAATTGGAAAACCATGGGGCAAGATGCCTGATTTTGGAAAATCATGTATAGTCGGCCTAAGGCCAGTGGGCACGAGCAAGAGCTCGTAAAGAAACATGAGATATGAAAGCCATGAAAATTTCTAATGAAATGGATATGTGATTTTTCCATGGTACCAACACTCAATGGACTGGTGGCAGTGCGTTAGGGCCAGGTCGACAAACCGAGCTAGACGAACAGCTGCAGGTCAGGTTGAGGATTGGGGCCATTGGACCAATGGCACCAAAGTTCAATGGCTATGTGAAAAATATTGTTTGTGCATGCACTTGAGGTACAGGACCATTAAGACGCCCAAGAGGGGTAGTAATGTGTCCTAAGGGCTACTGGACAACATGGTGGAGATAAGGGCAGTTTGTCGTGCCAGCAGTCGGGAAGCTCAACGTAGCTTCTTGCGCATGAGACCGGGGTGGGGTCCGGATTAGGTCTCTATCCTCATACAGATACGAAGTTGATTTCAGGTCTGAGGGTCGAATATCACAAACATCCACTGAGACCTAGGGTAGAAGTGGACGGGCTTCTATCTTGGTGGCCGATAACGACTCTTCAAGCCACAAGTGGGTGGAGTGGACGAGCTGCACCTGCGAATGTGTGATCCCTTCCTAATGAAGGGCATGTGTTGACTGTAGACACACCTAATGTGGAAATGAGGAAAAAGATTTTGAAAAATCAGAATTTGAAGAAAGCATATTCTTAAAGGAAATAAGGAGTTTGGCACACTCTGATTAAAGTTGTTTTGTTTATGAAAACTCACTCCCAACACCCATTCACTAAGTTGTAGAACTCACCCCCTTCCTTTACCCCTTTTCATGACCAAGGGATACCAACCCTAAAGACCTTTATGTATCCCAACCCTTAAGACATGTATGTAAGATTTAATATATTCAGTTTTGTTTAATGCTATTCCATGAAAGATACAGGTAAAAAGTACATCATACTCCTCGCGGTTTGAAAAGGGGATACTCTTGATAAACCGTGAGAGTGGCGGGTTGTTCACGAGGATCTGACCAAACCGGGTTAGGGCGTGACAACTTGAGTGGTATCAGAGCCTGTTTCCTTAAATACTTTATTAAGACTATATAACATAGTAACTAAGAGAAAGTTTTAAAATTTTTAGATGGCTCCCAAGAGAGTAACTAAGAAAACTAGGACTGATGTCACCAACATTATGCAACAATCTGTCCCCGTAGGAAGACCACCCTAAAAGCTCTCCAATTCCTGAGGTGTAGTAGAAGTCACAAAGGATCAATAGGCATTATGGATAAGTACCCAATGCCACTAAGGAATGTGGTGCCAACACCTATTGAGGTCACATCCATGTGTAAGAGGAGAGCCAACCTAACACCAAGGGCACTGTAAAGGACTTATAACCAAGAAGGACGATTACTAGGAACCTAGTATAGTAGCTCCACAAGCTGAAACTACTTCTTGTAATAGGGATAATGCCCAAAACGTATTGTACCCCTTATTAATAAAAATTCTAATTTTTCCAAAACTCTGTCCCTCAAACAAAGTCGTGTTCTCATACCTCAGCTATATGAGGAGGGGTCATGGGAGATAAGAAGGACTAGAGGAAATACAATGAAGTAGAATATAGATAAAGGGAAAAGAGAAGTAGGAGGAATGTCTTTTATGAGAAATGCAAGGATCAAGGAAGGACCGGTGACCAAAACCATGGAGCGGGTTAAATAAGCTTTTCACAAGGAGGTCAAGAAATAACATGATAAAGAAAAAAAATTCAAACTTCTTTTTAAGAAGGTCAAACAAGAGAGGAATACCATAAGAATTGAGGTAAGGTACATGGGAAGTACACCTAGAACCCCCTAAAAAAGGGCAAATGCAGAAAACGTACTTAGGCAATTTTAGGGTAGGACCCAAAAAGAGTGAAGAGGGAAGAAATGTGCTAGGAAAGGGAACTCTAGAGGGATGTATACGACTAAGTACCCCATGAAGGGACCATTGATAGGCGGTTGGACATAACATGGAGTGCAAGGAACCAATCCATAATCAGGAACTCCTCGAAGGAAGGATAAGGAACAAAAAAAGGAATTGGAGGACAGTGAAGGATTAAGGGCGGATGACCGATGGGTGTAAGAAAGGAAAGAACAAAAAGCCTTCAAGGAGTATTAGGGAGGTTGAGCGTGAAACTCATAGGATAGAAGTCCCTTGGTAGAAGGATAAAGGTAGGAAGTGAGACCATAAAAAAGGGGGAAAATTCCCAAGTTAAAGAACTGACAGATGGATCATAAGAGGCTTAACTCGAAACAAGAAACCTCAAAAAGGGGCATAAGTGGTTAAGGATGTCTTGGGACGGCAAGTGTGACCTATTTTGGAAAAGGCAGAGAAGCCAAATGGGAATTTCGGAACAAGATAGCGGAAGGAATCAAATAGTAACCACAAGATAGTCAAGGAAAATAAATGACGCCCTAAGAAGGACTGGGAAGTATTAAGGACTACACCCTAAAAAGGGCAATAAGATGAACATTAAGGATAAGAAAACTTGAGAGACAACTGTGTCAAGATAATTAGATAAGGAGAATAGTAGGGATAAGGCAGTTAATGAACCGACCCTTGTGAAGGCCATAAATTTACAACCCTAGCGAAGAAGAGAGAGGTGGAAAGGCTAAACATTTGGGAAATAAGGACGAAGGAAATCCTTAAAGAGTGCAATGACTAAGACTGGATTAACGACCAAAAGCCATAAGAAGGTTAAGTAAGCCTCACGTAGGACGATCAAGAGATCTTGAAACAAGGAGGATGTGAGGTCTCCCTAAAAGAAATAGACGTGTACTGGGGTACAAGTGGGAATGAGGATTGGGTACAAAAGATGTGCTGCAAGGTTTTAAAGAGTAAAGGTACACAGGAGAGGATGGCATCAAATGATGTCATTTAAGGTTAGATGTCCTCAAGGGCGAGCGAAAAGGGAATTTTGGGAGAAAAGAGTAAGAACCCTAGGGAGGAATACATGTCCCAACTAAGAGGTAATGGAACCAAGTGAGGAGGGGTGAGGAGATGAACTTGCAAATTAAGTGCATGCTGAGGTGAAAGAACCAAGGGAAGCATACTTGGAGGACCCAAGGGGTAAGTTAACCCCAAGGAACAGATAAGTAGGAATATAGCTTCAAAAGATGTCGTATAGGTAAAAAAGGGGTAGTTTGCCCATAAAAAGAAAATAGAGTAAAGAACATCTAAGAAACCTTCAAGGAATGATAAGAAGGTTGAGCATATAGCTCCTAAGGTGAAAGTCCCTACTTTGAAGGACACAGTAGAGAACGAAACCATAAGAAGGGAACTCCCCAAACCAAGCAATCGACACATAGAACGAAAGGCATCAACTCGAAATAAAGAATCGTGAAATGGTCACGAGCGAGTAAGAGTGGATTAAGGAAAGGGAAAGTCCTTGAATAAAGGATGCCACTAGAAATGAGGAAGGACATAAGAAGGAAAGAATCCTAGCATGTCGACTAGTTATCAGGAAATTCAATGATTGGAACCAAAAAGACCCAATAAAGTTGGGAAATGACGAGTGGGTAAGGAAAACCAATACGGTTATGTAAAACATGATGCCAAAGGCAAGATGGATGATTGGATAACGGTAAAGGTAGTCGAGAAATACTACCAGACAGAAAGAGAGATGAAGTTATACGATCCCTAAAAGGTTGGAACGTTGAGAACAATAAATTTTAAAGGGGAAAAGACTGGTTCTAGAGCATGTCGTGCTGTAAGGGACGTGTAAGCCCAACAGCCCCAAGGAAAAATATGACTCAAGTAAGGAAGAGTCATTTAGTTAAGTATGATAAAGTCAAATATTAAATTTGGACCGAAGTTGTAATAAACAACGTATGAGGGAAGGGTCAAATTAGAATGAAAAGGTGATAACAATGAAACCCCTAAAAGCAAGTACGTAGCGCTTGAAAGGACACCGAACAAAGGGTTTCAACGATAAAAAGAATAACTAGACATGGGAACAATTTGGCATTTTGGAACTCCCAATCCTAAAGTCTTAGGCAAGAGCCCCAGAGGAAGAATCTTGCCTTAAGTAGAGGAAGAAATGAACCCAAGGTTGTGCCTTTGGATGGAATGAGTAAACAATGGAAAGGAAAAGCAATTCCTTAAGTGCCTATTGTAAAGGGTCTAAGTGAAAGAACAACTGAAGCGTTAACATGTCAACCAAACCCAAGTGAACATCAAGGGAAATTATTTCCGAGGCAAAGGATGCAAATTTAGTTTTGGGGACAAAACACCTAAAAGGAGGGGAGAGTTGTAAACCACGTCCCTTAAAGATAAAAAAAAACCTGAGGAAGAACCAGTCAACTTAAGGGAGAAAATTGAACTGGTTCATGAACCTTAACCGATAGAGAAAGGGAAAATGGGAAATTTACAAATATTGAGTGACCTAAAGAGTAATAAAAATCATGGAAAAGGACTATCAAACAAATAGGAAGAGAAAACCAGATCGGTTCAGGTGAACCAGACCTGAATGGGATTGAACCGGTTTGTACTATCATTGAACCAATTACTAAATTTATTTTTCTAGGTGGCTTAAAATATTCAAATTGGGGAATTTAAGCCACCATTAGATAGAGAATGAATTTAGATAAATTTAGGAATTTTTAATTTTGAGAAAATTGATCGAATCGGGCATGAACCGACCGATTTAAGCATTGATCCCGATTGGACCGGTCCAATCCGGTTTAGAATAGTGTCGTCTTCTTCCTTAAGATGACAACACTATTCATTCAATGCATGAGTATACAGAGTTGACAAAGAGGAATCGCCTCCGTTCAGGTCGTTCCAGGGTGAGGATAAGCCTTGCTAAGATGTGAAGCAGTCTCCATTGGGAAATTGAAGCCACCATTAGATAGAGAATGAATTTAGATGAATGTAGGAATTTTTAGTTTTGAGAAAATTGGTCGAATCATGCCTGAACCGATCGGTTTAAGCATTGATCCCGGTTGGACCGATTCCATCTGGTTCAAAATAGTGTCGTCTTCTTCCTTCAGATGACGAAACTATTCATTCAATGCATGAATAGACAGCGCCGACGAAGAGGAATCACCTCCATTCAGGCCACTCCAGGGTGAGGATAAGCCTGACTAAGATGTGAAATAGTTGGTCAGAGAATCCCCGAGCTCCCTATATAATGAGCTCATCTCCATTCATCCTCATCACACCTGAAATCTCCATTCTCTCTCATCTCCTCCATTTTTTGGTGAAGCTCGAACCAATGCTCCGACTGGGGCAGTTTTCTTAACCTCAGAAGGCAAGGTTGGGTTCTTTAGTCTCCTGGGGAAGTCAACTATCTGATAGCAACCTTCGTTCAATCCGAAGACGCGGGAGAAGCGCCAATGGAATCAAACAGTGAAGCGGCTCTGAAGGATCGAAGCTACCTTGTTTCAGCCGAGCTGAAATTAGCTAAATTCAGCCCTCTTCCAGCCACACCAGGCCCTCCCAACATCCATAGAGCTCTCATACGACCTCAACTGAGCTGAATGGTATGCCAATTCAACCCTCTTGAATCGTTGTAGGTCGGAGTTAGAGAGAGAAACTATGAAATTTCACTAACAAAATTCTCTCTTGATCTAGGGTCAATTGTAGGAATTCTTGATCCTAGAAGATACCTCAGGAAGAGAGCTACCATCCTCGATAGAGAGCTTAGACCGCTACACCCCCGACGATAAGCTTTCAAAGCTTTCTCTCTCTATGCACAATTTTCTAGCGAAGCTCCGTTTGATCTCAATTTTGACCCAAATGATGCGGTTCAAAGCTCAATTGAATCGTGTGGAAGTGTAGGAACTTATCCATACATTCAATTGGAGCAATTAACCCCGATTGGATGGCCAATTTGAAGAATCAAATTCGACGAGTTTAAAGGGGAGAAATTGGGGAAACATTTGGGGGGGGGGGATTTGGGGATTTCGTAAAATTGAGGGACCTCTTTGTAATTTAGGGAAAATTGTAATGAAGAAGATGTTGGAGGACTAATTGGTAGATTTTTGGAACAATTGGGGTCAAATTGCTATTTTTGAAAGTAGGGGCAAAATGGTTATTTTTAAAAAGTTGGGGACTAAATTGAAAAATTGGAAAACTTGAGCCCCTTGTGCAATTTTGAGTAAAAAGAGGACTCAAAGGAAATTTTGGGACTCAAATTGGGCAAAAGTTGGTATTAGGGACCTAAAGTTTAGAAAAATAAACTTTTAAAGACCTAAATGCAATATATCAATAAATTGTGAGCCTAGGCTTTTATGCCAAAACATAAGTGAAAAGGCTGCCTAAATCGTGTAGGGACAAGTGTGATCAGAACACCAGCAATATGAAGCTCACATCGAATTGGAAAACCAATAGAGGACGAAGACATCACAGTTAGTGGGTGAGTAGTGTTTGTTATTCACATCATACCTGGTTGGGATGATGAGCACTTTAGAAACGAAAGACCACTTTTAAGTGCAATTTTGACATCACACCCATTTGGAATGATGTGTGAACTAAGTTAAAACCTACTTACCAGTTGTAAGTAGAGATCATACCCGATAGGTATGATGGACTTCATGTAAGGAAGGAGAAATCCGCTTACCGGTTGTAAGCGGTGATATCATCACACCCGGTTGGTGTGATGAAGTGAAAATGTGTTTTGTCAGAAGTGTTCTCCCCTGACTGTGTGCCAATGCTTAAACTTTTTGGGAGACCTTCTTGACGGGAGCTAGAACAGCTTATATAGGCCAGAGGCCTCAGTTTTTGAACTTGTGGAGTTAGATGCCCAATTATGGAAGATCACGTGTAGTGGGCCTAAGGCCAGTGGGCACGAGGAGGAGCTCATAAATAAACTTGAGATATGAAAGCCATGAAAATTTCTAATGAAATGAATGTGTGATTTCGCCATGGTACCAAGACAAGACCAACAATACTCGATGGACTAGCGGTAGTACGTCAATGTGAGGTCGACGGATCTGCCTAGACAAATAGCTAGAGGTCAAGTTGAGGGTCGGGGCCGTTGGACCAGTGGTCTCAAAGATAAATGGCTATGTGAAAAATGTTGTTTGTGCATACACTTGAGGTACATGACCATTAACATGCCCAAAAAGGGTAGTGATGTGTCCTAAGGACTACTGGACAACATGGTGGAGATAAGAGCAGTTTGTTGTGCGAGCAGTTGGGAAGCTTGACGTAGTTTCTTATGCATGAGACCGGGGTGGGGTGGGGATAGGGTCTTTGTCCTCATACGAACACGGAGTTGATTTTGGGTTTGAGGGTCAGATGTCGCAAACATCCACTTAGACCTAGTGTAGAAGTGGACGGGCTTCTATCTTGGTTGTCGGTAAAGATGCTCCGACCCACAAGTGGGTGCAGTGGATGGGCTGCATGTGCGAATGTGTGATCCCTTCCTGATGAAGGGGTGTGTTGATTGTAAACACACCTAATGTGGAAATAAGGAAAAAGGTTTTGAAAAATCAGAATTTGAGAAAAGTATATTATTAAAGGAAATAAGGAGTTTGAAACACTTTGATTAAAGTTGTTTTGTTTATGAAAACTCACTCCCATCACCCATTCACTAAGTTATAGAACTCACCCCCTCCCTTTACCCCTTTTCAGGTAACCAAAGGATACCAACCCTAAAGACCTTTCTGTATCCAAACCCTTAACACATGTATGTAAGATTTAATATATTCAGTTTTATGTAATGCTATTCGAAGAAAGATACAGATAAAAAGGACACCTTACTACTCGCGGTTTGAAAAGGGAAAGCTCTTGATAAATCGTGAGAGTGGCAAGTTGTTGATGGGTTTCGACCAAACCGGATCGGTGCATGACATTTGATCTCAAGTTGAGATGTGTGGGTTTAATAATATTGAGTTTGATTGGATTTCTTTGAGACCATTCTAAAAGATGAGTTTATATTTTAATGAATATTTGAAGTTATTATGTGCTGGCTTGATTTGATTTGATGTCTAAAACTAACGAATTATTGGCTACCATGTATTAGGGAAAGAATTCCTATAGACTTGTTTCTCTTTGTTCTACTTATTCCAACTTCATTTTCATATTCAAGAATGATCTTAATTTAGAGCATGCAAGGGAGGCTTGCCTTCATTATCTTTGAGACCTCTCTATTTCTTTATATACTCATTATGATCCATGTGCATTTTTGGAGGTAGTTTTAACTTGGTTTTGTCATCCCATCTAGACCTCATTTCCTTCTCCTTTATGGATTTCTAAGTATGAAAATATGAGGAATCATCCATCAGGTTGTTGATAGCACTAGACACTAGTAACTATACTAGTATGTTGCTATTGTTGATAGCACTAGGCTAGTAATTTTCTCCCCTTTCTCTTTTGTGCCCTTTTTAATTCCCATCCTTCCATATCCCTAAGGGGTTGGGACTTCTCCTTTAACTACCATCTTTTTGGGATACTTTCCTTCCACCCATACTTATCATTCTTTACCAAAGACTCCCTTCATTAAAACATTAAAATACTCTATGATCCTTGTACTAAGGGTTCCCATACCCTTACACAACCTTGGAAACTTCTTCAACTTCTCTCTTACTAAGGGTTAAGCAAGGTATTCTTCTCTAAATCTATGCTCGAACTCTTTCCACTCGAGTCGAGTCGGGATCATTGCTAACAAGTTTTCCCACCATCTACTAGCTTCTTCTTCAACTCGGAATTTGACCAGATCTAGCAACTCCTCTAGGGACAACCACATCCCACACTAGAGTTTCTTAAGTCTTCATAGTCATGCCATGGCTATGACCTCGTCTCTCTCCTCAAAAGCTCCTCTTGTCCTCATATTAGGGTCCTAGATCATCGTTGTCCTGGGCAAGACGCATGTTTTGGGACAAAGGATGTTTGTACAACTCATTCTCGGCTAACCCATCCTCTAGGGGTCCCTCAGTTGCCAATGGTTTATTTAAGAGGGTTCCTCAATGTGTAATCCATGTTGGGGATTTGGTACATGAGTCGGGAGTCGGACTACTCCCATGGCTTAGCTCCCTGAAGGTTTCACAATCGCACATGATGCACCACACCCGATGCTCTTAATGTGTACAATTATAGGGGTCATTCATATAGGAATTTTTTATTGTTTGTTTTTCAATACTCATGATATTATTTTAAAATATTTATGTTATAACGAATGTCTTATCAGTATCATTCCCAATTTTTCACTTTTCTCAAAGCCTTCTTTAAAAAATATTACTTTTCAAAATCTTTGCTTTGACACAACCCAAGTCACGCTCCGTCACAACAATTGGGTCGAAAATACGACATATTCTTTGTACCACACTTAATGTTGCAGTATTAAGACTCATACCACCATAGTACAAAAATAATACAAGGTTGAAAATAAAATTTCTTACATAAATTTCCATAAAAATATGAACATTTATAAAATGATACATTAGTTTTACAAATTCCACCAAGAAAATTGTGGGAATAACAATGATCAATAATAAAAATGCCTTTGTGAAAAGTTTTTCTCGAGGCTTATACCTCGATTTGCGTAGCCAATGTCTGACTTGGAGTTCTTCAAGTTCTATCTTCTACTGAAAGGGGTTAGGGGAGGGGTGACTTAACAAGCTCAATGAAAATAAAAACTAACGCAAGGCATCATGTCTTGGCCTTAGACCTTACTAAAATATGTTATCGAGGTATTTTTTTTGAGAAATTCTAGTTGCTTTACTAGTTCAGTTAATACATTTCTCAAGAGATTTAATTTGGAGAATTGTTCATAATGTTTACTCTTTCCTAAGAAATATCATCAATACTGCCACTAAGCCATAAACTAAAATGTAAATCATGTACAAATAAAATTTTGTTGGTCAAAAGCCTATCACGAGAACCAATTAACTCATTAATGTAGGCACGAGGTTAAAAACATGATTCTCTTGTGAAAATGGTTCATTGATCAGATGTCCATCATCCATACCAATGAACTAGTAAAGCCATAATTTGACTTGTGTGAAAAATGGTTTCTATAGTCAGAAGTCCATCACTAGTACTATATGAAATAATTAAAATTGTTAACCAACTAACACCCGATCTAATAGCAAAGAAACTCATGCCCATGCTCCAAGGCCAAATGGCTCACTAGAATATAAATACTCCCTTATACTGCTAACTCTAGAAGTCATTACAATATCACTCCACATCTTTCTCAAGGTGATCATAGTATCACCTCATGTCTTCTGCGATACATTAATAAAATGCTTACATGAAATGTAAGGTTAATTTTAGATTCCACTAATAAAATTAATCATTTTTATAAAATCAAATATGGACTTTGCACATATCTCACGACTTAGCAAATCCAAGCAAGACTCACATCGTAAAAAGAAAAATATCTAAAAATTCGGACTTTGCTCACATTGCATTTAAAAACTCGTTCATAGTTCATAAAATGGTCAGACTTCATAATTTCCTCAAAACTCTTCTGGGCCATTCTCTTCTTTCATATGGCTAGTATGATAGTTCATTCCTTCAAAAATATCTAGCCTGTCCTTTCTTTCTTGGTGTTGAGACACTAGTTCATTCTTTCAAAATATTAGTTTTGCTCATTTCCTTTTCATGATATTAAGTTTTTAATTCATTCTTTAAAAATATAGAGTTCTTCCATCACTTTTAATACGTTAAGATCTTTGTTTTATTTCTTCAAATGTATTGCTTTATCAAGGTATTTCTAAGAGTTATCACAATTTCTTTAAGAATAAATTTGGGTCTCGACCTAGTTTTCAAAACTTATTTATGACGTATTTCGAATGTGATCTCTATACGAGGTTCACATGATTTCTTAAAACTTTTATAAAATAATGCAACATGATTTATTTCTTAAAACTTTTATAAAATAATACAACGTGATATATTTTTGAAGGTGTAAAACACTAAAGTTTGTCCAATTGAAATCAATATTAGTAAATTTTACTTTCCTAGGCTATGACCTTTGTACTTTAATCTCACGTTTCTCATGGACTTCTTATAGTGTGTTGGGTTCTATTGACCTAAACTTTGTGCAAACAAATTATGTTCTATCTAGAAAATTTATTTCGTCACAATAATATCACTTGTATCATTTTTAGATAAGGGTTTGTTTATATCTAGTTGCTTAGCCGATCCATTGTTTAATATTTGGTGATCCAATTTTCTTCATCTGGGTTGGGTCACAATTCCTTCTTTATGATAGGGTTGCAAAGCCATCTATTTTATCTTTGGTTTGTACTTCCATAATTCAGTTTTTGTTTTCCTTAAATTTCCTTTATTTACACTCTTACCCTTTATTATTTACAAGAATTACCTTTTTTGCCTCTCATATATGAAGAGTACTTAATTGCCCTTAAAATTTCCAAAAATTACATTTTAACCATTTATTCTTCCAAATTCCTTATTACACTTCCTATGTCCATAAAATTTCATACAAGCCATTTTTCATTCTCAAATCACCAAATTATCCCTAATATTTTTCAAAATTACAAAATTAACCCTCATAATTTTAAAAAATCCTTTTTACCCTTCATACTTCTCAAAAACCTTGTTAATCCCAAAACTTGCTAAAATTCCATATTTTTGTCTTTCTTTCAAAAATAACCAATTTACCCGATTCAAATAAGTACAAAAAGGTCTTTTTCACTTTTCACATGATAAAGAGATTTGAGAGCTGAGGTTGTATTAATACCAAATAAATATCGATTCTAAAAATGGATCAAAGGAAGTCTGGAGTGCTATCATACCTTTAATGAATGAACTTTAATAACTTCAATAAAAAAAATAAAAATTTAGTATAAATTGCAACATTTAAGTATAATAAAGTACATAACAATTATTAGAATGAAGGGAAAAATACCATGGAATTTTCTAGATTTGGTACTCATGAATGCTAAGAGGAAATACCTTTGCCCAACCCATAAATTTCATAAGGATGACAGTAAGCTCCACTACATGATTAGTCCTAGTTACTCAAATGGGTAATTAGTTATCAATTTTAATGCTTAAAAATCAATGGGGCTAAAGTTAAAGGGACCTCCGATTTAACATGAGCTATTTAATGTAGAGGAAAATATAAATTAGTGAGGAATAAGGCATCCATGTTATATAATAAGATGGGCATTATACCTGTCCATAAGGAATCAAAGGTCAAGTTAATGAGAGAAGTGATTTGGGGTTTCATAAATGAGAATGAGAAAGGTTAGAGCTCATTCTCATTTATGAAGATAAAGGTTGGAATTCCATCACACTACAACTCATCAAAATATATTAATGAGAAATAATGTAGTAATGAATCTTCTCCATTTAACAAACAATTCTAAAGCTAAGGAGTTTAAAACAATTTATCAAAGTCACACCAACTCAGCTAAGAGAGCAATTCGGGTAGAAGAGTGCTATTTGGTCCACTAGTCCT
Source organism: Trapa bicornis (assembly GCA_030064425.1). NCBI lineage: Eukaryota > Viridiplantae > Streptophyta > Magnoliopsida > Myrtales > Lythraceae > Trapa > Trapa bicornis. The sequence continues at coordinate 10,446,372 of CM057748.1, read as the reverse complement.
TGCTCACACCTCAAACATCATATTTGCCATGATCACATTAGATCTACCAGATTAATACTTCCTACCTATGAAATTCTCAATCTCGACATCCACCCTGCAACAACCAAATTCAAGGAAAATTGGGAAGTATCAGTGTAGAGAAAGACCAATATGCCCAATTAGGGACTAGTACCTAGGAATCCCTCTAGGATGAACATGTCTTTGGATAAAAGGTGAGTGGGAATTTTTTGACATCATACCCAATTGGGATGATGATCACATTTTTAATTGAAAAACCACTTATGAGTGGGACTTCTAACGTCATCCCCAATAGGGGTGATGAGCACTGCTTTAAGCATTGAAAACTATATTTCCTTAATGGTCTCCCCCGACTATGTGAAACTGCTTAAATGTTTTGGGTGACGTTTCTATCGAGAACCAAGATAGCCCCACTAGGTCGGAGGCCTTGCTTTTGGAAACTTATAGGCACAAGGCCCATCTTTGGAAGACTCATGAAGTAGGCCCAAGGACAGTGGGCACGGGTTGAAGCTCGTAGACAAATTAAGCTTAAAAGCCATGAAAAGTTTCATAAATGGTTATTTGTGTGAATAGCTACCGTACCAAAGCTGGTCCATCAATTCGTTGGGCTAGTGGTTGCTAAGCCGAAGTTAGGTCGTCGAACCTGTTGGGCATGGCAATTATGGAGCCCAAGCTGGGTGTCTGATCGTTAGGCTGCTAGCACCAAAGAAAATGGATATAATATCTAAAATTATTGTTTGTGCATGCACCAATGTTGCAGAACCATCAAAGCACCCTTTTCTAGGTAGTGTTGGTTTCAAGGGCTCTTGGATGACCCATGGAGTATAAGGATAGCTTGAAATGCAGCAAGTCTTAAAGCTCGGAGTAGCTTCCTGCACTCTCAGACCAAGGTGAAAGGGGGAAGAGGTCTCGTCCCCCAATGGACAGAAAGTATTCTCAGGTGTGAGGGTCAGACTATTGATGTACACTCAAACTTAGGGTAGAAGTCATGGACTTTTATCAGGGTAGACAGTAAAGACGCTCCGATCCACAAGTAGAGTAGTCGGGGGCTACTCTACGAATGTTTTAACCCATTTTGTTAAAGGGCGTGAGATTGTTTGTTAAACAAATCCTGAGAAAAAGGAAAAGTATTGGAAAGGTTGAATCCACCCATTTATGAACATGAAAGATGTTACGCCCCCACCCGATTTGGTCAGAGTCTGTGATAAACCCGCTACCATTTCTTGCATCATTCGAGTATACTTATCCGAATGAGGCAAGGAAAGTGAAGGCATGTTTACTTTCAAACCCATTAAGTTGGGGGTAGGAAGCATACCTTGAGGGCCTGAGCGCGTTGGGGAATTTTTCGTTAGGGTATGATCCTGAAAAAGGGGTGAGAGAGGGGGGTGAGTAAAACACTAAGTGAGGGAAACTACTATAACATTTTCTTAATTTCATTTGTTCATTAAATTTTTTCATTTGTTGTTATTCAAGCATTTCACATGATTAATGATCAATACCCACCCTCCTATCATAGGAGGGATCACACATTCGTAGAACAATCCTCAATCGTGCCACTTGTGGACCAAAGCGCCTTTATTGTCCACCCTGATAGAGGGATACTGCCTCCACCCGGTGTTTGAGTAAACATCAATAGTCTGACACATTAAACCCCCAATTTCTTCACTATGTCTGCTCAGTGGGATGAGACCTCATTTCCCCTACTACTAGTAGTTCTCACTCACCCGGTGATGTTAGTGGGGTCGCACCAGTGGAATCTCTCTCCTCGGTGCGCTTCTAGGGCCGGCACTCGAGTAATCCATTCCTACAATGTAAACCCCAACCTTTTGAACTAAGGAAAACCGGGATGAGAACCGGTCAAACCAAGTGTGAAAACCGAACCGGTTCACAAACCTGATAATTTTGAATGGCAATTTAAGAATTTACAACTCTTAAGTAATCTAAAGGGTTCAAAATACTATGGAAAAGAACCTTAGGATGAATTTGAAGAGGAAAATTATATCGGTTTGGATGAACCAGGTCCAACAGGATTGAACCGATTTATGAACCAAGTTGGTTCATGAACTGGAACCGATTGAGATTGGGCAAAACAAAGGAATTCAACTCCATTGTACTCCAAATAAATTCATAAACCTTGGGAAGGAACCTTAGAATAAAGTGGGAGAGAAAAACTAGACCAGTTTGGGTGAACCAGACCCGAACCGAATTGAACAAGTTTAAGGACCGAGTCGGTTTATGAACCAGAATTGATAAAGAGATGGTAAACCAGGAATTTTATGGACCCTAAGTGACCCAAGGAGTCACAAAAGACATGGAAATGGACTTGTGAGGAATTTGGGGATGAAAACCAAACCGGTTCGGACCGGTTTGAACCACTATTGAACTGAATCCTAGATTCATTTTTCTAGGTGGTTTACATATTTCAAATTGGAGATTTGAGGCCACCATTGGATAGAGAATGAATTTAGAAATTTTTAGATTTGAAAAACTCGGTCGAATGGGGGGTGAACCGGTCGGTTTAAGCTTCAAACCCGGTTCGGACCAGTCCGGTCCGGTTCAGAATAGTGTCATCTTCTTCCTCAAGATGACAGCACAATTCACTCGCCGGGAAATTGAAAAAGCGCTGGCGAAGAAGAAACGCTTCTATTCGAGGTGTTTCAGGTCTTCAATGTCAGTTATAATGGTGCCAAATGGATGGCCAACGGGTCTCCAAGCTCCCTATATAAAGAGCCTCTCCCCATTCATCCTCTCCACACCTGAAAACTCCATTCTCTCTCAATTGCTCCATTTTCCGGTAAAGCTCGAACCAGAGCTCCGACATGGGGTCTTTTCTGAGCCAAACAAGATGAAGTCGGGTTCTTCAGAACCAGGGAGAAGTCAGCTACACGTCTGTAGTCTTCATTCACTCCGAGGGTCACCGGCGAGACGCCGACTTGATGAAACAGTGAAGCAGCTCCGGCGGACTGAAGCTGCCCTGTTTCGGCCGAGTTGAAATCAGCCATTTCGAGCCCTCCTCAAGCCAAACCAAGCCTTCCCAACACTTTCTCAACCCTCCCACAACCGAATTAGGACTGAAAGGTAAGCCAATTTGGCTCCCTTCTACAATTTCCGGCCGGTGCTAGAGAGAGAACCGGCAGAATTTTAATGATGAAATTCCAACTCAATTCGACATCAATTGATACGATTCATGATTTTAGGATAAACCTCAAGATGAGAGCTATCTGCCCATATCAAAAGCTCGGACCACTGTGCCCTCATCGATGAGAAATCGAATCTTTCTCTCTCTAATGTACTTTTTCCGACGAAGCTCCATTTGAGCTCGTTCCAACGTTAAAATCTGCGATTCAAAGTTCATTAGAATCGTATGAACAAGTAGGAATTTAATTTCAACTCCAATTTCAAAATTAGAGGAGTTTGATTGGTCAATTTGATGAAATCAAATTCGGCAATGTTGAAGAGTTGAAATTGGAGGAAATTTTGGGGAAAATTGGGGATTTTCGAAATTCAAAAGACCAAAATGCAATTTTATGAAATTGAGGGTCAATTGGGCATGAAAATAATGTTGGAGGACCAATTGAGCAATTTTGGAATTTTTGGGGCAAAACTTACCATTTTTGTAAAGGAAGGGCAAAATGGTAATTTTGGAAAAATTGAAGGACCAAATTGGAAATTTGGGAAATTAATCCCCTTTTTGTGAAATGGAATAAGTTGAGGTCCTATGATAAATTTTAGAAGTTTCAGGACTAATTTGAGGGAAACCGGCATTTGGGACTTAAAAATAAAGAGAAATAACTTTAGGGACTTAATTGCAAATAAATGGAAGTTTGACTTTCTCATTCATTTGGAATGAATGAAGACTATTAAGCTCAAGGATAATGAACCGAGATGTTCATATCATGTAGGAACATGAAGTACCAAGAATGCCAGCAAGGACAAGCTTGCGTGAATACAAAGGACCGAGCTAGTGGAATTCACAGCATTAACGGGTGAGTGGATTTACTAACATCATACCCGGTTGGGATGATGATCACAACTTAAAATTAAAAACCACTTACCAGTTGTGAGTGAAATTATATATCATACCCGGTTGGGAATGATAAGTGCCTTGGTATAAAAACCCACTGTTTAGTGGTATTTTAATCATCACCACTTAGAGAAAGTGATGTGAAAATTATGCGAAAAAACTACTTACCAGTTGTAAGTAGATCATACCCGGTTGGTATGATAAGACTTCCTCGAAGGAAGTTGAAAACCCGTTCATCGGTTATGAACAAAGATGTCCATATACCGGTTGGTATAATGGACAATGAAAACCTATTTTGTCGGAAGTGTTCTCCCCTAAATGTGTGTCAATGCTTAAACTATTTGGGAGACCTTCTTGACGGGAGCATGAATAGCTCTTATAGGCTGGGGGCCTTGGTTATTTTGGAACTTTGGGGCTAAATGCTTAATTTTGAAAATCTCGTACAGTTGGTCCAAGGCCAGTTGGCACGAGCAGGAGCTCATAAACGAACATGATATATGTGCCATAAAACTTAATAAGTGAATTGTTTGGTCATGGTACCAAGATAGGACCGACATGCTCAGTCAAGTAGTGGCAGTGCGACATGCCATGTCGACGGACCAGTCAAGATAAACAACTGCGGGTTGAGTTGAGAGTCGGGGCCGTTGGACCAGTGGCACCACAGATTACATGACAATATGAGAAAACATTGTTTGTGCATGCATTGAGAGTACGGGATCATCAAGATGCCCATTAGGGGTAGTGATGCGTCCTATAAGGGCACTGGACGACCTAGTGGCTATAAGGGTAGTTTGTCGTTCTCGGTGTCTGTGTGAAATTTGGAGTAGCACCAAGCACATGAGACCGGGGTGGGGATAGGATGAGGTCTCTGTCCTCATACGGACACGAAGAATTGATTTCGAGATTGTGGGTTAGATGTCGTGTACATCCACTCATTCTCAGGATAGAAGTGGTCGTACTTCTATCCGGGTGGCAAGAAAAGTCGCTCCGAAGCCACTAGCGGGTTCAGTAGTGATACTGACTTGCGAATATGTGTAACCTTCATGATGAAGGATGTGTGTTGGGTGATAACACACCGGTAACTAAGAAATAATGGAAAAACCTTAATCTTTTTAAATGAAGGGATTTTTTAAAAGAAATAAGTCTGGCACACTCCATATAAATATTTTTCTTAAAAGTTAAAAGTAAACCTTTGAAAACTCATTCACTGAGTAGTCGTACTCACCCCCTCCCTTATATCCCTTTCAAGAAATCCCAGAAAGCCTACACTTAAAGGTCATCAACTAAGATGCCTGTAAGACAAGTATGTAAAGTTTAAAATTTCATGCAGTTTTAATTATGCTATTCCAGGAAATGGTGCAAGTTTAAAGGACACCTTACTCTTTACAATTTATAATAAGGGGAAACCCTTTAATAAATCGGGAGAGTGGCAGGTTGATCACGGGGATCCGACCAAACCGGGTCGAGGCGTGACATGCAAGATGCAAGTGTTCGTATTAGAATGTGGTGATGAATGGGTCACATACTTTCTCACATCTACACCTAAAGCCCTATACTTTGCTTAAATTGTACCTAGGTCCCTCATTTTCCCTTAGTCTCTATGGAGTCCCCTAGGTTCCCGATTATTCTTTTTGGGTCCTTAACTCTTTTAGTTTCACTAATTAGCACTTAATTTACCAATTTTGCCTTTTAGTCTTTAATTTCCCAAAAATTATAGTTTGGTCCCCCAACTTTTCAAAATTTTCAATTTGCTCCAAATTTCTCCAAATTGCTCAATTGATCCTCCATTGGGGTGAATTTCATGAAAACACCCTCAATTTCTTGAAATTCTCGTTCAACCCTCCAATTTTTAAAAATTTCACAAAAGTCTCCCAAAATCCCCAAATCAAACTTCATCTTCTTCCCCAATTCAACCACATGAAGCTTCAGATCTTACCTCGTCCAATTGGCGGCCTATAAGTCCTTAATTTCTTCTATTCTTGCCATTATTTGCCTCCTCCAACTCCCCTCGATCATCCCACATTTCAAATTTCTAAATTTTATTGAGTTTCACACCTTGTTGGAGCTTCGTCGGAAAATTCGCACTAGAGAGAGAAAGCTTGTGTTTCTTACCGATGGAGGGGCAGCGACCGGAGATGGAGGTGGGGGCAGCTAGAGCTAGTCGAGGGGGATCTAGTATGATCGAATTGTGCTGCAATTTGTTGCTATCTTGTGGGAATTTGAAGAGAGAAGTTTCGGGTGGTGCAGCTCTGAAATTTAGAAATTCCGACGAGGGGAGGCAGAATTGAGCTTACTGAGGCATGTATGGGTGTTGTGGAGGGTCTTAGGCGGTCAGAGGTGGTCAACGTGGGTGGTGGGAGGGCCAAACGAGGCGAGGTGGCATTTGGCAGGAACTCGCTAATTTGAGCTTCGGAGTAGTTTCACTGTGCAATTCTCTGTGCACTTCCTCGAGCGTCCTCTGGCTATTCTTATGGCTACTCGACTACATTGTCACTACATAATAGGATAACGCTTAGGATTCGTGCATTTATCTTCATATTATCGACTCTCTTCATTCACTCACAGTAACTCAAATAAATATTTTATATGTGGTAAATTAAATGTGTTAATTCAAGCATTACCTTACATCGCCTCACCATATTGCATTTAAATAGATTCTTTGGTATACTCAATCTCTTCTCTTGTACTTCATCTAGAGCATGCCACTCAACCACAACTTCATTATTTATCTTATGTAGATTGGAATAGCAATCATGATGATCAATGATTCATCAATAATTTTTTGTCTTCATTGATGTAAGCTCATGTGCTCGAGCTCTAAAAAATAACAAATTATTACTCGTTCAAGCATGAAAGTTGAATATAAAAGTATTGGTAATGTCACTATTAAATTGATCTTGATTCAATTGTTTATTCATGAATTATGACTTACTCTTCCATAGTCCTTAACACTCAATTTATTTCAAATATAATTTTATATTTCATGATTGCCCTAAGAATATTGAAAACAATTATTATTTTGTTGGGAAACATGTTCATCAAATCTATATTTTTATTCAAAATTGATGTTCAAGTCAAAATGTTCCAAATCTACTATTAAACTGATGGGAGAGTAATAACATAATTACTAATGTAAATAATGATTAATACAAGAGTAAATAATCAATATACTCAACACACTTAATATAAGAAAATTATGATAAGAATATTACCTATTATAAAAACATTGTTATATCACAATCAATTCTTTCCTTTTATTTATTTTTTCATTGTTATTCATCTAAATAAATAATATTATAATGTAAAATACAAGTAAAGGTAGGTATACATTTTCTCAATTGTGGTTTATTTACTCTACTATAATCTTAATAATATTTAATGAGCAAGATAACCAATAAAAGATTGTTATCTCCATCCATGAGTACTTTATTCAAAATTGAATTTAATTAATTATATTATGGATTTTATCCAAATATATAGAGAACATGACATTTGATTTTTTTTCAATTAATAACATATTACTTCCATTTAACAAAATAAAAAATAACAATAGCCTCTTCTTCCTATACACAAATATATATGTTTAGGAGAAATTGCGAAGCCTACCTAGCAAAAGTTGTTATCTTGTTATCAATAAATCTAGGAAAGAAAAATATAGGACTCATATTTAATCTATTATAATTACTTACGACAAAAAAGTAATGTGGGGCACGCCTAAAACTAAATTATTATGATAATGAGCCTTTGTTTTATCAAGGCTGTTAGACTTGTTACCGATTTAAAAAGTTGCTTTGAATTATTATGGCCACATCTTGCAAGTTTGCTAGAAGATGGATACATAAAATAAGCAAATAGCAATCATACATGCCCAAATTCCCTTATGAATAGACTAATTCGTTATTTTGACATTTTTTTATTAATTTATTGTACAAAATTACACTCTTGACTACAAGTATACAACTTCTCAATAATGATTCGACCCCTACTTTCTTTCACATCAAGCTACGCATTAGTATCTTTGTTCCCCACATACATTCGGCCTATACTTATAATCATAATTACCTTATGCTGTGTGGAAATGGGATTGGTTAGCCGAGTAAATATTGTTTAATATATATATATATATATATATTATTTAGAAGCATTGAATCCAAATCTTCTTCCAATTAGTTATTATAAATATTTAGTTTTTATGTATTTTTTTCTTTTTATTAAGGATCTTCAGATTTAAGCAGTTAATTGCTTCTTTTTTTTCAATTTTGTTTGGTATATTTTAGTTTGGACCATCAGCTTTATCATGGAGAATCTCATCCCACTGACCATCATCATATATTACTAAACCATTGTCTCCAATAGAAAAAAAATATATCATTTTGGCCACTTATTTTTCTAAGAGTATAAAAATTAGGTACATAAAGCGCTTAGATTAATTCTTTAGTGGGTGACATACACTTCATAGTATATATTAAAATTACCACACTATAAGTTGCCAGAAACCGACACCACGTCGATCATATATTTACAATTTTATATACTTTGTGCAAAAAAAGAATAGCCAGCCCCTTGCAATTGAAAAAATATTGCCAGCTTTAGATGGTTGTCCTTGAAAAGGACACTGCAAGAGCTAAAATTGAACTTATATATAGGATGTTTCTTCCATAAACTGAGCATAGTGAATATTATTTGCAGTGTTAGTTCGGGAGCAGAAATTTGAGGCGTGTTTGAACAAGATAATTGTGTAATAATCAATAAAATAGGTATATGATTTAAATACCTTAAGGAAATATCTGTTAAATGATTATTAAACCTTATTTATCAACCGAATATTTGGAGTTTCGGCTGCAAAGGACTGAACCAGTAGATATTATAGGAATGAGATAGATATGTTGATCCATGAGTTATCATATGCGTCCATGAGGCTGAAAGCAGGCTTTATGTATCTTTGTCGCTGATTGAAGAGCACTCCCACCAAACAAGACTGCTAGACGAGCTCGAGATCATTTCATTATACACTATATTGTATAGCGGCTAGACAAGAAATACGTATAATATAGTGAAAATATTGAGTAAATTTTGGATTATCTATAATTTTTGCTAGGAATGAGATAAAATCGAACAATAACTACAGGGGTAAAAATCAAATATTTATCACAAAATGGTAGAGAAGTACTAATAAAAGTTTATTAGTTCCTTGAGAAGTTCTAGTAGGTGCAAAAAGAGTGCACGAAGAAAAATAAAATGGACAACACTAAGGACTTAAACGAATGGAGAGGGATGGGCTTGGAAAATTTATACATCTTCAATAAAGCAATGTCAATGGAGACTGCTTGAAGCTCTCACCCACCCAAATACATTACGGGTGAAAGTACTCAAAGAGAGCTATTTGGTAAGTCATCGATGCTAAATTGAGCTACGAGCATAAATATCTATAATATAATAAGATTATATCGTAACTACCTTAAATATATTATACTATTTCAACACTCCCCTCAAGATTGGCTATAAATATCTATTATTCCCATCTTTTTACAAATATTAATTTACTTTTTAGGTCTTAACCCTTTAGTTAAACAATATGCTAATTGTTCATCGGTCTTCATATAGTGTAGCTCCACGATCTTGCTCTCAAGTTTCTCTTTGATGAATAATCGATCAATTTCAATATGTTTGGTCCTATTATGTTGAACTGGATTGTTAGTAATGCTGATCGCTGATTTATTATCACACCATAACTTAATGGGTTCTTTTCTAAATAAACATAACTTAATCAATAAGTTCTCTATCAATATTATCTCATATATACCTTGAGTAATAGCTCTATATTTTGCCTCTGTCGTTGATCTTGCAACCACATCATGTTTCTTACTTCTCCAAAATACAAGATTACCTCCAACAAACATGCAGTAGCCTAATGTCAATCTTCTATCATCTGCACAACTAGCCCAATCTTGAAACTTGAACCAAAGGCCTTTTCCCGAGCTATTCTTTAGATATCTCAATATTCACATAACTGCCTCCCAATGTTCTGTCCTACGATCATGCATATATCTACTTACAATAATAACCGCATATGTGATGTTCGATCATGTGTGATACAAGTAGATAAGTTGTCCCACAATTCTTTGGTATTGTTCTTTATTCACTAGGTCCTCTGATTGAGCACATAGCTTATGATTTGGTTCAATTGGAGTGGCAGCAGTTCGACAACCCAATATACTTGTTTTAGTATTTAGATCCAATAGATATTTTCTCTAAGAAAGCACTATGTCTGTCCTAGACCAAACTATCTCAATACTGAGAAAATACTTAAGTGGACCCAAATCTTTCACTTCAAATTTTTTATTCAATTTTTGCTTTAATTGTAATATCTCATTGCTATCATCTCCAGTTATAATAATATCATCTACATATACTTTAAGGATAGCAACTCGACTATTTGAATATCGATAGAAAACCGTGTGATCTCCATTGCATTGTTGATACCCCATTCTAACTACTACATGTCAGAATCGGTCAAACCAAGCTCTTGGTGATTGATTGAGTCAATACAAACACTTCTTAAGTTTACATACCCTCCCAATGGTATTCATCGTATCAAATCCAAGAGGAATCTCCATATATACCTCTTCTTGTAAGTCTTCATGCAAAATGCATTCTTTACATCTAATTGATGTAATTTCCATCTAAAGTTGGCAGCACATGATATAAGTATCCTGGCAGTACTCATCTTAGCAACTAGTGCAAATGTCTCATCATAATCCATTCCATACGTCTGACTGTAGCCTTTTGCTACCAATCTTGCTTTATACCTTTCAACCTTTCCTTCGGCATTTTGCTTAACAGTGAATACCCATTTGCATCCAACAATTTTTTTTTCGCTTGGAAGTAATGTCAATTCCCAAGTCTTATTTTTCTCTAATGCATGCATCTCCTCATGAATTACTGCAAGTGACTTTGGATCATTTTTGGCCTCTTGCCAATTTCTTAGTATGTGCACTAACTGTAATGATAAAATAAAGGTCTTGTATGCAGATGGGACAGATACATATGAGACATAGTTAGATATATCATGTTCATAACCATATCTAATTGGAGGTTTTCCTGCATTAGCTCTAGGTTTTTTACGAATAGCAATGGGTAGAGATTCATTACCATCTTGTGATGACGAGGAACCGTTAGGAGATTGATGGGTATCTGGGACATCCGGTGATGATGAGGAATCGTTAGAAGATTGATGGGTATCTGGGACATCCGATAATGACAAGGAATCGTTAGAAGATTGATGGGTATCTGGGACATATGGGGGCAATGAGTATGGTATAAGTATCTGTTCTTGTTACTCTCCATCATCTTCTTTATCTTCCTCCCCCTAAGCACAACTCTTGTTCCTTCTACTATAAACCTTCAATTTTGGTTCATTGGTACCTTCTTCATTGCTACTCGATCTCTTAGGACATGGGATTACACTTACAATGACATCTTCAACTATATTATCACTAATTCTCTCTTCATTTCCATGTTGTGCTTCAGGTAAATCATCTAGCACTGTGGATGACGTTGTTGATTCACCATAAAAGAGTTCATTCTCACGAAATGTCATATCCATACTCACAAAAAGTCTTCTCTCGCTTGGACACCAGCACTTGTAACCTTTCTGAGTGCTAGAATAGCCTACATAAATACACTTCAATGCATGTGGATCAAGTTTGGTTACTGTGGGACAATAATCTCTCACAAAACATATGCAACCAAATATATGAGAACGGACTGAATGTATTGCTTCACTTCAATGTATGTTACGTCCCATCAAAAGTTCACAAGGAGATTGAAAGTTTAATATATGAGAAGGCATCTGGTTAATTAAATATGTTGTTGTCAATATTGCTTCACTCCATAGATATTTTGGAACATTCATTGTAAATATAATAGTGCGAGCTACCTCTAACAAGTATCGATTATTCCATTCTGCCACTCCATTTTGTTCTGATGTATCTAGACATGTGGTCTGATGCAGAATCCCTTTTGTAGATAAATATGATGAGAACTCTCTATTAACATACTCAGTACATGTACGAAGAGTACTCACTTTGGCATTATATTGTGTTTGCACCAAAAGCTAAAAAATCTTTAAAGCAAACCAATGTCTCAGATTTATTTTTCATCAAATACACTCATGTCATCCTTGAGTAACAATCAATAAATGTAACAAACCATCTGAATCTGCCAATTGAAGTAGCTGGACATGGTTCCCAAACATCAAAATGTATCAACGAAAAAGGTGAAATATTTTTAAACTAGTAGAAGAATAATGTGTTCTTGTATGCTTTCCAAACTCACAAGCATCATATACAAGCTTATTAGGTTCTACATTATTCATCAAGTCAGGCCTTACCCTCTTAAGATTCTCAAAAGATAGATGACCAAGACGACGATGCTCCAATATAACTTTATTCATCGCTCGTTCAGACAAAGTAGCGGTTAAAGCTGCATTAGACTCTTCTCTCCTAAGATACCACAATTCATCAAGCCTCCGTCTAGTCCCAACCATTCTCTTAGTATTCCTTTCCTGAATGACACATGAATCTCGATCAAAGATTATTTGACAGTTCAGTTGATCACTGATTGCACTAACTGATAATAGATTAACAAAAAATGATGGGACATGTAGGACCGATGATAATTTAATTGATGAAGTGTATTTAATCGAGTCGAATCCCCTAATTGATTAAAATGTGTCATCATCAGTTTGAACTCTCTTATGAAAAAAAAGGTGGATAACAAGTATATGTAATAAGCTCTACTGATGTTCCTGTCACGTGTCTAGATGCACCTGAATCAATAATTCATTCTGTGGAAGATGGTTTAGAAGAAAATGCATGTACAATAGTACCTGAGTCAACATTAGCATAACACATGTCATCATTTAAAATGTTAGCACCTTTAGCACGATAGGTTTGTCCCCCAAATCGTCAACGACCTCGGGCTCCATATCCTCTAAGGCTATGACTTGTTCCACCCCGTGTAGGAATACATGGCGAGGAACAATTCCAGCTAATATGTTCATTCTTCCCACAATTATAGCATTGTTGGTTATCAATAATCGATTTTGCTAGAGCAAAATGAACTGGTGTTGATGATATCTCAGGAGTGTTCATAACTTTGATTAGTGCAACAATAACATCTTCCATCGGAGGAATTGGAGATTGATGACATATCATTGCTCTCTTATATTCATATTATAGGTTTAGTCCCCTTAGGAGGCGAATCACACGTCGTCACTCCATCCATGCTCTAATAGAAGTTGTATCTAAAGGATCAGATGTAATCAATGGATCATAATAATCAAGTTTGGACCATAACCTTTTCAACTTATTACTGTACTCTATTATACTTCGCTCCCCCTGCTTTAGTGTGTCTAACTTATCTTCAATCTCAATCACGGTCATCATATTCCCAATACTAGAGAATTGAGTCACCAAAATCTTTCATATATCAGATGCTTTACTAATACCTTCTACCAACCCTGCGATAGAAGGAGAAAGTAATCATATTATCCATGCAACCACCAGAAAATTAGTCGCCCTCCACACTTTCATGATGTGTTGGTAGTATCAGTGGGTTCTTCATATGAGTCATCAATGTAGTCTTTCAAATATTTTGACTCTAGTATGAGTCTCATCCTTCTCGACCAACTCAAATAGTTTTTCGTTCCTTCAAGTCTCTACTCTATTGGGAGTAATTCCAACTTCAAATCTTGATTGGGAGTATTGTTATGTTGAGGCGATACATCGTCTCTTCCTACAAGCAATTTGATCATACCTTCTAAAATTTTCTCAACTCCCTTTTTGTTACTACTGTATCCATTTTCTCCATCTTCTACGACAATTCAACTATGCCGTCTTTGGAGCCTTTAGATCAAAAAACCTTGAAAATAGCAGAAAACCTTAACTCTGATACCAAGTTAGAAAACTAAATTAGGGAAAGAGAAAACAAATATATTGATAGAGAGGCCATAGGAATGATAAATTGAAACAACTTATTTTTTTTTCACACTCTAACTCAATGATATACATGTCTATTTATATGCTTATATTATAGGATAACTATCTTAAAGAGAATATATGATATAATCTTAATTACCAAGATTATTCTGTAATTACCTTAAATATTTATTATATAATCTTATTAAGATTATATTGTAACTAACTTAAATATCTTATACTATTTCAACATACTCGATCATAAATTATTTTACAAGTAACTGGAAAATTGATAATATACCATGTATGTTAAGCTTGTAGCTATTATTGTTGTAACTCTTTATTTATAAGTGTAACAAGAGAAGAATTATTGATATGACATTGATATAGACTAGTACAAGTAACAATTAAATCCACAAATGCTTTGTTATAGATAATGATATGAGAAATAGTTAGTTGTTGCTTCTACTTGGCATGTAACATCCAATGAAGTGTGGAAAGCCATGTGTAACCTCTAATGTGTTAATTTATAGCATAAGGTATTATCTGTAATAGGTGGATACCTTTTTGTACCAAGAAAAGATCACCTAACTTCAGTTTATTTGTAACCGAATTATAACAAATACAAAAAAGGTATAAAAGGCTTATCGTGCTATTAGTTGTAATGAGAAGAATTCAGTTTAGCAAAACCTGAGAAAACTCTATATGTAAGAGAGATAACAATTTTGATATCATTACTTGTCTACATGGTTCTTCTTATTAAGTGCTATTGATCCTTCAATTCCATCGTCTATTTGTTATATCAATCTCCAACCAACAGTAAGAAGAGGAGATTTCTTTTCTTCAGCACCTGTAAAGAGCAAGTGAGGTTTCAATCCCTAAATCGCAGTTCGCAGATACAAGGAGTAACAGTGAATGATTATTAAACTGAAAAAAGGGCGTACAATACCTGAAGTGTCAATCAGTTTGCCTAAGGTGATAAGGTTGAATCATTCTTGAAGTAACAAAACAAATAATGGTATCATAGATGAAATAATTGCGTTGAAATTACTGAAAGAAATGGCAAAGACCCTGCAACCTGCAATACCAATATTTTATGGTCATTATGAACACTAGAATATACTTATAGAGATTTTTCTTCGATCTTTGAAACTATGGAACTCAATTGATCTCGGTCTTCTAACTTAATTAGAAAATGGTATAATAGATGAAAAATACCTTGAAAAACTTCACCTAAAGGATTTGAGGGTGAAAAATTACCTATTCCAATCGATAGATCGAAATAGATCGAACAATTATTGAGACTATCTTAACTTGAGATACTTCATAGGACATATGGGAACCGGTCCAGTTTTCAAATCCAATTCACTTAATGGTTCTTTTCCATGATATTTAGGTATTCATTGACCACTTGAGATTTTTCAAATTCATGTTTTGACCCTTATTTACCAATTCTGGTTCACTTAGATCATTAGTTTCCTCTCGAAAATTTTCGTGTCCCCTTTTCGGTTCCTTATTCCAAGAAAACAGGGTTTACATACTATGTGCCTCAGCTTCAAAATAATCTTCTAAGCATTGGACAATTAAAAGAAAAAGGGTTTAACATTTCTATCTGAAATGGTGTATGCATAATTTTTTTTATTCCACGAAGTGAATGATAATGGAATCAATGATGACTTCAAATAGAATGTTTCCTATTATGGTTGGTATGGATGTTTCTCAAAAAGGTGAATTTTACATGTTTGCAGTCTATATCTACATATGAAACTAAGTTATGGCATTGCCAATTTGGACATCTTAATATTAAAGATCTAAATCAGTTACAAGAAAAGGATATAGTGATTGGTATAGCATGAATATATTCACTGAAAGAAATTTGTGTGGATTGTCTAGTGGGAAAGCAAACCAGAGAAAATATTTCAAGAATTAACATGTGTAGAGCTAGAAGAAAGCTACAGCTAATACACTCAGATACTTGTGAACCTATTAAACCTAAATCCTATAGAAGGAAAAGGTATTTTATCTCTTTTATAGATGAGTTTAGTAAAAAAAATGTGGATATATTTTATGAATGAAAAATTTAAAGCGTTTGAAATGTTCAAGCGGTTCAAGTTGAAGGTTGAAAGGAAATGTGGAGAATTCATTGGTTGTCTAAGGAATGATAGAGAATGAGAGTTCAATTCACACGATTTCAATCAATTTTGCATAAATTATAGAATTAAAAGACATTTGACTATAGTGTACACACCATAACAAAATAGTGTTGCTAAGAGAAGAAATAGAAATCTTATTAATATGATAGGAAGTATGTTAAGTAACAAATTAATGCCAAAAAAATTGTGAGCAGAATCTGCAAACTAAACTGTACATATTTTGAATAGAAGTACTACCATTGTACTTAAGGGTTACTTCTTAAGAACTTTGGAGATTTGTTAAGCATTTTGTGCATTACTTTAGAGTTTTAGAAAGTTTAGGATATGTGCATGTTACTGATCAAATAAGTAAGAAATTAGATAACAATAGCTTTACATGTATTTTCTTGGGTATAAGTGAAAGAATCGAAAACTTACCATTTATATGATCCGACATCAAAAAATTATTGTTAATCGAGATAAATTATTTGATAAAAGTAAAGTTTGTATCTGTTAATTGTGATATTTTATTACAGTAGACCTAAGTTAAAGTACAAATTACATGAGTTATTATAGTGAAAACTACACTAAAGTTAAAACATGTGAGTAAATTATAAATTTAAATCGAATATGACGTTGGATTTTAGAGTTTTACGGGCCCTCTTTCTTGACTTTTACAGTTTTGCGACTATTACTTGACTATTATGAGTAATAAATAACATAGGTCGCTCGAGTCACTCCTGTATGGGATGGGTGGGTCTTATGATTCCAACAACATAATAGAGGGCCCGTAAAACTCTAAAATCCATAATAGAGCCCAGAGAAAAGAGAGATGGAGAACGGGAGAGGTGATTATCCAAAGAATCGCTCGAGATTTTACCTACGTGGAAATGGAGCAGAGGAGAGGAGCCCCGTTTTGCAAATACAGCGAGTCGTGGGACGGGATTGTCAAGGGAATAAAATAAACAAATGGCCGCATAGAGAATGCCTTCCAGTCTCCTTCTCCTGCAGTGGCTCTCTTTAGTCATGCTGCATAGAGAATGAATGATCACTTGCTGCGCAAAGCCAACTTAGGTGTCCTCAAGGAATCCTCTCTCGATTTAAGTATTTCGGCCTTTTGAAATTAAATTGAAAGCATATATATATATATATATATATGAGAGTAACAGAAGTTTGATGTGCAAGCTACCGCAGCGCAGCAGCGATGGTAATACTTCTGTACATAATAAGGGAAGATAACAGAACCTACAAGTATGAACCCATTCATGATGGCACCTGCTTTTGACTTGCCATAATTAGAATAACAGTTTCAAGTCTAGATGACAATGAATTCCTTTCCTCTCATTTCATTTCCTTTTTCTCTTCTCAAGAATGCAACTGTCTGCACTTACCTAATAAAGATATAGTATGGTTCAGGATTCCTGTTTGCAGCCCCAAATATGGCACGCAGTTCAAGTAAGGGGCTTAGATCAATCTAGATAAAGCGGCCAATGGAGTTCAAATGTATTCCACTGAACACCCATATCTTCTGGAAGCCCTACTGAGAGAATCTGAAGCATAAACTACATTGCCCGTGTGAATGCCTTTAGGACTCAACATTGTCTTCACTCACATGGTAGAATAGCCCAAAAAACTTGTATTGTCTTTTGTCGGGTGGTCTTTATTTATCTAGTCCATAACTCAGAATTCTGATATACAGAAGACCCCCAAAAGAAAAAAAAAAATCAACCAGCAGGATACCAGCAAAACTGAAGTAAGCTAGAGACTGATTGAAGGAGGAGGAGGACGGAGATGATTGGATCCACGGACTAATTAATCTTCCCAGCAGAGAAGCATGACGATGCATCGCCTGATGATATAGAACCTTCCCCTTTGCCTCTTTAGGAACCTTCCAAAGCTTTCACAAGGAATCATCTTCTTCCTCGAGCTACTCTCCATCACCTTGGCAGAATCTCTCATCTTGATCAGATTGTTGTGTGTGCCGTGTACTTTCTCCTGGCTTCTAATAGGTCAGATGACCATCTTGCCTGAATGGTCTTCTCTACTTTTGTTGGAGGGGAATCATTAATTTCTGTCAAAGAGGTGGGGGCTGCATGGGAGATGAGGGAATGGAGGGCTTTATATAAGCATTATACACTCAACCCCGCTGATGCAAGTAATAGAGACATCACTAAACCATCCTATTATAAGAATTTTAATATTTGGAAGTATAAATTAGTTAAAATTAAATCATTTTTGAATATCTGAGAAAAATAAAGAGTTGCAAGCAATATAACATAAAAGATTTCAACACGTGACTTTTGATGTGGAGCCAATCAAAATATAGTATTTATATTGAATTTTATCTTATTAAATATATTTTCAGTAATTAGAATGTCATTATACCAAACCTCTTATTTTCTCCCATTTATATTTTTTGAGAGCATGGTGTGTGGTCGTGGAGCCAATCCCATGATTCAAGCAAATGGTCCTTCCGGTCCTTTTTATCATCACCCAGCTGGCAGCACTTTGGGTCCCAGGCCCCCTCCCCCACTCGTCATCTTCTGCGAGTATGCCTTCCACCACTTGAGCCATATTCAACCAATCCCAATGCCGATTAAAACTACAGCCAGGTCCCCTCCGTCTCATCGATTTAGGTCTGGGCAAATGGGGCCGGGATGGCACGTAATGATGTATGTGCATGAGCACTAGGGAATAGGGATGGCACGGCGGGTCGGGTCGCAGTCCGCATCAGCTCGGGTCGTATAAATCTAACCTCGGATATCTATCTATACCGTTCAATGTACCCGAATTCGAATTACTGTGAATTAGTATGGTATAAAAACCCACTAACTAATGTAATAAGCCATTTCATTATATTCGAAATAGGAAAGAGCAAATAATAAATTTGAATTGGATTGATATATGAATATATAGAATAAAATATCATATTTATTAAACATTTTAATATATTAAGAGAAAAACTTGATAAAGTGTAAAATATTTCAAATTACTGATTAAATTTATAATAATAATAATCAATTAAATGCCAAAATGTTAACAAAAATGTGTCATTTTAATATAAAAGTTTTTAAATGATATATTAATTATCAAAAGTTTATTTTAATTGGTTAAGTAAGTATCAAACTTTTGCACTTAATGAGGAAACTTTTGTAATTTAAAGCTCATTTTTTTTAAATTTGGCACTTAAAAAACATATTTTGAAACTTCTGGCATTTAATATGTCAATTGGATTTTTTTGCACTTCAAATTTTTAGCACTTCCCACCAATGAATAATATGGTTTATTTTGAAAGCTTATGTTGAATAAAAGTTGGACACATTTGGTGGAATTCTACCTTATAAAATATTCTACTATAATTTTAAATCTTTGATGTAATTTGATACACAAGTGTGCTATTTAAGTGTAAATTTGTCAAACTTTTGGTACTTCCTAAAGTGTTGCCCATTTATTTCAAAAGCATGACACATAAATGGAGCATTAAACAAAATACTAATCCATTAGAAGAGTGCAAACCAAATTTATTCTAATATAATAATGGTTTTTTAATCAAATATATCATATTGAATTTGTAGGGTCATAAAGGATACCATTATTTCAACACAAAAGCCTAACCTATCAATAATAGTACCCAATTTTTTTTCTCTAAAGCCATACCCTTAACTTTCAAGTGATTAATGTGGGGGTCAGAATCTGAAATAGTTAGTCCATAGAAGGTGGTCAGATCCAATCTGGGAAAAAAATATAGGTCATTCGGTGTTGGGTAGGGGTTGATAGCGCATTATGTGTGTATCTAATCGAACTATGCATGGAGATGAAGACGGCTTATCTTGTTCACCAGTGGAGGTTGACGTGGTTGGGCCTAAGCATGTCTGCCAATAATGCATATATAATCACAATAATAGTAATACACATTTTCAGTCGGTTTGCTTTAATGACTCAGTCAAATTCTTTTGAATAATGCAGATTATCGACTCTTCTTCTCTTAGCTTCTCATAAGAAGACGTGATAATGGAACGACTTCGTAACTCAATGATTTGTCCCCTTGTAAGTCCATAAATTCAAAGGACATGCTCCTCCATGTGGGTCGACTACCGGCCATGGAATGCGAGGTGGTGGTGCATGGTGACTGACATGGGTTGTCGATGAGGGGCTCGTCTGACCTTTGAAACACCTCTAGTAATAGCTGACCATACCTTGGGGGAGATGAAACCTACCAAGAAAGTCCCACCTGATAGATGCTGAGGCCAGTCTAAGATCTTAATAATCATGTAGGGTACCCATGCACGTGATTCCACCACGCCCTCATAATAGGGTATGATAACCGATCTCTTAGGACGTGGGTTAGCGTCCAAATCCGATTCACTAAGTGGGCATTTGCCCGCCGAAGGTAGGTGGGAATGAGGGGTTGTATTGACTGGATTAGTTGGCAATGTGTTCTATCAATGACTAAATTGTCTGCCTATGCCCTAAGATGGAAGCTTGATTACAATACTTTGTTAAAAAATAATGGTGAAGATTAAGACACCATGAAGGGACGAGGCAAAATATGATCTGAATATGTGAGTTGACGGGGGAAGAAAACTAGAAAGATAAGGCGGATGGAGGGGCCACGGCGCCATGTCTCTATTAAGAAAAAGTGTAAAGAGAAGGTAGGGAAGGCAGGCACGTGAAATTCACGGGACAGGAGTGGCCTTTGTCTAGCCCTACCCGACAACCTAAGGTTCTTTTCCACTAATCTTCTAAATTAAATATTATTCAATAAGCATCCTCCATACTCCACACATTATAACACGTAATACTTAATTATCAAAAACACAATCAATTTTTTTTAATTTGGAAGAAAACATGTAAAAGAAACCCATTTAAAATTAATTCAAGCTAAAAAAAGTTAATGCATAAAAATTGGGTACATTTAAATTTATTAGGACACGAATTTTAAGAGCAAATTTATAGTTTAACTCTTTAAATTTTAATTCCCTGACACTTTTTTTTAATATTTTACTTCAAGTAATAAAATTGAACTACTAAAGTAAATACCGATATTCTTAAAATTCGGATGGTAGCTTATTATTAAAAATATTTTTGAGGAGGGGGTATTACTTTAAAAAAATTTTAAAAAAAATGAGGACTTCTTTAATGAAAAATATATTTCAGTTGTCTAAACATCTCCCACTATCGACTACTACTTTTGGGAATAAAGACATGAACATGATGTTTTTGAATACATAAAATGTTTGTGGTATATATATATATATATATATATATAATTTAATTACTATTATATAATATTTATATATAAATATTTTTAGACAATTAAATATATAAGGTTGGATAATATATTTGAGTTATATGATAAAAATTATTATAAATAAAATATAATATTATTATATATATTATTGTTATTACGTAATATTTATATATGCGCATTAGTATACCATTAATAATTATTTATTTTGTAAGTTTATGTCAATTATTTTATAGAATTTGATTATATGATAAAAATAATAAATATATAATTTATTATATATAAAATAATTATATTTCATGATTATTTTAATTATACCACATCACAAAAATTAATCGTCAAACTACCACTCAACTCAACAGATGTCATGCTGAGTTTGCTCTTTTTCATTCATTCTCTATGTTCTTTCTCCCTCTCAAGGCTCAAAGCTCAGCAGCAGCTGTGAGTCCCTTTCCTTTCCTCATCCGTCATTGGTTGCCTGCCCTGCCCCCACGGACGGGGGATGTGCGGTGCCTGCTAATGCCAGCGTCCCTTTATGGCATTTGCGTGGCTCCAATGAGTGAGTACTCTTGTACGATTGTTGGGTCGTGAGATGTGTTTGTTTGGTACGGCGGTTAATCAGTTGCTCTTTAGACTCAACAGCAACCATTGGTTTAGATTTAGATTTAGATTTAGATTTAGATTGTTTGGTATCTATTTCTTGAATCAGTATTGTATTGAACTAGGGAAAATTAGACCAATAATTTTTACAAAATATTGTAAGGTAATAAAGAACTTATTTATTTTTTTAATAATGCAATTATTTTATAATGGCACATTATTTTTAATTTGTTTTAAAACGACACGTTTATAAAACATACCTAATGCATATTAAAAATGAAGAATAGTACATATATAAAATAATAATTACTAAATGTATTATCCATTCATTTTTTTTATAAAATGCCTTAAATAATAAAGAAACTTGTCCACTTTTTCATGTGTACAATAATCTTAGATGTTATATATTATATAATAAAAAAAATATTAATTTTGTTTATTAAAATAAAATATGTAAATTAAAATATCATGCAAAGTAATGTATTATATCAACATAATCTAAAAAAATTGTATTGATATGAAATAAATGAAAAGGTAATATATATATATATAAGAAAATTATATCATTCAACAAAAAAATATGTTATCTAACATTTCCCTGAGTGGTTGGTTACTACTCCAAGCCAGCGCCGTTGCACCACCAGATACCGTTATTCTGCCTAGCGCTGTGACACCGCCCATCACCCCTCCGGACAATTGAGGAGATGAGCGTTATTGGATGGTTCCATCAGTAGGGATATTTTCGTAATTTTAAAGTATTGTCATTGGCCTTTATGTAGCGTATATCAGCCGAATATTTGACAACCATTTTTATTTCGTCAACTAAAAAGTAAATAGGAGGCTGGTATAAATTACCAAATTTTTTTTAAAGATTTAGAAGAATCATTTTCAGAGTTTTAGGACCAAAATTTAAAATATATAGATGAATTTATGGTAAAATTGTTGTACTTAGATTGAGAGAATGAAGCTATTCTTTACTCAAATTAGTCAAATATTTGCAGCAAGCTTGGCAGCTCTAGTGACATTGAAAGATTTAGCAGGGAAACACTGTATGTACATTGATCTTTTACAAGACAGCCGCCATTACTAACTTTAATTAGCATGGCTAAAACCTTCACATAGTAACCTATTTCCACACCTAAAACATACAACAAGCAGAGCATAGCCACCGCACAATTTTGACTGAATGCCCAGGAAGGAGTCATACTTCACCTCTATAATTCAAATGTTGTTCACCCAAATGAATTAAAATAGCCTTCTTCACTTGCAAGGGACTAATCACATTTTTCTCCTCATCCTGGTGGATTTCTGACCTGGTAGATTCTTTTCATCTGGTGACTTCTTATGGGATGCCACAAGTGGCAGCCGTGACATGACATATGCTAGTAACTCCTCCCGGTGGGAGAAGGTGAAGTCCAAATGAGCATACTCGAATTCTCTGTAAGATACTTCAACACCTGACTCCTTCATGATCCTGTAGTGCTTCCTCACCATTGAGGCACTAATCACCTTGTCCTTCTTTCCAGCAACCAAGTCAACTGGTATATCAATCAGTCCATAGTGCTCACCGAGATCCAGTGGCTCAGGTGTTCCGTAGCGTGCAATATTTGCAGATTGTCTCCCATGGTCATACATCCTGAACTTCCCTGACCGCTTGATCTGTGCTAAATGCTGTGCCACTTGAAATGAAACACCCGGCATGTCATTCATATTATAGTGAGGCAGGCCCAAGACTCCGACCCAATTGGAGCTATCCCCACCAACCACATAGCTCATTAGAGTTTGGACCAGTCCTCCAACAGCAGGATAGTTATGGAAGTCGCGGGCCAACTTGTTAAGCAGCATCCGGAAGAACCAGGTTGGGATATAGAAGGCAGGAATCAATCGGGATAGGATGGGAGATAGCAAAAGCAGCAGGTTTTCTAACACAGTAAAAGCTAAATTGGAGTCACCATGGAAACCAGCAGGGGATAGTAGGATCATTTTTAAGAACCTATGTGGCTTCTCCTCAATTCTCTGTCTGATTATGTACATTAGCATGGCAGCCCCTCCCAGACTGTGACAGACTGCACAAAGAGTGTAGGGCTGATGATCTTCTAAAGTTAATTCCTCCTCGGAATTGGGTGAGGTAAGTTTCAGTTCTGATGTTTTGACCTCGTGGATCTTCTCTATCATTGCAGGAATGTCTTTCGTCCCATGCTCGTTGATGGAATATCGCCAATACCTGCATCAATTGATAATATTAATGGCATGAACAAAAGTAGGATAAAACTGCAAGAAATAAAAGGGATTTAAAGGAGTAAACTCACTGTCGAGAGGAGATGTTTTTGTTCACATGTTCCCTAGAAATCAGACCACGGAAGTTCCCAAGGAAAACATCATATCCTGCAAAGTAATAATAAAAAGAGAGGGTCAGTTCCAGAAATCTGGATATTGGGTTCACTAGTAGTCTAGAATTTGCACAAATAAGAACCTTGATCATATGCTGCAAAGGCTGGAGAGCCAACAACGCCATTTGATACCCAACTGCCATACCAAAAGTCACTCATAAATGGAGGTAACACAACTATGAAGGGAAGAAAAATTATATTCAATATTGCAAACCTATTAGCTGCTGTTAACTTTTTGTTTAAATATGAAGAAATAAGAGTTAAGGCTTCCTACTGGTGATAGTCTCAGTAATTGTACAACCAATTAAGAGGGGGAAAATACTTACCCCATTGATGAATCCAATATGCCATGCTGTAAGTAGACAGCTTTCCGTGAATCACGTCTAGGACAGAAGTGGAGAAATTATGAAGAAAAACTGTTTGAACATTTTGCATCATGGCAAGAAAATAGAATGAATGAATACCTTGGGATTCTTTCCAAGAGAAGAACATAACCATCATCAGTAACAACACGAATAGCTTCATATGGGTACCTGAAAGAGGTGAAAGTGAGCCGATAAAAAAATACACAAACCAAGAACATGAAAAGTTGACAAGCAGAACTAAACAGGTCTGTTAAGCATTACCCTAGCTCAGTTATGACATCCTGACATGTTCGCGCATCTGTATTTAAGGAATTATTGAATGATGTTTTCCTCTCAGATGGAGTATGATCATTGTCTCCAAGAGTTGCAATTATCACTGAGGATTCCGAGGCTACAGTAGTGTCCTTGTTAGATCCACTGTGGGATGAGAAGTAACCGCATAGTATCCTAATAGCTTCTGTGGGTGAGAAGAAGTAGTGTGCAGCCTTATGAAAAATATCGAATATAGCCTCAATGAAGATCTCTATGGCCAAATGAAGATCCTGGAGTACCAAACGAAAGAGGGGAGAAAAAGATAAGAGGGAGATTACAAGATTGATGAACATGCAAAATGAGCATAGTAAGTTTTGGTTAATAGAGCTGTATATGTACCTCAATGACTCCTCGTCTCCTGTCTGTCGTACGCTGAATAACATGATCCTTGGGCGTTTGTGCTTTCATCAAAGGATTAACATGTGAATGGCTCTGGGTACTGGAGGGAGAGGAACTTCTTGGCCTCCTAAAAGTGGGGAAAGGAAAAATACAAGAAACTATTGTGAATAGAAACTGCAGGGGGGACAGGACCCAAGAAAATATATGTCTTATCCAACTTGATTGCCGTTTGCCATGTATAGAGAAAGAACTAGTTCTGGAGCGTCTGGAGCTCTGGGATAAAGGTGAAGGGGGGTAGGTATCTTCATCAGTGTCATATTCCCCTTCTGAGTAATCTAAGCTAGAATCGGTATCAGAATCCACTGAAAGTTCGTGGATAAACTGATTAAAGGAGGATACCCCGCTGCCACAATCAAATGGATAAATATAAAAAGTAAGAAGATTGGTACTTCCAATTCCGAAAAATAATAACTGCATGATCATGTCAATTATGCGGAAGAAAAAAGAAAGATCCATCATGGATAGATTGGTACATGTCAGAAGGGGAATCTCTTTTAAAGTAGATCAAGAAGTTAAATTCATATTTCAACATCCAGAAAGTTGTCCCTACATCACTACTTAATCAAGATTAGGTATTAGTTGAGAGTTATTTCTAATAGACAGGATGTGACCTTGAAAGTGATCTATAAGCTATTCTACAAACAGTTTGTCTGGACATAAATGGAAATGGAAAAGCAGAAGAGCAGAAACACTAAAAAGGATAATGGAAATACAGAAGTCCCTATAAACAGAAAGCAGAAACCAACAATGCTAAACTTCAGTATCTGTTATAATCTCCAGGATCCCACTGACGTTATCAGTGAACCACAACTATGACAGAAAGATAAACTTTTTGATAGTAAGACTTACTTCTCCATCCACCGGGGGAATCCAGGTCCACGGAAAGTAGGTCTCAGCTCCCAACCATGTATTCCTTCTAGAATATTAGACTTGCCAGGCAAAAGACTTAATAGGATTGCTGAGACCCCATTTATAAATCTCACAATGTTGTTCAAAGACTCGTAAGTGATCGTCTTCACTGACCTGCACAACAACTAGTAATTAACACAGGAAAATAAGTGAACCACCGCGCAGGATAAGGATCTTAACACATCATACCCCACTGGCAAGATCAAACAAACAGTTAAAGATAACGAAATTCAATGCGCTAAACAGGCAACCACATAAAGGAAATGAATATATCAATACCACCAAGCAACACAACAAAAGCATCAACTGCACGCGGAAAAAAAAAGAGAAACCAATGTGATCCATGACCCAATCAGCTATACACATACTTCGGGCACAACCCCGTGCACCTCCTTGAGAAACACCAATTTTGACATCCAATTCGACTCTCCTAATGTCAAATCGGTATAATAGGCGAAATCATGGTATCAATCAAGGCGATTAAACACATGATTGGGACAAAAACTGGAAGAAGGAACATCAGGACTCACTCTTTGGCGACGGCGAGGCCATTGTCGACCAGTCGCTGCATCCTCAACACCATCATAGGCTTCTGGTTTGTCCTCGATGACGGCAGCGGAACGGAGAAGGGGATCGGATTCGCAGCGGAGAGAATTTAGGGAGTTCTGGATTTCCGGATAGTATTATTTGTAAGAAGGAAGATAGATTATGAGAGAGAGAGAACGAGCCCCATGGGTCGGAGGGAAGAGAGGGCAACGGCGATGCTTGACGTACAGGGGAGAGTCGGTTATGTTTTCGGGTAGGGCCAGCAATCAGACGTGGCGGGCGATGATTGGGTGAGGGGCAGAAGTGTCGGTTGTCATGTCATCGCTGACTCAGCGGGAGAGTCGAGTAGCGTGGAGGGTTCCAAACGTGGAGTGCGGATACACGTGGTCGGTTTGGTCCCTTTTCACAGCCGCGAACTCTTTTCCCAGAACACGATTTCCACGGATGATTTTAATACTGATGTAATAATTTTTTTAGAAAATATCCACTCGTTCCATAATGTCACAATTATTTGAAAATAGGACATATAGTTTTATTTTTTTATTATTTAATAAAATATGTTATATTAAAATTTTAAAATAATTATTTTGTTTATTTATTTATTTCTTATCTATACAATTTATTTACATTTTTGTTAGATATTTAGAAAATACTACAAGATATTTTTATTTTTTACATTAATTTTATTGTTATTTTAGTACAATTGTTCAAATGTAACACTGCAGTATACACTTCGTTCAATATCATAGGTATAAAAACAACCTAAAAAATGATAAGAAAGGTTGACTATAATACTATTTTTGGTCATGTATATCATTAATTAAAGCAAGTTATTGTGGAACAAATAATAATAATAAATATTTTAAAGATTATTTTAATTTTTTTTGCTAGAAAACATTATTTTTAAATAATAAAGGGAAAATAATGTCGAAGGGAGGGACCCTCTGCCTTCTCTAGGGGCTGGTACTCTTCATTGGAGGCTGCTGGAGGTGATCGCTACTGTTGAGGCAAATGGTCAGATGGAGGGACTGAGGGAATCCTCCCTCCCTCAGCTTTTTTTTAATTATTTTTCTTAAAATTTTACTTAATTAAATCATATGTATACAAGTATATATACGTTATATGTATCGAGAATCTATTTGGGAATACAACTTTTGCTGCAGTGTAGGCATGCTGAGTGGTTATTCCTTAATACAACAACTCTACGTGGCCATTAAGTGTATGTGACCAATTTTGAGGTTGAGTAGCAAAGGGGCAGTTCTTATGTCACGTGGGAAAAAGCTAGTAATGTCGTACTCCCAGTCTCCAAGTGCTGACTACTTCCTCGCATAAACACATTCTCTAGACTTTGGATGGGAACTCCTTATTTATTTAAGCATAATTTGTCAAAACCCTTACCAATATTAGCCAAATTTAATGGAATCAATCCCCATTTATCTTTTGGAGCCATAATCAATTGATACGCGTAAGGGTCACACCCCAAAATTTAACTTAATTTCTCATTAATTTTCCAAACATATCTTAATATTTATATCAACATTTACCTAACAATTGTGACAACATCTATCATCGTACGGCCATTCGACTATTGTCATCCGGATTACTGCACTTGTTGCAGGGGTTGTAGCCTCCTCTGTCTAACCCTCACTCAATCTGCTTGTTTCCGAGTAGTGCAAGGGCTCAAGAGTTGGGTATCGCGTTTTACCGACTCTCTTTCTGACCATTGTAAATATGTTATTACATGTCCTTTAAAAGTTTTGCTATGGAAATCAAAGGTATGGGCACTCAGAGAACGTATTGGTATTCTAATGGGGAGGTAAAATCCTAAAAAATTCTAAAATATTCAAGTAATTCATTAGTTACTCAGTACTTAACTAATTTGTACGATTGATAGTAAAAATAATTTATGAAAAAAATATCAGCTTGGGTATAATTTCAAGAGTATTGAAATAGTATTGGTCAGAATTTGGTTCACTGAAAGTAATAGAATTAGGACATAATTGTTTCTCATTTAGTTTTCTAGCAAAAAAAAACCTTATTGATAGTTCTTGATGGATCAGGGAATATCATGTTTTTGACTTAATGGAGTGATAAACTGAGACAATAATAAGCAAATTTGGTCTCTATGTCAATTTAGGTGTAAGTTTATGGTCTGACTAGATCTCACATGAATTAGAGCAATATTAGGTGTCTCGTTAAAGTGAAGAATCTGAACTCTAAAATAGGGGCATAAACTATATATTAGAGTTCTGGTAAGTATAAAAGTGGATGAACCTCTTACACCATGTGTGGTCAATAACCTAAAATGTAGATGAATTATGGGTGTAGTTTAAATATAAGATGCTTGATTTCTTATGCTATAGAGTTCGGGTAATTATGGCACATTCGGTAAGTAGTGTCCATGTCATACCCAGTCTAAAACCATGTATGGTCCATGATTGAGAGCCCCTACAGGATCATCAAAGGTAGCAACTTAAAGGTTCTTGTCACCTCTAATTCTCCTTAGGACGAAGGGAAACAACTTATTTCTGGTGAATGTGCCAGTTCAAGAGCCCTGCCCAATCCTCAAATGTAGCATGATGATAGGTTGGTTAGGGTAGACATGGAGGACACGACAAAGTTTCCCTTAAACAACCCTCTAACTATACAACACATCCTAGCTCATGTCACTGAAGTGTCTCCCCAAAACCAGGATGAAGTTGGTGCTAGTTGTGACGATCCCATCTATTATGTGAATTTGTCAGAAGATGAACATCCTCTTATCTTGCCTAAGGAGTTGGTGCCTTATCATTTATCTCACAAGTTTAAGAAGATATCCCTTAAAAGAGGTAGACTTCCTTATGGCTATGCGGTGGACCCCCGAGCTTTAAGCACCAAAATAGGATGCTAGCAATTCAACAAAAACCTTCAAAGCTATTACAATTAGGCAGAAATAGGAAGAGGTATCAAAAGTGGAAAATAAGGAAAGTATCTGTCAATCCAAAGCTACATACTAATATTCTCCTTAATCTTCATCCAATGACAATTTCCTTAAACAACCATAAAAGGCAACCACAAGTCTACTTTCATGGAACTGTTAAGGGTTTTGAACCCCTTAACAATTTATCATCTCAATGATCTAATTAGGAAAATTAAATCATAATTTATTTTTCTTATGAAAATTAAAAAAAAAAGAGTTTGGGACCATCCTAATATGAATAAAAATTATTGGATTTTAAAGATGGATTGAGCTAAGTTGGAAGATTGAGTTTTTTAAGAAAACTAAGGTTCTAGTTAAATCGAGATTATGAAAAGAAATTAATGTGTGATTGGAAGTGATCCAAAATGGGATAAAATTTTTCAAATTTCAAAGGAAATTGATCAAATTAGAAGTTGTAAATGAGAATGAAACTGGAGTTAAACTAGTACAGAACCGATTCAAAATTTTATTTTTTGAAGTGAATCAAAAAGGGAAAAATGGTAGATTGATGTCACCATATTATAAAAAATAAATTTAAAAATTTTTAGAAATTAGAGAAACGGTCAAAATGGGATTTAATCGATAATAAAATGATTTCAGGTCAACACATCCAACCTAGTTAGCAGATTGAATTGCCATGTTAGTAACCAAATTGAGAGCACCATATGAAAAGTGTGCCCTTTCATGTGCCACAAAAAGCGGTCCGAAAGTGTTGACCAATCATCGGACAACCCATGGCGGTCAATGGATAATGGAAAATAATCTCTATTAGTAATATATGTCAATTAGGCTAATTAATAAGAGAAGTATAAGTGTAACGTATAACACACGACAGAACCATGTCAAAAGAACATAGCAAATTTTTTGAAAGATACGTGGCATTGGCACATGTCAGTCGGTGGGAGACCTAACATATTTAAATTAGGTCACCTAACGAACAAATCCAGTCAACTGCCACGCCGAAATAAATGACTAATGGTAGATCGCTACAAGTCAAACTATCAAAGGATGACATGGACTCTAGTTAGAAATTCATGCCAGCCGCTTCAACCAATCCATGTGCACCACGTGGTAACTCACATGTGTGAGCCTTACTTAGTAAAAAATTGAAACTTTCTCTCTTTCGAACTTATTTTTTAAAAAAGCTCAGTTCTTGGATATTTCTATATCAAATCGTTCAATTCAAAGCTTGAAATGATCGCGTAGACATTGGAAAGATAATTTGTATTATAATAGGGTTGAAATTTGGAGGTTTAAACTCATTTATAGGGAAAAAAAGTTTCACATACTATTTTATAATTTTAAAAAATTTGGGGACCGAATTTTTATTAAATATAATTTTAAAAACCTAAGTGGAGATGAAGGAAAAGTTAGAGATTTGAAGAAAATATATTACAATATTATAGATCTAATTGGAAATGAAATAAAAGTTAGGGACTTGTATGCTAATAAATAAAATTATAGTGATCTAAATATAAATATTTTGTGAAATGAGACCAAATTTTAAATATGGTCTAATTTGAAAAAAACTTCATTAATTAGAAGTTAATGCCAAGGTAATAAAAAGAGGGTATGGTAGATAGTTAAATCTAGTTGATAGAAACATAGGGGTAAAATTATAATTTATTAAAAGTTAATGTACAATTTGAATATACCCCCAGAGCATACCTAAATCATTAACAGATATTTATCAAAATCAACGGAGGGTCTATCTACCTACCTATTTGTGCAACTAAGGACATAAATAATTGAAAACCCCTAACATGTTTATGGAACACCAGTGAGTGAAATTTTTTGGATTGTGTATAATTGGATCGATAATGCATTATTACTTGTTATTTGAAAATTGTGTATATTTATAAACTTTCTAAAAAAAGATATAAAATTATAATGGGATATATTTTTAAAAAATATTTTCTCAAGGTTCGGACCTAGACTCAGCTTCAACATGGAAATGGATCAAGTTCATGGTAAATAGAAATGAACCATGCCTATATTTTATGAAATAAATGAGTTTTAAGCTATGTTTTTAAAAAGTATCATAGCCATAGTCTTTTCAAAATTGAAAGGTTGATCATGCTCTACAAATTTATTCTAGATTATTGAATATGGGTCATGTCTCAAATAATAACATGAGTAGTAGGGATTGATGAGATAACAAAACAACTCTCCGTATTGAATATACCCAATGTAGTGTTTTGTGAAATGCACCCATGCTATCAAGCTAGAGATAGATTTGAATAAGGTAGTAAGGTAGGAAATAAGAGAAGATAATATTGGTCTGGTAAGTGGGAGACTTTAAGAGTCTCATGTGCATTAAACCTAGTAAATGAGAAAGATCTAGTACCTTAATATTGGACAATTTATTTATATATGTGGTGGATAATTTAGTCCACACAAACGGTCTAAATTCATACAAATTTATGGTTAGGGATAAATTTTATACTATGGTGGTGGGTAAAATTGCTATAAACCACAAATGAAATGGTGATATACTTCTATTTTATTACAATACCTTGTAATTTTTACGTGATGAAATGAATATAATTGTGATGGATAACTTGGGTTATACAACTTTATTAAGAAATATTGATAATTTTTTTAAATATAATAGTTTTAACTTATAATAGGTTAAATTGACGCTAATATTAAAATTTTAAAAACATATATACAACTTTTATATAAATTTAGAGTATGTGTTAAATAGAAAATAATAAATTTTAATATTAGTTATCCAATTGTGAACTCACACTTAATAATAAACAAAGTCATCATACTTACTCAATTATGAACTAATCAACTATCTCATACTATTTTTAGTAAAAAAATAATTAATAAAAAAAGTATAGAAGGAAACCTACTTGCCTAATACATACTTTAATTATATATAGCCTCCTACTAAAAATGATATTATGTTTCAAAATATTTTTATATTATTTTTAAATTATCTTGATGAATAAGAAAAATAACTTTTTATTCTAATTCTTAAGTATTACGGAGTTTATTGGGAGAAAAAACGAGTTTGAGTATACCAACTTAAATAGTATAAAAATTCAAGGTTTTAAAAAAATAAAAATATCTAAAATAATAAATAATCAAATTTTAAAAGTGTTAACTTGATCTTTAAGTCAAACTGTGATTGTAAATAGTTGGAGCAATACATTCACTTCTTATTACTTGTTACTTTGCTCTTGTTTTCGTTAGACAAGACCTCTTAGATTTGATATGCACTTAACTTTAGGGTTTTTAGGGTACGTAAGTTTCATTTAATCACGTAATACACCTATTAAGATAATGCAAGCTCTAGTTGCCTCTGTCAAATCAAATCTTACCGCTCCATATCTAAATGGAGATTTATAAATTAGTTTTTTATGTGCACTAAAATTAATTTATTTAAATTAAATAATTTAATATAATTATGTATAATATATTAAATTAAAAATTATCATTGTATATATCTATATACAATAATATTAATATATATACAAATAATTTATTATAATTATTTTAAAATTTTTAAATAAAATAATCATTTTAGTGTAATAAGTCAATTTATGTAAATTAAATAATTTAAAATAATTATATATCATATTATAATATAACAACTAATAAGTTATATACCATATATGTTTTATATAATTAAAAATTTTCAAATTTATGTACAAATTATTTTATATATAACTATAATAAATATTTTAATTTAATATAATTATATATATTCAAATATTGATATTATGTATAACTATATCACATACAATAAATATTTTATATAACTAAAAATTGTGAAATTTATTTAAAAGTTATATGTACAAAAATATCAATTTATGTAAATAAAATAATTTAATATAATTATATTTTAATTTTATGTACTATAGTTATTTTATATGCAGAAAAATTAATTTATATAAATTAAATAATTTAATATAATTATATACAATTTATCAATTTATAATATAGTAAATATTTTATATAAGTAAAAAATTATAATTTATGTACTACCTATTTTATTTACAACAATATTAATTTATTGAATTTAAATAATTTACTATAATTATTTTTAAAATTTAGAATAATTATGTATAATATTATAATATATCAAATTATATATAATATATATTTTCTATAATTAAAATTGTGATTTGATGTACAATTTATTTTTTATTTGCAACAATATTTATTTATACAAAAAATTTACTATAATTATTTTTTTTCAATTTTATGTATATTAGTTATTTTATATTTAGTAAGATTAATTTATGAAAATTTAGGTGGCAAAAATCTGCCCGTACCCGATCGAATCCTGATATTCTGTACGGGTGTTTGGGCGGCGGACCCTTAACCTAGTAGACAGGGCTTGCCACTGGAAATTGGACCTAGTGGTTAAGTACGGGTTGAACTGCTGGGATCGGTAGTTGGATACATTTAGGTCCGATCGAGTAAAGGCGATCCGAATTGGGGTAAATGTTTTTAAACTAAATTGATAAAAAAAATTATTTTGATATGAATGCGGAAAAAATAGTTTAAAATTTATATTTATAGTAAATTATATTATATATAATATTTTAATTATTTATACTATTTTTTTCTGAACAAAAAATTAACAATTTTTAATTATAGTAAATTTGTTCTCTACATAATATATACTTATAAAAATATTTATTATATTATAATATGATATATTTTACCTAATTATACTAAATAAATTTAATTTTTATAAATTAATTTTACTAAATATAAAAGGAATAATATACATAAAATTTAAAAAACAATTATAGTAATTTTTTGTATAAATAAATATTGTTATAAATAAAAAAATAAATTATACATAAAATCACAATTTTTTAATTATAGAAAATATATATTATATAACTAAACATATTATAATGTTAATATATTATAATATGATATATAATTATTCTAAATTAATTAATTTTATTGTTGATTACTATATATAAAATTAAAAAATTAAATATAGTAAATTTTATAAATTAATATTATTGTACATAAAATAATTTGTATATAAAATTATAAAGTTTTAATTATATAAAATATTTATTGTATTATTTATATTAATTTTTTCATTAACTCTATCTCCCTCAATGTTATGGAGTGCAGATGGAGTTAATGAAAAAAATTTAACATTTTTAATTGAATTTAATAATATATTTATTTATCTATATCTAATTAAAATAATATATATTAGTAATAATTATATATTATATGATAAAATAAAATATTAATAAAAAATAAATTTATATTAATTTATAATAACAATAAGAAAAATAACATATATAATAAATTAAGTTATATATAAAATATACATTTTTATTTATTGTATAATTATGTTATAATTAAAAATTAAATAAATATTAATTGTATAATAATATATATTTCATATAATATGAATATATATGATAAAATATAATGATATCATATAATATAAATGTGTTATTGTTTTAACTATAATATATACTGTATAATTACAATAATAAATAATATATATGTATATATTAATTATATTATAGATAGAATACATATTTTATTATTATGATAATTTAGTATACAATTATATAATATAAATTTATATAACATATTATTAATATATATAAATTTCATTAAAATATATAAGAATAAAAATATAAATATAAATATATAAAATTATTTTTAAATAAAATAAAATAATAATAATTTATTTTTTGATAAAATGAAAAATATATTAAATTAAGTGCGGATTTTACGATCATTACCCATCGGCGTCAAAACATTACACTAACAAAGTGGGGATCGTCAATCATATCTGGAAATGTTGGGCTTACAGTGCTATTTTGGAGGTGATGGGCTCGTCAATTCACTAATTGAGCCCGTTCTACCGACATCTTTGGAATTGCTATTCAGCCTCTCATAACATGGACAACCTCCTCAGAAGCGGTTGTATCGGGAGAGGAAGGACTATATTTTAAA
Organism: Trapa bicornis; assembly: GCA_030064425.1. Taxonomy (NCBI): domain Eukaryota; kingdom Viridiplantae; phylum Streptophyta; class Magnoliopsida; order Myrtales; family Lythraceae; genus Trapa; species Trapa bicornis. The sequence goes on along the minus strand of CM057748.1, from coordinate 10,410,529 downwards.
ATAATTATTTACCATATTATAATATAAACTAGCAAGTTACATACTATACTTATTTTCTATAATTAAAATTTTATAATCTTACGTACAAATTATTTTATTTACAAGTAAAATAAATAATTTACTAAAATTAAATATTTTAATTTAATATAATTATTTATAGTTATATAGTCATATTATATACATTTTTATTATATATAATTAAAAATTGTAAAATTTATTTAAAAGTTGTATAAAGATATCAATTTATTTAAACTATATAATTTACTATAATTATTTTTTTTAATTTTATATACCATAGTCATTTTATATTAAGTAAAATTAATTTCTTTAAATAAATAATTTAATATAATTATATATAATATATTATTTTAAAATATAGTAAATATTTTATATAAATAGAAAATTATAATTTTATTTACAATAATATTAATTTATGAAATAAAAATAATGTACTGTAATTATTTTTAAAATTTTATTTATAGTAATTATTCTTTTGCAATAAAATCAATTTATATAAATTACATAATTTAGAATAATTATGTATTATACTATAATATATCAAGTTATATACAATATATATTTTATATAATTAAAAAATTGTAATTTTATGTATAAATTATTTTTTTATTTATAAAATATTTATTTATACAAAAATTTACTATTATTATTTTTTTCAATTATATATATATTAGTCCATTTATATTTAGTAAAATTAATTTATAGAAATTGAATTTATTTATTATAATTATGTACATAATATATACTTATAAATATATTTTATAAGTATATATTATATACATAAAATATTTACTATAATTAAAAAATATCAATTTTATGTACATAAAAGTTACTATAATTAAATATTTTATGTAAATAAAATAATTTATTATAATTAAAATATTTTTATATTATGCAATATAATTTACTATAAATATTAATTTAAATTTTTTTCCTTATAACAAAAAACGAAATCATTTTTTTATTAATTTAATGTAAAAAATTACCATACCGGTATACCCATAACTATAAATATCATATATATTTTTGTGTATACTATTTTTTATTATATAATAATATCATATAATATAAATATGTCATTGTTTTAATTATAATATATATTGTATAATTACAATAAAAGATAATACATATATACATATAATAAATTATATAATAGGTTCAATACATATATTTTTTTATGTTTGATAATTTATAATATAATTATATAATATAAATTTATATAAAATATTATTAATATATAAAATATATAAGAATAAGAATATAAAATTATTTTAAAATAAAATACTAATAATTTATTATTTAATAAAATAAAAAATATTAAATTAAGTTCGAATTTTGCGATCCTGTCCCATCCGCCTCAAAATATTATTCTACCAAAGAGCATCATTGGAATTGCGATTCCGCGGCTCATAACCTGGACAGCCTCCACAGCAGCGATCAAAGAGAAGAACGGGACAGTGTACAGCGGTTGTGCGCGGGAGAGGAAGGTCTATCGGTTTCTTGCTTCTCGACCTATCTCGGGTATGCTCTCATCGTCAATCTAGATTATCTAGTCGTTGGTTGTTTGCAGAGAACGTGTATGAAACGCAGAGTGAAACTGCAGAGAACAGAGACGTTTTCTGATTTGGGCAGTTCCAAATCGAGTTTCGATCGCCAAAAGAACTCCATTCAAGCTGAAATTTTGATAGCATGTTCTGGATTGGCGGAACTTAATCTTAAAAAATCGGATAAATCTGATAACTGTCTTATGGATGTGCCTCCATTTTTTGATTCAAGAGTTTTCCACTTTAAATATATTTATGCCCTTGTTTGATTTACTATATTTAGATTTTAATATCTTTACTTGTTGCACTAGAATATGCTGATTAATTAATATTGAATGGGCCTAACAGGAATAACAGATAGCTCCCCTTGCATGTACATGGATAATTAGGAATGATATCAATTGGATAATTGTGCTTAAGTTTAATATCTGCGTAAACATGGATTTTACTATTCTCTTTCATGGATAGTTTTCCGCAACTAAATGTTTTACTTCTCTTGATTCTCATGTTGGCCATAAATGGTGGCTTTAGGATCACACAAAAACCACGAACTAAGCAGAAACTTGAGTCTACAGAAAATGCTCTATTTTGACACATACGCAAATGTTCTTGATCAGATTGATTAGTTAGCAAGTTACACATGGGTAAATGTCAGAGGTGTTAACTTACCCTTACACATGGGTAAGTTACACATGTTGGCCTTAAATGGTGGCTTTAGGATCACACAAAAACTTCAAACTAAGCAGAAACTTGAGTCTACAAAAAATGCTCTATTTTGACACATATGCAAATGTTCTAGATCAGATTGATTAGTTAGCAAGTTACACATGGGTAAATGTCAGAAGTGTTAACTTACCCTTTAAGTCAAACTGTTAATGTAAACAGTTGGAGTAATACGTTCAATTTCCGATTACTTGTTAATTATGCTCTTGTTTTCATTATGCGAGACCTCTTAGATTTGATATGCAGGTAACTTTCATTTAATCACGTACACATATCAAGATAATGCCAGCTCTTCTTGCTCCGGGTATTATACAGAAGCCAATCTTCTTGGCCCCTAACTCCCTTAGTTCTCCTGCATCAGATAGGTCAGTCATTCTTTTTTTTATATATATTTTAATTTATGGCCTCGTGCTTTGTGGAAAAGATTGTCAAAGCTGAATAGATTTTGTCATGGAACCAACTGGATTCTGTATCTGATTTGAAGAGAAGGCTATTTCCTCTACAGGAAACCTTTGCTGCCTCCTTTTGGTTGGACATAATTGAGAAAGTGGAATAGAGAAGCAAAGTGACATCTTTATTTCTCATACTTGGTTAGATGAGTTAAAGATTGTAAAAGGACACATACTTTTGGCAGACTTGATCTGAAAGTACTTTACCTTGTACAAATAGTTTTTTTTCTCACTAAATTTGCAAGAAATTCACGTGTATTTGATGATGATAATTTGCATCCTTGTGCTAATAATTTTTACACTAGCCAGAGTTCTTAGATTTGTTGCTTTCCTGATTTTGGAATTTCACATGATTAGGTTTGCAAGTAGAAGACAAGTAGTGCAGATTAAGTATCCCAGAGTCATACCCAGGTCAATTCATCATCAGTTATCCTGGCAAACACCTACCAGGCGCCTTTTTGGTCGACATGGTGACTCTGATTTGTCATTGAGACATGCAGTGTTTACTGGGGATATTTGTTCCCACCTATCCAACTGTAAGTATTGAACGCACCAGAGTCTTTTTTTGCTTATAATATATATTCATCACAAGTATAAAATCATGTCCATACAGTGAACGCACCAGAGACTGTGCTGCTGTTTCTGTTCATTTCATTTCATGTATTTAATACTTCTTGGACAAATAAAAATTCCACCAGGTAAGCCTGCGCTGAAATTGCCAGTTGCTTCAGAAACCCTTTTCCGGACAGGGGAGGGTGAAGGCTCACACAGAATTGGCCACATGACGCTTCGAAAGAGCAGATGCCCTAGAGCATACATGGACTTCCCATATGGAATCCCCTTTCCAGAGCCCAAGAAGAAACCAGAATGGTGGTGGAGGACCCTGGCATGCATCCCATACTTGATGGCTCTGCAGATATCAGATGCCGGCTTCTATTTCCAGCCTCTGATGGAGTCGTATGAACAGTTTGAGTTCTTGAGCTACTATGTCCCTGGCGCAATACGGAGGCTGCCAAGCTGGTTCTTGATGGTATACTGCTTTTCCTTGTACCTGGGAGTAGTGAGGAATAAGCAATGGCCCCACTTCTTCAGGTACCATGTGATGATGGGTCTCATGTTGGAGAATGCTCTGCAGATAGTGTGGCATGTGAGTAACTTTATGCCGCTGATAAACTTCTGGGGAAAGCTTGGGATGTGCTATTGGGCAACGGTGGGTCTGGCCTTCATCACCTTCTTGCTCGTGTGCATAAGGTGTGCCCTTGCTGGCAAGTATGTGGACATACCTTTCATTAGTAGTGCTGCTTTCCTCCACACTCCATACTCTAAAGGTGATATATAAGTTCCCGTCATTTTCTTAAAATACCAAATGGAGATTTATAGTTGGTTGATTATGAATGGAGACGGGCAAATCTAGACAGGTGAGTCAGATATGCAGATGTTGCATTTTCATAGTTGCAATTATACTTCCTTTCATTTTTGGGAATTTTCTTGAATACTGGCGCATGTTTGATTGCATGAACTATGAATTTGAAATACCTTTTGATAAGCCATATCTGCTCTATGTGCTCCTTGGTTTGTAGCATGATCTTCCATAATTTTTGGAGGAATAAAATTTCATTTTATTTACAGAAATTAGAGGGAGGAAAATAAAATACAATTTTATTTTATATTTGTCAAAATAACACCTTATTCCAATCCGTTGTCACACACCTGAATCAAACTTGGAATCGATATTTGGTTTTTTTCAGGTTTTTCTATGAAAAGTAATTTTATTTAATAAAGGGAGAAAAGCAGAGGTTGTCCCTTTGGTTAAGCCTGAAGCAATATTTTATTGGAATGGATTGTATTGTGAATTCATTTAACCAATATGAATTAAAATAAGTAAAATAATAAATTTAGATTTTAACTTTAAATAATTTAAATAAAATGAAATTTGCACAGACCCAAACCAAAGAACAACCATACAGTAAAATCTGATTAGGGTGCCTACCTTATAAATGCCATGAGATTTTCGAATATTGTAGATGGCATCCCATTTCTCTCTCTATTATTTTTGCTTATACTTTCCTTTAGCTCACTTTAATGATATATATATATATATTTTGCTTAATAGCGCACTTTAATGATATGATTGGAGGAGGTATTTGAAGTTATTTGCTGGGAAATTGGAGTGATTTATTTGGATATATTATAAATTTTTAATAATTTATTTTTTGGATAAATTTAAAATAAGGTTATTATTATTAATAAAAAATTTAAAATACAAATTTATTATTTTAATTAAATTAAACAATTTATTAGATTATATATATAATTATATTATATTAAATATACTATATAATATAATAATATATCATATATATAAATAATTAATATATTATTATAATAAACCATTAATATTAATTATATAATAATTAATATATATTTTATAATTATAATAAGAAAAATAATATAAATACATATAATAAATTATATTATATATATTCCACATCTTATTTTTTATTATATATTTATATTATATAAATTTATTGAAATTACATAAAAATAAACAAACAATAATATAAACAAATAAAATGAAGGTATTAAAATAGTTAAAAAAATAAATTAAATAATATTTTCAAAATCACAAAAAATTGAAAAATTACGTTTTAATATAAATAGATTGATTTTTAGTGATTTTAATGTATTTTTTAGGGTTTATCTACCACTCAAAATAATTCCTTTTTATTTTACTATACCAGTTATTATTTTACCACCACAAATCATTCCGTTTTATTTTACTAAAACAATGATTTTTTCACAGTTTTCCAAACCAATTAATCCAAACAATATAAGTCTCCGCTATACCGAGCTCCATCGGAACCAGCCACCCTCGTCAAAGCCAACTCCAGTTACCACCGAAGAGTTGTTGTCAACCTCACCAGAGGTTTCCCCTCTCGGGACAAAGCTCGAACCTTCACCGGAGATGCACCTCGGGTCACCACTACGCGCTCCGGATCTGCTCCTCTAAATCCTAGACCGTACTCGGGTGTTCTAGATCCGGACCTCCCCTGCCCCGGACAACCTCCTCCAGTTTGCAGACATTCCTAGATCTGGATGGAAGATGTGAGGACAGCTTCTTTCCCGGGCCTCTCGTGCCCGCATCCATAGTAGTTGAGCCTTCCCCGCCAGGACTCCACCTTCTTCCTTGCACATCCCAGATCTATGTTGTGCAAGTTTTGGCCAGCCTCCTCTGGCCACACCAACATCATATCCGGCAACTCCAGGATGATCCACACCCGAGTCGACCTTCTACGACCTTATTGGTCCTTCCTCCGTTCGTCGCCGCTATATTCAGGTCCTATCGGGGGCTCTCCAGCCTCGGCACCGCTACCTCCGTCTCGCCCCCGACGCTGCCAGTCTCCTTCGTCCCTAGATATGGATTGTGACGACTCGGGTAGCCTCTTACCGATCTCGAGCGACTCTCTCCCTGCCATACCGACGTCCGATCTGAGCTCCCTTGGCCTCTATCAACCAGATCTGCCATGATCGAGCGCCACAACGACTTCTTTAGCCTCGGTCGACCCTTCTTTGTTTGTTCCCCGACCTCAAATCGGAGTCAGACACTCTTCTGCGGCCTACACGGCTCTTCTGCGGACCCGTGGGCATATCGAATGACTACCATTCTCGACAAGATCTCGATCTTACCACGACTCAGCCCCACACTGATGGGCATTCATAGAATTAATAAAGTGAAATTGGGTTGAATAGTAATTTTACCTAAAAGTGGAATTCGGATTAATTTAATTGAGATTTTGAAAATGATATGGACTTAAACTGAGATTATGAAAATGATTTATGTTTAATTGAGATTCAAAAAGGAATTTAGCTTAATTTGGTTTTGAAAATAAATTGGGCTTAGATGAAAAAAAGGAGCCAAGAAAGAAATTTGGGTTAAAAGATATAATTGAGATTTATGTTTTTTTTGCTCAACGATTGAAATTTATGTTTAAATTTAATACTACTTGAATTAAACTTATTTTTGAAGTGAAAATAACTTGGGATAAATATATTAAGATATAAATTAGTGAGATTTGGATTAAAGTAAAATATTAGGCTAACTTGCCTTCCATGGATTCAATCCCTTATATAATTGTGAGCTAGGAGTATTATTGAATCAATTGCTACTCTTTATAACTTTATTAACAATTGTATAAATGTATGGATTTAATATCGTATTTTTAAAAATAAAAAAGTTGGAACTAGAAATTAAATTGGAAAAGAAAATTAAATAAAAATAAAAATAATAACCCAAATTATTTATGCTATATAAAAGAAAATTTATAAATTATTATAATCAGATTAGAATTTAATTTTAACTATATACACTTAATCTAAAAGTGGGTGATTAAGAAAATTTAATTCATAATATTATAATAATAATATAAAATTTAATTCATATTAAATTGATTATCATCATTATCTTCCCGTAACACATTTTTTTTCACGTCATTGAAATACTATGCTTATAGTCTTCCTTTTGTCCAATTATTCTATTCCTTCAAGTTTTTTTCCTTAAACCTTTAATTTTTTATATACTAAATAAATCTTTAAACTTCTCGATATTTAAATACAAAGCATTTAATTTATTATTAACTTTTATTTATTATTTATCAAATACTTAGTTACTACTTTTAATTACTAAATTTTACATAATTATCAATAATCATTTAAATAAATCTAATATTAATTTGATTCACAATCATTTACACTCATTCCCCTTAATTTCTTTATCTACCATTAAATATATATATTTTATAATTTATAACCATCACTTATATTAATTTCCATAAGTAAATTTCATATATCTATTTCATTAACATTTGTTCAGTATTAATACTTATATACTTTAAATATTTATTTAATCAAACTTAAATATTACATTTCTATTATCATTATTAGTCAAGTCTATTTGTCTATAGTAATTAATTCAAATATTTATTATTAAATCAATTATCAATTTTTAACACCAAGTTTAATATAATTTATTACTATCAATTCTAATATAAAATAATTAATTAAATGGTAATAGATTTCATTAATTCTAATTAAGCACCAAAATATTTATAATAATTTTATTATTATTAATTGTAATATTAAACATATACTTAAAAACTTTCACTTAATTCTTTTAAATTTATATTTATCCTCTTGCTTACAATTAAACATTTATTTATCACTATTTAAATATTTAATTATGATTAACTCAATAAACATTTTTATTTATTAAATTCCACTAACTCTAATAAATACATATTTTCCTCTATTATTATTATTATTATTATTATTATTATTATTATTATTATTATTATTATTATTATTATTATTATTATTATTATTATTTATTTCTATTATTTACTATTTACACATCTAATTATATGTAAATTTCTATAAATTATTTTACCAACTTTCCACAATTTTTTAATTATTATTAATTCAATAGCATTCATATGTATTATTTCTTAACAATCTTACTTAAACCTTTTAATTCTAACTTAATCTAATATATAATATAAATTTAAAAAACAATTCTTAAATATCTTTTAAATTACCCCTCTTTTAATTCTTATACTTTCTTTTATTTTATTTTGATCTCTCCTATAAAATTATTAGTATATATATATATCTTTTATATTCACACTCCTAAACTTTCAATAATTATACTTAATTTCTTAAACTCTTCAAAATTATATCTATGTAAATTTGATATATTTATGTAATTATATATATTTTATTTTGAATTGCATGAAGATATAAAATATATTATTAGAAAATGATGAATTTTCCGTACACTATTTTTTAATGGAAAATTTTTCTTTTACAAACCACCAAATAATGTTGCAGACAGGACTATTCTGTGTAAGTAGGTAGGCTCTCTCTATTAGTGTACAGCGCTCTCCATTTTTGTCCAAAAACAAGAAGCTATAGACAGTGTGTACATACACCCTATGTGGAATGGCGGTTCCATTTGACATTTGACTTCCATTGTAAAGAGAGCTTCAGAGAAGCTTCGTCCTCCTATTCTCTCCTCCCCCGTTGCAAAAGGTGGCTTGAAACCAGAAAATTCTATTCAATTCCAAGCAGGACCGGCCCATAAGGTCCTGCAGCTGGTGCAGGCTGGGAGCTTTGATCGATGCCTTAAGCTCGATGGGTTTCCGCTCCTGCTTCTCCTCGTGCCTTCACAAGCTCGGGTCCGGCGGTTCGCTCGCCCCCGCTGAAGGGATCGATGGGGACGACTCCCCAGGGCTTTTCTTCGAGCTCCGCTCGCTTCAGATAGCCACCAATTTCTTCTCTGAGCTGAATCAGCTGGGCCATGGCGGCTTTGGCCCAGTTTACAAGGCATTTTCTTTCTTAAACCCTTGGGCATTTTGATTTTGATTGTGTATATATGATTCGCTGAAGTCGCGTTTCTGATCATCTAAGAGTATTCAACTCCGGTCGTCTTTGTTTGAATCACTCTTTCTATCTGTGATTTGATCTGATTCAAGAAAAACGTTTTTGCTGTTCCTCTTCTCTCCATCTCTTGGTGTTGGGAGTCAAATGCAATTTCATTGTCATGTCCATTCATTTAGTATCTCTAACTACGATTCTCTCCTTCAAGATTCTGCTGGAAGGTCGAAGTTTTCAATCCGACTAATGCTCAAGTTCAGCATTTGAATATTTGATTATTATAATGTTGATCGCTTGATAGAAATGCTAATGCAAGTGATCGATGTGGTTGACTGTTAATGTTCCTGGAAATGTGGGTATTAGCCAGTTACGGGTTAGAACCTTGCACACTTAACTCAATGAGACAACTCATGGCTCGCCACCACGAATCTGTTTATAGTTAATTGTACTACTGTTGGCTAGTCTTTTCATATCTAGCTTCAGAATGATTTTGAATTTTTTTCAATGCAATGTCTGAATTTCACAGGGACTGATGCCAAATGGTCAAGAAATAGCTGTGAAGAAGCTCTCACTAAATTCCAGACAGGGCATGAAAGAGTTCACAAATGAGGTGAAGCTGCTGCTGAAAATCCAGCACAAGAACCTTGTAATGTTACTAGGCTGTTGCGTGGAAGGGGATGAGAAGATGCTTGTTTATGAATACCTGCCCAACAAGAGCCTCGACACTTTTCTTTTCGGTATCTTCTTGGACTCAAATCCTCCTCGTCAGCCCCTATCACTATAATTGTTTGAATATGAAAGAGCTAAATTGCTGCCTTTCCTTCCAGATGAGAAAAGATCTGCCTCACTTGATTGGGCCAAACGATTTCATATAATAACAGGAATCGTGAGGGGTCTTCTATACTTGCATGAAGAAGCCCCTGAAAGGATCATACATAGGGATATTAAGGCAAGCAATATATTGTTGGATGAACATTTGAATCCTAAAATCTCTGATTTCGGCTTAGCAAGGCTTTTTCCTGGTGATGACACCCATATGGACACCTTTAAGATATCGGGTACCCAGTAAGTAATTTCTTTTTCTTTTCTTCAGTGGTCTCTAGAAAGAATCTTTTTTTTTTTCCATTCTCTGGTGTTCAATTATCAGGGAAGAAATTTACGGCAAATCTTTTACTTGATTGCAGTGGCTACATGGCTCCTGAATATGCAATACGCGGATACTTGTCTGTGAAGACAGATGTTTTCAGCTTTGGTATCATGGTTTTAGAGATTGTAAGTGGGAGAAAGAATCATGATACTCGTTTACCTGGAGAAAAGGCTGACCTCTTAAGCTATGTAAGTTGCCCAAGATTATTCCAAGTAAACTTTTATTTTACTGAAATGGTTCAAGATATAAATGTCACATTGTCTAAAAGACCACGTTCATGTGATCTGTGTTACTTCAACCGACCAAATCCTGCATTAATCAACATGTAGTGTAGACTGTTTGATATAAAATGTGATTTTCTCACCTGATATATCTTTTTATTTGGGTCAGCCATGGCCAGTCTTACTTATTTACCTTCTTAATTGTCCACCTCCTATTGCTTTAGGCATGGAAGCTCTATCAAGATGATAAACAGTTGGAGCTAGTGGACTCGGGTCTTGCAAGGTACAGTCAGGAGGAAGCAGCAATGTGCATTCAGTTAGGTTTGTTATGCTGTCAAGCTAGTGTTGCAGAGAGGCCCGACATGAATTCGATCCACCTCATGCTCTCAAGCGACTCATTCAGCATGCCAAGGCCCGGTAGACCTGGGATTCAAGGTCGGGTTGGTCGTTTTACTAGCACCACAGGTTCCATGTTCACGAACACAAACCCAACTACCGGGATTACGAAGGCTTCTGGAATAAGCAGTTTTGCAGAGGAGTCTACGAATTCCATCTCAGTCTCTTCTATTGATGAAGGTAGATAAAGTAATTCTAGCTTGTACTGTAAATTGTAAATAAAGTATAGAGTGTAAAATGTATTTGAAGGACTGAAATCCATTCCTGGAGGCTCCTTTTCTAGGAAGTGGCTCTCTGTTTTTGCTTCAATAAATCTAAAAAAAAATAATCAGGAGAGGCCTTTCCCTGCCCCCTCTCTCCTACTACCATCCAAATGGTCCCTCCCTTGGCGGCCCAAGGGAAGGGACAACCCATGAGGAAACCCACCTTCTACTAGCCATAATCCAATAACGACTCTTGTCTTCTCCACTCATTTGACCTTCAATCCGGGTAGCCTCTCATGATCAGACACTTTCTTCTTCTTATCCTCATAATGATGACTTACATAAACCGACCACCACAAGTTGAGATTGAGGTCGTAGAATGATTGATTCCCCGTTAACAAATTAAACCCTTACAACCCTTACCAAACTCTCACGCTACCTCTACTCAACCAAGTAGGCACATAAGAGTTTATGGGCTTACCTGCTCTTGCTTTAGTTAAGAGTCTCCTTCCACTCTCACCTATTAACTCTCTCACATTTGCATGGTTTTGTATATAGTCACCCACGAATACTCTTGGTACCAGAAGAATACGGTCACAATATGAAATCGCACTCAATTACTCGAAAAAATCACATTCCTAAATCTAAATATCACTATCTTATTCTCAATCAAACTTACTATCAAGAGATGAAATCACGTAGTACTTTTGCACGGATGAATAATAATAATAATAGTATCCAATAGTTTACTTATCATACATATGATTTACAATTTGAGAAAAAATAACGGGCACATCGGGACATGTTAAATGGTACACCACACGGTATCCTCACTTGCTTTCTTCAATTGCTCAACCAAACCAATATCTGATCATCCTTATCTTGTTCTGTTCTGGTTAAATTTACTTATACTAAAAGTTTCAACGAAATAACTTTCAATAAAATGTATCTTTGGTAAAAACATTTTTTACACTTAATTGATTCAAAATATTTTAAATTCTTATATATATATCTTAGGTGTGTGGCATGACATCCATTGTGAGATATTATTCACTAATCACCACCGAACATTCATTCATTCACTAATCACCACCGAACATTTATTCATTCGAGCAAAGTGCAAATCTCATGTAGAGGTTAGACTAATTGACCGTGTAGATAAAAAAATTATTGCTACTTTTGATATTAAACATGTGATAAAATTAGTATATTTAAAAATTATGAATTATCACTATCATATCACTAACTCAGATCAACATATGTAACACCACCCTAATGCTATAACTTAGCCATAATATATATATATATATGTATGTGTATGCAATATGAATAAAAATGATAATATGTAAGCTTCCAATAGTACTATAAAATACCGATTAGATATGATTTTTTTCGTGCTAAATAAACATTTTATTGAACATTTCTTACCATTGGTATAATTAGCAGGTATTGATCATGTACACGCCTCACAAATTAATCAGCAACCCTAAGTACTGTACAAAATGGGCAACCCAAAGTCAGTCCAGCTCCTCGTATAAGAGACAACAAGATAAATCATTAGGTTAGATGTTATCGGGATCACATCCATCTCCAATACTCGTATTTGTCCGTCTCTACACGACACTTCTACCACCTACAAAACTACTTGGACAATAATGTCCAACCCATTCCCTAATTTCACCTTACTGATCGGCGCATCATTGGAATCAGCCATGATAAACTATGCCACGGTAGTATTTCACGACCGAGCTAAAAGGACATACAAAATCACAAAACTCTTACAACTAACAGATTGCAGACCTGGTTTGCAAGTTCCAATAATAGGCATACCATCAAATATAAAGGCTAAATGTTCGATCCACTGCACATGATAAAGATGGCCTCCAGGGTAAAGATACAATTCTTTCACTATGTGGCTAAATAACCAGTCCACTGTTCTTTCCAAATCACAGGAGACCAATAAAATAAGCAGAAACTCTTAGTAACCAACTACCGTACTGCTTAGGTTCTTCCAAACAGGTGAAACTGTACAGTCATGAAATATACCAGAAGGTGATATTGGTATAAGATGTGGCAAAATATACAGGTACCAGATTCATTGGCATTTTCTGTACAGAAACAAGCATTTAGTGAATTATAAGCTCCACATCAGATTTGGAAGTCCAAAAGCTGCACAGCTCACCGTGCATATGAACAATTGTCCAAGCAAACAATCACCAGATTGAATAGATTGAGATTGTCATTCAGCGGAGATCAATGATGTCAAAGGAAAGATTTGGGTTCATATAAACATCGGTGCAAGACTTGTAAATTGGCCCACCATCTGGAGGCTGATCGTGGGGATGGAATCCACGCCGTTCGCACTGTCTAATAACTGACATACCCCCTGGGGTTGTGAGACGGAAAATGCCATGAGGCCTGCACAGATAGAAGAAAAGGGGAAAAAAGCTTCTGATTACTCAAAGTTTGAGTTGGAACATATGGCTGGCAATCCATATGGAATGGATCACCCATACTGCCATACAACAGTCACATGGTATATTATAGAGGTAAATACAGCAAAATTAAAATTAAAATTCATCATCTTACCTTGAACTATCTCTTGGCGCCATGACGATTGCAACGGATTCTGGCAGCATGATCTAAAGGAGTAATCACACATTTAAGAAACCTAATTATATGTTCCAAAAAGATAAAATGAAAACAATACATTGACAGAAGTAGAAGAAATGTACCTGATATGAGTAGTGGGTGTGAAGATCAATTGATGACATGAAACATGATTGAGTTGGATGTGTCTGAGAATTGCAGAATAAATTAATAATTCAACCAACACAAGATGTATGACTCAAATTTTATGTGAAACTATGGGCGACAGGTAAAAGAGGCTCACATGAATCCATCCCAGAGGGAAGAGAGATTGCTTATCTTGAACTTCAAATATCTCTTCTTCATTAGTAGTCTGACACTGTTAGAAGATTATAGTTTCAGTATTAGACTCAAACTCAGAGAAAAGAAAAGAGAAAATCAAACAATACAACTTGACTGTAATGGAACTGCCATACAGAATCTGATGTTGACTCCTGCTTGGGAATTATAAGAGCTGTGACATAGAATTTTCGGTTTTTCTGCCAAAAGCAAGTACCCTAGGTATTACAGACCAGTAATTTCAAGAGAATATTAATTATATGCAGACAAAAAGTTTAAGAACTTACAAGTGACCCAGCAAGTACACCGCATGTTTCCAAGTTCCGGTCAGTGTTGATTTTTGCCAGCTTCATGAAGCTCTCCATCAGTTTTGTTGACTGCCAAGAACCATAACAGTAAGGATGCAGAGAAGTAGTATAGAGATGAAATATATAAGCTTTACCTACAGAAGATGTAGTTAAAAACTATTTTGAGGATGGAAAAATCTTTCACTTCTCCCACTCAATGCAGTAACTGTATTGATACTTTCCCCTACATCAACTTTATGTCAAATAACTGGTTGAACAAGAAATTAAATTATAAGGGTAAATACAACCATTTTATCTATTAACTGTTTTTGATAAAAGATGAAAGAAACAAAAAAATGTTTGGTCTGGAAGCACTAAAACTAGAATAAGAAGGCTTTTTAGGAATAAGGCTACTCTTCCTTAAAAGCATTTCCTTTTTCCTGAAAATATAAACTGATTTGTAAAAAAATTTCCACCTAAAAGATCTATGTGACAGCAGCATTGTTTTCTTTTTTTAAATTTTTGCACTCAATTATTTGTTCCCTGTTAGTTATTTCTTCTACTCAAAAGAAGAGCCTTACAATGTGCAACTGCAATGGAGTCTCAGAGCAAACATAACTCTCAGAAGTGGGGTTGTCCATTCCATCTTTCTGATCAGAAAGTTGTTCCAATGCAGGTTGGATTAGGTCTTGCACTTCAGCAAGAACAGGTGGAGGAGATGGCTGTCTAATAATATCCACTTGGACATTGCTCTCTATTGCATCAAAGGAGATCATGGAAGGTTCCTCAGCTTGAGGAACCTTATTAGCATCTTCCACAATGGGAACTAAATTCAAGCTGGGTGCTTCTTTCTCGGAATTACTGGAATCTTCTCTAATTGCAGGTTTATCCTCTACATGTTGCAGTAAGCTGCTTTATATATGAACAAGTGGGATGTTAAAACTACGTCATGTTTATCAGAGGTACGTAACAAGAAAAGAGGAAAGGAGAGTCAGATTATTTTAGCAACATAACAGATGCCAACCAATAAAATTTTCAACCACGCAGTTATCCATAATTTTTTTGGTACAAAAAATAATAAAAAACCAATGCATTCACATGATAAATGAACTTTAAATTATTACTCGGATTTCTGACCTTGGCATTTCTATTGGTGTCAAGTCTATATTGCTGGGATATTGTACCTGTACACAGAGAGAAGAAGCTGAATATGCAGAGCCTCCTAGTTGAGGAAAAATGAGATAAGAGAAGTCAACAAGGAAAAAACAAACTGCTTTATAACTTGGAGGCTGCCACTGTCCATGAAGCCCACTAGGTCCTAGAATAGAATGACGAGAAAGGGTTTCCTCCTTTGGACGCAACATATTGATTGATCTATAAGATAGAAACAGGAAAGATTATTAGTAGCAAGTACACTACAATGATATATGAATGGATCCAATCTTAAAGATAATTGAAAAAAATTATGAAAAAAAAATGAATTCTCAGTCAATGTCTAGGTGACATGGTAAAATGCCTGACTGGCAGAGGGGAATAAAATCTTACAATCTGCGGAATGGATCATCTACTGGCCTGGCAGGAAGATATTGTTGGTTCACCAAACTACGGTATGCAGGTTCTCTTACATCAGATTTTGAAATCTAACGGGTTCAAAACACGTCAGCATTTCCGATTAGAGACAGAATTCAAAGCTCCATGGCCAAAGTAAAACATATAATAAGATTGTCTATTAACAAGTTTCACCACCATAATGGCACCTTATTTGTATCAATGTATGTAAAAGTCTGTCTTCTGACAGGAGTCCAAACTGAAGAGCTATTCTGATGGAAGTGTCCCACATTATTAATCTGGTCAGAGTACTTTCTGTTTAATTCATCGATCTTCCGCAGCACTACAGGCTTCAACTCCTCCAGTTCTGTCAACACGTTCAATAATTTCTACAGCAAACAACTTGGCATAAATCATACAACTCAATCCTGATGCCAGGAACTTATCCATTGACCTTAATTCAATATTATAGAATTACCTTTTTCAATGAATTCTTGGCAACTGGTAATGATGTTTTGTAATCCCGATGGCAAGGTATAGTCTCTGTGCCTAAGCTGAAGCAGAAGAAATAAAAAATAATAATTTGTAAGCACAAGTTTTGTTCTTGTAGCTCCATTTTCATGAGCCTATTGCTTCTACTGGGTGAACAATGACAAAAGCAAAATGAGCATTTTTACCTTGAAAATCTCATAAGCATAACATAAAGATCTATCACATTGTTCTCCTCCCGAAATATATCAGCCTACATGTAATATTTAAAATATTGGTCACTTAAGGATTAATACAAAAAACTAAAATTATACAGTAATATTTCTAAATGGTAATGGGGCAAAGACAAAGAAAACAACATGAAAGAAGGAAGATTCGATGGAAAATAAAATGGATGTATCTCAGAGAAAGATGCAGCCACATAAACTGAGAATGGCGAAGGTAACAAATCAACAGATAAATAGATGCATTCATTTTTGAAGGCATTATACTATTCAGCCTCAACCTATACATCAGAAGAGTGGTTACTCAATTTAGATATAACTATACCACCAGCATGCTACCTTTATTTCTGATAAAAATGCATTTCTCCTACATTTTGAGAAATCATAAATTCTCTCATCACTTAATCATCTTCTGCATCTTCTATCAACATAATGTTGTGTACAAAATGAAGAAAAACTGACTTCATTAACAAAGCAAAGTCTAATCCGGAAGGCAAAATCATCATCTTGTGGTTCATGGTATGACTGAAAACAACAGGTTTCAGTCAGGACAAATCCATCCTCGGGAGCAATGTCTATATAACAACTATCATAAGTCTTCAATTTCAATAAGTGCACCAGTCTTATACACAGTCGAAGTAGAATACATAGGCATGGTGATGAAGATGAAACATGAGACTAGGAGCCAATATAAGTGTTATAAATTCCTGCAATGTCCTTCTACATAATCTATGTTTTCAATAAAGTTACTGTATATGCCCTATAAAGTTTTCACAACATGCCACCCCGTATTGTGTTCCAGTTCTATGCCAATTAGAGATAAAGGAGCAGGTAAATCACTAGAGAAAACAGTTCAAAAGTATGCAGAATGCAACACAGCATACAAAAGCCAACCATGCCGCATAGATTGAAGGAGTCTCATTTACAAAGCTAACAGGGATCGAGCTCAAAATGTCAAAACACGAGGTATCAACAGAGCAAAGATCAGATAAAAAAGAGAAAATTACTATTGACGAAGAATTTAATTTACGCATCCTAAACTGAGGAGTGAAAAGCTGATACCTGCTTGAGGATATTATCAACGATCCGGTAGTAGTACCGGAGAGAGATCCGATTGTCCACATCGAGTCTCTGCGTGCTGGCGGCGATGTTGATTCTTCCCGTTCCTGCCGAGGACTTCATCTCTCACGAGACGATCGAATCTCTCTTTTCCTCGTTCTTCTATTCCCCCTTCCTTTTTTCTCCCATTCAGAGGAACAAGATCTCTTCCACCATCCGATTCGGAGTTCTGGGAGGAAGCTAGTAGAGATGGAATGAAGCTTGGAGCACGGTCGTCAATGGCTGCTCTGGCTCAGAAGAGAGGAGAGGGTGGACAATGGGAACGGAGAAGTAAATTGCACGGTTATTCAGCATTCGTCCACGGGGCATATTCGGCAACTTTGCTCTGCCCAAACATTTGTCCCAAAACGAGATCTGGTTCTGGCCTAACAGAGCTTCGGCTACACAAACTGGGATCAGATAATTTCGGGCCTTAGAGCCCAATATATATGGACCAGTGCGGTAATGGCCCCAATTTCTTAACCTGGTGGATACCTTTTAGGCCAGGCACCGGGCACGGAACCAAATATACAAATATTAGCCCAAGAAGTAGTAAGGTTTAGGTTACTGTATAAAACCTAAGCTACAACTTAAATCTAGTGCAAAAACAAGCTATGATTTAAATGGGTGGTAATTTGAGTCGGCCAGATCTTTTCGGACCAAACCCTAAATACAATAAGGCCTAAAGCTATGAGTATTAGATCAAGTATGTCCATTATAGCTATTGGGTCGCATAGAAACATATCAAAATTATCGAGTCTATCTTATTTATCCAAAAGATTACATTTTTGCACTAATAAAAGTATTCATTTAAATTACATACGTACTAATTAATAATATTAAATTTAAGTATATTATTACAATATTAATTTAAATTATTTAATAAAAATAATAATTATTAGTAGAGTAGGTGATCTTTTTGCACTTATTGTGCTAAGCGTTTAAAATCATAATTTGATGCGCAAGCTATTTGTTATAGGATCAAATCATGCATGTATGATAAATTATAGAGTAATGGCAAGCCTCCATGGCTACAATTATGAACATTTCACAAGTATAGTATATTAAGAACACAATACACAAGATACAAGTGAGTAATGGTTTAACAATTACAAATATTTATAATTTAAAAAACTCATATATCTATATACATATGAAATTATCAAATCATTATTAGAAATATATAGAAAATGTACATGTGATTTTCTAGTATGACTTACTTTATTGACCTTATAGTTTATGTTATATTACAAATGATACTAATTATTATTTTTGCTAATTCATAATAATTTGTCACGTTTTTGTAATACTATATTATTAGTAGGTATTTTTTAAAAGGTAAAAATTAAAATATAAAATAAATTAATTTTTCATAAAAATAAATAAAATTTTCATAAATATAATTATAATATATAATATTACAAAATATTTAAAATTATAAGAAAAATATGCACTAATTAATGTAAAGTCATTCTTGGGAACGAGTGTCTTACAATCGAAGCCATTCAAGCACCATTTGGCATGAGTCATTCTTAGGCCATGAAATAAACCACATCCCAGAGATATCACAAAGACAACCATCGACCATGGAACACACTGCAAAAGTATTTTCCACACCATGATAGATGATGCCCCCCGCATCGTCCAACCGTCCGCCACAAGGGTGAAATGGAGGAAAGATAGTCACAATGAAGCGACGAGATACCGACGGAACGGTACTCAGAACAGGAGACGACAAGGACTACCTTGAACAAATAGCCACGGTACGTTCATTGAGAGGTTGCAAGGTAGAAAGTCCAATGATTAATACACCATTGAGCCTGACACCAAGAACAACCAGAGTGCCACTCACACGTCTAACGCGCACACAATCGCAATCACATCGACCAACCATCCGAGCCACGCTGAGAATTAACAAAGTCGGGAGGCAAGGATGGAAATCTATGAGATCACAAGCGGGGCGATCGACGCGACAGGATCTACGCAACAATCAGGGATGAATGTGTGAGATCAATGCGGAGAGCCATACCAAACACAAGAACCTATGGTCTCGCGGTCATCTGTGACTAAATGCAACGGACCGGTACCATGGCAGTTGACGCTTGGCAGAGCAGACCAACGCAATCTCCCGTAGACACACCATCGAAACACAACGAAGCCATAGTCACAGGGATAACCCACCAACAAGAACACACGAGAAGCAACGATATCCGGGAGACCCCACCCACCCAATTGACGTCAGTTCATGAATGTGATCTCACGAAAGCGATCCCAACCCTGGAATGGATATGAGAATGGAGCTAGCCAAAAAATGCGACAGCCGAAGCGTGCAGAAAGATGGCTAGCCATCCGGGATACACAAGACTACAGATCTAGGGAAACGAGAACCCACATACAAGATCACACTAATGAAACAGGGTCAACCGAGGGACGGGGGGGGGGGGGTGAGGAGGAGTGTGCGGGTACCACTACCACCTCACAAAATGAGCCAACCGAATCGAGGGGACGCCCACGACCAACCTTTCCCATCCAGCTCAGACAAGCCTAATGAGAGATCCCACCCACACCAATTGACACTGTTTCATGAACATGATCTCGCGAAAGGGATCCCAACCCTAGAATGGATACGAGAATGGAGCTAGCCAAAAAACGCGACAGCCGAAGCATGCAGAAAGATGGCTAGCATCCATCCGGGACACACAAGACTACAGATCCAGGGAAACGAGAACCCACATACGAGATCACACTGGTGAAACAGGGCCAACCGAGGGGACGGGGTGAGGAGGAGTGTGTAGGTGTACCACTACCACCTCACAAAATGATCCAACCGAATCGAGGAACGCCCGCGCCCTTCCCACCAACTCAGATGTGCTAATGGGAGAACCCACTCGCCCAATTGAAGCTGTTCCATGAATGTGATCTCGCGAAAGGGATTCCAACCCTAAAACGGATACGAGAACGGTGTTACTAGCCAAAAAATACGACAGCCGAAGCATGCAAAAAGATGGCTAGCACCTGTGATACACTGATAGACTACTTAGAAGGGCGACGGGAACCCACGTACGAGATCACACAGACGGAACAGGGCCAACCGAGGGATTGAGCTCGGGGGGGAGTCGGGAACCACTACCCCCTTATAGTAGTTTATTTAAGTTTTCCCCTCCAGTAGGAGGTGACATCCATACTGCTGAAAATAGTGCATTTTTTGGGATCAGACCCGAGTAAGCAAAATGATGAGGATTTCTGCACGCGGTCTCAAACAACACTTAGTTTTCTCGAACAAGTGTTAGCCCACGATGAGATTTCCCGAACGACATTTAGTCCGCTGAAGGATCCACAAACTTGAGCTTGGCAGCGAGCAGGATTTCGCGTACAGGAGATAGACCGTGCGCAGGATGGACCGAACGCGAGTCAGACGGATGGAAGGAATTCTCATTACCGAGTAAGACCGACAGAGGGATCAGCCGAACGAGTTATCACGAGCGCAAGACAAACCGAGGGACGCCGGCTCCCTTCCCACCCAACTCAGACGTGCTAATGGGAGAACCCACTCGCCCAATTGAAATTGTTTCATCAATGTGATCTCGCGAAAGGGATCCCAGCCCAGAAATGGATACGAGAACGGTGCTACTAGCCAACAACGCGACAGTCGAAGTGTGCAGAAAGATGGCTAGCACCCGAGATATACTGATAGACTACTGAGAAGGGCAACGGGAACCCACATACGAGATCCCACAGATAGAACAGGGCCAACCGAGGGACTGAGCTCGGGGGGGAGTCGGGAACCACTACCCCCTCATAGTAGTTTATTTACGTTTTTCCCTCCAGTAGGAGGTGACATCCATACTGCTGAAAACAACGCATTTTCCCACAATCGAGAGAGAGATAGCCGCAAAAGAGGATTCCCCATACATGGACTAGCCCGCAAGAACATGCTCCCGCACGCGATTGAGACCGCTGGCTACATTTCCCGTACGTGGGGTTTAGACCGCGTGAAGTCCGGTTAGGGCCGCCAACCGACTGGTGAACGGTGAACGGTGAACGGTGAATGGTGGCCGGTGACCAGAAGGACCCTAGGACCAGACCCTCCAGCTGCGTGGTCACTGGGACCCACGGATTGGAGGGGGAGGTTGGGAAGCACTACCCCACTATAGTAGTTTATTTACGTTTTCCCCACCAGAAGGAGGTGACATCCAAACTGTTGAAAATAGCGCATTTTTTGAGACCGCCCCAAGGACTAGCCCGTGGCCCAGATCCAAGTGCAAGGACTAGTCCATACCATGGGGGCGAGACCGCGGTACGGGATCCCAGAGCGCGTACTAGTCCGTGGTCCCAGATCTTGGCGCGGGGGCGAGACCGCAGTACCAGATCCCAGAGCTGCAGCAAGACCGCGACCCCAGATCCCACAGCACGGGCGAGACTGCAGTCTCGAATCCCGTATGTGGGGGTTAACCAAAGCTCGCATACGCGTTGTTCGGAGCGGACCGCCAAATGACCGGTGAACGGCGACCGGTGACCGGTGACTGGAAGGACCCTCGGACAGGACCCTCCAGCTGCGTGGTCACTCGGACCGGCGAACTGGAGGGGGGGAGGGGTTGGGAACCAGTACCCCCCTATAGTAGTTTATTTACGTTTTCCCCACTAGTAGCAGGAGACACGAAAACTGCTAAAAATAGCGCATTTTTTTGAAGTGTTCGCAACACTGTATAGCTAGAGGGGAGGGGGGCGAGACCGCGGTCCCGGATCCCAATGTCCAGCTTGGTGGTCAGTGGGACCCACAAGCTAGAAGGGGGATTGGGATCAACTACCCCCTATAGTAGTTTATTTACGTTTTTCCCACCAGTAGCAGGAGACATCCCAACTGATGAAAATAGCGCATTTTTTGGGACCGAAAGTTGTGCTTCCCTCGCGCCAATGATCCCCAGTATGCCCGCGCGCTGGGATTCCCCCAAGTGCTGCATTTTTCCCCACACGGCCAACATACTCGCTTATTACTACGATAGGATGTGACACCCAACATGATAGAAAAATGTGCGTTGTGTTTCCAAGTGTGACGGGGCATAAAGCTAGTACTCTGTCTTACTCGGTAACTTACAACTCTCCGTGCTCCCTCATAGGAAATGCACTGGGGTATGCTACCCTTGGATTCGTTAGCAAGCCATAGTCACCCCTATTGGAACTTGGAGATGTGGGTGGAGATAGAGGAAATGAGACGGATGTTGTGAGTTTTCATCCTGCCATCTTGTGCACATTTGTGGGGGAGTCGTGTCCCCCTTCAATCGATTTTCAACACCGCGCCACTGACACATGATTCGTCGAGCCAGTGAGGTCAATGGTGGTTCCGACACTTGGAAGGATTTTCGCTTGGAGAGATTTTCCGCCTGCAACACTCGGAGGGATTTTCACTTGGAAAAATTTTTCCGCCAGCAACACTTGGAAAAATCTTCCGTGGGCAACACTTGGAGGAATTTTCATCCCAGATGCACCTTTGTGGGGGAGTCGTGTCCCCCCTCAATCGATTGTCAACACCGCGCCACTGACACGTGATCTGTCGAGCTAGTGAGGTCGATGGTGGTTCCGACATCTTGTTGGAGGAAAAGTCTTCTCCAAGTGTTGCGGGCGGAAAGTTTTCATCCTGCCATCTTGTGCACGTCTGTGGGGGAGTCGTGTCCCCCTCGATCGAGTTTCAACACCGCACCACATTCACATCCTGGCACGTGATCCATCGAGCTAGTGAGGCCGATGGTGGTTCCAACACTTGGATGGATTTCCACTTGGAGAGAGCAACACTCGGAGGGATTTTCACTTGGAAATTTTTTCCGCCAGCAACACTTGGAGAAATTTCCATAGTGGTCCAAGCAAGCCTCAGTGTTTTTTCCCTTTCTCGGTTGGGGAGGGGGGGGGGGGACGAATCAAAGCGACAAAGGGCTGAATCTCAGTGGATTGTGGCAAAAAGGCCACTCTGCCACTTACAATACCCTATCGCGTATTTAAGTCGTATGCAAAGGATTCTACCCGTCGCCCGGTAGGAATTGCGATTCAAGGCAGACCGCTCCGCTCATCCGAATTTTGATGTTCATTCTGATTGTAATCAATCTTATCAACATTAGAATTTACTGTAAAATTTAATAAATAAAATAAATTATAATAAAATAACATAGAAAAGTACAATACTAAGCAAATAACTTAGGTGTCTTTATTTTTATCCAAATTTGTGTACAAGTGATTCAAAGTTCATTACGTGATAAACTGATAATACGAATGCTAATACTAATAATATTGGATATAAAAAATATTATTTTTCTACTATTGAAAAATTCTAAAATTACTAGTACCGTGCTCCAGCACTAGATCACAGTCCCGAAGGCTCAAGCTGCAGCTTTTCTCCATTGGTATTGTTAATGGCGGCTCATATAGATATATAATGATATTTTCAAGTGAGGAAAGCAAAACAAGAGGTGTAGACTTGAGAAAGAATCCAGAATATCAACAAAATTGTTTAAATGATGATTGAGAGTTATAGTGTGCTTTCCATTTCCCAAAGTCAATTTCTTCGGAGCACGCAACGAGGCATTCCAGTCCGGAATAAATTTTGTAGAGTACAAATGTTGCTAATGGCCCATCCACAGTTCTAGTGAAATATACAAGCCAAATCACTTTGTTTACACCAGCAATTTGCTGAACCATCCATTCACCTTCAGTGATGGCACCAAGGCAAGCCCCATTAGAATCATGCAAATAGATGTGCCTAAAACCTATCTTCTCAATTGCCCAATTGAACCCGTGAGAATTTTGCTAATCCTCTACCAAGAGGAGTAAAACAGTCATGCAAGTTAATCCACGTGTCTTGCTCTTCCACTCGTAGGACTTTCCCTAGCCCAATTTTGATATCAATTTTGAGAAGCTTTAATCTCAATTGTGTTCTATTCACTACTTGAGCCACAAGACCATTTCCATGCATCCAAATAACCCGAGCTAAGTATTCATCCTTATTTTTGGCATCATGTGATCCTCAACAATGAAGATCCATCCAAGCAATGGCCCCTCTAGAAGAGGAAACAATGATAGATGAACTCTAGCATTTGGGGTTCCTGCAAATGGATAAGAGTGATCTTCCTGTGTATCACGACCAACGGAGTTTTTTCCCTGATGCATTATCCTGTATTGATGTACATTAGAAAAATCAACTTGGGTAAATGCAATAAATTTGCTATCCAATAACCATCAATATCTATTCTTTCCATCCATCTTCTCCTAAAAAATATTTTCAATAAGACAATATCAGACTAGAGAAAAACAATCTAACTTACACTATATATAAAAAATCTTTATTAATGACATACAAAAAGAAATGCCACTCTCTGAAATTATTGTGAAGCGATAAGGTTACGCACTAATTTCTAATTAAAAGTCATGAATTGTAATTAGTGAAACATTTCCAAATTTATAAATCCATAACACTTCTCTATTTTATTTTAATTTATGATCATATTCTCAAAATTCGCCCTCATGCAATGTGAATACACTTATTACATGCAATTTTAAACTCGTTCTCAATAACTGTTTATGGGCCGGGTATTATTCTTCCGATATTGGACGATAAGTAACAATATCCTCGAGTTGGGTATTTTTCCTCCGTACTCGGGCAGAATACGAGCCGGGTTTCCATTCTTGAGTCAAGTACGGGTGCGAGCCCACTAGCTCTAATACCATGTGAGAAGGCAATGTGAATCGATAAGGGATTAGGTATATGTCTACTAAAAAGTTATAATATTTTAGTAAAAATTTTCAAACCTTATAAACACACAATACTTCTCTATTTTATTCTAACATGTCATCATATTCTCAACAATTATAAATATACAACGATGGACATGCAATTCCGACCTAGTTCACCAATCGAACTTGCAAATAACCCGCCATATCCTCCCGGTATTACAACGATGGACACCTTATTATTGTAATCCCAATAATAGGTGTCACGCCCCGACCCGATTTATTAAAGGGTTCCCCCTTATTATAATCCGTAAAGAGTAACACATCCTTTAAACCTGCACCATTTCCTGGAATAGTATAATCAAAACTGCATGAAATTTTAAATATTACATACCTGTCTTACAGGCATCTTAGTTGATGGTCTTTCAAGGTAGGCTTTTCGGGATTTCCTGAAAGTGATATAAGGGAGTGGGTGAGTACGACTACTCAGTGAATGGGTTTTCAAAGGTTTACTTTTAACTTTTAAGAAAAACATTTATATGGAGTGTGCCAGACTCCTTTTTTTTCAAAAAAAATTCCTTCATTTAAAAAAATTGGGTTTTTCCATTATTTCTTAGTTACCGGTGTGTCATCACCCAACACACATCTTTCATCATGAAGGTTACACACATTCGCAAGTCAGTATCACTACTGAACCCCGCTAGTGGCTTCGGAGCGACTTTTCCTGCCACTCGGATAGAAGTACAACCACTTCTACCCTGAGAATGAGTGGATGTACATGACATCCGACCCATAATCCCGAAATCACTTCTTCGTGTCCGTATGAGGACAGAGACCTCATCCTGTCCCCACCCCGGTCTCATGCGCTTCGTGCTACTCCAGATTTCGCACAGACACCTGGAACGACGAACTGCCCTTATAGCCACCATGTCGTCCAGTGCCCTTAGGACGCATCACTACCCCTCATGGGTGTCTTAATGATCCCGTACTCACAGTGCATGTACAAACAATGTTTTCTTATATTGCCATGTAATCTGTGGTGCCACTAGTCCAATGGCCCCGACTCTCAACTCAACCCGCAACTGTTTGTCTTGACTAGTCCGTCGACCTGTCATGTCGCACTGCCGCTAGTTGACTGAGCATGTCGGTCCTATCTTGGTACCATGGCCAAACAATTCACTTGTTAAGTTTTATGGCACATATATCATGTTTATTTACGAGCTCTTGCTCGTGCCAACTGGCCTTGGGCCCACTATACGAGATTTTCAAAATCGGGCATTTAGCCCCTAAGTTCCAAAACCGAGGCCCCCGGCCTATTAGAGCTATTCGAGCTCCAGTCGAGAGGGTCTCCCAAATTGTTTAAGCATTGGCACATAGTCAGGGGAGAACACTTCTGACAAAATAGGTTTTCACTGTCCATTGTACCAACCAATATAAGGACATCTCCGTTCATAACTGATGAACGGGTTTTCAACTTCCTTCGAGGAAGTCTCATCATACCAACCGGGTATGATCTACTTACAACCGGTAAGTAGTTTTTTTTCGCATAATTTTCACATCACTTTCATCCCCTAAAATACCACTAAACAGTGGATTTTTATACTGAGGTACTTATCATCCCCTACCGGGTATGATATAAAATTTCCACTCACAACCGGTAAGTGGTTTTTATCTTTAAGTTGTGCTCATCATCCCAACCGGGTATGATGTTAGTAAACCCACTCACCTGTTAATGCCGTGAATTCCACTAAACTGGTTCTTTGTATTCACGCGAGCTTGTCCTTGCTGTCGTTCCTAGTATTTTGCATTCCGGTGAAGGCACGGCGGTCCGAGCTTTCAATCTGGGCAGATATCTCTCATCCTGAGGTTCATCCTAGAATCAAGAATTGCATCAATTGATGCAGAATTGGATTAGAATTTCGTCATTGAAATTCGGTCGACCCTCTCTCTAGCACCGATCGAAAATTGCAAAGGGGAGCCGAATTGGCTTACCTTTCAGTCCTAATTCGGCTGTGGAAAGGCTGAGAAAGTGTTGGGAGGGCTTGAAATGGCCGATTTCAGCTTGGCCGAAATAGGGCAGCTTCAGTCTGTCGGAGCTGCTTCACTATTCCATCATGCCGGTGCTTCTCCAATGATTCTTGGATTGACTGGAGTTTGCTATCATATAGCTATCTTCTTCCCGGTTCTAAAGAGCTCGACCTCTCCTTTCGAGTTTAAGAAAAATGTTGAAGTCGAAGTTCTGGTTTAAGCTTCACCGGGAAATGGAGCAGTAGAGAGAGATAGAGAGAAATGTTCAGGTGTGAGATTTATTAATAGTATTAATATTGCCATAAATTATTGGTATTAATTTAATTTCGGTATTAATTCCAATAATTTAATTTTGGTATTAAATTATTTTTATTAATTTCAATAAGATAAGCTTCGTATAAAAATTTTTTACCGAAATTTCGGGTTACAAAAAATCATACTTCCTAAGAGGTCACCCATCCTCACACTACTCTGAGGCAAGCACGCTTAACTTTGAAGTTAACAAAGGATATTCGAGTTAAAATGATTATAACAAAGGACTATTCGAGTTAAATAACCAATCCTTAAAAATGGATAAGACATTAAGATCCATAGTAATTAACATTTTAGTCACACCAAGTGCATGAAGGATGGAAGGGAAGTAATCCCAAACATTTGTTAAGGATCATGTCATCATGATGACAGTATAAATTAATGGGATGCGACTCAGACAAATTTGAGTACATGGATTTCACCCAAATAGAAATATCGGTCAAGTTAAAAGGTAGGATACCAATACAATCATGAGATAAGGAAGTTATGAAAAGATCCCAAGAGGGATCCCACAAATTTCAAAATTTAAAAGTAACTCTATGGAAAAGGGAGATAAGAAAAAATCCCCAAGGTAAAGGCGATGAACTTAAGAAAGAGCTAAAAGTTGAGTAGATGAAATTAGGATGATAATCTATCCTATGACGTATAACTTGATTGAAGCACAAATCCACATGAAGAGAACCTAAAGTCCCAATTGATTTCAAAGGGAAAGAGTATGTTGGCAGGGTGGCCAGAATGGAAGGAGAAATGAGGAAACTCAATGGGATGAAAGAGAAAAGCATTTCCTATTTAAGCAACTTATAATGAGTTTTGGGAACAAAACATCTTAAAAGGAGGGGAGTAGTTGTAAACCTCATTCTCTTAGAATAAGGATTCGAAAAAGGGAACCAAAAAAGTTCAAAGGAAAACTGAGTATCAAAGTGAATTGGAATTGCAATTTTATGAAATTGAGAGTCAATTAGGCATAAAAATAATGTCAGGGGATCAATTGAGGAATTTTGGAATTTTGGGGGCAAAACTTACCATTTTTGTAAAAGAAGGGCAAAATGGTAATTTTGGAAAAATTAGGGGACCAAATTGGAAATTTGGGAAATTAAACCCCTTTTCGGTGAAATTGAATAAATTGAAGTCCCAAGATAAATTTTAAAAGTTATGGGACTCAATTTGAGGAAAAACTGAGATTTGAGACTTAAAGTTAAAGAGAAATAACTTTAGGGACCTAATTGCGAATAACTAAAAGTTTGGGTATTCTCATTCATTGGAAATAAATGAAGGCTGTTATGCCGAGTAATAATGAACAAGGATGTTCATATAGTGTAGGAACGCAAAATACCAGGAACGCTAGCATGGACGAGCTCACGTGAATACAAAGAACCTGTCAAGTGGAATTCACTGCGTTAACGGGTGAGTGGGTTTACTAACATCATACCCGGTTGGGATGATGAGCACAACTTAAAGTTAAAAACCACTTACCGGTTGTGAGTGGGTTTACTAACATCATACCCGGTTGGGATGATGAGCACAACTTAAAATTAAAAACCACTTACCGGTTGTGAGTGGAAATTTTATATCATACCCGGTTGGGAATGATAAGTACCTCAGTATGAAAAGCCACTATTTAGTGGTATTTTAAACATCACTACTTAGAGGAAGTGATGTGAAAATCATGCAAAAAAACTACTTACTGGTTGTAAGTAGACCATACCCGGTTGGTATGATGAGACTTCCTCGAAGGAAGTTGAAAACCCGTTCATCGATTATGAACGGAGGTGTCCTTATACCGGGCAGTATAATGGATAGAAAAAACATATGTTTTGTCGGAAGTGCTCTCCCCTGACCGTGTGCCAATGTTTAAACAATTTGGGAGACCTTCTCGATGGGAGCTCGAATAGCTCTGATAGGCCGGGGACCTCAATTTTGGAACTTGGGGGCTAAATGCCCGATTTTGAAAATCTCATACAGTGTGGCCAAGGCTAGTTGGCACGAGCAGGTGCTCGTAAATGAACATGGTATATGTGCCATAAAACTTAATAAGTGAATTGTTTGGCCATGGTACCAAGATAGGACCGACATGCTCAGTCAACTAGCTGCAGTGCGACATGACAGGTCGACGGGCCAGTCAAGACAAACAACTATGGGTTGAGTTGAGAGTCGGGGCCGTTGGACTAGTGGCACCGCAAATTACATGGCAATATGAGAAAACATTGTTTGTGTAAAACCCGCCCTTTTGAGCTAAAGAAAACCAGGAAAAGAACCAGTCAAACTAAGTGAGAATTCAGAACCGGTTCACAAACCCAATCATTTCTGAATGGGCAAGTTAGGAATTTACAACTCTCGGGTGATCCAAAGTGTTCATTAAACCTTGGAAAAGAAACTTAAGATAAATTAGAAAACAAAAACCAAATTGGTTCAGGTAAACTAGATTTCATAAGAACTTTAAAGTTAAGCATGCTTACCCGAGAGTAGTGTGAGGATGGGTGACCTCCTGGGAAGTAGAGGTCATCCCCATTTCATTCTCCTCACACCTGAACACTTCTCTCTTTCTCTCTACTGCTTCATTTCCCGGTAAAGCTCGAACCAGAGCTTTGACTTGAACAAAGGTCGGGCTCTTTAGAACCGAGGAGAAGACAGCTATCTGATAGCAAACTCCAATCAATCCGAGAATTTGTTAGAGAAGCGCCGATATGATGGAATAGTGAAGCAACTCCGGCGAACCGAAGTTGCCCTATTTCGGCCAAGCTAAAATCGGCCATTTCAAGCCCTCCTTAGGTCAAACCAAGCCCTCCCAACACTTCCTCAGCCTTTCCATGGCCGAATTAGGATCGGAAGGTAAGCCAATTCGGCTCTCCTTTACAATTTTCGATCGGTGCTAGAGAGAGAGTCGACCGAATTTCAATGATGAAATTCTAATCCGATTCCGCATCAATTGATGCAATTCTTGATTCTAGGATGAACCTTAGGACGAGATCTATCTGCCCAGATCGAAAGCTCGGACCACCGTGCCTTCACCGGTGAGTAATCGAAGCTTTCTCTCTCTATAGTTCATTTTCCGGGGAAGCTCCGTTTGAGCTCGTCCCTGCATTAAAACTTGCGATTCACATTTCTAAAGAATCGTATGAACATGTAGAAACTCAATTTCAACAATTGGAAACATTTGATGGGTCAATTTGATGAAATCAAATTCGACTATGTTAAGAAGTTGGAATTGGGGGAAAATTGAGGATTTTCGAAATTCAAAGCATCAAAATGAAATTTTATGAAATTGAGGGTCAATTGGGCATGAAAATAATGTTGGAGGACCAATTGAGGAAATTTTGGAGTAAAATTTACCATTTTTGTAAATGAAGGGCAAAATGGTAATTTTGGAAAAGTTGGGGGACCAAATTGGAAATTTGGGAAATTAAACCCCTTTTTGTGAAATGGAATAAATTGAGGTCCTATGATAAATTTTAGAAGTTTCGGGACTCAATTTGAGGAAAAACCGGCATTTGGGACTTAAAGTTAAAGAGAAATAACTTTAGGGACCTAATTGCAAATAAATGAAAGTTTGACTTTCTCATTCATTTGGAATGAATGAAGGCAATTAGACCAAAGGATAATGAACTGAGATGTTCATATCGTGTAGGAACACGAAGTACCGAGAACGCCAGCAACGACAAGCTCACGTGAATACCAAGAACCGGTCTAGTGGAATTCATGGCATTAACGGGTGAGTGGGTTTACTAACATCATACCCGGTTGAGATGATGAGCACAACTTAAAATTTAAAAACCACTTACCGGTTGTGAGTGGGAATTTTATGTCATACCCGATTGGGAATGATAAGTACCTTGGTATAAAAACCCACTGCTTAGTGTTATTTTTAATTATCACTACTTAGAGAACGTAATGTGAAAGTTATGCGGAAAAACTACTTACGGGTTGTAAGTAGATCATACCCGGTTGGTATGATAAGACTTCCTCGAAGAAAGTTGAAAACCCGTTCATCGATTATGAACGGAGATGTCCTTATACCGGTCGGTATGATGGATAGTAAAAACCTATTTTTGTCGGAAGTGCTCTCCCCTGACTGTGTGTCAATGCTTAAACAATTTGGGAGACCTTCTCGACGGGAGCTCGAATAGCTCTGATAGGCCGGGGGCCTCAGTTTTGGAACTTAGGGGCTAAATGCCCAAATTTTTAAAAATCTCGTACAGTGGGCCCAAGGCCAGTTGGCACGAGCAGAAGCTCGTAAACGAACATGATATATGTGCCATAAAACTTAATAAGTAAATTGTTTGGCCATGGTACCAAGATAGGACCGACATGCTCAATCAACTAGCGACAGTGCGACATGACAGGTCGACGGACCAGTCAAGACAAATAATTGTGGGTTGAGTTGAGAGTCGGGGCCACAGATTACATGGCAATATAAGAAAACATTGTTTGTGCATGCACTATAAGTACGGGATCATCAAGACGCCCATGAGGGGTAGTGATGTGTCCTAAGGGCCCTGGACGACCCGGTGAGTATAAGGGTAGATCGTCGTTCCAGGTGTCTATGCGAAATCTGGAGTAGCACCAAGCGCATGAGACCGGGGTGGGGACAGGATGAGGTCTCTGTCCTCATACGGACACGAAGAAGTGATTTCGGGATTGTGGGTCGGATGTCGCATACATCCACTCATTCCTAGGGTAGAAGTGGTCGTGCTTCTATCCAGGTGGCAGGAAAAGTTGCTCCGAAGCCACTAGCAGGTTCAGTAGTGATATTGACTTACGAACGTGTGTAACCTTCATGATTAAGGATGTGTGTTGGGTGATAACACACCGTTGTAACTAAGAAATAATGGAAAAACCAAAATTTTGAAATGAAGGGATTTTTGAAAAGAAAGGAGTCTGGCACACTCCATATAAATATTTTTTTAGTCAAAAGATTTGAATCCCATTCACTGAGTAGTCGTACTCGCCCTCTCCCTTATATCCCTTTCAGGAAATCCTAGAAAGCCTACCCTTAAAGACCGTCAACTAAGATGCATATAAGATAGGTATGTAAAGTTTTAAATTTCATGCAGTTTTGATTATGCTATTCCAGGAAAAGGTACAGGTTAAAGGACGCCTTACTCTTTACGATTTACAATAAAGGAAAACCCTTTAATAAACCGGGAGAGTGGCGGGTTGATCACGGGGATCCGACCAAACCGGGTCGGGGCGTGACATAATCGATGAACGAGTTTTCCACTTCTTTTGAATATGTTTAATCATACCAACCTAGTATGATCTATTTACAACTGGTAATTAGTTTTTTCGCGTGATTTTCACATCACTCCTTTTAGGTGTGATGTTTAAAATACCATTTAGCAGTGGGTTTTTATTTTCGAGGTGCTTATCATCCCAACCGGATATGATATAAAAATCTCACTCACCTGTTAATGTAGTGAATTTCCTCTTAGTCGGTTCTTTGTATTCACGCGAGCTTGTTCTTACTAGCATTTCAAAGCTTGAAATGAACCAGGGGACATAGGGAAGATGATTAGTATCATGTTAGGACTCAATTGGGAAGAATTAAGGTCAAATTGATGAAATTTAAGTTAGATGACTAAATTACCATTTTTGGAAAGTATGGGGACTTAATTATAATTTTCAAAAAATTGAAGATTTTTTTGTAATTAAGAGAATTATGGTACCCAATTGAAAATTTGAGGAAAATAAGGACTAAAAAAAGATTTGATAATATTAGAGACCTAATTGAAAATATGGTATACTTTAATAACTAAAATGTAATTATTTAAAAGTTACGTGTTTTAAGTATAATTACCTTATTGAGTGGGATGTAATTGCCAAATTTGTCCTAGGAATGAGTTTTCTACAAGATCGTTGAAAGGAAAGGCACGCCGAGCTCGGAAACCTCCCGGGGACGACCAAGTCTCAGAACACAGGTGAGTGAGATTTTCAGCATTATATGCCCATTTGAGGTGATGAACATACTTTTAAAGTAATAAAAGCGTTTTCCAAAAATAGTCTCAACCTTTTGGGAGATATTTTTATTAGAGCATGAAGCATGTGTACTTAGAGCTACAATTGGGCCCAAAGGCTTGGATTTCAAAATTGATATGGCCCAAGGCCATGTTTTGAAAAAACTCGTGAAGTGGGCCCAAGGTCAATGAGAACGGGCTTAAACCCGTAGATAAATTAATAATTATGAGCTTATAAAAAACTTTCATAAATGACTAATTTGTGTGATATAGCTACCGAGCTCAAGCCGGATTATTAAACTCGTTGGGCTGGTAGCTACCGAGCCGATACTGGGTCGTCGAACTTGTTGGGCTGGTAGTTACCAAGCCGAAGTCAGGTCATCAAATTCATTGGGCTGGTAGCACCAAATATAAAAATATAAATTAAAAAGACTTTTGTTTGTGCATGTTGAAATACGAAACTATCGAGGCGCCCAATGTGGTGCAGTGTTGGTTTTAAGGGCTAGTACACTGCCAATGTTGCATAAGGGAAGATTTGTCGTGTTAGTATGTCAAGAAGCGTTAAGAGATTCATGTGCATTGAAATTGAGAAAGAAGGGGAAGAGAACTTGTCCCACAATAGCGGACACAAAGTTTCAAATTAAGTTTGGGGATTAGGCGATGTTGCTCACACGGACTTGTGGTAGAATGCACTTTCTACCAAGGGTGGATGGTAAAGTTGTTCCGGTCCATAAGTAGAACATTCGGTTATTGTTATGCGAACTTTTGATTTCTTCAATAATAAAGGGTGTGTGTTTAATTGTTAAACCAAATACATAAATAAGAAATATTAAATTATCACTTTTAATGATAAAGAGAAATGAATAAGTTGAATTATTTAAGAATGAGTATTAAGATAAAATATGAAATTTGAATAAACCTTTACCCTTATTCTATTTACTAACCACTCACTTAGTTAAACCAATCACAGAAGTCAAAGCTTGTTTTAATATCAAAGACAGCTGCTTTAAATCAAATCAAAAGTAGCACAATTAAGGGGAGAGAGATAGAATACTTGCATAAAGAAGAAAGAGAAGAAGAAGACTAAAAGAGCCGAACATGAATGTACCATTTGCCTTAGGGTGTTTCCCTTAGGACAAGCACTAGGAGGCCACAAGAGGTCTCACATGGCCATTGTTTACAGGACAAAGGTCGACTCACAGATCCAATTCCCTCGGAATAGCCACTAGTCCATCAAGTTCGAGACTTTCTCCATCTCAACCATCCCGATCCCGCTCCCCTCCAAGAAGAAGAATGCAGCAGCATTGTATTCAAGCCATGGTGGGTAGGAAGCAAGCCTGCCATTGGCCTAGTAGCTAATTACTCCTAAACTTCATATTATGCTGGAGCAAAAGCATCACTTTCCCAGAGATTTCTTTAAAAGAAAACAAAATCATCAATTGGATTCTTTGTTCATGCAAGCTTTACTTTCAGTCTCACTTGTTGGGAATATCCAAGTACTGGTATACCAAATTAGACCTGATACATGGTATACATGAGCTACAGATTATCTGCATTTCACCTGGGTCAAGTGAGATTTTCTGATGTTCTGCTTTTGTTTCTACTGCTGCTCCACAATTGAAGAATATTCGGGATCATTTACTATTAAATGAATAGTAGTTTGTAGAAGATGGTGCATTAATGTGGTGGGTCTAATTTTCCACTAATGGCCTTTGGGCTATATTTTTCAATAATGGGTCCAATTTTGTATTTAAGCCTACTAAGAATGGAATCTGTCTTGATTCTGATTCCTTGTAGGAGGTAGGTACTACCCGAATCTATTCGAAGAAGGTAATACGTCAATACTCAGGGATTCGCGGACGATGGCGTTGAGAAAACGCAAAATCCCAAATCTCACGGTCTATATAATCTGATGGACGGTTGAGAATCAATCGGGCCCCACGGCCCTGAAATGCCATTTCAATCGATTGGATAGATCAGGAAACCCTAGAGATAACGCCAACGAGATTGAAGGAGGCCCGCGCATCTCGCAAGCATATTTAAATGGATCCTACGCTTCTTGCTTGTTTTCCTTCCACCAACAGCACCTCCTCCTCCGACTCCGCCCTTGCGACCTCTGCCGTAGTCAGACGATAAGTCATGTCGGACGAGGAGCATCACTTCGAGTCGAAGGCTGATGCCGGGGCCTCGAAGACCTATCCTCAGCAGGCCGGCACCATTCGAAAGAATGGTTACATCGTCATCAAAAACCGTCCCTGCAAGGTGCTATTCTGGCTACTGTTTGTGGATGCTTCCTATGATCTATCTGTTTGGCCTAATTTTGGTGGTGATCTTCCGTGTTGCTTTCCCTAATTCTCCTATATGGCTTCGACTGAATTAGTTGTGCCAGGAGATGGGTTCCTTCTGTGGTAGTTAAAGGGAAAATACATACAACTTATTGATTGAATATGCTTCCATCGACTATCAGTTTGAAGTGTCTTATATTTTTCTGAGTTTCTTAGGTGATTGATGAGCCTTAGAAGAGCCATTTATATTGGTTAGGGGTGAATATGAGGCTGTTTAACTGTGCCATGCGTGCTATATGTTTTATCGCGGTCACTGAACCCTCTCGATAGATAGAAAAAAATGGATCTTTTCACAGAAGTCGCTGTTTTTTTCTATATCTGATGTTCTACTCGTGCTCATTGTCCCTTTGATGTTAGGATTTTTAGTTAAAACTGCTCTAGAGTTGTTCTTGTGCGGCTGAGTTTGCTCTCATTGTTCATTTATCCATTACATTTTTTCAAGTAAAAAAAAATACATTTTTTGCGTGGAATGTCTGCACTAGACTAGCCAATTTTCACGTTGGCTCCACAGGGGATCATGATCTTTATGGTGATTTCGTGTTTTGCTGCTTACTTATCAGCTGCTTATTTGCACTTTCATGTATTCATTCATTGCTCTTTGGAAGATTTATGGCATCTCTCATAAAGAACAGTAATTAAGAGCCTTTTTTATTGGTGCTGAAGTGACATAATTATTGTGAAAGACACTTGGATTGCTGAAGTTTCATGAATCTTCTGACAGGTGGTCGAAGTTTCCACATCCAAGACTGGTAAGCATGGTCATGCTAAGTGCCATTTTGTTGGAATTGATATCTTCAATGGCAAGAAGCTTGAAGATATTGTTCCTTCATCCCACAACTGTGATGTATGTTTTCATTATATCCGTTGAGTATCCTTCTCGTTATATGAACCAAAGACTATCTTATGATACATCTATTTACATCTGATTTCTCATGTTTTGTATAGGTTCCCCATGTGACTCGCATTGACTACCAGCTTATTGATATTTCTGAGGATGGATTTGTACGTAAAATATTCTTCTACCCCCTCCTCCCACCCTTTTGCTGTTAATGAGGGCTGTTACACTTTTTTTCAGGTGAGTCTTTTGACTGATAATGGTAGCACCAAGGATGATCTCAGGCTGCCAACTGATGAGAGTCTGTTAGCTCAGGTTAGTTATATTATTAAAGAATGTTCAATAGCTATTCTATCTTCATCACAGTTTTTCTTTTCATTATTTGTCATCCATATATTACTCTGTGTCATAAATTTCCGGTGTGTGTCTTTGGTTGAAATTACAGATCAAGGATGGTTTTGCTGAAGGAAAAGACCTGGTGGTGAGTGTTATGTCTTCCATGGGAGAGGAGCAGATTTGTGCTCTCAAGGATGTTGGTCCCAAGTGATAGCATCTCCATAATCTGGCATATTATTTATCCTTAAGATCAGGGACCCATGTACTCCGCTATTTTACAGAAGATTACAAGGATTGGTATTTTTTTTTTCTGATTTTTGGACGTATAATTGAAAGTGCTATAATTGGTCCACTCTACTACAATCATTATTTCAGGTTCTTGGTGTTTAAATTGGGAATTTCATTTATACCCATTTTTCAAACATGTGCTTCTAGGTTTGAAACAGGAGAACCTGATGGCATGTGGACTAACACTTAAGTGAGCCTCCCTATTATTTGAGTGTTGATGAAGAACATGGTTATTACTCAAATACAGTGATAAACTGCTGTTGGGATTGAGTCTTTTTACAGTAGATATTAGCAAATTTTGCTCTACAACTTCTCTGCTGCAAGGTGTAGATAAAGTTTTTGAATGCAGGACAGTAGAATCAGAATTTAATTATTATGATGGACAATTCAATTCTTTGGTCCGTTGCCGACAAAATTGCTTCTGAAAAGGTGGCTAACACCAAAAGGTGCAATACTTAGTCCTCTGGTTAGTGAAAGATTTATCTACTTTAAAGAGTTGATCTTTGGAAGTGTTCCATGAGTTTTTATCTTCTTCGAGAATTCAAATCTCAAACTTTTCATTAGGTTTCGGCCTTTGGTTGGATAAGAGGTAAGCAACTAAGAGAGCCCCTGGAGAGAAGCTCATGTCAAAACTGGATAAATGGAACAGAGCTTAGTTGCGTCCATCTTAGTCTCTCTCTCTCTCTCTCTGTTGTATCCTCCTAGTAGAAGCTCATGTCAAAATTCCAACCTCTTCACCACTTTTTCAATGAAATATCATTTATTGTATTACTGTACTTAGAATGTGGGCATAGGTGAAAGTGTGTTGCATGAACAATAAGCAATGGCTTGAATAAGAGTCAATTATGATGGCTAAATATGGATCATGTTCAAAAAGCTTTGGATTCCAAGATTTATGATGCACTTGCATAAAGCAAAGGACTTCGGCCTTGTGTAGGAACAAATTCAACCAACACAAGCTGCCATCCAGGAACAATTTCAATCAAACAAACAAAAAGGTACAAGTTCTCAGGCCCAAGCCCAAGAAAAGTCCAAACATCTAGAGGGCAATATGAAAGAATTTTCACGACCGCAAATGGTGGGTCACCTTATCTACAATAGCCGAAAGGATGGAAGCCATGATAATAATACCATATCATTCATCCCCTGTGTTGAGTGGAACACAGCATTCATCAGAATGGTAGAAGCTATAAGGAACTTTGCCCTCGCCAAGCCCCACGGAGCTTTCCTCAAATCCTCCACAACTTATTCAAGAACTGTAAGCTCTCAATATCTTTTCTCTGGTGCCCTCATGTAACTGTAGTTACTAATGAAGACTCAACTCAGGAGTCAGTAATTGATCTTCTATTCAATAAAAAGTTGATTATGATTAACTAACTCATCATGTTGCAGCTTGCTGTCGTCCACCGTTTTCAAGGATCATCTCATGGGACACAACAGGTAATCCATTGTCTTGTCTCCATACTCGATAACAATGCTGAGAGGCAAACGGGGTGAGCTTGAGTCTCAGATAATGTGTCTGCTTCTTTAAGGCTAGAAGTCGAGGAGGCCTGTCAGGTAAAGTAAGAGCACTGCCACTTCTAACTGATATACACTGGCCTCCTCTAATGGCGGTCCTGGTGGAGCACGCAGAAGGCCAGAGGGAATTTGTCAGCAACAAATCTATATGGCATCTCAGTGATGAAGCCTTGAAGAGTGTTTGTTAGTTTGTACAACACAGTTCAATACATATGGATTTTCATGCATTCACAAATGAACTTCACGATAACAAACAAGTTTCCTTTCAGGCCTCTAATTGGATTTTCTCGTTGCAGACACTTTCTACATCATGTTCACCTGCTGGGGATGCATGTTCTTCGGTTCGATGAAAGTATGCATGGACCAGTATTATGATTCCCCTTGCTGGTTTGAGGCAGTTCCTTTACTTGTGATATCATTGATCCTTGCTTGGTTTTTCTCTGTGGGTGTTTCTTGAAGGACCCCTATTATGATTCGGAGACATACAGGAAGGATGGTGGAGATGGCACCGGGAATTGGCTCTATGAGACGGTATATATGCTATGCTCTTCACTTGTTAATGATTCAAGATGTACTTAGTTCTACACTGCATGGTCTCATAACCTAAAATACAAATATCAACCTTGAAAAGGAAACTAGAGAATGGAAGTACTCTTCCTCCTCTAATGGAAGAGAACAAATATTGGCCTTTGCAGCAAGATGACGCGGAAGAATCAGCGAGAGCAGCACTATGGCGTGAGGAGCTGATAGAGGAGATTGAACAGAAGGTAGGAAGTCTCCGAGAGCTTGAAGAAGCTGGAAGAAAGTAGTGGAGTACACAGCTCATTCCCTTCCAGCCTTTATTTCCCAACAAACTTTATGATGTTATATGTCACTACTCGATGCTACATCAAATCTCAATACTATATGTCCTGTGTATGTACACAATCAAACAACTAGATGCAGGAAAGGAGGGAAGAGAATTTTGCATATAAAGCAAGGTATGAGTTTGGATAATAAAATTGTGCAACTTACATACTAATATGCCTACACTTCTAGCTCATACAACTACTTACAATGTGAGGGGTATATTTAGTAATGCATAGCAAAGATCAGCCACATAATTGATCTTTAGACTTTCTTACACTTTACTCCTAGTCCTATTGCCAAGTGGGAAGATCAAGTTTCCAAAAGCATACCTTGTAGAATGAGTGTCTCATCTTCAGTTTCTTTTTATTCATTGAGAAGTCTGCTGCAAGAAAGTGATTCAAATGATGGCTAGTTGATCTTGTCCTTAGTCTCTCTCCCTAAAATGACATTCCAATAATGGGTGAGCTGAACTGGAAGGCCAATAACAGTATTTTTAATATTTTGTCATATCATAAGCATGCAAAAATCTTTTAAAAAAGTGCAGAATATCAATCCATCCACAAGTTTCATCAGACTTACTGGATAAATAATTACTCCATTAGCACCAATAAAGTTTGTAGTTTGGAGATCTTACACAGCCATTGAAAAGAATTACCACTGGTTACAAACCTAAATGTCACAGTAAGAGTGCCCATACAGTTATAAACATGATTGGATGTAATTTCTCCACATGCTGATGGATATAAGGAATGACATGCAATTATATCATGAACATAATAAGTTGAGATCATCCTAAAGTCTCAAATTCTTACCAACATGCAACATGATACCGATCAATAACTCGAGCCTATAAGGGTTCATTTACCTGCTACACAACATATGGCAGTGTTTGGTGAGCAATTGCACTGAATTGAAAATAGATTAGTGTTGAAAAATGAAGCAAATAAAGAGGGGCATGAGCTTCACCAGACACATCAGACCCCGCCTCAAACCTGGGAAGCCCTTGGTGCTACTGACATCGAGTGCCTCATAACAGATAACATGGCCTCACTGTCCCAATCCAACTGTCTTCCTCTTTCTGTTCTCTGGCTTAGGCTCTGACGGGACTATATTATCTTGACCTTATTTTGTTACATGTAGTGACTCTCAATAAACACAAATTTTATCCCTAAACTCTGAAATACTTGTAGAAACTAGCATGTAAGATGATTATGTAAACAGAATCATGTCACAGGGCAACCTATGAGCAAGGGATACACAAAAAGAACCAATTGATGTGGTAAAGGATTTTATCTTCTCAACATTTACATATACGGTAGATGAACTGGTGTAACCATCAGCCTTCATCCCACCAGAGTAATTGATTACATGAGGTGCACTTGGAGCCCAGTCAGAAACTTAGCTACAACAAATAGCACCATTCAAATCTCCGTTCCTATTGTAACAATCATCAGGCTTTCTTGTGATGAAACAATCAAACGGAATTTTTTTCAAACTAAGAAAGTAAGCATGCAAAGGAATATCAGGGCACAAAACAAAACAGGCCAACACTACTACCCCGTCTAGAGAGAATTAATGCATCCCACAGAGATTCCCAACGACAAATTATCATTCTCCAAGGAGTTGAAAATCTGACGAAATTATCATTCTCCACGAATGATGAGGCTGGTTGAAGAAATAGAAAATCTGACGTTGAAAATCAACAATTTTTTTTTCTTCTTGCACAATGAAAATCAACAAATACACAAGAATAACTTTACTGCAAAAGCACTTCCTATAATGACAAAACCTCCCAAACACCCATGAAAAAGAAGAGCATAAGGTGAGCTCTTGACTAGCCATCATGAATTTTACGGAAATGCATTCTTGATTCTACCAAAAGACCATACAAAGAGAACAAGAAAAAAAACGAAAACGGAAACTTTTAGTGGCCATTTTCAGAAGAGTAAGAAGTCAAATGGCTGAAACAGTTCACAAAGCATCCAAATCAGCCTATTCAGAGAGTGCTCGCAAGTATCCTTTATAATCACAGCCAATTAACTGAAAATAAGATCCACATAACAGGGTACATATACGGATAAGCAACGGCAAATCCTCGCACCGAGGAAGTGGCAGCAATCATCAATTAAAGTGACAGCCATTATCAATTAGGGTTTCAAACATTCAAGTGACTAGTCCCAATAG
This sequence comes from Trapa bicornis, assembly GCA_030064425.1. Classification (NCBI taxonomy): domain Eukaryota; kingdom Viridiplantae; phylum Streptophyta; class Magnoliopsida; order Myrtales; family Lythraceae; genus Trapa; species Trapa bicornis. The sequence continues at coordinate 10,368,463 of CM057748.1, read as the reverse complement.
GAGGTTATATTGGTTATATATCCCCTGATCGTTTAGGCCCAAGATGGGCCTTAGCATGAGGTAGTTATCGGGGCCAATTTGTTCCTTTTTGGGCCTAAATTAGGCCACTTTTGAAGGAAAAATATCCTTGCCAGGTGGCACGATATCTATCATCATCCCAACTTCCGAGTGCCAGCCAGAGTTCCTACGTGGTAAAAGCGGGACCCACATCATCCTCAGCAACCAACAGCAGTGAGGAATCAGATACGGAGTTGTCCGACGCAGATAAGGATAGTCAACGCGACATCCCATTGGCCAACATACAACTCAAAAAACCTTTACGGACCGTCCGATCGATAACGATGAAAATATCAGCCGTCGCTTATCCCGCATCGAATGGCAGCCACGGAAATACCTGTCTGCACATATTAAGTCCATAGAGTAGACGTCTGTCTGTCTGCCTCTGGCTGCTGCTACCTCCATTTAATAATCTTCAAATCACCCTTCAAGCATCATCTCTCCTGTCCAAGTAGGGAGAACGAGAAACAATCCATCCCAGCAATGGCCGCCGCCACGATGCAAGCCTCAGCCGCCGTGTTCCGGCCATGCACATCCAGGACCAGGTTCTTGACCGGGTCCTCCGTCAGACTGAACCCGGCGGTGTCCTTCCGGCAGGCGCCTTCACCAGTCTCCTCGAGCTCCTCCAGGGTCGAAGCCAAGAAGGGCGAGTGGCTTCCCGGCTTAGCCTCGCCGGTTTACCTCGACGGAAGGTTCATGCTTTTTCGATATTTAGATCGCTAGATGTTTGATATACTGCATTACCGAAGAGAATGTTAATATATTACTAATTAGAGGTCGTTCTGTGTGTAATCAGTCTTCCTGGTGACAATGGATTTGATCCCCTGGGACTGGCGGAGGATCCTGAGAACTTGAAGTGGTTCGTCCAGGCGGAGCTCGTGAACGGCAGGTGGGCCATGCTGGGGGTCGCCGGGATGCTTCTTCCGGAGGTCTTCACAAGCATAGGGATCATAAATGTACCCAAGTGGTACGATGCTGGGAAGGCAGAGTATTTTGCTTCGTCGTCCACCCTGTTCGTGATCGAGTTCATCCTCTTCCACTACGTCGAGATCAGGAGATGGCAGGACATCAAGAACCCTGGTAGCGTCAACCAGGACCCCATCTTCAAGCAGTACAGCTTGCCTCCTAATGAAGTAGGCTACCCTGGTGGCATCTTCAACCCTCTCAACTTTGCCCCCACGCTTGAGGCCAAGGAGAAGGAGATAGCCAACGGTACTTTTTACAAACCTTTCCTCTATCTGTTTCCTCATATCAGTGATGGATATCTGAACAATTACTAGATTAGCAACCATTTCTCCATGCTTGAATTGCCTCACTTCTTCCCTGTGCTATTAACTGCCTAGCTGGGTACTATGAGTTATGAATAGGAGATTTTGGCGGGCTTCTTTTTTGTAGGGAGATTAGCCATGTTGGCATTCTTGGGATTTATCGTGCAGCACAATGTTACCGGTAAGGGCCCGTTTGACAATCTCTTGCAGCACATCTCGGATCCGTGGCACAACACCATCGTCCAGACCCTTAGTGGAAACTAAGCCAACGGATCCGACTAGTTTCCATTCGAAGGAGGTGAGTGTGATTTGAGATGGTGTGTTTGTTCTGTGCTCCTCTGTGCCGTAGGAGTGTGAGTGAAAATGGAAATTGTTATGCACAAGATGTGTAAACATGAACAATAACTTTTTGTGTACATGGAAACTTTAATATTTAGTAATTCGTACAAACCCCTTTGGGTTTCATCTTATTCAGATTGCTTGATGTGTCATCAAACTCTAATAGTGATACATATATGCTAAATAATGACCAAATAAATGATTTATTTGTAAATGAATATCCAATATAAATTAATGATATATAATTCTTGTGATTTTATGAAGCTTAAATTCAAGATGAGATCTGATTCGAATTTGATTCAAGCTCGATGCTCTTCTTCAAGCCACTCCTCATATATGTGGCGACCGTATCTGTTCCCACCATGAGAGCCCGTTGCCCTTCCGTTGAAACAACACATAAGATACGATGGATTTGATTGTGTTTCCAACTTCCCCTTTTATTGGAAGAAAAACAATCCTAAAAAACTAATACTCATGCCAAGCCGTAATAGTAGGAAAAAAATTAAATAGTAGAAAAGAAATTAAATAATATCACACGTAATTATTTCAACAATGGTATAAAATATTTTATTTATTTATAGTAACTTATTTCAACTATTGTATAAAATATTTTATTTATTTATCGCAATTTGCCAGCATCATATCAATTGTACAATAAAGAATATTTATAATTAATTTTATTTTATTATTTTTTTACTATAATACATGCATAAATTTACATCGATACTAAATTAAATGTTATAGGGAGATTATCGGAGTTACTTCTTTTATCGGAATTACCTGGTGTAGTTCATACATCCTAATTGTATGTTCTTTATAATTAGAATTTTCCATTATGCATTTTTCATTGTATTTAGGAGTGTCTTTTAAGATTTGATTTTTCATTGTATTTAGGAGTGTCTTTTAAGATTTGATTGGTCTCTTATGGGTTAATAATATGACCATTTCTCTTTGGCATGTTCTCCTTCAATTTCTCATTTTAAATTGCCATTCATAACCTTCTTGGGCTTATTATCCTTTTGGTCTTATACAAATTCCCAAGTTTGGCTTTTCATCTCATCTATCGTTATGACCATATTTCGATTTCAAGCATCCTACAACCAACCTTTTATTATGTCTCTTAAAGATTTTGATATTTCCCATAGATCATCCAAAATTTTGATCCAACGTTTTACCTTTAGATATGGTTGTCCTTACTTAGCTTAATGGGGTAATATAGATTCTTATAACTTACTTGTCTTCATTATTTCTTAAATGCATTGATGATTTTGTTATTTCCCTTTCACTAATATGTTTTCAGATTGGATATACACATGGTCGTTCTATGTTCTCCTTTGTTAGGGGTCATAACCCTCATAAATATTGGGGTTTTCACAACTTTCCTTGGTTATTAGTGAGTTTCCATCTCACTATTCATTTATTCCTTCCAATAAGTTAATAATTTATCTTCTTAGAAATTTCTTTACCATTTTATAGATTATTACTTTGGATGATTTAGACATTCCTTACTTGTCTATCTCTTACAAATTTTCTTATTAGTCACTTTTTGGTCCTATTCTATTGGGTTTCCCGATTATTCTTAAACTTATTTTATGGCACACCCATTACCATACTTCTACCTTTGATCGGGGCAACTTTCCTTAGAGGTTTTCCACTACTATTGTACTTATTTTTATTCGTGACTATTTCACAATTATCCATTTTTATTTATAAGTTGTTCCTTATGGTGAGGACTTAATTACTTGGGGTTTACCTCTGTATTCTCCTCATTTACCCCATTTTTCTACCCATGTCCTTTCGAGTAGAGATTCTTATCTTTGGAGGGTTGTGTACAACCTCTTTATCACCCAGGATTTCCTTCCCTCAAGTATATTACATCTTTTGTTATGGAATTTGTTCACAACTTTTTGTGGTTATTCTTTTAAGGCATTCTTATATGTGTCGTCCCTTCTCCTATGGGTTTTCATATCATTTAGATCTCATGATAGCATTTCTTATGTTTGTTCTCTTCTCCAATTTGAGTTTACTTAGGTAGGGGTTCTTACTAGATCCATTACAACCGACCTTTCCTTTTTATATCCTCTTGTGGGCATCCTCTTTATGAGACTATCCTTTTGCTCATCAGGGTTCCTAATATGTTTATTAACCTTTTCTAGTTGACTCCCTTATCATCCTAGTTTTCCAAGTCTTGTATCACAATTTGAGTTCATCTGTCTGTTGTCTACAACTTTGTTGTCATATGCATAAAAGTTGTAAATTATGGATCAAGTTTTGGGTTTACCATATTTGGTGGTAGCTTTTTGAAAGTCAAGATGTAATTAGAATAAGCTTGTGAGAATTGTCTTCAACTTTCTATTGGGCATGTGTTAGTTTGGTTTGTTTATCAGGCGCCTTTTTGGAAACCTGATTGGGTGGTGCAGTAGTTAGAACGGATATGGTTTTATGTAGTAAATTATTCTGGTATATTTAAAAAAATGTTTTAAAAAATTTTCAAGGTTTTGATAACTTGATCTCTCATACCACTTAAGTTTTCATACCCTATCCCACTTGATAAGTTCATATCGTCGTCTTGGAAAAATCCTAATTACTGTCAGTTTGTGATAAATATATTCCATTCGATTTCAGTTCACTTGGACTACCGATTGAGTCATCCATTGATCTAGGAAGGGCCCTTAGGACAAGAGAAAGCTTTCCCCACCCTTAGTTCCGATGGTCGTGCCTCACCGGTAAAAAATTAAATCTTTCTCTCTAGAACCAGTTTTTTGGTGAAGCTTTGTTTTCAGTCAATTCTATGCCAAAGGAATTAGTTCAAAGCTTAGAATGTCGTAGACACTTGGAGATGATGATCAATGGCATGATAGGACTGAATTGGAGAGATTTAAACATGTTATGTGCAAATCAAAGTTCGATGACTAATTTATAATTTTTGAAAACTTAAGGAACAAATTACAAATAAGTGAAAGTTAAGGACCTAAATGGAAATACGAAAATATTAGGGACATAAAGGGAATGTTAGAAACCTTAGGGATATAATTGAGAATAAAGTGGATATTTTGGATATAAAGTGAAGAGTTATAAACCTTGGGGACCTAATTGTAAATAATGTATAACTTAGGGACCTATACATAATTAATAAAAAGTATGAGATTTTAAGTGTGATTACCTTATATGATAAGATATGAACATTTGATCTTTCCTAGGAACCATCTACCTACATGCGTGTGTAAAGGAATGTACGAGTATTCTAGAATCCAGCCGGTACAAATACATCACGATTAACAGATGAATGAAATTTTCTAGTATTGAGATTGATTGGGTCGATTACTTATATCTATTATAGCACGGGCGGCTGAAACCATGATATCATGAACCCGAATCTCACTAATAGCATGAACCCTATATAAGCCTAAACCCAATAATAGCACGAAACTTCTGTGATAGTACGAATTATGTGATATCTTAAACCAAATGATAGAATGAATACTGCTATAATGGTGGAAGTACTTACTATAATAGAATCCGGATGATTGACGGATTGTTTGTAGATCCAACCGGGTAAATCGGACTGAAGTGTAATATTATTGAACAACATCAACTTCAATTCATCAAAATTATAAGATATATACTTAGTTAGGTGAGCCAATAAATTTAGAACAATATAAAATGATTGTGGGATAACTTATTTATATATATTATATATAACCTAATATTATATATATAATCAGTATTTTAAGTAAATATAGGCACAATTCTAATATCGAACATTAGGAAACAACTATAAGAATATCGAGATAGGTAAACAATAGTTAATATAAAAAAACTATGGTTTATATCTGTTGATCATAATAGTAAAATGATTTTATAATTTAGATTAATTTAGTTAAATGGACGATAAAGATAAAAGATCTATATGGGGTTATTATATATTTATTGTGAGTAATTTTATATTTTAGAGTAGTAAGAGAAAAGATATGGTTATTTGATTAATAACAATACTTAGAACATAATTATTACTTAAAATATGTGTGAAATAATTTAAATAATAAGGTTAATAATAAAATTATACATATTTAAATAATAATAAATAAAGTTATTGTACGATAAAAAATTATTAATTAATATTCTCACCAATTTTAGCATTCTAGTTTAACATCAGATTAAGTAGATTAAAATTAATCTATTATTAATCAAAGAAAATTTTAAATATAAATATAATAAAAGATTGTAGTATTATAAAAACTAAATAATAATTAACAGATTTCTTAACTAAATAAATAGCTGGAAATATTTATAACAATATAAAATCAATACATATTTACAATATGTTAGTGATTAAATAATGACGAGTTAAATGATTTATTTATAAATAAGTCTTGTATATGAATTAATAATGTGTAATTTTTGTGATCTAATGAAGCTTAAATTCAAGAATATATTGGTATGCATCATACAACTTAGCTTATATATGGAGGAAAACAGATATTGTATGTACATTCTCCATGGCCGTCACTTGAAGGGTAGAAAAGACCCAAGTAATAGCCGGAAAATATGAACTTGGACGTCATTCCGCGAACTCGACTATTCTGCCTCTTATTTATGAAACAATTGTACTTAGTACTGGATTTTCTCGACCAGCTTTATGAACTCCCTCAGATCAATGACACTGTCGCAATTGTCGTCAAAGGCTCGTATCATGCCTCTGCAATCTTCTTCAGATATTCGCAAGAACCCAAATGAACGCAGAAAGCTGCAGAGTTCTATGGCGTCAATGAATCCATCGGAGTTCCTATCAAACACGTTGAAGGCTTCCTTTACTTCATCCAAGCTCGGTTCCCTCTCATTGAACAGCCCTGCAATTTCAGTGGCATCTATGTCCTTATGGGGCCAACCATCACCTTCAGGTGTGCAAAAGATCCCCAACATCTCCATCACTAACGTAGCATCCTCCCCACTTAACTTCACCTCATGGATCGAAAGCAATTGAGGATGCTGGCATTTAACGCTGACATCCAGATTCTTGCCTTCACAGGAGCAAAAAAGTGATCTCTGGGATGTGAAGAGAAATCGAAGAATAGGTAGCACAAAGCATGTCAAGTTAGAATAGAAATCTCGAATGATGAGGACTAGATCGAGGACCACGAGTGATAAGATTATGACAAGAATAGAAAAAGGGCCGTCGAGGGACTTGGCCAGTAGTTGAGTCATTGCAGCTAGCTTTCTGGGTGAAGATGACAAACAAGAGAATGACAATTCACTCATCGAAGGAGGAGGATATGATGTTATAAGTAGGGAAGGTAAGTTGACTTGGTACAGGTGAAGAAGACCCAGTATAGTGTACAGAGGGTCTCGTCAGTGGCCAAATGGTAGAGAAAACGCAGGTGCGCGTCACCATAAGACAAGTCTTCCTCTTCACTCATAAAGAAAAGTTATCTAGAGCTTTCATTTTTCTATATATTAATGGTGAATCAAGCAGACCGGCGTGCTTCTCAATCCTTAGTTTTTGCTAATTCATTTGTCCCGACATGACATCAGAGTAACTTCCTTGTACCTGCAGCTGAAGATGGTTCCATAAGGCAGTGCTCTTTACGAAACACTCTCTGAAAAAAATCTCGTTGGAATTGAATTTACACGTTGAAGACAATACCCAGTCTTTTCGATTACATGTATTTTTTTCATTACAAAAGTATAATTTTTTTAAATAAATTCGACGTAACTTATTTTAAATTTATTTTACCTTAAAATAACTTATTTTAAAAAATGAGTTTTTAGTTGGATATGAGAGTTTATGTAAATTTATTGGGGCTAAAATTTTATCAAAAATAAGTTAATACCTTAAGTTATGTAAACTTGATGTGTTTATCCATTTTTTTAGTTTTTTCCATTATTTTTTTTCAATTTAATGGTTTATTATTCTTTTTATTATAATTACAATGATTTATTTTTTAAATTAAATTATATTAACTTTAAATTAAAAATATAAATTTATTCTTTTATTCAATTTTCTAATTGACAAAAAAATAATATATTTTAAAAAATATAACAAAAATAAATTAAAATATTTTATTTTTATGATAAAATTTCTAGGGAAATTTAATATTTATAATTTACGTTATATTAATTTAAAAAAAACCTCGAGAATCAATATTTAGAGTATTTTAGAATTTTTTAGCCTACATAATTTATGTTTTTGCCAAAACCAGCCTAATTTATAGTCTTTAGTATTTTTGGCAACATTTGCCCGGGAAGCTGCCCGGAAGTGAGAGTTGTCTTCCTTATTCTTGACTTATCCTCTCACTTTGCAAGGGAAAAGAAAATGAAGCCCAGTAAGCAACAACCCCGCGGAAGGGCGAGAAGCCGCCGCACACCATCCCCACCTCGGGGCCGGACCGGCGCCTTCCCACCTGAGCCGAGCCCTTCCATCCTCACTCCGTCGTCCTCTGCTATCTACCGGGACCTCGGGCCCACCGCGCAAGAGGGCTCCTCCGCTGGAGCCTCATTTGAGAACCTCGAAATCTCGTTCCCCAGCGGCGCCACCGCCCCAAGTCCCGGCACGAACCCTCGTAGCTTCCCGTACACTGTGAAGCAGCAGTGCTGGGAGAAGGCGGAGAAGGTTAGAGGGCGTGACCCTGACCGGTGGCGCAAGGACGCCGTCGGGAATATCGTGTTCCGCAAGCTCGTTGGTTGCCCTGGGTGTCTCTGCCACGATTACGACCACATTGTTCCTTACTCCAAGGTACTAATTTATGGGTATTGTGTTGTGATGCAAGCTGCTGCTTAGAATTTGATTGTTGAGCTTTTGGTTTACTTTTACTCTTGTCACCCTGTCTGTCATAATCTTATTGAGATTAGTTGACCAGACAAGTTCGTGCTCTGTATGACTGAACAAAAATGGGGTATTTTTTCTGCTGATGTAGTTGAAGGAGCCTTTTATGATTTCCTACACTTAGAACTGAATGTCTGAGAATTCCAATAAGGTTAAAACTTTTATGTGAATCCATGCCTTCATTCAGCCTGATTGTTGTAAAATGGAGAACTTTTGAAGGTTGATTAGATTAAAGTTTGTCTGTGACTTTTGCTAGATCAGAAATGCTGATCTTTTGTGCCTGTCTGGATTAACTTTTTGATGAAGGTGATCAGAAGGGGAAATTAAGAATTATTTTCAGGGACGAATTAAGGAAATTTTGTTCATTTTGTCTGTTGATCTATTAACATCTCACCTCCCCTAGGCTGATACATTTTACTCTTACTTTTAGTTCCTTTAGGACTCTTCATATATGTTTCCATAAAAGTCGTTTTCTTTTTATATTTTTCAAGTTTCTGTATATGAGAGTCAGCACAGTATCTTCTTCAGTAGTCCATACATATCAATCCACAAGCTTGAGAAATTCTTACATGCTTACAAGTTCAACTCTACCCTAGCCAACCTTTTACACCTGTAAACGACAATTAGTGTTTGCTCATTCCTAAACAGCAATGGGACATGATTTGTTTCTCTTTTTCCTTAAATTGCAGGAGTTGCTGCAGATTGAATGTGTCCTCTCTAATACCATTTAGTTTCACTATTCTGCCATTCAAAAGTGAATTTCCTTATATCCCCACTGGAACCGAGACATAACTTGTTCAAATAACAATTAAGGTAAAACAGGGTCAGGAATAATCCACCTTTTTTCTGGTGTATTGGTTTCTGTAATGAAAGATATAAGGTACTGTCACTTAAGCTAATTCTTGACACCTATTGATCTAAGCAGGTTGTTCTTTTCAGTGCCAGTGGCAGTTTGATTAAGTGGATGGTGACTATTATCATCACTTTGAGAAAGATAAATATCATAGTTAATAGGATCATACGGAGAGACTTTTACTATAGATAGAAAGACTGCATAAGAATCTTATTAGTTGTTTCATGGTCAGCCATCATTTTGTCAACTAAATTAGTTCAACCTTAATCTGTTGGAAGCTGACCCTCCTTGATTTATATACTATTTAACTGCTATTAGAACCAATTTAATTTCTTTTCGTCTTCTTGTTCCTGCCAAATTCTAGGGCGGACAAAGTACATTGGAAAATTGTCAGGTTTTACAGGTATGACTGTTTTGATTACATATATTTATTTGCCGGTTACTTCTCTCTTGAAAGTATAAATGCTGAAGCATGGTTGCAAGATATATATATATGTGTGTGTGTGTGGTACTTAAATGCAGTCATTTTTCTCCTGCTTCCTTCATAATTCAATATGTGAAACTAAAAAAATGAAGTGATAAACTATGCATGTATCACTGCTATCACTCCACTAAACTCTTACTTTTTCTTTTGAAAATGTGACTAAACTCTTCTATGAAATCTTGATTGCGCATACATGAATAAAATCAGTATTTAATTGTTCTCTGTAATTTCAAAATTTGTCCGTAACTTAAGAAACTTGTGTCTAATTTGGGACCAAATTTCCATACTTTGCAGAGCTCTAATTTTCCATAGAAATTTAATATTTTTTTTCTATGATCACCAGGCAACAGTTAACAGATCTAAAGGAAACCAGACGGACATATCAAGAACTGAACTCATCAGAAGAAGCTCCTATTGCCGAGTTTCAGGTAAGAGCGGCTATCCTTATTGTAATTGCTCTTGCAACCTCAACTACAAGCTGTTGCTCTTGAGGTTCTCTTTTTTTTTTTTTTCCTTCAATATTGTTGGTGTTTCAACCTCAACTGCAAGTTGTCAGCAACTTATCAGCTAGGCTGTTTTGGTTGAGTTAGCTCTTGTGATTGTCAGCTACACTTCTATCTTGCTTTTTGGTATAAATTGCAGATCGGGATATGGATATGCTTGAGCTAGCTTCATATGGGAATGTGCATCGAGCTGAAGATTCAGGGGGATGCAGAATACAATGATCAATGTTCTTTCCCATTCTCATACAACCATAAGACTCAGTCTCGATGAGGTGCAAAAGAAATTAGCTCTTACTGCAATTTAAAACTGGCTTCCAAGTATATTAATATCTTCTGCCCAAGAGAAGCAGTCTGGCTATAGTTGGTTTATGCTGATCTAAAAAATAAATGGGGAATGATGTTCAGCTGGATCTTCAGATGCTGTCTACTTCAAGACAGATTGGACTGCTTGATTCATTATTGACATTTAGTGCATCTCTATATCTTTAAGCAATGATGGTTACCATTTCTAATTCCCAAATTATCTTGTATCTTTTCTAAAATATTCATATGCATTTCCAAAGTAATATGATTACATAAATTTTACTTTCCACATTAAAAAATAGAAGTATAAAATGTTGCATTATATCATTATTATATTTTAAAATTTATTCATGTAGTACAAGTTTGTATCAAGCTTTTGTTAGATGAAGTTATTCATATTATGTTCCATGTTCTATTGCATCTGCATATTCAGATTCTTGCATATTTATAAAGAAATCTATGGCGATTCTCATCTCAGCATTCAACAAATAAAGCAAAAAGCATGCACTCTCTCGTTTCTTAGCGATTTTTAAACTTGCATTGCCTTTGCCATCCACTGGGATGGATCCAAAAAAAATGTGCACGGGTCCATTCACTTGAGAAGATATCTCAATTGCAAGGTCTCCTCCTGCCCTATGAAATCCAAATACATACTATCCACATATCACTGTTACCAGATTGCATTATCCTTTTCTTTTACAAAAAATAAGTCAAAAGGATTCCACAATCAGGTATTGAACCAGAAAGGTTTGCCTATAAGGACATACCCAGTGACCAATTTTGTCCTTGGTATTCTTTAACATGATTTTTATGTTTTAGGTACCTAAGTCTGAATACTAATATAGTTACTAATTTTCCCTTTTCTCACTTTTCTCTTCTTCGTCTTACCTTAAACATATTAGCCAACAAAATGTTAATTTAAATTCATCTAATAATAAGATGAGAAAAATATTCAAAGAGAAAAATCGGAATATATATGCTGATTTATAGTCAGAAACCCACAATCATATTAGAGTGATTCTTGTAAAAAATAGGATATCCTTAATTTTCTTATCATTTTCCTCACAACCCATCTAAAGTATGTTCAAATGTCAATCTTATCACCTAATTGATTAGAGGAAGGAGAAATGTCACGCTTTGCCAAGTGAGTGCCTTTCATGTCACCATTTCCCATCTTTTTTTTTGTTTTGCACTGTCCATTTCCCATCTTCACTCTTTAGAAAAAGGTCCCTTTTTTGAAAGCCACTTGGGTCGCACTTGATCATCACCCTCAGAGATGAGTCATTGTGCCTGGTAGACTATGTGAGGGCAGCGAGTGAGACCCAATAACTCAATCTCGCACCCCTATTCTCCGCAAGAGTAAATAAATAAACATGAGATTAGTATTTGGTACTCTATTAGGAACTTATAATTATAATTGTAGGCTTGAAAAATAAACAATGATCTTAAGAAATTCTAAGTTATTAGTATTCACTTTCAATAGAAAGATGTGTTGTACTTTTTCAAGAAGTCCATAATTGAGCGGTATAATCTAACAATATAAAGTAAAAAATCGTCCATAATGATTTAGAGTAAGTTTAAGGTTGGGCCCATATACATGCATATTTGTTTTTGCACAAACAAACCAAAATTTTTAATCAAATGAAAATAATACAAAGTTTTGATCAATTTTTACAATAAAAGTACCATTTGGCATTTTAAAAAGAATGTAATCAAACATAGGTGCATTAGAACAATACTTATTAGCACATAATCTCTTATTGAAGTTGCACCCGATAGCATTAATACCAGATTTCAAACCTCTATTTATATAAGATAAATTAAAATTAGCAAAAATATGTAATATAACATTTATATCCCTTAAATAAGAATATATTTCTCAAGTGATCATACCTGAATTTGTTATAATTTTGGGCAAGACTTCTTAATTGACTTGGAAATAAGCACGCAACCATCCGTCCTTGATATCGTACCTCATCCTTTCAATTAACGCCCTTGATTTGGCTTCTAATCACGATCCAAGCTCATTTCCTGTATCGTCACATGCCATGTAAATTACACCTACACATTCGAACAATATATCAAAAGCCCCATCGTAGCATATTGTTATACCATTCTTAGATAATGGTTTTTCTACCAAAGATTGGGATAGCAGTTTAGTCTCACTTCTTATTTTTGTTGAACAATTCATATACTCGTGTAAAACAACCAAAGTATTACAGTGACAAAGAAGATCCCTAACAAAGACTCGTGTAAAACAACCAAAGTATTACAGTGACAAAGAAGATCCCTAACAAAGAAGGGAACATATGATAGAGAATAATTGTGTTAATGGACACGTCATGAAATGATCAGGAAACTCGAGTATCTGAAACCAAGAATAACCAATAAAAAAATTGGTGAAAGGGGCAGAAAATTAAACAAGGCTTAAAATCTTTGGAGACCCAATGATCATAAATAACATGACATCCAGGTAAGGGAAAAAGGTGTAAGGACGATGCACTACCAAGAAGAGTATAGTCGAGCATAGAAGGGGGCTAGGGGTGCTTAGGCAATATACACCAAATCCTGGATGAAGTGATAGGAAAGTTATAGGTGACATAGACCGAATAAGTATTGAATTGCGGAAGTGACCTATGAGAGAGATGTTAGGATAATTGGAGGGATAACACAAGATCTAGGGAGGGGAGGCAATGACGCCAGAGCAAGAAGAGTGAAGAACGTTTTGCCAAGGATGTGAATGACTAAAGGATGGTCGAATGATGAAACAGATAAATAGTACTAACCCTACCAGAACCAACCACATGAGAATGTATGGTAAGTGATGCATGTGGACAAGGATTAAGATGCGTCCTTATGCTACAAGGAAGGGTCATAGCATATGTATCGGGACAATTAAAGACACATGAGGTGAATTATCCTACCCATGATCTAGAACTAGCCGCAATAGTGTTTGTCCTATAGATTTGACGTCATTATTTATAAGGAGTAACACGTAGGATATTTACATATCATAAGAGTTTGAAGTATCTTATTACTCAGAAGGAGCTCAATTTAAGACAAAGGAGGTGGTTGGAGCTCATAAACAACTATGATCTTGTCATCAAGTACCACCTAAGTAAGGCAAATGTGGTAGCAGATGCTCTTAGCCGGAAGTACCAAACGAGAGTAGCTTACATGAAGACCACCTACATGTCCCTCTTGGAACAACTGAGTAAATTGAGTATGGGTGTAAATCCTGTACCTTAAAGACAATGAAATTAGGGAAAGAACCGGTCAACTCGGGTGAGAAAATCGAACCGGTTCACGAACCCCAATCGTTAGAGAAAGGGCAAAACGAGAAATTTACAAATCCCGAGTGACCTATAGAGTCATAAAATTCATGGAAAAGGACTTTGGGATGGATTGGAAGTGAAAACTAGATCGGTTCAAGTGAATCGGACTTGAACCGAATTGAACCACTATTGAACCGATTTCTAAATTCAATTTTCCAAGTGGCTGAAAATATTCAAATTGGAGAATTGAAGCCACCATTAGATAGAGAATGAATTTAGAAATTTTTAATTTTGAAAAACTCGATCGAATCGAGCCTGAACCGGCCGATTTAAGCATTGAACCTAGTTCGGACCGATACAGTTCAATTCGGAATAGTGTCGTCTTCTTCCTTCAGATGATAGCACTGTTCACTTGTCGGAAAAGCGAGCAGCGTCGATGAAGATGAAAAGTCTCCGTTCAGGGCATTTTAGTCCATGAATGATCACCATAAAGACACCAATCGGACGACCAAGGAGTCCCTAAGCTTCATATATAAAAAGCTCCTCCTCATTCATTTTGCTCACTCCTGAAAACACCTCTCTCTCCCCACTGCTCCATTTTCCGGTGAAGCTCAAACTAGAGCTCCGACATTGGAGTTTTTCTGAGTCAAAGAAAGCAAGGTCAGGTTCCTTAGACTCGGGGAGAAGTTAGCAACCCGACGATGGTCACCATTCAATCCGAGGATTGCCGGAGAAACGCCGGCGTAATCAAACAGTGAAATAGCTCATGCGGACCAAAACTGCCCTATTTCTGCTGAGCTGAGAACGACCAAATTGAGCCCTCCTCAGGCCAAACCAAGCTCACCCAACACTTTCACAACTCTCATATGACCAAATCAGAACAGAAAGGTAAGTCAATTTGGTCCCCCTCTGTAATTTTCGATCAATGTTAGAGAGAGAACTAACGAAACTTCACTAACCAAATTCTCCCTAAATTTGACATGAATTGTTGTAATTCTTAATCCTAGGAGTAACCTCAGGACGAGAGCTATTTGCCCCGATCTAAAGCTCGGACCGCCGCACCCCCGACAGTAAGCTTTCGAAACTTTCTCTCTCTAAGTTCAGTTTTCGGACGAAGCTCCGTTTGAGCTCAATTCGGACCCAAATGATGCGATTCAAGGCTCCATTGAATCATGTGGAAGTTTAGGAATTGATTCATACCTTCAATTGGATCAATAAACCCTGATTGGATGGTCAATTTGATCAAATTAAATTCGGCCAGTTTGAATTGGGGAAAAATTTAGGGGAAATTGGGGATTTTGTAAAATTGAGGGACCAAAGGGCAATTTCCCAAAATTGAGGGCCAATTGGCCATGAGAAAGATGATGGGGGACCAATTGGTCAATTTTTGAAATTTATTGGGGGTCAAATTGCCATTTTTGTAAAGTAGGGGCAAAAATGGTATTTTTTTAAAAGTTGGGCATCAAATTGGAAATTTGGGAAAATTGAAGCCCTTAAGTGATTTTTAATAAATTGTGGACCCAAAATGAATTTTAGAAGTTTTGGGATTCAATTTGTGGGAAAAGTTAGTATTAGGGACCTAAAGTCAAGGAAAAAGAACTTTAGGGACCTAAATGTAAATAACTGAAAAGTTTGGGCATTTTGTTCATATGTGAGGAATTAGGGCTATTATGCCAAATGTTAATAAACAAGGATGTCCAAATTATGTAGGAGCACGAAGAATCAGAAACACCAGCAAGGATAAGCTCGGGTGGAGGCAAAAAACCGATCAAGAGGAATACAATGCACTTATCGGGTGAGTGAGATTTTTCACATCATACCCGGTTGGGATGATAAGTATCTCGAAAAGAAAAAACCACTGCAAAGTGGAAGTTTATCATGCCTCGTTGGGGTGATGTGAGAAATACTCAAAAAAACTACTTATCGATTGTAAGTAGATCATACCCGGTTGGATGATGAACTTACTAGAAGGAAGTAGAAAACCCACTTACCAGTTATAAGCGGAGATATCATCAGACCCGGTTGGTGTGATGGACAAGTGAAAAAGTTATTTTGTCAGAATTTCTCTCCCATGACTGTGTGCTAATGCTTAAAAATTTTGGGAGACCTTGACGAGAGCTCGAATAGCTCAGATAGGCCAAAGACCTCAGTTTTGGAACTTGGGGGCTAAAATTTCTGGTATTGAAAATCTCGTACAGTGGGACCAAGGCTAGTTGGCATGAGCAGAAGCTCGTAAACAAACTTGATGATAAGCCATGAAAACATTTAATGAATGAATGATGTGATTTGGCCATGGTACCAAGACATGATCGACATACTCGATGAACTGGCGACAATACAACAAGACCCGGTTGATGGATCGGTCTAGACAAACAACTACAGGTCGAGTTGAGGGTCGGGGCTATTGAACTAGTGTCACCACATATTAATGGCTTATGGAAAACTTTGTTTGTGCATGCACTGAGGTTTTGGACCATCAAGACGCCCAAGAGGGGTAGTGATGCGTCATAAGGGCTATTGGACAATACGATGGAGATAAGGGCAAATTGTCATGCCACCACTCAGGGAAGCTCGACCTAGCTTCATACGCATGAGACTAGGGTGGGGTTGGGATGAGGTCTTTGTCCTCATATGGACACGGAGTTGCTTTTCGGATTTGAGGATGGGATGTCGCGAACATCCACTCATTTCCTTGGTAGAAGTGGACGGGCTTCTATCTAGGTGGTCAGTAAAGTTGCTCCGACATAACAAGTGGGTGCGGTGGACGAATTGCCCTACAAATGTGTGATCCCTTCATGATAAAGGGCATGTGTTGATTGTTAAACACACCAATTGTGCATAATGAGGAAATTGGTTTTGAATAACCGAGGATTTAAGGAAGAAATGATTTTAAAGGAAATAAAGAACCTAACACACTCCAATTCATAACTATTTTATTGAAACTCATTTTCAAACACCCATTCACTAAGTTGTTGAACTCACCCCCTCCCTTTACCCCTTTTCAGGTAACCAGGCGAAAAACCTACCTAAAGACCTTCCACTAGCTAAACTTGCAAGACAAGTATGTAAGTTTAAATTTATTCAGTTTTGATTAATGTTATTCTAGGAAAGGTACATGTATAAAGGACGTCTTACTCCTCACGGTTTAAAGAAGGGGAAAATCCTTAATAAACCAGGAGAGTGGCGGGTTGCTCACGGGGATCCGACCAAACCAAGTCGGGGCGTGACAACTTGAGTGGTATCAGAGCCTGTTTCCTCAAATACATTATCAATACTATATAACATAGTAACTTATATGAATAATTTTAAAATTTACAGATGGCCCCAAGGAAAGTAGCTAAACAAACCCGCTACCTTAGCCACCCCAAAAACGAGGGAGAACCCCATCTCAAAGGAGGACATGAACCAGGAGTATAGAAGGACTCTTGGAGTAATCCCAGGTCAAAAAGGACTCGACAAGAAAACCTTCAAGGTGTTCGGGCTCAAGGATGACAAAGCATCTAACCATCAATAATCCCTTAGAAAGGCCTCACAATGCTCAAAGTATAGGAGGAACCACAAAGGTACACACAAGGAGATGACCTGTTATTGATATGGGCAATGGGGACACTACATTAGAAGATGCCCAACATTACGGAGGACAAGACCCGAGAGGACCTGTTATGAGTGTAGGAGAGTGGGACATATAACAAAGGACTGTCCCACACCGCAAGGAATTGAAGCGATACCTTCCAATAAGAGCACATCTACCCCTACAGAAGCCTGAAGGGATAACATTATAAGAAACACAATTCCAGCTAGGGATCCCAATCTCACCGAGGAAGAAATCCTTCTATACCATAGCATAGTACTGAGTACTTACCAAACCGTCATTGTGACAATATCCCTTAAGAGATGTTAAAACCCTAAACTGTATTCTTACTTTAATAATGAATAAGGTTCTGAGTTCCTAATTTTTTTTCTGTTCCTCAATAATACATGGTGTGCCTCTATTATATGAGGAGGCAAGATAGGAAGAAGACCAAGGATAGGACCTTAAGAAAACCTAGACATAGCAGAATATGGATAAAAGAGAAATTTCCCTTAAGGAGCATTACAAGCCACTTAGGAACAAAGAAGGAAGCACCTCCTCCGTAGAAGATAAGCACTTAACGATGAAAACAAGGTGTGACCTACTTTGGAAAAGTAGAGGAGCCAAGTAGGGTTGTAGATTGAGCTAGCGAGAAGTTGTAACTAGAAACTTTGGGAGAAGACACCCTAGGAAGAACCAGAAAATAGTAAGGACTACACCCTAAAAAGGACAACAGGATAGGCATCAAGGACGAGTAAAATTGAAGGACAACTGTTCCGAGACAAGTAAACCATGAGAGCAGTAGGGATGAGGCATTTAATGAATTGACCCTTGAGTAGGTCATAAATTTAAACCCCAGCAAGGAAGGAGGAGGTGGAAAGGCCATAACAATGGAAAAGAAGGATGAAAGAAATCCTTGAAGAATAAATAGCCGAAAATGAAGTGATGATTGCACTCAAACCATAATGATGATTTAGTAAGTCTCACATAAAGAGGTCTTAAAGCAAATAGTGCCTGAACCCTTTTCAAGAAAAGAAACCCTGGGGAGGCGTACATATCCCAACTGAGAAGTAATGGACCAAGTGACGAAGGATGATGAAATGAAGTGCATACTGAGATAAAAGAACCTAAGGAAGTATACTAGGAGGACCCAAGGAGAAAGTTAAACCCAAGGAACGAGTAAGTAGGAAAATAACATCAAAGGACGTTGTGACAAGTAACGATGGATGGGCTACCCATAATAAGGAAATAAAGGAAAGAACATCTGAAAAACCTTGGAGAAGCCCAAATCGAAAGTGGTTAAGGGGAAACAACCAATAATATCAAGGCTGGTCGTGGCCCACACTCGCTTAATAAAGCCTAAGGATTGGACGACTGGACATAAAACAGAGTGATAGGAACCAACCTATCAATAAGAGTTCCACAAAGATAGGATAAGGAACAAAAAGCAGATAAAGGACAGGGAAGGATAAAGAGCAGACAACAATACCAATCTCAAAAGGGTGTAAGAAAGGAAAGAAGGAAAAGCCTCCAAGGAGCACTAGGGAGGTTAAACCAGGATGAGAGTTCCTAGGTAGAAGGATAAAATTAGGAAGTGAGACCTTAAAAAGGGAAGTTCCAAAGCTAAGGAACCGCCAGATGGATCATAAGAGGCTTAACCCGACATAAAGAACCATAAGTGGTTGAGGGTATATCAGGATGGCCAAGTGTTAACTTTTTTGGAAGAGCAGAGAAGCCAAATAAAGATTTTTGATGAACCTAGCAGAAGGAAGCAACTAGTAGCAACAGAATGGTCAAGGTGAGTAAACAAGACCCTAAGAAGGATCGGGAAGTAGTGGAGACTGCACTCTAAAGAAGGGTAATTGTAAAACCCGCCCTTTTGAGCTAAGGAAAACCAGGAAAAGAACCGGTCAAACCAAGTGAGGATTTAGAACCGGTTCACAAACCCGATTATTTCTGAACGGGCAAGTTGGGAATTTACAACTCTCGGGTGATCCAAAGGGTTCGTTAAACCTTGGAAAAGAAACTTAAGACAAATTAGAAAACAAAAACCAAAGTGGTTCAAGTGTACTAGATTCCATAAGAACTTTAAAGTTAAGCGTGTTTACTTGAGAGTAATGTGAGGATGGGTGACCTCCTGGGAAGTATGAATTTTTTTTGTAACCCGAAATTTCGGTCAAAAATTTGTATGTACGCCTTATCATAAATTAATATATAATTAATAGCAATAATTTAATACCTAAATTAAATTATTAGAATTAATACTGAAATTTAATTTATTAGAATTAATACCGAAATTAAATTATTGGAATTAATACCAATAATTTATGGCAATATTAATACCAGTAATAAATCTCGCCCATTTAATACACGGGTTTTACAACTATATAAAGAGTTCATCCCCATTTCATTCTCCTCACACCTGAACACTTCTCTCTCTCTCTCTACTGCTCCATTTCCCGGTAAAGCTCGAACGAGAGTTTCGACTTGAACAAAGGTCGGGCTCTTTAGAACTGGGGAGAAGACAGCTATCTGATAGCAAACTCCAATCAATTCGAGTATCGTTGGAGAAACGCCGACATGATGGAATAGTGAAGCAGCTCCGGCGGACCGAAGCTGCCCTATTTCGGCCAAGCTGAAATCGGCCATTTCAAGCCCTCCTCAGGCCAAACCAAGCCCTCCCAACACTTTCTCAGCCTTTCCACGACCGAATTAGGACCGAAAGGATGAACCTCAGGATGAGACCTATCTGCCCAGATCGAAAGCTCGGACCGCCGTGCCTTCACCGGAACACGAAGTACCGGGAACGCCAGCAAGGACAAGCTCGCGTGAATACCAAGAACCGGTCTAGTGGAATTCACGGCATTAACGGGTGAGTGGGTTTACAAACATCATACCTGATTGGGATGATGAGCACACCTTATAAAGTTAAAAACCACTTACCGGTTGTGAGTGGGTTTACTAACATCATACCCGGTTGGGGATGATAAGTACCTCGATATAAAAACCCACTGTTTAGTGGTATTTTAATCATCACTACTTAAAGAAAGTGATGTGAAAGTTATGTGGAAAAACTACTTACGGGTTGTAAGTAGATCCTACCCGGTTGGTATGATGAGACTTCCTGGAAGGAAGTTGAAAACCCGTTCATCGGTTATGAATGGAGATGTCCTTATACCGGTCGGTATGATGGATAGTAAAAACCTATTTTTGTCGGAAGTGTTCTCCCCTGACTGTGTGCCAATGCTTAAACTATTTGGGAGACCTTCTCGACGGGAGCTCGAATAGCTCTGATAGGCCAAGGGCCTCGGTTTTGGAACTTGGGGGCGAAATGCCCGATTTTGAAAATCTCGTACAGTGGGCCCAAGGCCAGTTGGCACGAGCAGGAGCTCGTAAACGAACATGATATATGTGCCATAAAACTTAATAAGTGAATTGTTTGGCCATGGTACCAAGATAGGACCGACATGCTCAGTCAACTAGCGGCAGTGCGACATGACAGGTCGACGGACTAGTCAAGACAAACAGCTGCGGGTTGAGTTGAGAGTCGGGGCCGTTGGACTAATGGCACCACATATTACATGGCAATATAAGAAAACATTGTTTGTGCATGCACTATGAGTACGGGATCATCAAGACGCCCATGAGGGGTAGTGATGCATCCTAAGGGCACTGGACGACCTGGTGGCTATAAGGGCAGTTCGTCATTCCAGGTGTCTGTGCAAAATCTGGAGTAGCACTAAGCGCATGAGACCGGGGTGGGGACAGGATGAGGTCTCTGTCCTCATACGGACATGAAGAAGTGATTTCGGGATTGTGGGTCGGATGTTTCGTACATCCACTCATTCCCAGGGTAGAAGTGGTCGTACTTCTATCCGGGTGGCAGGAAAAGTCGCTCCGAAGCCACTAGCGGGTTCAGTAGTGATACTGACTTGCGAATGTGTGTAACCTTCATTATGAAGGATGTGTGTTGGGTGATGACACACCGTGGTAACTAAGAAATAAAAAAAAATCCAAAATTTTAAATGAAATGATTTTTTTGAAAACAAAGGAGTCTGGCACACTCCATATAAATGTGTTTCTTGAAAGTTAAAAGATTTGAATCCCATTCACTGAGTAGTTGTACTCACCCCCTCCCTTATACCTCTTTCAGGAAGTCCCGGAAAGCCGAACCTTAAAGGACTTGCGCAATTAAACGCCTGCAAGATTGGTACAACTAATTGAAATTACTATGCAGTTTTGATTTATGATATTCCTGGAAAAAGGTGCAGGTTAACGCCTTACTCTTTACGATTTATAATATAAGGGAAAACCCTTTAGTAAATCGGGAGAGTGGCGGGTTGATCACGGGGATCCGACCAAACCGGGTCGGGGTGTGACAGTAATAGTGTAAACTTCGCCCTTTGGAGTTAAGGAAAATCGGGAAAAGAACCGGTCAAACCGAGTGAGAAACACCGAACCGGTTCACAAACCGATCATCAGAGAACGAGCAATTTGGGAAAATTTGAACTCCCAAGTGACCCAAAGGATTCATAAAACCTTAGAAAAGAACCTTAGAACAAATTGGAAGAGAAAAACCAGACCATTTAGATGAACCGGATCCAATAGGATTGAACTGGTTTATGAACAGAACTGGTTTATGAAACAGAACTGATAGAGAAAGGGAAAACTGAGAAATTTATGGATCCCGAGTGATCTAAAGAGTCACAAAAGTCATGAAAAAGGACTTTAGGAGGAATTGGAGATGAAAACCAAACCTGTTCTAGTGAACCGAATCCGAACCGGAGTGAACCACTATTGAACCAGATGCCAAATTCATTTTTCTAGGTAGCTTAAAAATTTCAAATGTGAGATTTGAGGCCACCATTGGATAGACAATGAATTTAGATAAATTTAGAAATTTTTAGATTTGAAAAATTCGGTCGAATTGGAGGTGAATCAACTAGTTTAAGCTTTGAACCCGGTTCAACTGGTTCAGTCCGGTTCGGAACAGTGTCATCTTCTTCCTTTAGATGATAGCATTGTTCACTCACCGAAAAATCGCGCAGCACTGGTGAAGCTAAAAAGTCTCTCACTAAAAAGTTTCAGGCAATGAATGACTGCCATTAAGGCGCCAATTGGATGGCCAAGAAGTCCCCGAGCTTCCTATATAAAGATCCTGTAAACCCCTCCCTTTTGAGCTAAGGAAAATCGGGAAGAGAACCAGTCAAACCAAGTGAGAAAACCAAATCGGTTCACAAAAACCGATAATTTTGAATGGGAAATTTAGGAATTTACAACTCCCAAGTGATCCAAAGGGTTCAAAATACTATGGAAAAGAACCTTAGGATGAAATGGAAGAGGAAAATTAGACCGGTTTGGATGAACCGGGTCCAACAGGATTGAACCGGTTTATGAACCGGAACCAATAAAGATTGGGCAAAACAAAGGAATTCAACTCCATTTTACTCCAAAGAAATTCATAAACCTTGGGAAGGAACCTTAGAACCAAGTGGGAGAGAAAAACCAGACCGGTTCGGGTGAACCGAACTTAAACCGATTTAAGGACCGAGTCGGTTTATGAACCAAAATTGATAAAGAGATAGCAAACCAGGAATTTTATGGACCCTAAGTGACCCAAGGAGTCACAAAAGACATGGAAATGGACTTGTGAAGGAATTGGGGATGAAAACCAAACCGGTTCGGACCGGTTTGAACCACTATTGAATCGAATCCTAAATTCATTTTTCTAGGTGGCTTAGATAATTAAAATTGGAGATTTGAGGCCACCATTGGATAGAGAATGAATTTAGATGAATTTAGAAATTTTTAGATTTGAAAAACTCGATTGAATGGGGGGTGAACCGACCGGTTTAATCTTTGAACCCGGTTCAGACCGGTCTAGTCCGGTTCGGAACAGTGTCATCTTTTGCTTAGGATGACAACACTGTTCACTCGCCGGGAAACTGAAGAAACGCTAGCAAAGAAGAAATGCTTCTGTTCGGGGAATTTCAGGTTTTTAATGTCTGCAATAACGGTGCCAAACGGACGTCTAACGGGTCTCCAAGCTCCCTATATAAAGAGCCCCTCCCCATTCATCCTCTCTACAACTGAAAACTCCATTCTCTATCAACTGCTCCATTTTTTGGTGAAGCTCGAACCATAGCTCCGACATGGGGTCTTTTTTGAGCCAAGCAAGGTGAGGTCGGGTTCTTTAGAACTGGGGAGAAGTCAGCTACACGTTTGTAGTCTTCGTTCACTCTGAGGGTTGCCGACGTGATAAAATAGTGAAGCAGCTCTGGCGGACCGAAGCTGCCCTGTTTCGGCTGAGTTGAAATCGACCATTTCGAACCCTACTCAGGCCAAACTAAGCCTTCCCAAGACGTTCTCAGCCCTCCCACGGCCGAATTAGGACTGAAAGGTAAGCCAATTCGGCTTCCCTCTAGAATTTTTGGTTGGTGCTAGAGAGAGAACCGGTAGAATTTCAATGATGAAATTCTAACTCAATTCGGCATCAATTGATACGATTCTTGATTATAGGATAAACCTCAAGATGAGAGCTATCTGCCTAGATCAAAAGCTCGGACCGCTATGCTCTCACCGGTGAGAAATTGAAGCTTTCTCTGTCTAGAGTTTTTTTTTCCGGCGAAGTTCTGTTTGAGCTCGTTCCGACGTTAAAATCTACGATTCAATGTTCCTTAGAATTGTATGAACGTGTAGAAACTCAATTTCAACTCCAATTTCAACCATTAGAGGTGTTTGATTGGTCAATTTGATGAATTTAAATTTGGTAGTGTTGAAGAGTTAAAATTGGGGATTTTCAAAATTTGAAGGCCCAAAATGAAATTTTATGAAATTGAGGGCCAATTGGGCATGAAAATAATGTTGGAGGACCAATTGAGAAATTTTGAAAATTTTGGAGCAAAACTTACCATTTTTGTTAAGGAAGGGCAAAATGGTAATTTTGGAAAAGTTGGAGGACCAAATTGGAAATTTGGGAAATTAATCCCCTTTTTGTGAAATGGAATAAACTGAGGTTCTATGATAAATTTTAGAAGTTTCAGGACTCAATTTGAGGAAAGACCGGCATTAGAGACTTAAAGAGAAATAACTTTAGTGATCTAATTGCAAATAAATAACTTTAGGTACTAAGATAGGACCGACATGCCCCGTCAACTAGCGGTAGTGCGACAGGACAGGTCGACGGACCAGTAAAGATAAAAAACTGTAGGTTGAGTTGAGAGTCAGGGCCGTTGGGACAAATGGCACCACATATTACATGGCAATTTAAGAAAACTCTATTTGTGCATACACTATGAGTACGAGATCATCAAGATGCCCATGAGGGGTAGTGATGCATCCTAAGGACCTCGGACGACCCAATGAGTATAAGGGCAGATCGTCGTTCCAGGTATCTGTGCGAAATTTGGAGTAACACCAAGCGCATGAGACCGGGGTGGGGACAAGATGAGGTCTCTGTCCTCATATGGACAACGAAGATGTGATTACGGGATTGTGAGTCAGATGTCGCGTACATCCACTTATTCCCAGGGTAGAAGTGGTCGTACTTCTATCCGGGTGGTAGGAAAAGTCGCTCTGAAGACACTAGTGGGTTTAGTAGTGATACTAACTTGCGAATATGTGTAACATTCATGATGAAGAATGTGTATTGGGTGATGACACACTGGTAACTAAGAAATAATGGAAAAACCCAAATTTTTAAATGAATGGATTTTTGAAAAGAAAGAAGTCTTGCACAGTCCATATAAATATTTTTCTTAAAAGTTAAAAGTAGACATTTGAAAACCCATTCACTGAGTAGTCGTACTCACCCCCTCCCTTATATCCCTTTTAGGAAATCCCGGAAAGCCTACACTTAAAGACCATCAACTAAGATGCCTGTAAGACAGGTATGTAAAGTTTAAAATTTCATACAGTTTTGATTATTCTATTCTAGGAAATTGTGTAGGTTTAAAGGATGTCTTACTCTTTACGGTTTATAATAAGAGGAAACCCTTTAATAAACCAGGGAGTGGCGGGTTGATCACGGGGATCCGACCAAACCGAGTCGGGGCGTGACAACTAAAGTTGTATTAGAGCCTGTTTCCTCGAATACATAATCATGACTAGAAAATATAGTAAATAATAGGATTTATCTTAAAATTTACAGATGGCTCCCAAAGAGGAACCAAGAAAACTAGGAATTACTCTACTCAACACCCTGTCCTCATTGGAAGACAACTCTAGAAGCTTCCCAAATGCCTAGGGCATGGTAGAAATCCCCAAGGACCAAATGACGAAGTATCCAAGAGGATGATGCTTGGACCTATTGAGGTCACACCCCGAGTACAAAGGAAGCCAAGCTTGAGACCAGGAACACCAGTTAAGGCTTATAACCTTACCATGGAGGATGCTTAGCACACACCCCGTATTTCTCTACCTATTTCATGGCCACCTCTTTGTAAAATGGTTAAAACCCTAACATATTTTACTTCTTCTCCATTAATGACGAATTCCAAGTTCCTGAAACCATGTGTCTAAACAAGGATGTAAGCTTACGTCTCAACTGTAGGATGATTGCCTCAAGAAAAGTAACCAAACAAACTCTGGAGACCAAGGAGAATTCCATCCCAAATAAGGAAATGAACCAAAAGACTAAAGAGTCTAGGAGAACTCTTAGGGAAAATTAGTAGGCAGAGAAGGCTTGACAAGAAAACTGACAAGGAGACTAAGGAGTGAGAACTCTGGTGGTAACTACTGGGCATGGAAATGGCAAGGTGTGGACAATAGGAATGCTACTCGAGAAAGTGCTCAACAATATTAAGGACAAGTACCAAGACGAACTAGTATAAGTATAAGGAAAGAAGGGGTGTTCCACACCTCATAGATTCAAGGCAATACCTCCTAAAAGGTCGCGAAGGACATGAAGGATTGGAAACCGATACCATGGAGCGGGTTATGTAAACAGCTCACGAAGAGGTTAAGAAATGACGTGGTGAATGCAAAAAGTTCTTAAGAAGGTCAAACCGAGAAGGATACCTCATGAATAGGGATAAGGTACATGAGAAGCATACTAAGAACCCTCTCATAAGGGGCAAACATAGAAAAAAGTCCCCCGGAACTCTAGGGAATGACATCATTAGAGTGAAGAAGAGAAGGAATACGCTATGAAAGGGAACTCTGGAGGGATGCATACAACCAAGTGCCTTGAAGGAATCATCGGTTGACAGATGGACATAACGTGGAGTGCAAGGATCCAACCCCTCATGAAAAACTACTTGAAGGAAGGATGTACCAGAGGCCGAGACTAACCTACTTTGGAAAAGTGATAGAATGTTAGGTACAACTTACTTTGGAAAATATAGAGAAGTCAAAGTGGAGATTCGGAACAACATAACTGAAGTAAGCAAACCATGACAACGAGATGGTCAAAGAAAATGAACGATACCCTAAGGAGGACCAAGAAGTAGTAAGGAATACACCCTAAAAAGGGCACTGGAAGGATCATTAAGGGCAAGGAGATTAGAGAGACAACTGCCTCAAGAAAACTAAACAAGGTGAAAAGTAGGGTCGAGACAGGTAACGAACTACTCTCGTGAGGGTCATAGGGTAAACTCCAGTAAAGAAGGAAGAGGTGTAAAAGCCACATATTGGAGAAAAGAGGGATGAAAGAAATTCTTAAAAGGACCAAGGGCCAATTAATGACTAAAACTCAAGCCAAGAAAGGAATAGGCAAGCCTCTCACATAATGGTAAAAAAAACTTGAAACAAAAAAGATTTTTACGCTCCTTAAAGAAGTAGACATGTACTGGGTACGAATGAAGATGCGGATAGAGTATACAAGATGTGCCTGCAAGAATTGTGGAGTAAAGGTAAACAGGAGAAGACAACATCAAGGGATGTCATTTAAGGGTAAAAATCCCCTTGAACAAATGTAAAAAGGAATGTCAAGAGAAAAGGAAAGAATCCTACCAAGGAAGTGTCGTGATGTCCCAGTATGACTTGTTTGGAGAAAGAGTAGGAGTATCAAGAAATAATTTCAGAAGAACCGAGTAGAAAGAAGAAACTAGTAACGATGGACAGCCAAAGAGAATGAATAAAATCCTAAGAAAGGATGAGATGTTGTAAAGACTACACTCTCTAAAAGATAATGGGATGGACATAAAGAACGAGTGATACAGCTGCCCAGGCAATTGGACCAGAAAAATAAAAAGAAGAAGACAGTTAAAGAACTGGTTTTTAAAAGACCATGGATTTAAACCATAACAAAGAAGGGAGAAGTAAAAAGGCCAAAACGTAGGAAGAGAAGAATGAAGGGAAATCCTAAAAGAAATCGATGGTCAAAACCACATTTATCGTTTAAAGTCTTGGAACAGTTAAGTGAGCCTCAAGAAGGGCGAACAAGACACTTTGAAATAAGGAGGATGTGAACCCTCCTTAACAGAAATTATTTAACGTGCTAGCATCAAAAGATGCTGTGATAAGTATGAATGAGTGGACAACCCATACTCGAGTAATAGAGGAAAAAATGTTCGAGAAGATGTTAGGAAAGTAAGTCCCCTAATAAGGTGTAGCTAAGAAGGAATAACCACAATTGGTAAGACGGGTCATAGCTCACACACACATATGAAACTTAAAGAGTGGACAACCAAGCATAGTGTGAAATGTACAGAATAAAACCAATAATTGGAAGTGTCCTATGTATGGAACAAGGCATAAAACAAAAGTTGTGGATAGAGAAGGATCCAAAGTAAAACAGATGCCCTAACACAAATAAGGGTACGAAGAAAGGGAGAAAAGAAAACCTTCAAGCAATGTTAAGAAGGTTGAACATGTAGCTCCTAGAACGAAATTCTCTACCTTGAGGGACACATTAGAGAATGAAAACGTAAAAAGGGAACTCCCCGAAATAAAAAAATAAGACTGAAAAGGGTCAAATGGGAATAATGAACTATGAAGTGGTTACAAACAAGTAAGAGCGGATTAAGGCCATCAAAAATCCTTGAGTAAAGGATGTTATTGGGAGTGATGATGAACCTAAGAATGGACGAGTCCCAGCATGTTAATAAAACATTTGGAGATCAAATAATTGGGATTGGAAAAACTCAATAAGGAAGTAAAAAAAGGACGAGTGGGTAAGGAGAACCAACACAATTGAGTAAGTTGAGTTAATAATGGTAAAAATGATAGTTGAGGAATGCTATCAAAAGAAAAGAGGGATAAAGTTATACGATCCCTAAAAGGTCTAAAAGCTAAGAGAGACACTTCAAGAGATGCTCTAGAAATCAAATGGACAGAGATAGGTCCTAGAAAATGCCATGCTGCAAGGGCATGTAAGCCCAACAACCTGAGGAGAATATGACTCAAAGTAAGTAAGAGTCGGCTAATAAGCATGATGAGGAAGGGTCAAAATAGGAAGAAAAGGTGATGATAAAGAAATATGTGGAAATAAGTACGAAATGCTCTATAGGACGATGAGCTAAGGGTTTCAATGACCAAGCGGTTAACTAGGCACGAAAATGGTTAGTTATCTTGGAATTTCCAATATTGAGTATAGAACCTCAAGGGGAAGAATATTGCTCCAAGCAAAGAGAGAGATAAAATCTAAGAACATACCCTGAGGTAAGGTATGTCTAGTTATAAAAAACTCTATGGAAGGAGTAAATAATATAAAGGAAAATGAATTATTTAAGTGAAGATTGTAAAGGGGGCTAATTGAAAGGACGAGAGAAAAGTTTGCATCTTAAGCAAACAGCAAAGGGGCATCGAAGGAAATGAGTGCTCATGCAAGGTTGCTAACTAAGTTTTGGGGACAAAACTCCTAAAAGGAGGGGAGAGTTGTAAACTCCGCCCTTTTGAGCTAAGGAAAACTAGGAAGAGAATCAGTCAAACCAAGTGAGAAAACCGAATTAGTTCATAAACCCGATAATTTGGAATGGGCAATTTAGGAATTTACAAATCCTAGGTGATCCAAAGGGTTCATAATACTATGGAAAAGAACCTTAGGACGAAATGGAAAAGGAAAATTAGACTGGTTTGGATGAACCAGGTCCAATAGGATTGAACCGGTTTATGAACCGAGTTGGTTCATGAGCCGAAACCGATAGAGATCGGGAAAAACAAAGGAATTCAACTCCATTGTACTCCAAAGAAATTCATAAACCTTGGGAAGGAACCTTATAACCAAGTGGGAGAGAAAAACCATACCGGTTTGGGTGAATCAAACCTGAACCGATTTATGGACCGAGTAATTTTTTTTATGAACCAGAATCGATAAAGAGATGGAAAACCAGGAATTTTATGGACCCTAAGTGACCCAAGGAGTCACAAAAGACATGGAAATGGACTTGTGAAGGAATTGGGGATGAAAACCAAACCGATTTAGGTGAACCAGATCCAAACCGGTTCAGACCGGTTTGAACCACTATTGAATCGGATCCTAAATTCATTTTTCTAGGTGGCTTAAATTAATTAAATTTGAGATTTGAAGCCACCATTGGATAGAGAATGAATTTAGATGAATTTAGAAATTTTTAGATTTGAAAAACTCGATCAAATGGGGGGTGAACCCACCGGTTTAAGCTTTGAACCTGGTTCAGACCGGTTCGGTTCGGTTCAAAAAAGTGTCATCTTCTTCCTCACGATGACAACACTGTTCACTCGCCGGGAAATTGAAGAAATTTCGGTGAAGAAGAATTGCTTCTGTTTAGGGCATTTCAGGTCTTCAATGTCAGCAATAACGGTGCCAAACGGACGACCAACGGGTCTCCAAGCTCCTTATATAAAGAGCCCCTCCCCATTAATGCTCTTCACACCTGAAAACTCCATTCTCTCTCAACTGGTCCATTTTTCAGTAAAGCTCGAACCAAAGCTCCAGCATGGGGTCTTTTCTGAGCCAAACAAGGTGAGGTCAAGTTCTTTAGAACTGGGGAGAAGTCAGATACACGTCTGTAGTCTCCGTTAACTATGAGGGTTGCCGGCGTGATGAAATAGTGAAGCAGCTCCGGTAGACCGAAGTTGCCCTATTTCAGTCGACTTAAAATTGGCCATTTTGAAACCTCCTCAGGCCAAACTAAGCCTTCCCAACACTTTATCAGCCCTCCCACGGCCAAATTAGAACTGAAAGGTAAGCCAATTCGGCCCCTCTACAATTTTCGGCCGGTGCCATAGAGAGAATCGACAGAATTTCAATGATGAAATTCTAACTCAATTCGGCATCAATTGATGCGATTCTTGATTATAGGATGAACCTCAAGATGAGAGCTATCTACCCAGATCAAAAGCTCAGACCGTTGTGCCCTTACCGATGAGAAATCGAAGCTTTCTCTCTCTATAGTCTGTTTTCCGGCGAAGCTCCGTTTGAGCTCGTTCCGGAGTTAAAATCTGCTATTCAAAGTTCCTTAGAATCGTATGAACATGTAGTAACTTAATTTCAACTCCAATTTCTACTCTAATTTTAACAATTAGAGGTGTTTGATCAGTCAATTTGATGAAATCAAATTCGGCAATGTTAAAAAGTTGAAATTGAGGGAAAAATTGTGGAAAATTTGGGGATTTTTGAAATTTGAAGGACCAAAATGAAATTTTATGAAATTGAGGGCCAAGTGGGCATGAAAATAATTTTGGAGGATCAATTGAGAAATTTTGGAATTTTCGGGGAAAAACTTACCATTTTTGTTTAGGAAGGGCAAAATGGTAATTTTGGAAAAGTTGGAGGACCAAATTGGAAATTTGGGAAATTAATCCCCTTTTTGTGAAATAGAATAAATTGAGGTCCTATGATAAATTTTAGAAGTTTCGAGACTCAATTTGAGGAAAAACCGGCATTAGGGACTTAAAGTCAAAGAGAAATAACTTTAGGGACCTAATTACAAATAAATGAAAGTTTGACTTTCTCATTCATTTGGAATTAATGAAGGCGATTAGGCCGAAGGATAATGAACTGATATGTTTATATTGTGTAGGAACACGAAGTACCGGGAATGCCAGCAAGGACAGGCTCGCGTGAATACATAGAATCGGTTTAGTGGAATTTACGGTGTTAACAGGTGAGTAGGTTTACTAACATCATACACGGTTGGGATGATGAACACAACTTAAAATTTAAAAACCACTTAACGGTTGTGAGTGGGAATTTTATATAATACCCGATTGGGGATGATAAGTACCTCGGTATGAAAATCCACTATTTAGTGGTATTTTAAACATCACAACTTAAAGGAAGTGATGTGAAAATCATACAGAAAAGCTACTTACGGTTGTAAGTAGATCATACCTGGTTGGTATGATGAGAGTTTCTCGAAGGAAGTTGAAAATATATTCATCGGTTATGAACGGAGGTGTCCTTTTCCCCGGGCGGTATAATGGATAGAGAAAACATACATTTTGTCGGAAGTGTTCTCCCCTGACTGTGTGCCAATGCTTATATAATTTGGGAGACCTTCTCGATGAGAGCTTGAATAGCTCTGATAGGCCAGTGGCCTCAGTTTTGGAACTTGGGGGCTAAATGCCCAATTTTTAAAATCTCGTACAGTGGGCCCATGGCCAGTTGGCACGAGTAGGAGCTCATAAACGAACATGATATATGTCCCATAAAACTTAATAAGCGAATTGTTTGGCCATGGTACTAAGATAGGACCGACATGCTCAGTCAACTAGCGGCGTGCGACATGACAGGTGGACGAACTAGTTAAGACAAACAATTGCGGGTTGAGTTGAGAGTCAGGACCGTTGGGACAAATGGCACCACATATTACATGGCAATTTAAGAAAACTCTGTTTGTGCATGCACTGTTAGTACGGGATCATCAAGACGACCATGAGGGGTAGTGATACATCCTAAGGGCCCTAGACGACTCGATGAGTATAAGGGTAGATCGTCGTTCCAGTTATCTGTGTGAAATTTGGAGTTGCACCAAGTGCATGAGACCAGGGTGGGGACAAGATGAGGTCTCTGTCCTCATATGGACAACAAAGAAGTGATTACGGGATTGTGGGTCGGATGTCTTATACATCCACTCATTCCCAGGGTAGAAGTGGTCGGACTTCTATTCGGGTGGCAAGAAAAGTTGCTCCGAAGACACTAGCGGGTTCAGTAGTGATATTGACTTGCGAATATGTGTAACCTTCATGATGAAGAATGTGTGTTGGGTGATGACACACTGGTAACTAAGAAATAATGGGAAAACCCAAATTTTTAAATAAAGGGATTTTTGAAAAGAAAGGAGTCTGGCACACTCCATATAAATATTTTTCTTAAAAGTCAAAAGCTTTTCAAACCGGGTCAGGGCATGACAGATCCCCTCCTCATTCATCTTCTCTACACCTAAAAACTCCATTCTCTCTCAGCTGCTCCTATTTCCGATGAAGCTTAGACTAGAGCTCTGATATAGGGTCTTTTTAGAGCCAAATAAGGCATGGTCAAGTTTTTTAGAACAGTGGAGAAGCCAGCTACACGCATGTAGTCTCCATTTGCTCCAAGAGTAACTGGAGAAGCGCTAGCATGATCAAACAGTGAAGCAGCTCTAGTAGACCAAAGCTGCCCTGTTTCGGTCGAGCTGAAATTGGCCAATTTGAGCCCTTCTTAGGCCAAACCAAGCCCTCCCAACACCTCCATAGTCCTCCTACAGCTGAATTAGAGCTAAAAGGTAAGCCAATTTGGCTTTACTCTATAATTTTCGACCAGTGCTAGGGAGAGAACCGACAGAACATTGATGATAAAATTCTCACTCAATTCAGCATCAATTGATGCAATTCTTAATCCTAGGAGGAACCTCAGGACAAGAGCTATTTGTACAGATCAAAAGCTCAGATCTCTACGCCCTCGATAGTAAGCTTTCTCTCTCTAAGTCCAGTTTTCCGGTGAAGCTCCATTTGAGCTCATTCCGACACTAAATTGTGCAATTCAAAGTGCAATTGAATCATATGAAGGTGTAGGAACTCCAATCTAACTTCAATTTCAACAATTAAACTCATTTGATCGGTCAATTTGATGAAATCAAATTTGACAGAGTTAGAAGGTTGAAATTGGGGAAAATTTGGGTATTTCGAAAATTTGAGGGACTAAAGTGCAATTTCATAAAATTGAGGACCAATTGGACGTGATAAAGATGTTGGCGGATCAATTGGGCAATTTTGGAAATTTTGGGGCAAAACTTACCATTTTTGTAATGTAGGGGCAAAATGGTAATTTTGGAAAAATTGGTGGACCAAATTGGAAATTTTGGAAATTGAACCCCTTATTTTGAAATTGAATAAATGAAGGTCCCAAGGTGAATTTTAAAAGTTTCGGGACTCAATTTGAGGAAAAACCGGCATTAGGGACTTAATGAAAAATAACTTTAGCGATGTAATTGCAAATAAGTGAAAAGTTTAGTTTTCTTATTCATTTGGAATGAATGAAGGCTATGAGGCCGAAGGATAATGAACTAGGATGTTCATATCGTGTAGGAAAACAAAGTACCAGGAATGCCAGCAAGGACAAGCTCGCGTGAATACTAAGAACTGGTCGAGAGGAATTCACTACATTAACGGGTGAGTGAGATTTTTATATCATACGCGGTTGGGATGATAATTACCTCGGAAATAAAAACCCACTACTTAGTGATATTTTAAACATCACACCTGAGAGGATTGATGTGAAAATCACACAGAAAAAACTATTTAGTGGTGTACGTAGATCATATCTGGTTGGTATGATGAAACTTTATCGAAGGAAGTGAAAAACCCATTCATCGGTTTAAGCGAAGATGTCCTCATACTCGGTTGGTATGATGGATAGTTGAAAAATATATTTTGTTGGAAGTGTTCTCCCCTAACTGTGTGCCACTACTTAAACATTTTGGGAGACCTTCTTGACAAGAGTTCGAATAGCTCATATAGGCCGGAGGCCTTGGTTTTGGAACTTGGGGGGTTAATATGCCCGATTTTGAAAATATCGAACAGTGGGCCCTAGGCCAGTTGGCACGAGCAGGAGCTCGTAAACAAACATGATTCTAAGCCATGACAACTTAAGTAAATGAATTGTTTGGCCATGGTACCGAGACGAGATCGACCTACTCGATAGACTGGCAGCTGTGCGACATGACAGGTCAACGAACTAGTCGAGACAAACAGTTGCAGGTCGAGTTGAGGGTCGGGGCGTCCTAAGGTCTACTGGATGACATGGTGGCGATAAGGGAAGAGAGAAGCTACTGGGTTTGTGTTTCTCATCATACCAGTTAGTCATGGAGTTTTGTATTTGTACTCCACGAAGTACTGTGTTTGTACTCCACGGAGTTCTGTGTTTGTACTCCATGGAGTTTCTATGTTTGGACTCCACAAAACTACTATGTTTGGAATTTACTGAAGCTTCTGTCTTTGAGTTTCATGCACATGAGACTAAGATATGGTCCCTGTCCTCATACGAACACAAAGTTTTATTCACAGGATTGAGGGTCGGATGTCGTGTATATCTACTCATTCTCAGGGTAGAAGTGGACGTGCTTCTATGTAGGTGGCTAATAAAGTCACTCTGATGCCACAAGTGGGTACAATGGACAGGTTGGTTTGCGAATGTGTTTTTCCTTCATGATAAAGGGCGTGTGTTAGTTGATAAACACACTAGTTATGGTTGAGGAGTGAGTAATGGCTATGATCCAATTCAAATAAGAAAATAAGGAGTCTGACACACTCAAATTCAAATATTTTCCCTAAAAGTCAAACTTTAAACACCCATTCACTGAGTCGTTGAACTCACCCCCTCCCTTATATCCATTTTGAGGTAACCAAGGGTAACCTACTGATGTGAATCCGACTAAAAAGACTACGAATTCACAAGTCCAATCAACCGAACCTACAATGGAGCTGAACAGTTCGTCACCAAATGAGATGAATAATTATTTGAGACTGCAAGAGGGCCCAATCACAAGGTCAAGGGCTAAAAGATTCAAAGAAGCTTTATATGGGCCGATTAAAGAGATTGCTGAATATTCAAATAGAAGCCCAAATGAAGAGCCCAAGATGAGCCGAAGAGAAGGTCCAGATTTAATTAATAAGGAGAGATTTATAAATATAATAAATCTCTTAGGATAATATTAGGTGGTTAGATTAGATAAGGTTAGCTTATAACCATAATAGATTTTTTTCCTCATTATGTGGGTCATTCAGTTGTTTTCTGAGCCTATAAAAGGTATACTCCACAGCATTGGAGAGACACACTTTGAAATTTCAATCTTGTGAGTTTTGTCTTCTTTCTATCTTGAAAGGGCTTTTGAACTTATCAGGTTTTTACTTGTGGCATTCAAGCAATCAAGACTTATCACCCGAGGTTTTCTAAGAGTTCTTCTTAGAGGATTTGGGTGTGGCGTCTACATATTCCATACCTTGTTTCTCAAATAAACAAGGTATATTCCATCTTTTCGCACTTGCGTTGTGAAAGTCTTGGGATCGTTGCCATATTTGGTATAGGGTGTCATCAGCAAATTGGCGGGGTTCGCATCAGTTGGTATCAGAGCACACGGTTGCACGGCAAGTTCTATCCCATATTTTTTTATCTTGTTCTTTTTTTTTTAACTTCTCTACCTATTTCTATTCTCTATAAAAAAAATTATCATATTCTTCTATCTATCTTCTCTTTAGTAGGTTAAAAAAAAAAGAGAAAAAAAAGCCAAAAAAATTCGTGAAAAAAAAGGCAAAAGAAAAAAAAAAGAGGACACAATTCTATCTTATATCTCATTCTTATTCTGCTCTATCTAAGTCTATTACTTCATTCCATCTTAATTTATTTCTTCTTTATTTAAATTTTACTCTTATTTCTAAGTCTATTCATACCTCTCACTTAAATTCTTTGTAATTACTTTTTGAAAACCTTTATTGATTTGTCTTGATTGTTCCTCAAGTTGAACTGCTTCGTAAAAATGATTTGTTTTTAAAGTTCAATTTAGATTGAAAGAAGACATTCGAGAGGAAAAAGGCAAGAGTGTTTGAATCTTTAAGAAAAAGCCAATTGAGTGTGAAAACACAAGTGATCGAGAGAAATATGTGAGTGAGCGTTTGCAAGGTTCTTCTGTTATTTTTATCATTTGTAGGAACTCATGGCACAACGATGAGGAGATACGCCAAATGAAGAAGATTCCCAACAACCGATTCCAAATTTACAAATGCAAGCCATAATAAGCGAAATGAGACGAATGCTGAATTCCGAGTTGGAACCGCTTCATGAGCGGATTGATCAATTGGAAGAAGGAGTGAGGGGTTCGCGTCAACATACCCCTACTGAACAGCGACCTCGAAGCTTTCAACCAAGACATTTTGATCCACAAGAACTCGAGGAGTTCGATCGATATGCTCATAGAGAACGACCCCGAGTTGATGACAACCTGGATAATATCAAGTTGAAGATACCCTCTTTTCAAGGAAAAACTGATCTAGGAGCGTATCTTGAATGAGAAAAGAGGATGGAGATGATTTTTTACTGTCATAATTACTCGGAGATGAAAAAGGTAAGACTTGCTGCTGTCAAATTTACTGATTATGCTATAATATGGTGGGATCAGTTGGTGAAGGAAAGGAAATGAAATCACGAACGCCCTGTGGAGTCTTGGGATGAAATGAAAGCGATCATGCGACGACGATTTGTTCCCAACCACTATCACCGGGAGTTGTTCAATAAACTCCAAAGGCTTACTTGAGGATCAAGAAGCATTGACGAATACTTCAAGGAGATGGAGATTGTGATGATTCGAGCAAATGTGGAGGAAGACAGAGAGGCAACAATGGCAAGATTTTTGCATGGTCTAAACCATGAGATAGCTGACGTGGTGAAAATGCAATATCATATTGAGTTGCAAGATATGGTACATCAAGCTATCAAAGTCGAACAATAGTTGAAGAGAAAGAGTTTACACAAAAGGGGATTAAACAATGGTTCCTCGAACTCATGGAAAACATCCTCAAGGCGATTTGAGAGTTAGTCAACTCAACCTCAGCATGCTCCACTAAAAGAGACAACCAAGCAGGCTGTGGCCCAAAATCAAGGTAACACCCATATCACAACTCCCAAAACTCATGATATTAAGTGTTTCCGATGCCAAGGCAGGGGTCACATTGCAAGTCAATGCCCAAATAAACTGGCAATGGTGATCAATGCTAATGGTGAAATTGAGACCGATGATGAAAAAGAAGATATCGATCTGGGGATGCCACCACTTGAAGATGCTGATGAATATGCAGAAGAAGGGGAATTGTTGGTTGCACGATGAACTCTCAGTGTTCAAGCCCAAAAAGAAGAAAACAATCAGCGTGAGAACTTATTTCATACTCGTTGTTGTGTGAAAAATAAGGTTTGCTGTGCTATTATAGATGGGGGAAGCTGCACTAATGTAGCTAGCACTGAGCTGGTGGAGAAATTGGCATTACCAACCTTAAAGCATCTGAAGCCCTATCGACTATAATGGCTAAATGACCAAGGTGAACTCAAGGTAACCAAACAAGTGTTGGTTACATTTTCTATTGGAAAATATCAAGATGAAATACTATGTGACGTGGTACCAATGCATGCGTGCCATATACTTTTCGGACGTGACACGGAGATTCGACGAAACCAGGTCGGGGCGTGACAAATAGGAAGGGCATAGTGTTGAGTACACGAAATAAGATCCGATGATTGAAGATATCTTGGGTAAGAAATTAAAGGGTGAACTGGGAAATTATGGTCAACAAATGATTAAAGGCGGACAAAAGCCCTAATTCAAAAAGGTGTAAGAATGCGAAGGAAGGAAACCTTCAAGTAGTTTCAAGAAATTCAAACATATAGTGAATAAGGGGGAAATCTCTACTTTGAAGGACATAGTAGAGAATGAAAATTGTTAAAGGTGAACTCCCCAAACAAAGGAATCATGAAATGGTCACGAGCAAGTAAGAGTGGGTTTTTTGTAAAAAAGTTGGTAAAGGACGAGTGGTTAAGAAAAACCTACACAATTGTGTAAGACATTTTGTCAAGGCATCAAGGATGATTGGATAACGGTAAAGGTAGTCGAGGAATACTACCTGATGAAAAGAGGAATGAAGTTATACAATCTCTGAAAGGTCTTGGAACATGTCTTGTCGTAAGGGACGTGTAAGCATCAACAGTCCTGAAGAAAATGTGACTAGAGTAAGGAAGAGTCAGTTAGTAAGCATGACAAGGTCAAATATAATTTAGACCGAAGTTGAAATAAATAATGGAGGAATATGTGACCCTAAGGATATTCCCTTAAACTCGTTGGCAAGACATGCTTAGCTAAGATAAGCTCCATGGAATGAATAAGCAATGGAAAGGAAAGGAAATTCCTTAAAGTGTGTGTTATAAAGGAGCTATGTGAAAATAACTGGAATGGTAACATGTCAAACAAATGCCAAGTTGACATAAAAGGAAGTTATTTCCTATGCAA
This sequence comes from Trapa bicornis, assembly GCA_030064425.1. NCBI lineage: Eukaryota > Viridiplantae > Streptophyta > Magnoliopsida > Myrtales > Lythraceae > Trapa > Trapa bicornis. The sequence goes on along the minus strand of CM057748.1, from coordinate 10,329,598 downwards.
ATGATGTTGAATAAGTTTTGGGGACAAAACTCCTAAATGGAGGGGAGAGTTGTAAACCCCTCCCCTTAAAGATAAGTAAATCAGGGATAGAACCGGTCAACTTTGGTGAGAAAACCAAACTAGTTCACGAACCCCAACCGTTAGAGAAAGGGTAAAACGGGGAATTTACAAATGTTGAGTGACCTATAGAGTAATAAAAGTCATGGAAAAAGACTTTGGAAAGAATTGGAAGCGAAAAAAATGCTGGTTCAACCGGTTTGAACCACTATTGAATTAGTTTCTAAATTTATTTTTCTAGGTGGCTTAAAATATTCAAATTGGAGAATTGAAGCCACAATTGGATAGAGAATGAATTTAGATGAATTTAGAAATTTTTAATTTTGAAAAAATCGGTCGAATCGGGCCCGAACCGACTGGATTGAGCATTGAACCTGGTTAGTACCGGTCTAGTCTGGTCCGGTTTGGAACAGTGTCATCTTATTCCTTTAGATGACAACACTGTTCACTCACTGGAAAAGTGAGCAGTGCCATCGAAGATGAAAAGTCTCCGTTCAGGGCATTTTAGGCCATGAATGATCACCATAAAGGCGCCAATCGGACGACCAAGGTCTCTCCAATTTTTCTATATATAGAGCTCCTTCTCATTCATCCTCATCACACTTGAAAACACCTCTCTCTCCCTACTGCTCCATTTTTCGATGAAGCTTGAACCAGAGCTTTGACATTGGAGTTTATATGAGCCAAAGAAGGCAAGGTCATGTTCCTTAGAATCGAGGAGAAGTCAACTACCCGACGGTGGTCACCATTCGATCCGAGGATCGCCGGAGAAAAGTCGACGTAATCAAACAGTGAAGCAGCTCCGGTAGACTGTAGCTGCCCTATTTCGGCTGAGCTAAGAATGACCAAATTGAGCCCTCCTTAAGCCAAACCAAGCTCTCCCAACACTTCCACAGCCCTCATGCGACCAAATTAGAATGGAAAGGTAAGCCAATTTGGCTCTCCTTTGTAATTTTCCATTAGTGTTAGAGAGAGAATTGGCGAAACTTCACTGAACAAATTCTCCCTCAATTAGACATGATTTGTTGTAATTCTTGATCCTAGGAGAAACCTTAGGACGAGTGCTATCTGCCCCTATGAAAAGCTCGGACCGCTGCACCCCCGATGGTAAGCGTTCAAAGCTTTCTCTCTTAGTTCAATTTTCTGACAAAGCTCCATTTGAGCTCAATTAGGACCCAAATGACGCGTTTGAAGGCTCCATTGAATTGTGTGGAAGTGTAGGAACTGATCCATACCTTCAATTGGATCAATAAACCCCGATTGGATGGTCAATTTGATGAAATCAAATTTGGCCAATTTGAAAGAGGAAAAATTGGGGATTTTGTAAAATTGAAGGACCAAAGTGCAATTTCCCAATATTGAGGGTTAATTGGCCATGAAAAAGTTGATGGAGGACCATTTGGTCTATTTTTGAAATTTATTGGGTTCAAATTTCCATTTTTGTAAAGTAGGGGCAAAAATGGTAATTTTTTAAAAGTTGGGGACCAAATTGGAAATTTGGGAAAATTGAACCCCTTAAGTGATTTTGAATAAATTGAGGACCCAAAGTGAATTTTAGAAGTTTTGGTACTCAATTTGGGGAAAAAGTTAGCATTAGGGACCTAAAGTCAAGGAAAAAGAACTTTAGGGACTTAAATGTAAATAACAGAAAAGTTTGGGCATTTTGTTCATACGTGAGGAATTAGGGATATTATGTCAAATGTTAATAAATAAGGATGTGCAAATCGTGTAGGAGCATGAAGGATCGGAAATGCCAACAAGGATAAGTTCACGTGGAGGCAAAAAACCGATCAAGAGGAATATACTGCACTTATCGGGTGAGTGGGATTTTTCACATAATACCCAATTGGGATGATGAGTACCTTGGAAACGAAAAACCACTACTAAGAGAAAAATTTTAACATAATGCTCAGTTGGGGTGATGTGAGAAATACGTGGAAAAACTACTTATCAGTTGTAAGCAGATCATACCCGGTTGGTATAATGAACTTTCTGGAAGTAAGTAGAAAATCCACTTACTGGTTATAAGCGGAGATGTCATCACACCTGGTTGGTGTGATGGACAAGTGAAAAAGTTATTTTGTCAGAAGTTCTCTCCATTGACTGTGTGCCAATGCTTGAAAATTTTGGGAGACCTTCTTGGCGAGAGCTCAAATAGCTTAGATAGGTCAGAAACCTCAGTTTTGGAACTTGGGGGCTAAAATGCCTAGTTTTGAAAATCTCGTAGAGTGGGCCCAAGGCAAGTTGGCATGAGCAGGAGCTCGTAAACAAACATGATGATAAGTTATGAAAACTTTTAATGAATGAATGAAGTGATTTGTCCATGGTACTAAGACATGACCGACATACTCGATGGACTGGTGACAGTGCGACAAGACCTGATCGACAAACCTGTCTAGACAAACACCTGCAAGTCGAGTTGAGGGTCGGGGTTGTTGGACTAGTGGCACCATAGATTAATGTCTTATGGAAAACTTTTTTGTGCATGCACTGAGGTTCGAGACCATCAAGACTCCCAAGAGGGGTAGTGATGTGTCCTAAGGGCTACTGGACGACATGGTGGAGATAAGGGCAAATTATCGTTCCAGCAGTCAGGGAAGCTCAACGTAGCTTCATGCACATGAGACCAGGGTGGAGTTGGGATGAGGTCTCTATCCTCATATGGACACGTAATTGCTTGTCAGGGTTGAGGGTCGAATGTCGTGAACATTCACTCATTCTCAGGGTAGAAGTGGACATGCTTCTATCTAGGTGGCCGGTAAAGTCGCTTCAACGCCACAAGTGGGTACAATGGATGGACTGCCGTGCGTATGTGTGATCCCTTCATGATGAAGGGCGTGTGTTGATTGTTAAACACACCAATTGTGAATAATGAGGAAATTGGTTTTGAATAACCGAGGATTTAAGAAAGAAATAATCTTAAAGGAAATAAGGAGTTTGACACACTCCAATTCATAACTATTTTATAGAAACTCATTTTTCAAACACCCATTCACTGAGTTGTCAAACTCACCTTCTCCCTTTACCCCTTTTCAGGTAACTGAGGAAAAAACCTACCTAAAGACCTTCCGCTAGCTAAACTTACAAGATAGGTGTGTAAGTTTAAATTTATTTTGTTTTGATTAATGTTATTCTAGGAAAGGTATAGTTTTAAAGGACGCCTCACTCCTCACGGTTTAAAGAAGGGAAAAACTCTTAAGAAACCAGGAGAGTGGTGGGTTTCTCATAGGGATCCAGCCAAACTGGGTCTAGGCATGACAACTTGAGGACGGATCGAGTTGAGCTCGAGCAGCTCGGGCTATTGACAACCGAGGAGCAACGTTACTATTTGAGCTTCCTCGCTCTTCTACGGTGGCTCTCGAACTAAAGGAAGGGTGCAAATGTGTAGAGGACTTCCTCTCGATTCTAATGGTATCGAATGCAGCTTCAAAGGTGGAGAAAAGCCCTAATATCAGAGCTTTGGTTTGTTGCTCGTTGAGAAACTAAGCAGTTTATCTTCTTTGGTCAATTGTGGGATGCTGAGAGACAATGGAGGGGTGCTCTTTATATTGGGAGCTCGACAATTGTTCAGGCTACCAGCTAGCATGTGACTCAGCCACCGACAACCTAACCGGAGAGATTTCTGAGTCACCAGAGACTCTAGCTTTTCCGGCCTCTCTCTCTTATCTATTCTCTCGATTAGCGCCTGGAGGTTGAATACAATGACATGTTGGGCGTGCCATGTGGGACACTGTGATTGGCCAATTTTTCTAATGTTGAGATCCAACTCATCCATTGCGTCAATTGTTGACTGGACACGTGGTAGCCTCTCATTGGCTGCTCGTGTTTGTGTGGCATGCTGACCGATCATCCCTTGACCATTGACCGAACACGTGACAACCTCCCATTGGATGACCGTGCTTGCGTGGCTGCTAACTAGGCCCCTTTGACCGTTGATCAGTCCAACCTGTTGACTGGTTGGACCATTAAATGGTTCGGTTTGTTGACTGGTCCTGTCCAATCGGGTTCGCTGTCCCGAATTCGAAAATCGGCCAATTTGGACTCGATTCGACTGGTTTTCTGAAAATTAAAAAATTATAAATTCATCTAAATTTATTTTCTATCTAATGGTGGCCTCAGTTTCCCAAATTGACATTTTTAAGCTATCTAGAAAAATGAATCATTGAACTGGTTGACTATGGTTCATCTCAGTTCAGTCTGATTTGGGTCTGGTTCACCCCAAACCTATCTGGTTCTCTCATTAATTCCACTTCCCAGTTTTTCCTCATGATTTTGATGAAATTTTGGTCACTTGGGATTTTCCAATTTCACATTTTAACCCTTCTTTATCATTTTTTGCTCCTTTTTCGGCTCAATTTTCTCAAAATCATCAGTTCTTTCCTAAGTTTACTTGGTCCGAGGCACAAGTTTCACAACTCTCCCCTCCTTTTAGGAGTTTTGTCCTCAGAACTTAGTTGTCCATCTGTCACACCGTGTTTTTAGTAACCTAAAATTTCGGTTGGAAAATTTTTTGGAATTGTATTATTTGTTAAAAATTCAATTGATATAATTAAAATAAATTTGATTTAAAATAAAATGAAAAGTGTTGTTTTGACCGAAATAAATAACTCGATGGAATCGTGTTAAGTCCATTGAATTTAAGCAGAAATTAAATATTATATATATAATTATTAATTATGTGTATATATATATATATTGAAGAGATGTTTACATATAAGAGTATATATATACACACATGTACAAAATTAATTTTTAAACAAATATAAAGGAGAAAGGGATTTGAGGGTTGATGTTGCACCATTATCAAATAAATACACATAATTTTATTAAGATGTTTAAACTACCAATATAGTTATGTTATACAAAAAAGAATGAAACCATGTCTACATGAGAAATTTAAATAATAATTTCACTCCATCATACTACTAAGTGAATGCTAATATAAAACATAGATTCATATAATATTGGACCATATAAATTAACAGCTATAGAATTAAAAGGGTTCTAAAGAGCCTAGGCCCTATGAAAATCCAACCATGGAATTTACAATTTTATTCTATCTTATTGAAATGGAATGGATAGGGTAAATACCTAGTAAATTCTTTTATGTGAAAATAATGAGATGATTATGTGAATTTGGTTTAGTACTAAACTATTAGCATTTGGAGTATTAGTCCTATCCCTACCATAAATACCCATAAATTAATAACTGTATCCAATTATTGGAATTATTACCCATCAATTTCCTAATTTAATGAGAATAACTTACAACATTTAAGTATCATAAGCACATAACAATTATTGGAATGAAGGGGGAAAACCATAGAATTTCCTAGATATTGTCCCTTTGCCCAACCCATAAATTTATATGATGTCCTAGTTACTCAAAAGGGTAATTGGTTATTAGTTTTAACGCTTAAAGATCAATGGGGCTAAAGTTGGGTGCCTCATTTAACATGGGCTATTTAATGTAAAGTATTTAAGGAAATGTAAATTATGTGAAAATTATTGCTATTATATAATAAGATGGGTATTTGATGTGCGCATAAGGAATCAAAAGTTGACACCAACTGAGATAAGAGAGCAATTCGAGTAGAAGAGAGCTACCTGATCCACTAGTCCTTGTTCACACCTCAAACATCATCTTTGCCATGATCACATTAGATCTACCAGATTAATAGTCCCTACCTATGAAATTCTCAATCTCGACATCCACCTTGCAACAACCAAATTTAAGGAAAATTGGGAAATATCAGAGTAGAGAAACACCAATAAGATCAATCAGGGATGGGTACCTGAAAATCCCTTCAGGATGAACATGTCTCTCGATAAATGGTGAGTGAGACTTTTAACATCATATCCGGTTGGGGTGATGAGCAATTGTAGCTAAAACCCATTTACCGTTTGTGAGTGGGAATTTTATATATCATACTGGTTGGGATGATGAGCTCACTTTTATGAAAAGAAAACCTACTTACTAGTTGTAAGTAAAGGTAATCATACCTGGTTGGGATGATGAACTCACTTTTATAAAAAGAAAACCTACTTACTAGTTGTAAGTAAAGGTAAAAGTGGCCATATGTGAAAACTGTTGTTTGTGTATGCACTTGTGGTGCAAGACTATCAAGACACCCAAGAGGGGTAGTGATGGGTTCTAAGGGCTACTGGATGACATGGTGGAGATAAGGGCAATTCGTCATGCCAGTCAGTCGGGAAGCTCGGAGTAGCTTCTTGCCCATTAAACCGGGGTGGGGTCAGGATGAGGTCTCTATACTCATATGGACATAGAGTGGCATTCGGGTCTGAGGGTTGGATGTTGAGAACATTCACTTAGACCTAGGGTAGAAGTGGACGAGTTTCTATCTTGGTGTACAGTAAAGACGCTCCGATCCACAAGTGAGTGCAGTGGACGGGCTGCACCTACGAATGTGTGTACCCTTCCCGATGAAGGATGTGTGTTTGTTTGTTAAACGCCTCTTGAGGAAAGGGGATGGGCTAAGAAAGCTAAACACACCTAATATGGAAATGGAGAAAAGGTTTTGAGACTTGAGAATGCTTGGAAAAGGAATGGTAAACCTTGGAAAAAAGGTTTTGAAAAAAAATTAAATTTGAGGAAAACCCTTTTGAAAGAAAATGTTATATTAACTAAGGCTATTTTGAAAAATAACTTCTAACATCCACTCACTGAGTTGTAGAACTCACCCCCTCCCCCCCTTACTTCTTTCAAGTAACCATGGGGAAACCAAACTTAAATACCTCCTTGTATGGGAAGTGTAAAGACAAGTATGTCTGTTTAAAAGATTTTTAGTTTTTTATAATGTTATTCCAGGAAAGACAGGATAAAGGATGCCTTACTCCTCACAGTTTAGAAAAGGGCGAAACCCTTCATGAACCAAAGAGAGTTGTGGGTCGCTCATGGGGATCAGACCAAATCGAGTCGGGGCGTGACACCATCCTTTACATCAGAAATGGATTCTCTTGTGGTCAACTTGGGGTTTGATTTAACATCCTATTACTATTGTTACCTATTTTTTTGGTTTATTCACTTACTCCCTTGGACTTAGTTCCTTTGATGTGCTTTCCCCCATGTCCAAGTAATTTCTTAACCCAATGCTCCCCACCGCTTGGGGTCCCTTCGACTTAATTCCTCTTGAGGGTTTTATCTAGAATTGGGAGTTCCAAAATGTCCGATCGTCCCTAAGTCTATTTGTTTTCTTAACTATTGAAACCCTTAGCTCATTGTTCGTTTGAGCGTTTCATACTCGCATTCTCGGGTTTTGGTGTTATCCCCTTTGAGTCCTATGTTGGTCCTTTATTTCGTTTTTACATCACTTTCTTGCTCTTATTGTAATATGAGTTCATCTCTTCCTGAGCTCTTCCCCTTGCTCGGGAGGCGTTTCAGCAAGCATTCACATGTCCTTTCTATCACAAAAAGGGATCACATATTCGCATAATAGTCCCCGACTCTTCCATTTGTGGACCAAAGCACCTTTACCGTCCACCCTAATAGAGGTGCACTACCTCTACCCTTAGTTCGAGTGGACATCAATAGGCCAACCCTCAAACCCTAATTATGTTCGCTTAGTGGGACGAGACCTCATTTCCCCTCCGGCCTCAGCCTCAATACTTCATCATTCCCACTTTGTGGGATGAGACCTCATTTCCCCTTCAGCCTCGGTCTTAGTACGTAGGAAGCTATCAGAGCTTCTCAGCATACTGAACGTCAAACCACCCTTATGTGCCCTTAGGTCATCCAGCAGCCCTTGGAACCCATCGACTACCCCTCTTGGGTGTCTAGATGCTCCAAGATTCCTCATGCATGCATACAACAATTTTGATTCGTTAACCATGCTCTTTGGTGCCAACTGTCCAACGGCCCTCACACTCGACCTAGCTTGCAACTGTTTTCCTTGACCGACTCGTCGACCTAATATGGGCGCACTGCCACTAGCCCATCGAGCCTTGTTAGTCCTATCTTGGCCTCGTGGTAAATCACACAACAATTCCAATTTTTCTAAGAGTTTTCATGGTTCTTATAATTCACGTTTGTCTACGGGTCCAACCTGTGCACACCGGCTCTAAACTTCGTCCTTTAGTAATGAGAAAACCGGGGAAAGAACTGATAAATTTGAATCTTTAAACCGAATTGGTCTACAAGCCCGATTGTTAGGGGATGGGTAAAATTGAAAATTTCTAACTCCCATGTGATTCAAAAAGGTTCATAAACTTAGGAAAAAGACCCTAAGACAAAATAAAGAGGAAAGACCGAAGCAGTTCAGGAGAATCGGGTCCGAACCGGTTTATGAACCAAGTTGATTCATGAACCGGAACTGATAGAGAATGGGTGAACCAAGAAGCTTATGGATTCCTTGTGATTTATAATCCTTGGGAAGGAACCTTAGAACAATGTGGGAGAGAAAAACCTGAACCGGACCCGAACCAGATTAAATCGGTTTAAGAACCGAGCCAGTTTATGAACCGAAATCAATTAAGAAGTAGAAAACTGGGAATTGTATGGACCCTAAGTGACCCAAGGAGTCACAAAAGACATGGAAATGGACTTGTGAAGGAATTGGGGATGAAAACCAAATCGGTTTAGGTGAACCGGATCCGAACCGATTCGGACCGGTTTGAACCACTATTGAACTGGATCCAAAATTCATTTTTATAGGTGGCTTAAATAATTCAAATTTGAGATTTGAGGCCACCATTGGATAGAAAATGAATTTAGATGAATTTAGAAATTTTTAGATTTAAAAAACTCGATCGAATGAGGGTTGAACCGACCGGTTTAAGCTTTGAACCCAGTTCGGACCGGTCCAGTCCCGTTCAGAACAGTGTCATCTTCTTCCTCAGGATGACAACATTGTTCACTCGCCGAAAAATTGAATCAGCGCCGATGAAAAAGAAACGTTTCTGTTCAGTACATTTTAGATCTTCAATGCATGTTATAAAGGCACCAAACGAACGTTCAACGGGTCCCTGAGCACCCTATATACAGAGCCCCTCTTCATTCGTCCTCTCCATACCTGAAAAGCTCACTCTCTCTTAGTTGCTTAGTTTTGCGATGAAGCTTGAACCAGAGCTCCAATATAGGGTAAATTTTGATCCAAAGAAGGTGAGGTCAGGTTCATTAGAACCAGGGTGAAATCAGCTACCCGGTGGTGACATCCGTTCATTCCGAAAGTCACTAGAGAAGCGCCGGCATAATCGAACAGTGAAGCAGCTCCGGCGGGTCGAAGCTGCCTTGTTTTGGTCGAGTTGAAATCAGGTAATTCGAGCCCTCCTTAGGCCAAACCAAGCTCTCCCGACACCTCCTCAGCCCTTCCACAGCCGAATTAGGACTGAAAGGTAAGCCAACTTAGCTCTCATTTACAATTTCTGATCAGTGTTAGAGAGAGAGAGTCATCTAAATTTCAATAACGAAATTCTAATCCAATTCGACATAAATTGATGTCATTCTTGATCCTAGGAAGAACCTCTAAAGGAGAGCTACCTGCCCAAATAGAAAGCTCAGAGTGTCGCGCCCTCACCGATGAGAAATCGAAGCTTTCTCTCTGTACAATCTATTTTTCCGCGAAGCTCCATTTGAGCTCGTTCCGACGTTAAAACCTGCAATTCAAAGTTTCTTGGAATCGTATGAACATGTAGAAACTTTCAACTTCAATTTCAATGAATAGAGGTGTTTGATCGGCCAATTTGATGAAATCAAATTCGACTGTGTTAAAGAGTTGAAATTGTGGGAAATTTTGGGGAAATTTGGGGATTTTTGAAAATTCGAAGGACCAAAATGTAATTTTCTAAAATTGAGGGTCAATTGATCATGATAAGAATATTAGAGGGCCATTTGAGAAATTTTAGAATTTTTGGGGCAAAATTTACCATTTTTCTAAAGGGAGGGCAAAATGGTAATTTTGGGAAAATTGAGGGACCAAATTGAAAATTTGGGAAATTAAACCCCTTTTTGGGGAATTTAATAAATTGAGGTCCTAAGATAAATTTTAAAACTTTTGAGACTCAATTTGAGTAAAAACCCGGCAATAGGGACATAAAGTTAAAGAAAAATAACTTTAGGGACCAAATTGCAAATATATATAAAGTTGGGTTTTCTCATTCATTGGAATGAATGAGTGCTATTAGGCCAAAGAATAATGAATATCCATGTTCATTTCATGTAGGAAAACAAGACATCGGGAACGCCAATTGAGGTCCAGCGTGTAAGGGACGAAACTCGATTAAGTGGAATTTCACTGCACGATCGGGTGAGTGGGATTTTATATCATACCCGGTTGGGAATGATAAGCACATCGAAATGAAAACCCACTAGTATGTGGTATTTTAAACATCACGACTTAGAGTTGTGATGTGAAAAAACTACTTACCGGTTGTAAGTAGATCATACCCGGTTGGTATGATGAAACTTCCTCGAAGGAAGTTAAAAACCCGTTTATCGGTTATGAACGGAGATATCCTTATATCGGATCGGTATAATGGATAGTGAAAACATATTTTTGTCGGAAGTGTTCTCCCCTGACTGTATGTCAATGCTTAAACAATTTGGAAGACCTTCTCGACTGGAGCTCGAATAGCTCTTATAGGCCGGGGGCCTTGATTTTTGGAACATGGGGGCTAATATGCCCAATTTTTGAAAATCTCGAATAGTGGGCCATAGGCCAATGGGCATGAGCAGAAGCTCATAAACGAACATAATATATGTGCCATAAAACTTTAATAAGTAAATTGTATTGTCACGCCCCGACCCGGTTTGGTCGGATCCCCGTGATCAACCCGCCACTCTCCCGATTTACTAAAGGGTTTTCCCTTATATTATAAATCGTAAAGAGTAAGGTGTTAACCTGCACCTTTTTCCAGGAATATCATAAATTAAAACTGCATAGTAATTTAAATTAGTTGTACCTATCTTGCAAGCATTTAATTGTGCAATTCCTTTAAGGTTCGGCTTTCCGAGATTTACTAAAAGGGGTATAAGGGAGGGGGTGAGTACAACTACTCAGTGAATGAGATTCAAATCTTTTAACTTTCAAGAAAAACATTTATATGGAGTGTGCCAGACTCCTTTGTTTTCAAAAATCATTTCATTTAAAAATTCATGTTTTTCCATTATTTCTTAGTTATCGATGTGTCATCACCCAACACACATCCTTCATCATGAAGGTTACACACATTCACAAGTCAGTATCACTACCGAATCTGCTAGTGGCTTTGGAGTGACTTTTCCTGCCACCCGGATAGAAGTACGACCACTTCTACCTTGGGAATGAGTGGATGTACGCGACATCCGACCCACAATCCCTAAATCACTTCTTCGTGTCCATATGAGGACAGAGACCTCATCCTGTCCCCACCCCGGTCTCATGCGCTTTGTGCTACTCTAAATTTCGCACAGACACCTAGAATGACAATCTGCCCTTATACTCACCGGGTTGTCCGGGGCCCTTAGGACACATCACTACCCCTCATGGGCGTCTTGATGATCCTGTACTCATGTGCATGCACAAACAAAGTTTTCTTAAATTACCATGTAATATGTGGTGCCATTTGTCCCAACGGTCCCGACCTCCAACTAAACCTGTAGCTGTTTGTCTTAACTGGTCCGAAGATCGGTCATGCCGCACTACAACTAGTTGACTGAGTATGTCAGACCTGCCTTGGTACCATGGCCAAACAATTCACTTATTAAGTTTTAATGGCGCATATATATATATATATATATATATATATATATCATGTTCTTTTAAGAGCTCTTGCCCGTGTCCATTGGCCTATGGCCCACTGTTCGAATTTTTCAAAAACTGGGCATTTTAGCCCTCAAGTCCCAAAACCGAGGCCCCCGGCCTATAAGAGCTATTCGAGCTCCCGTCAAGAAGGTCTCCCAAATAGTTTAAGCAATTGCACACAGTTAGGGGAGAACACTTCCGATAAAATAGGTTTCCATTGTCCATTATACTAACCGGTATAAGGACATCTCCGTTCATAACTGATGAACGGGTTTTCAACTTCCTTCGAGGAAGTCTAATCATACCAACCAGGTATGATCTACTTACAATCGGTAAGTAGTTTTTTTTGCATAATTTTCACATCACTTTCTCTAAGTGGTGATGATTAAAATACCACTAAACAGTGGGTTTTTATACCGAGGTACTTATCATCCCCAACTGGGTATGATATATAATCCCACTCACCCGATAGTGCAGTGAAATTCCACTTAGTCGGGTTCTATCCTTAGCAAGCTGGACCTCGACTGGCGTTCCCGATGTCTCGTTCTCCAGTGAGGACGTGGCAGTGGAGCTTTCAAATCTAGGCAGATAGCTCTCCTCCAGTGGTTATTCCTTTCGGTCCTAATCCGGCCGAGGAAGGACTGAGGAAGTGTTGGGGAAGGCTTGGTTTGGCCTGAGGAGGGCTTGAAATGGCCGATTTCAGCTTGACCAAAATAGGGTAGCTTCGGTCCACTGGAGCTACTTCACTATTCCATCATGCCGGCGCTTTTCCAACGATTCTCGGATTGACTGGAGTTTGCTACCAGATAGCTGTCTTTTCCCCGTTTCTAAAGAGCCCGACCTTTGTTCAAGTCGAAACTCTAGTTCGAGCTTCACCGGGAAATGGAGTAGTAGGGAGAGAGAGAGAAGTGTTAAGGTGTGAGGAGAATGAAATGGGGATGACCTCTTTATATAGGCGTAAAACCCGTGTATTAAATGGGTGAGATTTATTACTAGTATTAATATTTCCATAAATTATTGGTATTAATTCTAATAATTAAATTTCGGTATTAAATTAATTGTATTAATTCAAATAATTTAATTTAGGTATTAAATTATTGGTATTAATTACAATAATTAAATATATATTAATTTATGGATATTTATGATAAGTCGTGTATGTTTGCATAAAAATTTTTAACCGAAATTTCGAGTTACAAAAAAAATCATACTTCCCAGTATAGGTCACCCATCCTCACACTACTTTAAGGCAAGCACACTTAACTTTGAAGTTCTTATGGAATCTAGTTCACCTAAATCAATTTAGTTTTTGTTTTCTAGTTTGTCTTAAGTTTCTTTTCCAAGGTTTAATGAATCCTTTGGATCACCTGAAAGTTGTAAATTTCCATATTGCTTATTCCCAAATGTAAACCGACTTGGTTTTCTTATTCGGTTTGACCGATTCTTTTCCCGGTTTTCCTTAACTAAAAGAAATGCGGGTTTTACATGTATGGTCATGGTACCAAGGTTGGTCTGACATTCTCAATCAACTAGCAGTAGTGCGACATGATCGATCTTCGGACTAGTCAAGACAAATAGTTGTAGGTTGAGTTGAAAGTCGGGACTGTTGGACTAATGACACCACAGATTACATGACATAATAAGGAAACATTGTTTGTGCAAGCACTATGAGTATGGGATCATCAAGACGCCCATGAGGGGTAGTGATGCGTCCTAAGGACCCTGGGCAACCCGTGAATATAAGGGCAGTTCGTCATTCCAGGTGATCGTGCGAAATTTGGAGTAGCACCAAGTGCATGAGGCCGGGGTGGGGACAGGATGAGGTCTATGTCCTCATATGGACATGAAGAATCGATTTCGGGATTGAGGGTCGGATGTCAAGTACATTCACTCATTCTGAGGATGGAAGTGGTTATACTTCTATCTAGGTGGCCAGTAAAGTCGCTTTAAAGCCACAAGTGGGTTTAGTGGTCGTGCTGGTCTGCGAATGTGTGTAACCTTCATGATGAAGGATGTGTGTTGGGTGAGATGACACACCGTGATAATAAGAAATGGTGGAAAAACCCGAATTTTTAAATGAAGGGATCTTTGAAAAGTGAGGCATCTGGCACACTCCAATGTAAATGTTTTTCTGAAAAGTTAAAAGTAGACTTTTGAAAAAAAAAAACCCATTCACTGAGTTGTAGAAACTCATCACTCTTTTCTACCCCTTTTCAGGAAAAGAGAAAATGACTAGGAGTAACACCGAGCCTTACCCTTTATCAGGTATGCTTAATTTTTCCTTAAACTTGCATTTTAATTGATATATATCTTACAGGGAACAAGGTTGAAATTTCGCTTGACTCCTCTCGAGTAAAAGAAGGAGGAAACTCCTCTTGAACCAAGAAAGAGTGGCGGGTTGTTCACAGGGATCCAACCAAACTGGGTTGAGGCGTGACATCGGCCTTGGGCCCACTTCACGAGTTTTCCAAAATTAGGCCTTTAGCCCTATCATTTTCAAATTCGAGGGTTCGAGCCTGTAAGAGCGATTCTAGTTGCCCTCAAGAACATCTCCCAAAATATTTAAGCAGTTTCACACAATTAAGGGAGACCATTCTTGGAAAATTAATTTTTTAAACTTTAAAACGGTGCTTATCACCCCCAACCGAGTATGTGTTGAAAATCCCACTCACCCGGTAACAGTGACGTAGCCATCTCAGTGAGATCTTGATTTGTGGTGTGCTTCCTTACATCGATACTTGAACAATCAGCTCCTGCATGGTTCAAGTACACTTATTAGGAGAATCGACATAAGGGACCTCATAGTTTTGGGTATTTGCACATAGGTCCTCGCACTATGCCTTAATTGCATTTAGGTCCCTCAACGTTTATAACCTTACATTTGGGTCCTCAATTTCCATTGAATCACCATTAGGTCCCTAGAACTTCCAATTACCCTTCATGAGTCCCTAACTTTTCCAAAATTACCAATTGGTCCTCAATTTTCCCAAAATTGCCAATTGGTCCTTAACTTCCCAAAAATTACCAATTGGTTTTTGAACTTTCAAAAATTGCCAATTAGCCCTCCATTTCATCCAATTGCCCAATTGGAAGTTAATATCATGAAAATGCCCCTAATTTCCTTGAATTGTAATTCAGACCCCAATTTTCTAAAAATCCCCAAATTGCCCAATTTTCTCAAAATTGCAATTTGGTCCTTGAATCTCAATTTCATTTAATTGACCCCCAAAACTTGGTTAATTGTCTCTATTTGTGATCTGAATCATCTTCCCTATGCCCCCCTCATCATTTTGAGTTTTGAACCGCTCGATTTGGCTCGAAAATGAGCTCAAATAGAGCTTCGTTGGAAAATTTAGTCTAGAGAGAGAAAGCATTGATATCTTACTGGTGAGGGTCTGACGACCAGAGCTATTGCTTTCTCTAGATTGCTCTCCTCCCCGGGATCCTCCTGGATCAAACTACGCCTCAACTGGTGGCATGAGCAGTGTGAATTTGTTAGTTTCAATTTTCATAGAAATGCATAGTGAATAGTGTTTTCCAACAAAGGGGTGGTAGATGGGCTTACTTTATTAGCTCGGAGGAAGGTCAGGGCACCTCTAGGTGGAGTTTGGGGGCTTGGTTTGGCTAGAATTGGCCTAGGGATGGCTCGAGTTGAGCTCGGGCTACTGATAGTCGGGGATCAGCATTATTGTTTGAGCTTCCTTGCTCTTCTACGGTGGCTCTCAGGCTGAAGGGAGGGTGCAACTGTGTAGAGGACTTCCTCCTGGTTCTTATGGCACTGAATGCATCTTCAAAGGTGGAGAAAAGCCCCGATGTGAGATCTATGGTTTGCTGCTTGCTGAAAAATTGAGCAGTTTGTCTTCTTCGGTCGATTGTGTGATGTTGAAAATAAATGGAGTGTTGCTCTTTATACAGGGAGCTCGACAACTATTCAGGCTACCGACCGGCGTGAGACTTGGCCTCTGACTCGGTCACCAACAACATGACCAGAGAGATTTCCGAGTCAGCAGAGACTCCAACTTTTTCAGCCCCTCTCTCTTCTCTCTTCTCTCTATTAGCGGCTAGAGGTTGAAGACGATGATGTGGCAAGCATGCCACGTGGTACACTGTGATTGGCAAATTTTTCTAACGTGGAGATTCAACTCTGCTGCTGTGTCAGCCGTTGATTGTTGATCAGACACATGGCATCCTCTCATTGGCTGCTCGTCATTAACCATTGATCAGACACATGGAAACCTCTCATTGGTTGTCCGTGCTTGCATGGCTGCTGATTGGGCTCCATTGACCGTTAACCAGTCCAGTCTATTGACCGTTGACCGGTCCAGTCTATTGACCGGTTTGACCGTTGACACATCTGGTCTGACCAGGTTCGCTAACCCAAATTAGAAAATTAGTTGGTTCAAACCCGATTTGACTAGTTTTTTTAAATTTAAAATTTTCTAAATTTATCTAAATTCATTTTCTATCTAATGGTGTCCTCAATTTCCCAAATTGACATTTTAAGCCACCTAGAAAAATGAATCATTGAACCAGTTCACTATGGTTCATCCCGATTCAATCCGGTTCGAGTCTGCTTCACCCCAAACCTGTTCGGTTCTCTCATAAATTCCACTTCCCGATTCTTCCTCATGATTTTTATGAATTTTTGGTCACTTGGGATTTTCCAATTTCTCATTTTAACCCTTCTTTATCATTTTTGGTTACTTTTTCGACTCGATTTTCTCAAAATCATTGGTTCTTTCCCCGGTTTACTTGCTCCAGGGGATGGGTTTCACACTCAAACTCTAATCACTTCATTATGTCCACTTTGTGGGACGAGACCTCCTTTCCCCTACTGCCTCGGTCTTAGTGCGCAGGAAGCTCCTTGAGCTTCTTGACCTACTGGACGCCATACTGCCCTTATGCACCCTAGGTCGTCTAGCAGTTCTTGAGATCCATCACTATCTCATGTCAGGTGTCCTAATGGCATGAATCTCATGGTGCATGCACAATCATAAGTCTTTTAAGTTATAGCCATTATCTTTGGCCATCCAACGCAACGGTCTATAGGCTTAGTTTCGTCCCACGCGTATTGGCCCAATAGGTTCGACGACCTAGCTTCGGTGGAGCAGCGATTTGGCCCAACAAGCCCAACAACTTAGACTTGGCTCGGCAGGTATTACATATTATTTCCCGTTGGTTGAATCTTTTAGCATTACTCATCACATGCTAGTTCTAGACGGGTACATGCCCATGTCCATCAACCTTAGGCCCACTCGCATACCGAGCCTAAACCCGAAATTAGCTCCCAAATGTTTTAAGTAGAGTCACCCAGTCAAAGGAGGCTGATTCCAAGAAAATCATTTTCAAAATGAACCGTCATTCCCACCGGAATGGACGTTATAGCAATTTTCACTCACCTGGTAATCTTGACGGGGTTGTCCCGGTGGAGTCTGGCCTCACAGTGTGCTCTTGAAAGTGGGAGTTCGAGCAGTCTCCTCCTACATGGCATGAATATCCATTTTTAGGATGCTTGACTATGAGACCGCATCTTTTCAGGTATTTGCATATAGGCCCTCACATTTACCTTAATTACAATTTGGTCCCTAAAGTTGATATGTCAAATAGATGACATTCAAATTGAAGGACTAAATTACAATTTTTTAAATTTTGGGGACTTAATTGAAATTTGTGAAAAATTGGGGATTTTCTATAATTAATGAGTAATTATTCGCCCAATTGGAAATTTGAGTAAATTATTGACCCAAATGGAAGATTTTAAAATCTTAGGGACCTAATTAGAATTAAGGTATAAACTTAAGAGCCAAATCATAATTATTGGAAAGTTAAGGGTCTTAAGGACAATTACCTTATTATGCAAGACCTAATTGCCCAATTTATTGTTGGAACGAATCACCTATAAGTTCTTGCAAAGGAAAGGCACGTCAAGCTTGGAAATCCCCAGGACGACCAAGCCTCGGAATACGAGTGAGTGGGATTGATGACATCAGGACCGATTGGACCGATTGGACCGATTATGCACATACTTAAGATCATGCTTTATTTTGAAAAGAGATTTCTATAAATATAATCCCTTGACTCTATGAAACTACTTAAACGTTTTAGGATTATATTTTTGAAGAAAGTATGAAGTATGTTATTAGGACAACTCATGAACGGTGTATGGATACACCTCATGGGTAGGTCTAGTACAACCTTCGATGTAGGATATGGGTGAGGCCCATGATCGACAATGGTGGGCTAGATCTAGTTCTATGCAAAGTGGGCCTAAGGCCACAATTTTGAAAGTGAAATGGGTCTAAGGCCATGTTTTAAAAACTCATACAAGTGGGCCCAAGTCCAATGGAAATGGGTCCATCCTCGTAAATAAATTTTATTTAAGAACCTGTCAAAAATTATCACAATTGGATAATGTTTGCTGAAGCTACGATGTCAAAGCTAGGTCTCAACCTGTTTGGATAGGAGCGCAAAGATAAAGGTCTTAAATTAAGATCAACTTGTATGTGATTGCAATCATGCAAAACCAAAGAGACACCTAGTATGGGGTAGTGTTAGTTCTATGAGCTGCTAGAGGATCCATTGAGCATAAGGGAAGCTTTGTTGTCTAGTATGTCAAGAAGCTTCGGGAGATTCATGCACATTGAGACCGAAGAAGAAGGGGGTAGAGGTCTCATCCTTCGATAGCGAACAAAAGAAGTGATGAGGTCTAGGGGTTGAGCGATGGTGCTCACACAGATTTGTGGCGGAGGATTATGGCCTCTCACTAGGGTGGACGGTAAAGTTGCTCTGGGCCACTAGTGGAATAGATCGAGGTTGTTGCCTATAAGGATTTGTTCTATGATTGCTTGATCCCTTTATGGATAAATGGTGTTTGTTTGTTTGTTTGTTTGTTGTGTAAAACAAACAATGGTAGGTTTAATTAATTAAATCCCTCCAACTAGGAAGGTACTTACCCTAAGCTTATGAAATAAGCTATGAAATTTGTGAGAAACCTTTTTATGAAAGATAATACAAGTAGTGGCTTGCTTATCATGTGATTTTTAAAAAGGGAAAATTTTTTTCTTAATTGCATACTAAATCATGAAGTCATGATGTCCTATGAACTCTACTCATTGAGTTGTAGAAGTTATCCCCTCCCTTAAACCCTTTCAGGAAAAATATGAAAAGAAACGTGGGTGAAGATTTAACTCCTTGGTAATTCTTATTCAATAATCATATTCCAGTATGTTTTATGGAAAAATATTTCCATAAATTTATTTTAAAAATATTTCCAGGTTATGCATGACTTATATCGATATTATAGTGGCAGTTGCCCTTTTTAATACCGAAAGGAGTGGCAAGTTGTTCACAGGGTTCCGACCAAACCGAGTTAGAGTGTGACAATAATCTCACACATGTGATCTCAATCAAAAACTCTTTGAACAAGTATTGTGAGTTTACTTGAATAAAGTATTGAGATGTGCGTTCATTGCCAATATAACGAAAAAGGGGGAGACACCCATGATGACTAAGTATGGAAGAGTACTTACGTGAGGAATTTCACAAGGCTATGCTAAAACCCAATATACGGGGTGCTAGCCCAATGTATCCGTTGAAAATTGGGATAATATAAAAAAAATAAATGAGGGAGTATACGGGTAACCGATAGGTATGATCTACAATCTAAGATGATTGGTTGGAGCCTTTGATGATGATGACTCTAGAGTGAGACTAATAGGGAATGATATGATATTCTCGGGAGATGTATTGGAAAAAGGATTTCCATAGCATAAGATGAATGATGAGACTAATTTGAATAATGAAATTGGACAAAAGGGAGGAGGCATAAGAATGTAAATGAGAGAGGGTGAGAATGCATGTGGCACAACAAGTGGGTGATAACAAAGAAAGAGAGAAGACCCAAGTTGACCATGAAAGAAAATTCTCTTCTCCAATGGATAAAAGTTTTGAGGACAAAAATCCTAAGAGCAGGGGAGTACTTATAACACCATAACTTCAATAATTGGAATATAAGCCCAATTTGACCAGAAATTGAGGTTGAATCGATAATGGAATGCCGAATCGAGAAAGAAAACTTGAACCAGGAATGTAACCCCAAAACGAGATTGAAAAAAAAATTGAATCATAAATCGAGGTTAAAATGGGAATGGGAACTCGAGTCGGGAATAGAGATCCAATAAGATTAGAGATCAATTTCCCGAGCAAGAAACAAAGATTTTTGGACAAAGCCCATTTTCGACCGATCGCAGTTGGGATTTTGCATTTATTACCAGGGTGACCTAAAGAGAGAAAAAAGGTAAATTTTGGCAAAAATGTGAAATAAAAAAATAAAAAAAAATGGGCATCGAGTCAGGTAACCATATCCGACCCAACTCCCCCCGCCCGACCTGACTACCCGCACATCCCCCTTATCCCTGACAAGAAAATCTGTAGCAATGTGCTTGGGAAAATCAACCCGATTTTTAACCAAATTCATGCCACAAATCCTATGATTGAGTTGACAACTCCCATAGTGGTCTACCTATGAAATTAGTTGAGTTATCTCCTCTCCATCATATTGAATTTTACTCTCAAAGTTAAAAAACTCGAGTGGTCGACCTCAAAATTCTCCCTCACTCGACCATCAAATGAGGTTATATCAGTGTTAAAATGCCTTTAAGAGACTCTTCTTGAGTTCTACGATCGGATCCCAACCTATAAGTGGTCGAAAAATATTGCCCAAGGACCGTTTTGACCGACGCTGATTTGGGACATAAACATTGTACAACGTCGTTGCCATTTATGAGCAAAATTCACTCACCTCCAGCCACACTACGACTGATACCCATGCCAAAAGAACCATTGCCTCTCATCTACATCCCACAAGCCTTTGATGACCTCTAGCAAGTGGACTTTCGGCCGCCATGAGCTGATTTCCTTTGTTGGACTTGTTCTCAAACTTTTGAATGTGGTCGTTCAAGGCCAAGATTCACCCAACTCTAGCGACCACTTGGTCAACCACCACCAAAAAATGAGTTGCATGTGTCTTAGCTTCAAAATGCCAACGGTAGTGTCCTCTCCGATGAGTATTTTCAACAAACGCTTTGGTACCCCTATTTCAGCTAGTTTTGAAAAATTGTCAAGTTCGGTTGAGCTAAACCCCCCCCCCTTCCATTGCTCCTACGAGCCATTAGGAGTATAATGAAAGTATTTGAGAGGTATTTGTGAAAATAGAACTTGGTTTAGTTTATTTTCAAAGTTTAGGTACAAAGTGTAAATTTTGAAAAGTTTGAAGCTGATTTGAAAAAATAGTAAAACTTGTGTAAATGGCCCCAGGGTAACCTAAGTGGTTTGGAGGTGATTTAAGGACAAATAAAGATGTCTAAATTTATTTTCAGAAGTTTGAGGATAATACCTTAATTTTGTTTTATAAAAAGAGGGGAAGTATGGTAATTTTGCTCAAAGAGAGGTAAAATGGTTCATTTTGAGCCACAGTGGGAAAATGGTAATTTTTCAAAGTAAAGAGGCCAAAAATGGGGCCTTTTGCACATAAGGGGCAAAATGATAATTTTGCCTATTTTATGGACAACACTATCTATTGGGAATGAGGGTCGAGGACGTAAAGGAAACAATGGTCATAAAAAGGGTAGTCCCGAGGAGAGACTATATAAAAAAAGGACATGGAGCCCTAAATGACGAAAGGGGATAGAGTGAGCTAGTATATAATCGAGTCCTCGTTTAATAAGTAGGAAATGTGTGGTCATATATGCATTGTGGTGTGAGAAAATATGTCTATTAAAAGAAGGTTGAAAATGTTGTACATTAGGAAGATCTAAATACACGGAACTCGAAATATATATGAAATCCAAGGTGGATTTGATATGAGGGCATGAAGTAACTAGGTAATGTGAGTAGCTTTGTCAACCAGTAGAGAGTAGAACTACGAGAAAATTAAAGTTAAATATATTTGTTAAATGAATGCATGTATGGCAAAGTAAAGGAGACTGTGGAAAGAGGATCGAACTCCAAGAAATCAATGTGTGATTATTTTATGCATATTTATGAGTTTTCATGGTATATACGTATGATTGTTGTTTTGGGGACCCAAATGGATTGTTTTATGCATATTCTTCAGTATATATCAATGTGTGATTGTTTTATTCATATTCGTGAGTTGTTCATGGTATATACATGCACTTATATAACTAATTTCCCATGTGTGTGATTTTTGGGGCATAGTGTGGCCATGTTGTCGTGGTGTATGATTATCTATGATTGATTGATTTGGTAAATGGTAAGTGGTAACTCCACTTGGATATATCTTAGTATGAAATCACGAAGGGATGAGTACTAAGAGTTGTAATTTATGAAAATAACCTAATAGGATAATTAATGAAATAATTGTACATGTGCAGATATTTTAAATAAAGTTTGAGGTTGTAATCCATGTAATAATCAGACACCAACAAACTCATTTACTAAGGTGTAGCTCACTTTTATCCTAAAATAATTATAGATGAAAGTAAAAGGTTGTAAAAATATGAGCATGTGATGTCGCCTTCATCATTAGCGTGACTTGAGATATGAATATCTAAGTGTGACTATGAAAGTTTAATATTATACTTATCAATTATTGTATTTTTAGAAATTTTGTATGTATTTTTTAGCACACCATTATTATGAAAGAAAACTTTTAATTTATCTAAAAAATTATGAGTATTTTATTATGAGTTATAGTAATATGGTACTAATTTTGTGAATTTAACCACTACTATACTATCGAGTGTAAGTCATGGATTGTTATTCAACTTATACGTCGAAAATCGGGTTGGGATTTAACATGTTTGGTTCTATTTATCAATTTAACTTTAACTTCCAATCTAAATATGTGTACTCCTAATATTAGAAATGCCTGTTACAAAAATAAAAAATAAAAACTAAGGTAAAAAAATAATTGGAAAGCCTAGGTTTTATTTATAATTAAGAGGAAATGATTAATAATTAGAGATATAGGTGTTTAATCATAAATAATTTTAATTTGGGGATTTTATGGTGGTTAAAGAAGAGTAATTAAATATGGAGAAGTATAAATGATTATTAAAATTTATTCTATATTATTTTATAGTAATAAATAAAAAGTTGTTGACACTAAATTGTAATTAATGAAAAATTTAGAAGTTAACAGGTAAATAAAAGAAAATAGCTTAAAGGGCAGTAAAATAAATTGGAGGAATTAATGAGTAATTAGGTAATGATAATAATTTTATAAAATACGGGAAAAATAATTTAATCGACCAAGCCTATATATAAGGATTTAATCATATATGATATGATTGTAGGTAGTAGAATTTGAGTTAGTAGGGCACACTTCAATAAATACTTATCCAGATAAAAGGAATATAGATTGAATGGAGTAAAATTTCTAATATTGTTTTCGATTTAATCAATAATATTAATACTTATCTATTTCGAATTATGAAAATTTATGCAAATAAATTTTATTACCAAAAATTCATACGGATAATATTTTAATAGAAATGTGGTACAAAACTCTACTAGATATTTAAATGAATTAAGTTTTATTTAAGACGGCAAGAACTTGAATGGATAAATTATAACATACTATATATTTTGATTAAATTAATGAAGCAATAAGTTAACCTCACAATTATTGAAATAATTATAAATAAAATATGAGGTTAATTAATATGATTCATATGAAGACAAAAATTATGTATAATCTGGATTAATACATTTTATTTAAGATAAAAGTTGTACGCGGGATCATAGATGTTTTAATGTGAGAGGTAGTGTGGCCAATTACAAAAGACGTGTTTGAATTTCATTTGCTTTTAGTACCATAGAGTAATAACGGTTGTTACCACTTTTATAAATTGATGTACGTAATTGGCTACAAGTTCTCTTATTATAAATGTAACAATTAAATATTTAGTGATCAGGAATTTTTTTAATATAATTAGTAAAGTAATTTCATATCACTTAATAATAATATAAATAAAATAATGAAGTAATGAAGAAATTTATTATATATATTTTATTTTAGACTCGATATATACTCATAAAAAACTATATTATAAAAAAATTAAAAACATTAAACGTGTCTATAATATTTGACTAAAAATGAATTATCTATATTAACTGCTTGATTTCAGTATCATACTCAATAATGAGTTATAAATTTTTTGTATTAATAATTAATTATCTATTAATTTACATATTTTCTTCCTCATATGCATGGTTGGCATAATTTTTTCATTTAACCTACTTTTTACAATAAAAAAAGTTTTGGATGTGATTTGCTATGTAATTCAAAATTTCATCAAAAGTATAACATGATATATATTATAATGATGAATATATGTAATTGTTCCATTAATAATTAGTCAAGTTGTTCACAACTTCTTAAATTATGTTATGAAATATTACAACTAGAAAAGATAACCCTTACATATTATTCACATATTATCATATTAATTAAATAAGTCAAATTAGTATTTATATTATAATTTATTAAAAATTGAAAGTGAGATCAAATGAGGTAAAAAATCATATCAAAATGAAGAAACTGGGTAAAGTTTATATTTTTAGATAAATACTTATAATTATTTTCTTAAATAATATAAATTTTATTTATTTGCATGAACACCAGTTTTATGGGAAAAGAACAAAATCTTATTTAACAATATTTTAGGTAATTAATTCCATATCTGGTATGATATATTCCAGATAGATCAAGAACTAATGGGAAGGCTAATAATTGAAGTTATCCTGCATGTGAGAGCATCCGAGACAGCACATGGGCAGTATTATGCCAACAAGCTGACAAGATCTCTATATCATCATCTCTATCTTAATTATTTTATTATTTTTAAAACTTAAATCTTATATCTTTAAAGATATAAGCATATATATTTGAATTAAAATAAATTCATAATAGATAAAATAAAATATCACTTTTAAATTTTATAAAATCTAAAATTATTTTAAAATATTTAAATCTAAAATTATAATTTTTTTAAATATATCAAACATAAAAAAAATTAAATTTTAAATATTAAAAAAAATAATACCAGTAATACAGTTTCGCTACTTATTGATTATTATTATTATTATTCATAGGACGCCAACGGACAGTGATATGCGGGTCGTGCGCTGTCAATCCACTATTCCCCTTCTTTGATGCATCTGGTCTTCTTTCTTCCGTTCCTCAATTATAATATATATATAGATGTTTTTTTGCTCACTATATATATATAATATACATAGATGTTTGGAATGCATTTTTGTGCTCTTCTTACTCATAGAGGGGATTTGGGCTTTAGAATTCGTGCCCTAAATCAACTGTTATTGTCTGTATGAGCTTAGGGTCACATCAAACTCTATACCTTGGGCCCAGATGGAGAAGTAGAAGGATACAAATAAAATCACCCGGTGGGATGTCAAATTGAAAGGACACTTGAATCAAGATGAGATGCTCCTCGTTGAGCTTAAAACGATGGAGAATCTGACTCATCCATCACCTTACCTTCCTTAGTCTCTCAAATTCTTGAAGGAATATGTAGCTACGTCATCTTCGTATGGTTATATATATATATGGAAAATTTTCGCGGGAGATATTCAACATTTAGTAAATTAACATTCGAGTTATTAACGTTTTAAATCGCCCTAGTTCAACGGTCCAACTGCCATTGGCCTGATGCAAAAATATGTAACATGATGATAATATATTTTAATGGCAATAAACTTGTCCTTTTTAATGACAAAATATTTGTTGAACCAAAAAAATGACAAAATATTTAGTATTGAATATGCCTTTTAACATGTAGCATCCAACAAATATTATAAATTTATAATATAATTTCAACCGTGTATGATATCTCTTATGAAGGAAGCATCAAGTATGAACTCAGAGAAAGCTCTTGGTTTTGTTTGTCCACTTTTAAACCCATACAGCTCAACGCATCTAAAGTGATACTCTCAATTAGGCATAGGGAATCTTATGCGCCATCATCATCACTCTCAAAATAAGTAGTTAGATTGTTCGGCCTATAAATTTTCTCATTTGTGAAATGATTTATCCCATCTGATATATGGCTTTATAGTGCACAAACATAGAAGAATAGTAAGTGGGGTGCAGCTAGTTTCTATTGGAATCAGAACAAACTCTGAGAAAGGAAGACCGTGCACACACAGCATAAGAATTGGAAAGGAGCTGTGGGAGGCATGATAAGATGTAGGTTGTGGGGGCTTGTTTGAGAGAATATGATATTTCTAGCACTAAATGATTGCATAAAAAAAAGATAATATATCTTTTTATATGCCTCCGTGTGATGCATATCCCCGCTAAGCTGTTTCTTTGTCGAGCCCAAGAACAAAAACAGTAATAAATAAATTAGAGATATTAAAATAAAATCAATTAAATTTTTTGAGTGTATATTCACAAAAAATGTGTGACAACTAGTGGCTGCTTTGGGTTAGGGGAATTGACAATTGTAATCAAATTATGATTGCTTACTATATGTATACCATTTATATTGCAAGAAGTAATCAAACATGCATATTAGAAAGATATTTTCATATATTTTACGGGACAAAACTTAACTTCTTTTATATTATAAATTAGTGATTGTATCAAATTTAGCTAGAAAAATCAATGGCACTTAGGTTTCTTGTAAAATAGAATTTAAAAAAATGCTATAAACATGAACTTTCAGAAAACAATAATCAAATTGACACTGTAATATGTAAAAATTCCGAATTTGTTGAGTAGAGACAATTTTGGGGTTTGATTTGATCTTAAAGAAGTTGGAAAACGGGATATGAGATGGATCATCTTTCAGCTACCCCCATTGCTAATTTCTTCCAACTTTTCCGGTCAAACTATGATCAGATAATGTTAATTTTGCAGGTAAGTGCGGTGGTGGACTGGACTGGATTTCCTGGCGGGTACTGAAACATAAGATTAAGAAAGTTGAACAGAAAGTAGGTGGCGTGTCAATCAATCAGAATTAATCACAAGTTGTGCCAGCTTTCCATGCATTCATTAATTTCTGCCAATCAGAAAAATCTCATTCATTCAAACGTAACAAGAACAGCCTAAAAATCAAGGAAAACAGAGATCTTCAAGAATTAACTTTCCATGATCAACAATTGAATAGAAAAAGGGACGGTCAAACTCCGGAATGAAAACCAATTTGTGTCCCCTATCGGAATCCTTAGCGGAATCGATCTTTAATGCAAAGAGTGACCTCCCTGTGAAATCCATTGCGCTGACTATGTGATCAAGCAAATTGAGCATAGAAAGGAAGACTGTGTGGTTCCACCTGGGAGCCGACAGTACTAGAACAATATATAGACAGACTGTTACACTCGGAATCTGTGATTCTAGCACAGAGCTTTTGTTTTTTCTTCTTTGAGATTCTAAAATATCATAGGGCCTTGGAACCTTCAAATACAGATATACACTGATTTTTTAATTTCATTCACTAGTATTGGCCATGGCTTTCTTGTAACACATATATATCTGGTTTCTGTGTGTGAGGTGATATTCAATTCATTGGCGGTTGTAGCTGGGCGGAGTATACTCACAGGCAACTTCGGCAATGTCGAGCTCTCTCTGGTGAAAGTTCCGGTGGCACCCACAGGCGGCGCAGTTTAAGGCATCTTCCGTTCCTTCCTCTCCGCTGGCCATGAATTCCCTACAGCCATCAACAGCGTATCCTCCGATGCTGGCCGCATGATTCTTCTGGCACTCACCATATCGCACGACTCTAATGGCCGAGGAGGAAGTGTTTGAGGTCGACCTCCTCAACCCATCAGACCTCCTCACCACCACCTGCCTCTTCTTCATATTATATCAAAACGGTATACAGAGTGGGTAAGAAACCCTAATATGGTGATATTTGGCCTTTTAGTGAAGATGAAGGTGCTATCAAATTAAATCCTCAGAGAGTGAGGTGAGAATGTTCTATAAAAAGGGGATGAAGAGAAGGAAGAGGAGGATAAGGAGAAGGACGGCAGTTGAAGTGGCTATGGAACCCTAACCCTAGTTTGTGGCTATATTTATAAAAATGCTGAAAGTGGGACTTGGAAAGAGGGTGAGCCAACCAGCAAACTCCACTATTATCATTTTCGCTGTCATACTAAAGAATAAATATTCTGTGCATTTCACTAAATAAATATTATTTAATAAAAAAAGTTATTACATAATTTTATATTATTTAAAATTTTTTAAAATAAGTAGATATATACTTATATACATTCATTCTGCTCGAATAATTGCTTTACCAAAAGGTGTTAGACCATTCAACATCGCCCCAATTGTTCAAGTCCCAGTTTTCCGATATTTTGCCAAAAACGGTGTTTTAAATTAGGTAAAGTGACAGATGGACCCTTTTGTTTCCATAGAGGCAAAGTAGCGTTGTTACATCATATATATATATATATATATATATATTATCACACCTACTAAAATGTGGCCCGCCCCGCTCCCTTTCTCATACTTCATTTATAAACATTTTTTTGTCAAATGATACTATTGATAATTTATTATTATTATTTTATTTTTTAGTAATTAATTTTGATATATTTAAAAGTGTTACTTTAATTTATAAATTTGTAATAATATATTGTAAAAATATATATTTAATACAAACTATTTTTTAATTGCACGACTCAAAAGTATTATTTTTCATAATATATAAGATTTTAAAATTTATTTTAAAAAATATAAAAAAAACTCAAGTATTCAAACATTATATTTATATATATATTCAATCATATTTTTTCTCCACTTCATTTATAAACTAATATTTACATTCATTACATTTTCTCTCCTAATAATTATAATTTAAGCTTTGATTTTTTAAATTTGACATGATTAACTATTGATTTTTTTTAAAGATTTGCACAGTCATTTATTAAAAAAATATTTCGAATGCAAAATTTTAAACATTTTCATCTACTATTTTATAAAGAAAAATATTAGTTTGAATGTATTTCAAATACTAAATTATTAGTATTATATGAAACAAATCACTGAATTTTTGTTATCTTTACTTTCCATATATTTTTCCTTGTCAAAAAACTATATATCCATCTAATTATCTTGTTGTTGTATCTATTTATTTTCTTTTATTTGTTGCAAATGAACAATGTATTCTCTTTCCCTCATTCTCATTCATAAGTAATAACTCAATACTTATTTATAGTACTCATCTTAGTAACTAGTGCAAATGTCTCATCATAATCTATTCCATACGTTTGGCTGTAGCCTTTTGGTATCAATCTTACTTTATACCTTTCAACCTTTCCTTCAGCATTTTGCTTAACAGTGAATACCCATTTGCATCCAACAACCTTTTTTTCGCTTGTAAGTAATGTCAGTTCCCAAGTCTTATTTTTCTCTAATGCACGCATCTCCTCATGCATTGTTGCAAGCCACTTTGGATCATTTTTGGTCTCTTGCCAATTTCTTGGTATGTGCACTGACTGTAATGATACAATAAAGGTCTTGTATGTAGATGAGACAGATGCATATGAGACAAAGTTAGATGTGTCATGTTCATAACCATATCTAATTGGAGGTTTTACAGTATCAGCTCTAGGTTCTTTATGAATAACAATGGGTAGAGATTCATTACTATCTGTTGATAACGAGGAATCGTCAGAAGATTAACAGGTATCTAGGACATATGGGGGCAATAGGTGTGGTATAAGTACCCGTTCTTGTCTCTCTCCATCATCTTCTTTATCTTCCTTCCCCTGAGCACAACTCTTGTTCCTTCTACTATAAACCTTCAATTTTGGTTCATTGGTCCCTTCTTCATTGCTACTCGATCTCTTAGGACACAAGATTACACCTCAATGACATCTTCAATTGTCTTATAATTGATTCTCTCTTCATTTTCATGTTGTACTTCAGGCAAATCATCTAGCACTATGGGTGACATTGTTGATTCACCATAAAAGGGTTCATTCTCATGAAATGTCACATCCATACTCACAAAAAGACTTCTTTTGCTTGGACACCAGCACTAGTAACCTTTTTGAGTGCTAGAATAGTCTACATAAATATACTTCAATGCACGTGGATCAAGTTTGGTTACTATGGGACGATGATATCTCACAAAACACACGCAACCAAATACATGAGAACAGATTGAATATATGTTGCATCCCATCAAAAGTTCACAAGGAGATTGAAAGTTCAATATCTGAGAAGGCATTCAGTTAATTAAATATGTTGTCATCAATATTGCTTCACTCCATAGATATTTTGGAACATTTATTATAAATAGAAGAGCATGAGCTACCTCTAATAAGTGTTGATTCTTATGTTTAGCCACCCTATTCTGTTCTGGTGTATCTGGACATGTGGTCTAATAAATAATCCCCTTTGTAGATATATACAATGAGAACTCTCTATTAACATAATAAGTATCATTATTTGTATGAAGAGTACTCACTTTGGCATTATATTGTGTTTGCACCAAAGCTAAAAAATCTTTAAAGCAAACAAATGTCTCAGATTTATTTTACATCAAATACACTCATGTTATCATTGAGTAACAATCAATAAATATAACAAACCATCTGAATTCGCCAATTGAAATAACTAGACATAGTCCCTAAACATCAGAATGTATTAACGAAAAAGGTGAAATACTTCTTAAATCAGTAGAAAAATAACTTGTTCTTGTATGCTTTCCAAACTCACAAGCATTACATAAAAGCTCGCTACATTCTACATTATTCATCAAGTTAGGTCTTAATCTCTTAAAATTCTCAAAAGATAGATGACCAAGACGATGATGCTCCAATATAACTTCATTCATCGCTCGTTCAGACAAAGTAGTGATTAAAGCTGCATCAAACTCTTCTCTCCTAAGATACCACAATCCATCAAGCCTTCATCCAGTCCTAATTATTCACTTGGTATTCCTTTCTAAAATGACACATGAATCTTGATCAAAGATTACTTGACAGTTTAGTTGATCACTAATTGCACTAATTGATAATAGATTAACAGGAAATGATGGAACACGTAAGATAGATGATAATGTAATTGATGAAGTGCATTTAATCGAGCCGGATCCCCAAATCGATTGAAATGTGCCAAGTATATGTAATAAACTCTACTGATATTCCTGTCACATGTCTAGATGCACCTGAATCAATAATCCAATACGTGGAAGATGGTTTAGAAGAAAACACATGTGCAATAGTACCTGAGTCAGCATTAGCATAACACATATCGTCGTTTAAAATGTTAGCACCTTTAGCACGATAGGTTTGTCCCCCAAATCATCCACGACCTCTATCTTGGGCTCCACGTCCTTTAAGGCTATGACTTGTTCCACCCCGTGTAGGAATACGTGTTGAGGAACAATTCTAGCTAATATGTCTATTCTTCCCATAATTATAGCATTGTTGGTTGTCAGTAATCGATTTTGATAGAGCAAAGCGAACCGGTGTTGTTAAAATCTCAGGAATATTCATAACTTTTTATCTTGACTCTTCATGGATCAGGGCAGCAATAACATCTTCCATTAGAGGAATTGGAGAAGGATGACATATTATTGCTCTCTTGTATTCATATTCTAGGTTTAGTCCCCTTAGGACACGAATCACACGTCGTCGCTCCATCCATGCTCTAATAGAAACTATATCTAAAGGATTAGATGTAATCAATAGATAATAATAATCAACTTCGGACCATAACCTTTTCAGCTCAATACTGTACTCTATTATACTCCGCTCCCCCTACTTTAGTGCATTAAACTTATTTTCAATCTCTATCACAGTCATCATATTGCCAATACTAGAGAATTGAGTAGCTAAAACCTTTCATATATCATATGCTTTACTAATACCTTCAACCAACCCAGCGATAGAAGGACAAAGTGATCCTATTATCCATGCAACCACTAGAGAATTAGTCGCCCTCCACACTTTCCATGATTTGCTGGTAGTATCAGTGGATTCTTCTTATGAGTCGTCAATGTAGTCTTCCAAATATTTTGACTCTAGTTTGAGTTTCATCCTTCTTAACCAACTCAAATAGTTTTTCATTCTTTCAAGTCTCTACTCTATTGGAAGTAATTCCAACTTCAAATCTCGATTAGGAATCTTGTTATGTTGAGGCGATATATTGTCTCTTCCTACAAGCAATTTGACCATACCTTCTAAAATTTCCTTAAACTCCCTTCATATTACCGTTACATCCATTTTCTCCATCTTCTACGACAATCCAGCTATGTCGTGTTTGGAGCCTTCAGATCAAACAAAAAACTTGAAAATAGTAGAAAATCTTAGCTTTGATACCATGCCAAAAAACTAAATTATGGAAAGAGAGAAAGAATATATTGATAGAGATGCCATATGAATGAGAAATTAAAACAACTTATTTTTCCACGCTCTAACTCAATGATACACATGCCTATTTATAGGCACATATTATAGGGTAACTACCTTAAATAGAATATATTATATAATCTTAACTAATAAGAATATATTGTAACTACCTTAAATATCTTAGACTATTTCAACACAAAGCCATGAATGGATGATCCTTGAAGTCAAGGAGCTTTCCATATAAACCCTAACACTCCCTCATCCACACTTGTCTAGAAGTCTCTCCGAAAGCTGACGACCTTAGTTTTCTAGTGAGCTTACTACCATATAGTATAACTTTTATTTTTGACCATCAAATTGAGTGATTTAAGTGCAATTAGAAACATACTTGAGTTAGCTTTCTATCCATGTCTCTAACTGATGTCGTCAGTCATTGTGTCGGTGCTAACACGGTCAAATATCACACACCCTCGAGCTATAGAAAACAAAGCCTTACCTTTCTGAACCATTTCTAATGCCCTCGATGCCAACCATGTTCAATAAAAATTCTTCAAACTCTTCTTGCCCCAACTAATAAACCCCATCAACTCTAAAGGCAGGGGTAAGTATGGAGGTAAAATTAATTTGTGAAAATTCTTACTAGGTTCCAATCTTGACTAAGTTTAGTAAAATTTCAATTTTAGGCAACTCATACCACTGTTTGAGGTGATTAAAACGTCACAAGCTCCTTTGAAATTTAGATTTCTATCTCCTCTAGTGCCCTATCCGAGCCACCATCTTCGGTAAGTTTCCATTGATTTATCAACTTCTATCTATTTTCCTATGAGTCTTAGAACTTGGCCAAAATGGCATTGTTATGGCTGACCACGACCAGAAAATGACCACGGTGACCTAAGGGATTTTTCTAGGGACATTATATATTCATAATTTTTTAGATAAGTTTTAATGAGATATAAATCTCAGGAACCAAAATATAAATTTAACAAAGTTAAGGGAACCATTGGAGAATAAGGAACCTTGGGGACCTAATAATGACCTAAGGAAGGTTTAGTGCCCACTCAAATAAAGAGATTTGGAAGTAAATTAACTAAAGTGGAACTTTGGAAAAGTTTAAGGGCAAACTAGTAAATGATGAGAAGTAGAATATTAAAAGAAATTTTATGAAACATGTGGACCAAAGGAGATCAAAGAAGAGTTTGGGGATCTAAATGGAAGATTTAGAAACTATAGGGCCTCAAATGAAAGATTTTGAAAATATAAAGGATCTAAGGTAATTTTGGAAAGTCTAAAGACTAAAGTGATATTTTGGAAAAGTTAGGACCATAAATATAATATTTGGAAAGGGACCTAATATAAGTTATGGAAAAGTTTTGGAGTAACATTACAATTTGAAGGAAATTAAGAAATGGGTCGTTAAAATGGGGTTTGTCGATTAAAATTATTGATGATAATTTTGATTAGATCGACCACTACATTTTAAAACTTTATAAAATCACTATGGGGGTGTATGTGCTTGTTTTAGAAAATGTCCTTGAAAGCTTAGAAAACATACATGGAGGAGTTTTATAAATCAATAATATGAAAATGGGCTTAGGGTCCATATTGTCGAAAAATGAACTAGTGTGTGACAATTTGAAAAACAAGCTTAAGGCCCTTCGAATTTGGAAAACAGACTAAAGTCCAATGATTTGAAAATGGGCTTGAGGCCCATATTATTGAAAAAATAAAATAAGGTCCAACATTTTGAAAACAAGCTTAGGTTCCATCAATTAGGAAAGTGGACTAAGGTCCAAAAAGTTTTGAAAATGAACTTAGGACTGAATGATATGAAAAGTGGGATGTGACCCAGATGTTTTTAAATTAAGCTTAGGCTTAATGCTTTTGAAAGGATATTTAGAAAATGAGCTTAATGTCCAACACTTTGACAAGTGAGCTTAAGGCCCAAAGTTATGAAACCAGCTTAGGTCCAACCTTTAGGGAAATAGGGCAATGACAAATTGATTTTTAGAAAATGACGGACTCAACTAGAGAATGGTATCAAAGTGGGTAATAACTTAACATTTTTAGGTGGATATATATGATCTGTGAAATTATGAGATGATTTCTAGTTTATTTTGTGAATAGATGATCAATAAGGATGGCCAGACGTCTTGTCCTCCTTGTATTATGGATGCTTGAGTGAATGATTGTGAATGAAACAATGTGCTATGATTGATCGAATGTCATAGAGAGGTTAAACATATAGCAAGTCAACCTTGAGCCATACTTGATGTATAGGGATGGTTATGCCACTGATATCGTCATGATCATGCAATAGTTGGTCAATGAACAAGAATTTTCATATATTGTCTAAAGTGTTCATCGTGATCATATGGCATGTAGACAACTAATATGTAAACTCCGTCCATTTAAAATAAGGAAACCGGGGAAAGAACTAGTCAACCCGAATGAGAAAAACCGAATCGGTTCACAAACCTGATCATTAGGAAATGGCAATTCAAAAAATTTATGGATCCCGAGTGACCTAAGGAGTCCCGAAAGTAATGAAAAATGACTTTAGGATGAATTATAGATGAAAATCAAACCGATTTAGGTGAACCGGATT
Organism: Trapa bicornis; assembly: GCA_030064425.1. Lineage (NCBI taxonomy): Eukaryota > Viridiplantae > Streptophyta > Magnoliopsida > Myrtales > Lythraceae > Trapa > Trapa bicornis. The sequence continues at coordinate 10,294,843 of CM057748.1, read as the reverse complement.
AGAACCAGTTTGGACTGGTTTGAACTACTATTGAACCGGATGCTAAATTTATTTTTTTAGGTGGCTTAAAAATTCGAATTTGAGATTTGAGGCTACCATTGGATAGAAAATGAATTTAGATGAATTTAGAAATTTTTAGATTTGAAAATTTCGGTCGAATTGGGGGTGAACCTGCCGATTTAAGCTTTGAACCCGGTTCGGACCGGTCCGGTCTGGTTCGGAACAATGTCGTCTTCTTCCTTCAGATGACAACACTGTTCACTCCCAGAAAAATCATGCACCGCCAGCGAAACTGAAAAGTCTCTGGCCATGGATTTTCAAGCAATTAATGATCGCCATTAAGGTGCCAATCAAATGGCCAAGAAGTCCCCGAGCTTCCTTGTCATGCCCCGACCCAGTTTGGTCAAATCCCCGTGAACAACCCACCACTCTCCCGGTTTATTAAAGGGTTTCCCCTTATTATAATCCGTAAAGAGTAAGGCGTCCTTTAAACTTGCATCATTTCCTGGAATAGCATAATCAAAACTGTATGAAATTTTAAACTTTACATACCTGTCTTATAGGCATCTTAGTTGATGGTCTTTCAAGGTAGGCTTTCCGGGATTTCCTGAAAGGGATATAAGGGAGGGGGTGAGTACAACTACTCAGTGAATGGGTTTTCAAAGGTCTACTTTTAACTTTTAAGAAAAACATTTATATGGAGTGTGCTAGACTCCTTTCTTTTCAAAAAAATTCCTTCATTTAAAATTTTGGGTTTTCCCATTATTTCTTTGTTACCACAATGTGTCATCACCCAACACACATCCTTCATCATGAAGGTTACACACATTCACAAGTCAGTATCATTACTGAACCCGCTAGTGGCTTCGGAGCGACTTTTCCTGCCACCCGGATAGAAGTATGACCACTTCTACCCTAGGAATGAGTGGATGTACGTGACATCCGACCCACAATCCCGAAATCACTTCTTCGTGTCCGTATAAGGACAGAGACCTCATCCTGTCCCCACCCCGGTCTCATGCGCTTGGTGCTACTCCAGATTTGGCACAAACACTTGGAACGACGAACTGCCCTTATAGCCACCAGGTCGTCCAGTGCCCTTAGGATGCATCACTACCCCTCATGGTCGTCTTGATGATCTCGTACTCACAGTGCATGCACAAACAATGTTTTCTTATCAAGCCATATAATATGTGGTGCCACTGGTCCAACGGCCCCGACTCTCAACTCAACCCGCAGTTGTTTGTCTTGACTAGTCCGTCGACCTGTCATGTCGCACTACCGCTAGTTGACTGAGCATGCCGGTCCTATCTTGGTACCATGGCCAAACAATTCACTTATTAAGTTTTATAACACATAAATCATGTTCGTTTACGAGCTCCTGCTCGTGCCAACTGGCCTTGGGCCCACTGTACGAGATTTTCAAAAAACTGGGCATTCTAGCCCTCAAGTTCCAAAATCGAGGTCCCCAACCTATAAAAGCTATTCAAGCTCCCGTCAAGAAAGTCTCCCAAATAGTTTAAGTATTGGCACACAGTCAAAGGAGAACACTTCCGACAAAATAGTTTTCACCGTCCATTATACCAACTGGTATAAGGACATCTCCGTTCATAATCGATGAACGGGTTTTCAACTTCCTTCGAGGAAGTCTCATCATACCAACCGGGTATGATCTACTTACAGCTGGTAAGTAGTTTTTCCGCATGATTTTCACATCACTTTCTCTAAGTGGTGATGATTAAAATACCACTAAACAGTGGGTTTTTATATCGAGGTACTTATCATTCCCTACCGGGTATGATATAAAATTTCCACTCACAACCGGTAAGTGATTTTTATCTTTAAGTTGTGCTCATCATCCCAACCGGGTATGATGTTAGTAAACCCACCCACCCGTTAATGCCATGAATTCCACTAGACTGGTTCATTGTATTCACGCGAGCTTGTCCTTGCTGGCGTTCCCGGTATTTCACGTTCCTACACGATATGAACAACCTTGTTCATTATTACTCAACATAACAGCCTTCATTCATTTCCAATGAATTAGAAAACCCAAACTTTTAGTTATTTGTAATTAGGTTCCTAAAGTTATTTATCTTTAACTTTAAGTCCCTAATTTCGGTTTTTCCTCAAATTGAGTCCCGTAACTTTTAAAATTTATCATGGGACCTCAATTTATTCAATTTCACCAAAAAGGGGTTTAATTTCCCAAATTTCCAATTTGTTCCCCCAATTTTTCCAAAATTACCATTTTGCCCTTGTTTTACAAAAATGGTAAGTTTTGCCCCAAAATTCCAAAATTCCTCAATTGGTCCTCCAACATTATTTTCATGCCCAATTGACCCTCAATTTCATAAAATTGTATTTTGGCCCTTTAAATTTCAAAATTTCTCAATTTTCCCCCAATTCCAACTTATTAACACAGCCGAATTTGATTTCATCAAATTGACCCATCAAACATTTCCAATTGTTGAAATTGAAGTTGAAATTGAGTTTCTACATGTTCATACGATTCTTCAGAAATGTGAATCGCAAGTTTTAATGTCGGGACGAGCTCAAACGGAGCTTCGCTGGAAAATGAACTATAGAGAGAGAAAGCTTCGATTACTCACCGGTAAAGGCATGGCGGTTTGAGCTTTTGATCTAGGTAGATAGCTCTCATCCTGAGGTTTATCCTAGAATCAAGAATCGCATCAATTGATGCAGAATTAGATTAGAATTTTGTCATTGAAATTCGATCAATTCTCTCTCTAGCACCGATCAAAAATTGTAAAGGGGAGCCGAATTGGCTTACCTTTCGGTCCTAATTCGGCTGTGGAAAGGCTGAGGAAGTGTTGGGAGGGCTTGAAATGGCCAATTTCAGCTTAGCCGAAATAGGGCAGCTTCGGTCTGCCAGAGTTGCTTCACTATTCCATCATGTCAGCGCTTCTCCAACGATTCTCGGATTGACTGGAGTTTGCTATCAGATAGTTGTCTTCTCCCTAGTTCTAAAGAGCCCGACCTTTGTTCAAGTCGAAGCTCTAGTTCGAGATTTACCGGGAAATGGAGCAGTAGAGAGAGAGAGAAATGTTCAGGTGTGAGGAGAATGAAATGGAGATGACCTCTTTATATAGGCGTAAAACTCGTGTATTAAATGGGCGAGATTTATTACTAGTATTAATATTACCATAAATTATTGGTATTAATTACAATAATTAAATATATATTAATTTATGGTTATTTATGATAAGGCTTACATACAAAATTTTGACCGAAATTTCGGGTTACAAAAAAATTCATACTTCTCAGGAGGACACCCATCCTCACACTATTCTCGCGCAAGTACGCTTAACTTTAAAGTTCATATGTAATTTAGTTCACCTGAACTACTTTGGTTTTTGTTTTCTAATTTATCTTAAGTTTCTTTTCCAAGGTTTAATAAACCCTTTGGATCACCCGAGAGTTGTAAATTCCCAACTTGCTCGTTCAGAAATAATCGGGTTTGTGAACCGGTTCTGAATCCTCACTTGGTTTGACCGGTTCTTTTCTTGGTTTTCCTTAGCTCAAAAGGGCGGGTTTTACATTCCTATATAAAGAGCCACTCCTCATTCATCCTCTCCACACCTGAAAACTCCATTCTTTCTCAACTGCTCCATTTTCCGGTGAAGCTCGAACCAGAGCTCCGACTTGGGCACTTTTCTAAGCCAAACAAGGCGAGATCGGGTTCTTTAGAATCGGGAGAAGTCAACTACATGCATGTAGTCTCCATTTGCTCTAAGGGTCATCGGAGAAGCGCCAGCGTGATCGAACAATGAAGAAGCTCTGGCGGACTGAAGCTATCCTATTTCAGCCGAGCTGAAATCGACCAATTTGAGTACTCCCAACACCTCCATAGTCCTCCTACAACTGAATTATAGCTGAAAGGTAAGCCAATTTGGCTCCCCTCTGTAATTTCTGACCGGTGCTAGAAAGAGAACCGACAGAATTTTGATGACAGAATTCTAATCCAATTTAGCATCAATTGATGTCATTCTTGATCCTAGGAAGAATCTTAGGAGAAGAGCTACCTGCTCAGATAGAAAGCTCATACCGTCACGCTTTCACTGATGAGAAATTGAAGCTTTCTCTCTCTATAGTCTATTTTCCAGCGAAGCTCCGTTTGAGCTCGTTCCAACATTAAAACTTATGATTCAAAGTGCTATGGAATCGTATAAACATTTAGAAACTCAATTTCAACTTCAATTTAAAAAATTAGAAGTGTTTGATCGGTCAATTTGGTGAAATCAAATTCAGTTGTGTTAGTGAGTTGAAATTGGGGGAAATTTTGGGAAAATTAGGGATTTTAAAAAATTTGAGGGACCAAAATGCAATTTTGTAAAATTGAAGGTCAATTGGGCATGATAAGAATGTTAGAGGGCCAATTGAGAAATTTTAGAATTTTTGGGGTGAAACTTACCATTTTTGTAAAGGAAGGGTAAAACGGTAATTTTGGAAAATTTAGGGGTCAAATTGGGAATTTGGAAAACTTGAACCCCTTTTTATGAAATTGGATAAATTGAAGTCCCATGAGGAATTTTAAAGGTTTTGGGATTCAATTTGAAGAAAAACTGACATTTGGGTCTTAAAGTTAAAGAAAAGTAACTTTAGGGATCTAATTGTAAATAAATGTATAGTTTGATTTTTTCATTAAATTGGGATGAATGATGGCTGTTAGGCCAAAAAATATTGAACAAGATCGATCGTATTGTGTAGGAACATGAATTACCAAGAACGCTAGCTGAGATGAGATCAAGTAAGGACAACAAGCTGGCTAAGAGGAATTTCACTGCATAATTGGGTTAATAGAATTTTTATATCATACCCAGTAGGAATGATAAGTATCTCAGAAGTGAAAACCCACTACATAGTGGTATTTTAAACATCACAACTTAGAGGAGTGATATGAAAATGACATAAAAAAACTACTTACTAATTGTAAGTAGATCATACCTGATTGGTATGATGAAACTTCATCGGTGGAAGTGGAAAACTCGTTCATCCGTTATGAGCGGAGATATCCTCATACTCGATTGATATGATGGATAGTTGAAAATATAATTTTGTCGAAAGTGCTCTCCCCTGACTGTGTGCCACTACTTAAACAATTTAGGAGACCTTCTCGATGGGAGCTCGAATAGCTCAGATAGGTCGGAGGCCTCGGTTTTGGAACTTGGGGGCCAATATGCCCAGTTTTGAAAATGTCGAACAGTGGGCCATAGGCCAATTGGCACGAGTAGGAGCTCATAAACAAACATGAGTTATATGCCATAAAACTTTAAATAAATTAATCGTTTGGTAATGGTACCAAGATAGGACCGGCATATTCAATCAACTAGTGATCGTGCGACATGAAAGGTCGACGGACCAATCAAGACAAACAGCTCTAGGTTGAATTGAGGTTCAGGATCGTTGGACCAGTGGCACCACAGATTATATGCTATGATGTGAAAATACTGATTATGCATGCACTATGATTACAGGACCTTAAAGACGCCCAAGAGGGGTAGTGATGTGTCATAGGGCCCTGGACGACATGGTGGGTATAAGGGCAGTTCGTCGGACCAGGTGACCTTGTGAAGCTCAGAGTAGCTTCAAGCGCATGAGATTGGGGTGGGGACAGGATGAGGTCTCTGTCCTCATACGGACATAGAGAATTGTTACGGGATTGAGGGTCAGATGTCGGGAACATCCACTCATTCTCAGGATAGAAGTGGGCGTACTTCTATCTAGGTGGTCGATAAAGTCGCTCCGACGCCACAAGTGGGTTCAGTGGACTTACTGGCCTGTGACTGTGTGATTGACCTTCATGATGAAGGATGTGTGTTGGGTAATGACACACTGTGATTAATCAAAAATGGTGATAAAACAGAGATTTGAAATGAAAGGATTTTTGAAAAGAAATAAGGAGTCTCACGCACTCCAAATAAACCTTTTTCCTAAAAGTCAAAATTTGAAAACTCATTCACTGAGTCGTTGTACTTACCTCCTCCCTTATATCCATCCCTTTTCAGATAAACCTAGGAAAACCTACCCAAGACTTCCTATTAGTTACATCTGCATGACAGGTATGAAAAGTTTTAAATTTTATCAAGTTTTAATTTATGTTATTCCAGGAAAAGTACAGGTTTAAAGGACGTCTTACTCATACCGAGTTGAAGAAGGGGAAACCCTTAATAAACTAGGAGAGTGTCGGGTTGCTCACGGGGATCTGACCAAATTGGGTTGGGGTGTGACAACTTGAGTGGTATCAAAGCTTGTTTCCTCGAATACATAATCAAGACTAGAAAATATAATAACTAATAGGGTTGATCTTAAAATTTTCAGAAGGCTTCGAGGAGAGTAACCAAGAAAACTAGGAATGACTCTACTCAATACACTGTCCTCATAGGAAGACAACCCTAGGAACTTCCTAATGCCTGAGGCATGGTAGAAGTCTCAAAAGACCAAATGTGAAGTATCCAAGAGGATGGTTCTAGGACCTATTGAGGTCATAACTCTAAGTACGAAGAAAGACAAACTTGAAGCCATAAACGCCAGCAAAGGGCATATAACCTTACCTAGGAGGATGCTTATCAAGAATCACGTAGCTCCCTATTTATTTTGTGACCACTTTCTGTAATAGGGCCAAAACCCCCAACATATTGTACTCCTCTATTAATGAAGTACTCCCAATTTTTAAAAACTTTGTCTCTTAAGGGAGGTAATCTTGCTATGGAGGTGACCCCAAGAAAAGTAACCCAACAAGACCACAATACCCTAGACACCATGGAGATAAGGATCAAGGAATGCGTAAAGGAAATTATTAGGCATGACAATAAAACTGTCAAGGTTAGGAGTCTAGAAGAACTCCTAGAGTAACCACTAAGCAAGGAAACAACCTATTACAAGGTGCAAAGGAAATAGGACATGAAATAAAGGATTGTCCCACTAGGATTTAGAATAATACTTTCCAAGAATGACACCCCCACAGCTATAGGAAATCCGATAGGATACCATCCCAAGAAACACGTCTCCAGCTCGTAGTTTCAACCACAGACAGGAGGAAGCTCTTCATGATCTTAGCGAAGTGGCAGGAAGGAAAAAGGGCTAAAGGTAGGATCTCAATAAAATCACAAACCGAACAAAAAGTTAGTTGAAGAGAATTCTCCCTTAAAGAAGAAATTCCAACAATTTAGTTGCAAAGAAAGGAGTACATCCACAAGAGAAGACAAGCCTAGCATTTGACGATAAATGGGATGTCCTAAGATTGCAAGTACAACTTCTTTTGGAAAAAATAGAGAATTCAAAATTGGAGTCTCTGACCAACATAGCAGAAGTAAGCAAACCATAACAACAAGATAGTCAAAGAGAATGAACGACGCCCTAAGAAGGACCGGAAAGTAGTAAGGAATACACCCTAAAAAGGGCACTGGAAGGATCATTAAGGATAAGAAGACTCGAGAGACAACTGCCTCAAGAGAATTAGACAAGGTGAATTTTAGGGGCGAGGCAAGTAATGAACTACCCTCGTAAGGGTGATAGATTAAACTCCAGCGAAGAAGGAAGAGGTGGAAAGGCCAAATACTGGAGAAAAGAAGGACGAAAGAAATCCTTACAAGGACCAATGACCAAATTAGCAATGGAATTCAAGCTAAGAAAGGAGTAGGTAAGCCTTTCACATATTGGTAATGAAATCTTGAAACAAGGAAGATTTAAACTCTCCCTAAAAGAAATAGACGTGTACTGTGATATGAGTGTGGATGAGGATAGAGTACCAAAGATATACCTGTAAAATTTTAAGGGCAAGGATAAATAGAAGATGATGACATCAAAGGATGTCATTTAAAGGTAGATATTCCCTAGAACAAAGGAAAAAGGGGAGAGTCCTACTGAGGAAGGAAACCTTGGAAAGGTATATGTATTCCAACTAAGAGATAATGGAACCAAGTGAAAGGGACAAAGAGATAAACTTACAAATGAAGCGCAAGCTGAGGTGAAAGAACCAAGAAAGCATACTGGGATGACCCAAGGAAATAGGTTAAAAGGAATGGGGAAATAGGAATTTAGCATCAAAAGATGTTGTGACAAGTAAGAATGAGTGGAATACCCATAATAAGAAAATAAGGAAGAACGTTCGAGCAAACGTTGGGAAAGTAAGCCCTCCAAATAAGATGTGGCTAAGGAGAAATAACCATGATTAGTGAGACGGGTCGTAGTCCACACACGTATAATGAAGCCTAAAGGGTGGATGGCTAAGCATAGTGTGAAGTGCACGGAATAAGACCGATAATCGGAAGAATATCAAGTAAGGAATAATAAATGATAAGAAGATTGAGCATGTAGCTCCTAAGGTAGAAGTCTCTACTGTGAGGGACATAGTAGAGAACAAAATCGGAAAACGAGAACCTTCCTAAGCAAAGGAATCAACACATAGACCAAAAGTGATTAATTTGGAATAAAGAATCATGAAATAATCACGAGTAAGTAAAAGTGGATTAAGGAAAAAGGAAAAATCCTTGAATAAAGAATGCCAAGGAGTTAAGAAGGAAATAATCCCAGTTTGTTGGTAAACCATTAGAAAACCAAATAATTGGCACTAGAAAGACCCAATAAAGAAGTTGGGAAAGGACAAGTGGGTAAGGGAAACTTATATGGTTAAGACATATTGTTAAGATACGAAGGATAATTGGATAACAGTAAAGGTAGTCAAGGAATACTACTCGATGAAAGGAGGGATTAAATTATACAGTCACTGAAAGGCTGGAAAGTTGGAAAACACCCTAAAGGAGGCATTGTAGAAGTCTGATGGACAGAGACAAGTTCAGAACTATGTCATGTTGTAAGGGACATATAAGAATCACCAGTCCCGAGTAAAATGTGACTCGAGTAAGAAGGAGCCAATTAGAAAGCATAATAAGGTCAAACATAAATTTTGACCGAAGTTGTAATCAATGATGGATGAAGGATGGGTCAAATTAGGACGAAAGAATAAAAACACCGAAACTTGTGAAAACAAGTACGTAATGCTCGAAAGAACGTCGAGCTAAGGGTTCAATGATGAAGAGAATAACTAGACAAAGGAACGATCGGGTACCTTGGAACTCCCAATCCTGAAATCTTGAGTAAGAGCCTCAAAAGGAAGAACCTTACCCTAAATAAAGGGAGATGCGAACCTAAGGTTATAATACATTTGGATTAATAAGCTAGATGTACCTCATTATTATAACTCCATGGAAGGAGTAAGCATGATAAATGAAAAAAAATTCCTTAGATGAATGATTACGGGGACTAAGTGAAAGAGTAATTGAAGTGTTAGCATGTCAAGAAAAGCCAAGTAGACATTAAAGGAAATTAATCCAGATATGAAATATGCGGATTAAGTTTTGAGGATAAAACTTCTAAAAGGAGCAAAGAGTTGTAAACCCCGCTCTTTTGAGTTAAGAAAAACTAGGAAAAAAACTAGTCAAACTGAGTGAGAAACACCAAGCCGGTTCACAAACCCGATCATTCGAGAATAGGAAATTTGGAAATTTACAACTCTTGGGTGATCCTAAGGGTTCATAAAACCTTGGAAAAGAACCTTAGGACAAATTGGAAGAGAAAAACCAGACCGGTTCAAATGAACAAGATCCAACTAGATTGAACCGGTTTAGGAACCGAGCCGATTTATGAATCAGAACCGAAAGAGAGAGGGAAAACTGGAAAATTTATGGATCTCGGGTGACCCAAAGAATTCCAAAAGTCATGGAAATGGAGTTGATAATGAATTGGAGATGAAAACCAAACCGATTAAGGTGAACCAGATCATAACCTAATTGAACCGGTTTGAACCACTATTGAACCGGATTCTAAATTATTTTTCTAGGTGGCTTAAAAAATTCAAATTTGAGATTTGATGCCACCATTGGATAGATAGTTAATTTAGATAAATTTTTAAATTTGAAAAATTCGGTCGAATTGGGAGTGAACCGGCCGGTTTATGCTTTGAACTAGGTTCAGACCGATCCGGTCCGGTTCGAAATAGTATCGTCTTCTTCCTTCATATGATAACACTGTTCACTCGCCGGAAAATTGCACAATGCCGGAGAAGCTGAAAAGTCTCTGGCCAGGGAGTTTTAGGCAATGAATGACTACCATTAAGGTACCAATCAGACGGCCAAGAAGTCCCTGAGCTTCCTATATAAAGAGCCCCTCCCCATTCATCCTCTCCACACCTGAAAACTCCATTCTCTCTCAACTGCTCCATTTTCCAGCGAATCTCAAACCAGAGCTCCAACTTGGGCACTTTGAGCCAAACAAGGCAAGGTCGAGTTCTTTAGAACTGGGGAGAAGTCAACTACATGCCTATAGTCTTCATTTGCTCCGAGGGTCATCAGAGAAGCGCCAACGTGATGGAACAATGAAGCAGCTCCATTGAACCAAAGCTGCCCTATTTCGATTGAGCTAAAATTGGCCAATTCAAGCCCTCCTCGAACCAAACCAAGCTCTCCCAACACTTCCTCAGCCCTCCCACGGCCGAATTAGGACTAAAAGTAAGCCAATTCAACTCCCCTCTACAATTTCTGACCGGTGCTATAGAGAGAACCGATAGAATTTCAATGATAGAATTCTAATCCAATTCAGCATCAATTGATGTCATTCTTGATCCTAGGAAGAATCTCAGGAGTTGAGCAACCTGCCCAGAGAGAAAGCTCAGACCATCGCGACATCACCGGTGAGCATTTGAAGCTTTCTCTCTCTAAAGTCTATTTTCCGACGAAGCTCTGTTTAAGCTCGTTTCGACGTTAAAACTTACGATTCAAAGTGCTATAGAATCATATGAACATGTAGAAACTCAATTAAATTTCAATTTCAACAATTAGAAGTGTTTGATCGGTTAATTTGATAAAATTAAATTCTACTGTGTTAGAGAGTTGAAATTGGAGGAAATTTGGGGATTTTCAAAAATTCAAGGGGCTAAAATGTAATTTTGTAAAATTGAAGGTCAATTGGGCATGATAAGAATGTTAAATGGCCAATAGAGAAATTTTAGAATTTTTGGGGTGAAACTTACCATTTTTGTAAATGAAGGGTAAAATGGTAATTTTGGAAATTTTGGGGGCCAAAGGAATTTGGAAAACTTGAACCCATTTTTATGAAATTGGATAAATGGAAGTCCCGAGAGGAATTTTAAAGGTTTTGGTACTCAATTTGAGGAAAAACCGGCATTTGGGACTTAAAGTTAAAGAAAAGTAACTTTAGAGACCTAATTACAAATAAAGGAATAGTTTGATTTTCTCATTCAATTGGGATGAATGAGATTTGTTAGGCCAAAGAATATTGAACAAGAACAATCATATTGTGTAGGAGCACAAAGTACCAAGAACGCTAGCTAAGACGAGATCAAGTAAGGACAACAAGCCGGCTAAGAGGGTTTTCATGGCACAATCGGGTGAGTGGGATTTTTATATCATACCCGGTTGGGATGATAAGTACCTCGGAAATGAAAACCCACTACTTAGTGGTATTTTAAACATCACAACTTAGAGGAGTGATGTGAAAATGACATGAAAAATTTACTTACTAATTGTAAGTAGATCATACCCAGTTGGTATGATGAAACTTTCTCGAAGGAAGTGGAAAACCCAGTCATCGGTTATGAGCGAAGATATACTCATACTCGATTGGTATGATAGATAGTTGAAAATATAATTTTGTCGGAAGTGCTCTCCCCTAACTGTGTGTCACTGCTTAAATGATTTGGGAGACCTTCTTGATGGGAGCTCGAATAGCTCTAGTAGGCCACAGGCCACGATTTTGGAACTTGGGGGCTAATATGCCCGGTTTTAAAAATTTTGAACGGTGGGATATAGACCAATTGGCACGAGCAGGAGCTCATAAACAAACATGAGTTATATGCCATAAAACTTTAAATAAATGAATTGTTTGGCCATGGTACCAAGATAGAACTGACATATTCAATTAACTAGTGGCAGTGCGATATGATAGGTCGACGGACCTGTAAAGACAAATAGCTGCAGGTTGAGTTGAGGGTCGAGGCCGTTAGACTAGTGGCACCACATATTATATGGCATGATGTGAAAATACTAATTGTGCATGCACTGTGATTATGAGATCTTCAAGACGCTCTAAGGGGTAGTGATGTGTCCTAGGGCCATGGATGACCTAGTGGGTATAAGGGCAGTTCGTCAAACTAGGTGACCTTGCGAAGATCGAAGTAGCTTTAAGTGCATGAGATCGGGGTGGGGACGGAATGAGGTCTCTGTCCTCATACGGACACGGAGAATTGTTACGGGATTGAGGGTCAGATGTCCGGAACATTCACTCATTCTCAGGGTAGAAGTGGACGTACTTCTATCTAGGTGGCCGATAAAGTCACTCCAACGCCACTAGTGGGTTCAGTGGATGTACTGGCCTGTGATTGTGTGATTTACCTTCATGATGAATGATGTGTGTTGGGTGATAACACACCGTGATTAATCAGAAATGGTGATAAAACAGAGATTTGAAATGAAAGGATTTTTTAAAAGAAAGAAGGAGTCTCACACACTCCAAATAAACTTTTTTCCTAAAAGTCAAATTTTGAAAACTCATTTACTGAGTCGTTGTACTCACCCCCTCCCTTATATCCCTTTTCAGGTAGACCAAGGAAAACCTACCCAAGACCTCCTATTAGTTACACTTGCATGACAAGTATGAAAAGTTTAAAATTTTATGCAAGTTTTGATTTATGTTATTCCAAGAAAAGTACAAGTTTAAAGGATGCCTTACTCATACCAAGTTAAAGAAGGGGAAACCCTTAATAAACTAGAAGAGTGACGGGTTGCTCACGGGGATCCGACCAAACTGGGTCGAGGCGTGACAATTTGTCTCGACTGGTCCATTGACCCATCATGTCGCACTGCCACCAGTCCATCGAGTATGTCGGTCATGTCTTGGTACCATGGTCAAACACATAATTCATTTAATGCTTTCATGGATTAATCTCATGTTTGTTTATGAGCTTTGGCTCATGCCAACTGGCCTTGGGCCCACTGTACGAGATTTTCAAAATTGGGCATATTAGCCCCCAAGTTCCAAAAATTGAGGCCTCCGGCCAATATGAGCTATTCGAGCTCCTGTTAAGAAGGTCTTCCAAAAAGTTTAAGCAGTGGCACACAGTTAGGGAAGAGCACTTCTGACAAAATAATCTTTCAATTGTCCATCACACCAACTAGGTGTAAGGACATCTCCGCTCATAACCGATAAGCGGGTTTTCTACTTCATTTCAGGAAGTTCATCATACCAACTAAGTTTGATGTACTTACAACCGATAAGTAGTTTTTCCACGTGTTTTCTCACATCACTCCAACCAGGTGTGATGTTAAAATCCCACATAGTAGCGGGTTTTCATTTTTGAGGTGCTCATCATCCTAACCGGGTATGATGTGAAAATCCTACTCACTCGTTAATGTAGTGAATTTCACTTATCCGGCTTTTTGCCTCCACGCGATCTTATCTTTGCTGGCGTTCCTGATACTTCATGTTCCTACACAATATAAACATCCTTGTTCATTATCCTTTGGCTTGATTGCCATCATTCATCACAAATGAATAATATACCCAAACTTTTTTATTATTTGCAATTAGGTCCCTAATGTTCTTTTTCTTTAACTTTAGGTCCCTAATGTTGATTTTCCCCCAAATTGAGTCCCGGAAGTTCGTTGGGACCTCAATTTATTCAAAATCACAAAATGGGTTCAAATTTCCCAAATTTCCAATTTGGTCCCCAACATCTCCAAAATTACCATTTTATCCCTAAATTTTTCCCATTTTTAACCTTTCAACTTGGTCGAATTTGATTTCATCAAATTGATCAATCAAATGAGGTTAATTGTTAAAATTTAAGGTAAATTTAAGTACCTACACATCCATACGATTCAATTGCACTTTGAATCGCATGAATTAACGTCAGAATGAGCTCAAACGGAGCTTCGCTCGAAAACTGAACGTAGAGAGAGAAAGCTTCAAAAGCTTACCGTCAAGGGCACGACGGTCCGAACCTTCAATCTAGGCAAATAGCTCTTGTCTTGATGTTGCTCCTAGGATCAAGAATCACCTCAATTCATGTCAAATTGAGGGAGAGAGTGGATTTTTTAGGTGTGAGGAGGATGAATGAGGAGGGGCTCTTTATATAGGAAGCTCGGGGACTTTTTGGCCGTCCAATTGGCGCCTTAATGGCAGTCATTCATTGCGTTAAACTCCCTGGCCAGAGACTTTTTCATCTTTTCTGATGCTGCTTATTTTTCCAGTGAGTGAACAGTGTTGTCATCTAAAGGAAGAAGACGACATTGTTCCAAACCGAACTAGACCGGCCCGAACCAAGTTCAACGCTTAAACCGGCTGGTTCAAGCCCAATTCGACCGAGTTTTTCAAAATTAAAAATTTCTAAATTCATTCTCTATCAAATGGTGGCCTCAATTCTCCAATTTGAATTTTCTAAGCCACCTAAAAAATGAATTTAGAAATCGGTCCAATAGTGGTTCAAACCGGTTCAATGTGATTCAGGTTTGGTTCACCTGAATGGGTTTGGTTTTCACCTCCAATTCATCCTAAAGTCCTTTCTCATGACTTTTGTGACTCTTTAGGTCACTTGGAATCCATAAATTTCTCAGTTTGCCCTTTCTCTATCAGTTCCGGTTTATAAACCGACTTGGTTTTCTCTTTGGAAATGACCGGTTCTTTTCCCAGTTTTATTATTATCAAAGGACGAGGTTTGCACCAAGCTTCCTATATAAAGAGCTCCTCCTCATTCATCCTCCTCACACCTGAAAACTCCTATCTCTCTCTACAGCTCCATTTTTTGATGAAGCTCGAACTAGAGCTCCAACTTGGGCATTTTTCTGAGCCAAATAAGGTGAGGTCAGATTCTTTAGATTCAGGGAGAAGTCAACTACCTGAGGTAGTCTCCATTTGCTCCGAGGATCGCTAGAGAAATGCCGACACGATCGAACAGTGAAGTTGATCCAGCGAACCAAAGCTGCCCTATTTCAGTCAAGCTAAAAATGGCCAATTCGAGCCCTTTTCAAGCCAAACCAAGCTCTCCCAACACTTCCACAACCCTCATACGACTGAATTAGATCTGAAAAGTAAGCCAATTTGGCTCCACTCTATAAATTTCGATTAGTGTTTGAGAGAGAACATGTGAAACTTCACTGACAAAATGCTCTTTCAATTTGGCATGAATTGATGCGATTCTTGATCCTAGAAAAAACCTTAGAATGAGAGCTATCTGCCCAGATTGAAAGCTCGGACCGCCGTACCCCGACGGTAAGCTTTTGAATGTTTTTCTCTCTAAGTCCAATTTTCTGACGAAGCTCCGTTTGAGCTCAATTTGGATCCAAATGACGCGATTCAAAGTTCTATTGAATCGTATGGAAGTGTAGGAACTCAATTTTACTTTCAATTTCAACAATTAACCTCGATTGATCGATCAATTTGCTGAAATCAAATTCAACTAGGTTGAAAGGGGGAAATTGAGGGAGAATTTTGGGGAATTTGTTGATTTCAAAAATTTGAGGGACTAAAGTGCAATTTTCCAAAATTGAGAGCTAATTGGCATAGAAAAAATGCTCGAGGACCAATTGGTTGATTTTTGGAATTATTGGGGTCAAATTTACCATTTTTGTAAAGTGGGGGCAAAATTATAATTTTTGAAAGTTGGGGACCAAATTGGGAATTTGGGAAACTTGAACCCCTTTTGTGATTTTGAATAAATTGAGGTTCCAAAGTAAATTTTAGAAGTTTCGAGACTCAATTTGGGAAAAAATTGGTATTAGAGACCTAAAGTTAAAGAAAAAGAACTTTAGGGACATAAATATGAGTAACTAAAAGTTTAGCCAATTTATTCATTCGTGGTGAATGAAAGCTATTAGGCCAAATGATAATGAACAATGATGTTCATATCATGTAGGAACACAAAGTACCAGGAACGCCAACAAAGACAAGCTTGCGTGGAGGCAAAGAGCCATATAAGAGGAATTCACTGCACTATCGGGTGAGTGGGAATTTTTACATCATACTTGGTTGGGATGATGAGTATCTCGGAATGAAAAACCACTACTAAATGAAATTTTAAACATCACACTTGGAAGGGTGATGTAGAAACTACGCGGAAAAACTACTTACCGGTTGTAAGTAGATCATACCTAGTCGGTATGACAAACTTCCTAGAAGGAAGTAGAAAACCTACTTATCGATTATGAGCGGAGATGTCCTCACATGCGATTGGTGTGATGGATAGGTGAAAAGCTATTTTTCTTAGAAGTGCTCTCCTATGACTGTGTGCCACTGCTTAAACCTTTTGGGAGACGTTCTTGACGGGAGCTTGAATAGCTCAGATACGCTGGAGGCCTCGATTTTGGAACTTAGGGGCTAAAATGCCCAATTTTGAAAATCTCGTATAGTGGGCCCAAGGCTAGTTGGCACGAGCAGGAGCTCGTAAACAAACATGGTGTTAATCCATGATAACTTTAATGAATGATGTGATTTGTCCATGCTACCAAGACAGCACCAACATACTCAATGGAATGGCAGCAGTGTGACAAGACAGGTCAATGGACCAATCGAGACAAACAGCTGTAGGTCGAGTTGAGGGTCGGGGCCGTTGGACTAGTGGCACCAAAGATTAAATGGCTCATGAGGAAAATTATTGTTTTGTGCATGCACTAAGGTTCAAGACCATCAAGACGCCCAAGACAGGTAGTGATGCGTCCTACAGGCTACTAGATGACATGGTAGAGATAAGGGTACTTTGTCATGCCAGTAGTCGGAGAAGCTCGACATAGCTTCATGCGCACGAGACCGGGGTGGGGTCGTGATGAGGTCTCTGTCCACATACAGACATGGAGTTTCTTTTCGGGTTTGAGGGTCGGATGTCATGTACATCCACTCATTCCCAGGGTAGAAGTGGACAGGCTTCTATCTAAGTGGCCGGTAAAGTCGCTCTAACGCCACAAGTGGGTGCAGTGGATGGGCTGCCCTGCGAATGTATGATCTCTTCATGATGAAGGGCGTGTGTTGATTGTTAAACACACCGACTATGGTAAATGATGAGTAATGGTTTTGAAAACCGAGAAATTGAGGAAAAAGTATTTTAAAATAAGGAGTCTTGCACACTCTAATTAAAATTTTTTTTTTAGAAACTCATGTTTCAAACACCCATTCACTAAATTGTTGAACTCACCCCCTCCCTTTACCCCTTTTTAGGTAACTGAGGGAAAAATCACCAAAAGACATCCCACTAGCTTAACATGTAGGACAAGTATGTAAAATCTAATTATTTCAGTTTTGATTAATGTTATTCCAGGAAAGGTACAAGTACAAAGGACGCCTTACTCATCATGGTTTGAAAGGGGAAACCCTTAATACACCGGAAGAGTGGCAGGTTGCTCATGGGGATCCGACCAAACCGGGTTGGGGCGTGACATTTCATCTTCACTGGCGTTGTCCGTTCATCCATTGAATGAACAGTGTCCTCATCTGAAGGAAGAAGACAACACTTTTTCAAACCAGACCAGACCGGTCCGACCGAGTTCAAAGCTTAAACCGACCGATTTAGGCCCAATTCAACCAAGTTTTTCAAAATTAAAATTTTCTAAATTCATTTAAATTCATTCTCTATCCAATGGTAGCTTCAATTCCCTAATTTGAATATTTTAAAACACCTAGAAAATTGAATTTAGCAACAGGTTCAATGATGGTTCAAACCGATCCAAACCGATTCAATTCGGTTCAAATCCAGTTCACCTGAATCGGTCTATTTTTCTCTTCCAATTTATCTCAAAGTCACTTTCCATGGTTTTTATGACTCTTTGGGACACTCGAGATTTTTAAATTTTTCCAATTTTTCCTCTCTCTAACAATTGCAGTTCGTGAACTGGTTCAATTTTCTCCCTTGGGTTGACTGATTCTTTCCTTGGTTTTCTTATATTTAAGGGACGAAGTTTACTCGATGTATGTGATTTGTTCATCTCAAATAGATTTTTGAATTCATGTGCCTTTGGGTGCACACATACATAGGTAATTTCATTACTACATTATTCCGAACAATTAAGTTCTATCATATATAAAATTGTACTTAAGTCCCTATATTTTCCTTTATTTAAATATAGGTCCCCATGTTTACTTTATTTATAATTAAGTCCCTAAAATTCTCAAATTTCACATTTAGGTCCCTCATTAATCTTTACTTCCCTTTGGATACTTGATTTATCATTAATTAAACTTAAAACCTCATCATATCAAAAATTGCAACTTAATCCCCAACTTTTCAAATTTTACATTTTATTCCCCAAAACTCTGATCTTCAAGAAATAATATTAAACTCCCTAAATTCTATCCTATCATAAAACTAATCATCTTTCCTATGTCTCTACGATCATTCTAATCTTTGGTTCATCAATTGTGGCCTAGAAATGACTTTAAATGGAGCGTCCCCGGAAAAATCATTCTAAAGAGAGAAATCTTCATTTTCTTACCATCAAGGGCGCAACGGCTAGAGTTTTGGTGTGGGAAGATAGCTCCCTCCAAAAGGATCCTTATATGATCAAATGGCACCTCAATTGATGGCTTGAGCAATTTTTATTAGTACAATTTTAGTAAATTCACTCTATAAATCGTATATTCCGTCGAAGGGCGGCAGTAGGGACTTACTACTATGATTCAGGGAGGATGGGGTTCATATGAGTATGGTTTGAGAGGATTGGTTTAGCTGCAAGTGGTTCGGAGATGGCTGGAATTAGGCTTAAATTGTTTAGGGAATGTTTGGGCATTTGAGCAAGGGTATTATGTAGGCTCGTCAACGCTTCTTCTGTGACTCTCAAGCTAAAGGAGTATACCGTCAGATGGATGACTTTCTCAGGATTCAAACAACCCGAATTCATAATCTGAGATGGAGAAAAGGGTCGATGTGAGAGCTCTGGTTTGCAGGTGATCGAAAAATGGAGCAGTATGAGTTCTCTCAATCGAGAACTTTTTATATAAAGAGCTCAGGAACTTTCAATCCTATTTGTTCCACTGTTTGCTAGATATAAACTCTATAATTTACGGCCTTGTTAGATCAATTTACTACTCGCTGAATTTATGGCGATCTTTCCCCTCCCTTTTGTCAGTTATCTATAGGTTGAAGATAACATTGTTCGTGTGCATGTGAGCTTTGCACGTACGAGGTGCCACACGACGTACTGTGATTAGTTGGAATTTTTTATATGGCATCTAACTGGGTATCCATATCATGTTTTGACTGTCTAACCTAACATGTGGCAACCTATCATTGGTCGTTTAATCCAATCTGTTAATTGACTGAAAATGACCGTCATATGACCGTTAAGACTCTACCACATGGCATCCACTGATTTGATAATTAAAATAAGTCAAATTACCCATATTACATCATGTGTTGTTGCCACATGTCCTCTCAAGATTGGCTAGGGTTTTTTTATTGACAATGTCACATGTCATTCACTGATTGGTCAATAGTTCTCTGACGTCCGAGTTAGGTGATGAACAGGCCTTCTTGCCACGTGTTATCCTCTAATTGGTCAATTCTAGTGACGTGAAATTTTATCGGTTGACTGTTGACTATTGACACTTGTCGATCTATAGTTGGTCAGTTCAACCAATGTGGATTTTCATCAGTTGACCATTGATGATAGACACGTATTGCTTTCTGATCAGTAATCGCTTCTAAATGTTGATTTGTCGGCTGGTGGAGCACGCTTGCCACGCGCCATGCACTAATTGGTCGCGCTGTTTACTGGGCGCTGACCTGTGAGGCAGTCCATTGACACGGTTGGACCGTTGACCAATTTAATTTAACCAAGTTCGCTAACCCAAAATCGAAAATTAGTCGCTTCAGATCTTATTCGACTAATTTTTTAAAAATTAAAAATTTATCTAAATTTATTTTCTAGATGGTGTTAACTTCAATTTACCAATTTTCTCTATTATATTATCCCGAAAAATGAATATTTGAACCGGTTACTCTCGGTTTGGTCTATGTTGATCCAATTCAATTCTATTTTATTTTTATCCAGTCTCATTCTCATATCAAATTTTTAATAGAATCAATTTCAGTTGAAAATTTGCTAATTTAAATTCCACTTAAATTAATTTAAATATCTTTTTAATCTCTATTTATGAACTCGATTCGATTTTAAACACGATTTTGTTTGAAAAATTTTTGTTTTTACTATCAGATTTTTTAGGAAAAATAGGGTTTAAATAAAATATCACCTTCTAATATGATAATATTTTGTTATTTATCTTACTTTTAATCGATATTGGATGCTACAATAAAATAAATTTAAATTTACTATAATTTTATTCAAGAATTAGTAAATCTACATCAACTCATCATGAATATGAGTACTCATGATCAATAAACGGATTTATTCAACAAATTAATTTAATCACTCACTTTCTATCGTACAAGATCAATATGCACAATTGTTGAGCATTAAATGCAAACATTTTCTTACACAACTTTAGTTTATTCTATTTTTTTACTTTATTTATTTAAGATGATTATGTGAGTACGTGCTCTACCTCACAAACCAAAGAATTTCTCCAAGGGTGGTGACGGGCAACATGACAAGTCACACCATAAAAGTATTTATCCATAAGAGGGTTATTAGAGAAGGAAATAAATTTAATACTATGGTCATTTGCCTATCTTGCATTGACATGACATTTTATGAGATTTAAATTATGTAGTTTGTATAATATTCAAAGGGTAAGGTGATATTTTTCTTATTTTAATATTAAATTTAATTTTTATTCTAATTATAAACTTCAAGTATTACTTTATTATTCTATTCTCATTTATTCTCACAAGCATATTATATAGCCGAAAGGAAAATCTGCCCTCTTTTTTTTTTGTTTCAAGTTCAATTTTACAAAAACAAAAAGTCCACTGATTTATTTTTAGTGAAAGAATGACCAAGCAAAGGGTGGGATGGATTGAAGTTATGCTTTCTTGCGGGTCCAATATGATGCTGGAAAGGCACATCATTTCACTAACTTCTAGCACTGTGGCAACAACTTTTTTCTGATTAATTAAAAAATAATACACATGCCCATATTTTTTTTTGGGATCATTACACCATATGGCATTTGATTAGATTAGAGTATTATTTATTATGACAAGATAGTATAATGATAGGATACATTGCACATGAATTACATTTTCGCATGTCTATTTAATAAGATTCACTTTACTATGACAAATGACTTTCATTAACCTTAGTGATCATACGCATCCCACTAACATGAGCAAATTAGAAAAGCTTCTGGCCACCCAATTGGAATATTTTGATTATGAAAAAAAATATGTGGGGATGAAATTTAAATTTATTAAAAATTTTAATATAAAATATCTTATATAAAAAAGTAGTTACCCACCACTTGCTATTGAATCATTACGCAAGATGGGTCCTCCGGTATATCTTACACGAATAATCTTTTTCTAGTGACACATTAATTTAATCCATCCATCAGCAGCATTACATGACAAAGGCGAACAATATACTCATAAGAGGCAAGCAAGCAATATAAATAGCAGTAGATGCGCTATTTAGTGGGCAAGTTCTTCCATCTAAGGTCAATCGAGATATCCTTAGAATATATAAGTGAAGATGCCCGGTGGAAAATGACATGCATTATGATACATGGAAAAAGATTCGAGTGATCTTCGTCTACCACCATTAAGGGAAAGGATTATTGAGAAGACCTATTGTATATGTCTCAACAACCCGACCCCAATATGCTTTTGCCTCTACAAGATCTGCTTTTTTTGTGGAAGATCTCATCTTTAGGCCTTAATGACATATTTGATTTGATTCACTAAATTGGCTTGTAGGGGAAGTCCAATATAGAATACCTTAGTGTGTGATTGGCACTATACTCCTCTATCTTGTGGCCAACCGCAACTTAACCCTAGTTAACACAAGCTAATTAAATAAAATATTGGGGATTTTTTTCTTGGGAAATAATTCCATTGATTAAAATAGTGTGACAATTAGGAGGATGATTATACATTCAAGTGCCAAAGTTCACCTAACATGATTTGTCATTGTCATGAACTTAATTCATTATATCAATTTAGTGTAATGATAAGTAGTAGATTATATAATATATTATTCAATAAATTATTATAGAATTTAAATGCCACTTGCATAATATAAAAAAGGATGATTACATAATGATAAATAATACCCCCAAGTGTCCCATGAATGACCCATGCCTCCTCATGGACCCTAAATTTGGCAATCTTCAAGTCTTTCCTATCAACTACATAATTGGGTCACAAATTACAAAAGTTGGGCAATATGAGAACATTTATCTCCCCCACATTTCTCTCAAACATACCAAAGTGAATTTGAATAATTGGATCAAGCATTCTTTATAATAAAGAGTTGTGTATCTATTTTCTTTTATCAATGAAATACCTCATATTAATGGATAATATTGAGAGGGTGGACTATATCACAAAAATATATAATTATTTATCTAATAGTATACAAAACATCCTACGGCTTCATGTGTTTCTTTTATGATGCACTATACATATTTAATATTGTAAGAAATTAAAGAATGGCGGCAGTTTGACCCACCATAACCACTTGATACATACCCTATCCGTATATGAAATTGGCACAGGATTTGATCAGCTGAACTCGCCTTTCCTCATACAAATTAATCTTGGATTCTGAACTGCACAATAAGATCATCATATTCACATTACATATCTTTGAGCACATTATCTCAAAGTTAACTAAGATATTATAATAGATCACAAGTATCTTTTAATATCTATTATTTTTATATTTCCCTGTAAGTGAATCCTTGCATGCAGTGAGATGCAGGTGCCACAAAACTTTTATGATTCATTAAGTAAATTAAAGAACAACTTTTTTATTAGATAAATTGTAACTTTAAGTAGATATTGTTGGTGTCTAAATTTCATAAAATTTATATAATTTACTAGATAAATATTAAATAATATGATCTTTAATATTAAATATTATATAATAACCAAATGATGTATAGTTTATGTTAGATTGTTTGAAAGTGACTAGGAAATTTTAATGTAAAAAATAAAAAACGAAAAATATTTCCATGCATGCATAGATGTATGTATACGTACACTTTGGTTGGGATGTCATGAGTTTACATGACATCACGTGGAAACTCTCAATAGGTGTGGTTAATATTCCATTCACCGTTAACCTACCCATCTCGTGCACATGCCATAAAGTACTGCATTAGTCTCGATCAGGAATACTTTGTTTAGACGGCCAGGCTATATATATATATATATATATATATATATATATTAATTTTATGGTAGAATGTCCCATATATTTTTCAGTTGTTATAAGATATCCTAGGGATAAAAATGGAATTTGAAGAAAGACCCACCAAAGAAACATCTCTTCCCTTGACCTTGTTTTATATTATAAATAGAAATACAAGTAGAGATGTTATTTGCTATACCAACCGAAAAGATTTGTATGATATATTATTATTAGTGGGACATATTTGTGTTCCCTTTATTTTTCAATATCCTCACTCTTTTGGAACAAAAAAACATAAGCCCACCTGCTCTTAGCTACAAATTGCATAATGGACCACGTGGTGCATTTAAACAATGTTATGCATTCTTTTTTGGGTCCACATAATTTATCTCTTTAAAGCACATAAGTTTAATTTAATTATATTCTCTAGAAATTGCTCACATCAATAGGTCGGATGGTGGTAGAAATTTTTTCCTAATTGTCTTTGATAGGATCCTAAGCAAGGAATCAACAAAGAACAAAATGTCTATATAAATCATACACATTTATCATCTAGAAAAAAAATTCAAATGGGAGCTTCAAGAATCTATTCATGTCTCCTTTACTTTTCACTCCTTTACAAGTGGGCTATAACTATTACATTTATGCTAGAAAGTAGGCAAGTTCTATAAGGCTATCCTTCTCAAATCAAATCAATACCAATTGCCACGAATATGATATGAAATGGGCCTATCACACCAAGTGCTTTTAACTATGAAACTCTTAAAAACTCTTCCCTCACGGCCTCTCTACTTTCGAGATAGTTTGGGCCAATGGCCCTGTAGTACTGGTTTGTCTTTCTCTTCCCGTCAATTCACCAATAAGTTCTGCAGTAGTGGCAAAGAAAATGACCACATCTCATTGAGAAATTCTTAGGCAACCAGCCTCCAACAACTACACCATAAATTGCGCTTGAATCACTTCCATAGTTGTGATATCTGTTAGAAAATTAATACAAGTACCACTATGAAAATCAACTGAGCCAGCATATGTTTCAATGAAATAATGAAACGAATATTAAGTAACTTACGAGTATTACACTAAAAAACCCTAAAAAGTATTACACTAATAAATAAAGTAATAGTCGATTTTAATATAATTGATATAAATATTAAAAAAATATAATTAAAAGTGAGATAAATAACAGAAAAAATTATCATACAGTGGGGTTATAAAAGATGAAAGCTAAGCTATTTAAGTATGAAATGAATCCAAATAAATTAATTAGTAGAATTGATAAAAATTTTGTATACATCTTTTGTATGGTAACAAAAGGTGTATTATTTTTATGAGTTCTAAAAAATAAAATTATGAACTAGAAAAATTATATATCAATTATTGAAATTATCGGTTAGTATTGAAAAATTGATAAATAATATGGGAGTCACATGAGAGGAATAGGCCATGATAAAAATTTTCTTTAATATAGCATAAGATGCATTTGACCCCGTTTAATGAGTGGATGACACGCTTAATGAATATTGTAAGCAATGACAAAATAAGTAAGAGTGATCTATTGAAACATTGTAAACATTGTAAGTAATGACAAAACAAGTAAGAGTGATCTATTGAAACATTATAAACAATGACAAAACGACAAGAAAGATGTATTGAATAGAACTAATAATATGATGATATAGGTCGGGATCAAAAGAGCAAGGTGGTGTCAATAGTTGAAAGATCGGTACCAAAGGCAACAAGGGTGTAGATTGACCAATAAGTGCTCATAATGCTTTAGTTAACGGATGATCTTACATATTTTTGCTGAATAAAGTAAAAACCTTATAAGTGAGAATGAATTTCAATACAAATAAAATAATGAAGTGTACCCAAATACTTATTGGAGAATTAGTTATAAATAACCGATAGAACAAATGAAAAGGGCATGAGTTGGTCTATGAAAATAATATTATTCATATATATTATTAAGAACATGATAAAATCATTGGTCCGATAAATAAATAGAGAGGTAATAGAACCTCAAAAATCCATCTAATGGATGAATGAAGGTTTTAAAGTGAATAAACCAAGCATAAGAAACATGTTTGAACCCATATAAAGATCCTCGGAGGTAACATATTTGACCGAGAGTGGTAGAATTAATAAATTTGACCGAGAGTGGTAGAATTAATAATATAGACCTTCTGAGTAAAATATCCATAATAATATATTATTTACATTTAATTGTATAACCTAATCAAATAAAATGACTAGAGAGAATGGTAAGAATTATAGTATACTAAATATGATGTCATTATAGTTGAGGCTAGACTCTTGAGAGAAGTATTTATCAGTAAGGTTTACCTTATAAAATCACTTCCAACCTAAAATATAACGATAAGAAAGATGAGCCATGAGATCCTATGTATAATTTTGGCCAAGGACAGAGATTTCAATATTCACTGTTTCTTGCTTGCAACAGTGGCAACTAACCTATGCATATGTGCCATGTTCTTAAATGACGAGAAATACAAAATGATTAATAGTAAAGCTAAGAGTAAGAATAGAACTACCCTAAGATCGAGTGATCATATAAGAAGACTTAATTGGAGGAATAACCTTAGGCGAATCAGGGGCAAAAGAGGAGATAATGAGGTATCAAAGGAATGACGCATTCGTGAGGTGGTTGCTCTTATAGTGGAACATGTAGAGTGGTAGAACAAGAGGGAGAGAGAGCACTCAATATGAGGATTGGAGGGTGTTTGCCTTGCAAAAGGAAAGACGATCTCATGAAAATAAACTATACAATCGATGAAGACATAACAAGTAAAGTGATTCATACATCGGTAGCCTATGTATCGAGACTAGTAACTAAAGAAAATACAAGGTTTAAATAAAGGTTGAAGTTTGTGTAGTTAATAGGGTAAAGATAAGGAAATAAAAGACACTATAAAAGTTGTAATAAGGTAATTTGTCGATTAAGTCATAAGACAAACTCAGGTAAATAATTTGACGAATTTTCTATTTAATTAAACCATTTTATTAGTAAATATGAAGAGAGTAGATGCGATGAAATATCACATAGAGAGAAATTTCTTTATATTATCAGGGAGAACGCTAATTTTTTTATAAAAAAATTTTAAATACAAAAAATTGTTAAAATATTAAATTAATATTCAAGAACGAAAAATAAAAAATATTTACTATATTAATCCAAAAAATATAATAGATATAAAATGTATAAGAAATAATCAGGGAAATAATACAAATATTATTATAAATTTGTAGTTAATAGTATAGTGATATGATTAGTTATAGGAAAATATTTAAACAATTTTATCATAATAATATACTTCACATAAAGTAAATGGGGAAATTCAATTTATTAATAAAAATTTAGACAACATGATTTATAATTAGATAAATCAACATTTTGTTAGATTGAACTACTAATAGTACAACTAACTTAAATAGACGTTTGAATAACTAGAGATTTTATATGCAACTAGTACAATTCTATTTTTCATACTCCCCAAATTAACTAATGATGTGAAAAGTGTTTAACAAGAAAAAATGAATTATTAAATTTAAAATAATAATAATTATATGTAATAAATTAGAGAATAAAAATGAAATTTATGCTAATTTATGGTACATAATAAATATTTTTCAGAATAAAATGATAAAAGTAATTAATAATATAAGTTGAACCAAATAAGATAATTAGTAAATCTCTTTCAATTCTTAGTGGCTATACGAGAAATTACTAATTATTAGTAATATAGTTACTTACACTATAATTAATATAGCAATAAATATAGGATAAGATTGTGGAAATTAAAAGGTTTTTCCTATTGTTCTTGGGCAATATAATCTTTATACCTCCATTATTGACAAGTTTGCCCGAGCGAAGGCAAAATCTATAGGAAAACCGTCCAACATATCTGTTTACATGGTCCCGAGAAAAAGGCACAACCAATGAAGACCTAATAGGTCATGTATATCCGCGACCCAACTGTTTAGATTTGTGCAGATTAGGAAGCCCATATCCTTGGCCCATCTTCGGCCTTGTGGAAGTAGGCCCATCGAGTGTCCTAATAAGTTGCCATGAAAGCAAAAAATGCCCCCGGTTTTGTCATTTGTTCCAGGGAGAGAGAAGCATCAGCCACCTTCAAAGAATTTGGGGGCGATCTTGGAGAAGCGAGGGTTTCGTCCATTCGTTCCTACGATTGGAAAACTGCGGCCAGAATGTGGAGACGGGAGAATTCCTTTATGATGATTGTTGGTTGCAACAACAGGAAGGCTATATGTATATGTCCCTTCCAGAAGGCGAGAGAGAGGCGTTCAAATTGGATGATCCATACAGAAAAGTTCGACGAGCTTCATAATCAAATACGAGGGACTTGATATCGTCATCAGTAATGGTGTACATTGTAACCGATAATTCCAAGATAAGTGATTCTCATTTATATCCAATACTTGTAAATATGAGAATTTTTTATTTCCTTGGGAGATCTGGGTTGCCCTATTTGAGCGAGGCTTGTAGCGAGTGAGCCGAAAGATGAGAGATAGACATATATGGAACTATCGAGATTTTTGAGTTCCCTCCATTGTTGATCCATTATATTAAGTTGAGCGTGGCAACTCCTCTAACCTGTAATTTGACCTCAGTGGTTAAAGAAGCAAGAATTACAATCATGTGTATCCCAAACTTCAAACTCTGGATTAGGCAGCCGGTGCAGTTGGAGATCCATCTGCATACCTAAGAAGTCCATAAGCTTGTAGAATATGACTTATATTATTTCTCATAGATATTAGTTGGAACTAGCTAGTTTAACAGTGAGTGCGAGAAGTGAAGCTGAAAGAGAAACTGTGAAAGAGGTGGAACTAATTGTATTTTTTCTTGTAAACTATAGTTGGTGACGAGTGGAAGGAAGCTCTTGCGATGGTGATCAGAGGCGAGTTACTCAAGGCTGCTATAGATGAAGAGGACGAGGTATTGAAGTCCTTAATCGATCAGAAGTTGCAGTTGATGGCGAGCAAAGGATGGTCACTGGAAGCTGGTGTAGATGAAGAGGAAAAAGTATGGAGGCCCTGGATCAAAGGAAGCTAAGGAACGCAACCCCTCTCATACCATGTTAAACCAGGTATATGTGAAGGTAATTCAGAGTTTGTCTCTCCCATTATATTCCATTTATAGTGGTATGTATTTATACAGTTTTGTGTCTGCACACGTGATCTTGTAGGGGTGGATGGTTCCCTCCGGATGAGGTGGTTGCTGGGGCTGATCATGCTGCCCAGGAGAGGCTATGGCCCTCTCCCGCTAGTGTAGATGGCGACATATGGAAGCTGTCAAATGAGGGGTTTATGATTACATATAAATTGAGTTATTGGAAAATAAATCAAATCCGGATCAGATAAATTTAGCTATGTTCCCAGTACTTTTGTATTTGACATTTATAACACAATCATATTTTAGTTAAGCCCAACACATTCAATTAAATCATTTACCCTATGTGGGCCAAAATTTTGACAGAACACACAGCCAAATTCCACTCCACGAGTCCACAAAAACCTTAGAGAATTGGCCATCATCCTAAACTATGGACTCAAGAATTTTTTCATTTATCAAACTGTTATGAATTTTCCAACGTATGAAGAAAACAAAGTTGATTCATGGCCAAAATTTACCAATTTTAGCTTAAAATGATTCGAAATTCGTGAGGAAGTTAATCTAGGTTTTATTAGGATGAATTTAAAAAAAATTATGAGATGAATTTAGGATATATAGGATTAGAAGAGTGAGATGCAACAAATTGTAAAGTTTAAGGGAGTGGATCGAATAGTAAATATGAAAGAATAGAGGATAGAAGTAATAAAAGAAAATATGGAAGTTACGAATAAGAGTTTAAGAAATTTAGGGAGTTAAATATTAATTTACTTAAATACTTTAAAGTTTATAGACTTAATTACAAATAAAATGCTAGTTTAAATTAAATAAGTAGCGGGGTAAATATTTTTTTTTTAAAATTTGAGAGATAAAAGATTTAATTGCAATAAACAAAAATGAGGCTAAAAAACATAACATATGTAATAAAATAGTAATTTTATATCAATATATATACATATATATCGATACTTAAGTATTTAATAAATTAATGATATCTTTAAGACGAAGTAATTGAGTTATTGCACAGGCAGCACGATCAAAATTACAATTTATACGAATGATATTATGTAATTGAGTAGGATTGAATGGATTATATTAATAATTATTAATTTAAAATATTTTATATTTATATAATAAAAATGTTTTAATATCAAAAAACTTAGGAAGAACATTTTCCTATTATCTAGAAAATCGAGTTAATATTTAAAAAGAAAAGGGTAAAAATTATATAAATATCTTTGAAAGAAAACTTATATAAATAATTAAGTTAAGAATTATTTATCAATATTAGATTATTTTATAAATATAAAATATTATTGGAGTTAATGGTAAGGGGAGAAGTACCAATGATATTAGAATAATAGGAGGCGTATTATCGATTTGGATCTAATAGGTGAATTAATATGATTTATATAGAAAAAAAATTAATCAAATTAATAAAATAGTAAATTAACCTCGGAGTTAATAAGGGAGGGATGCGTTTGAGTTCTAGTTGATGGAATTGAGAGAGTTATAACAAATTTTCCAATTTTTGTGATCCAAATCAGGTGATAGTTCACGACCTGTTGTATAGGCGGTAAGGTTTCTAGGCATAGTAAAAGACAATAAAATTAAAAGAAAAATACTTTCAAAATCAAGATTTTTAGATATTATAATAGATGTTAAAAATATTTAATATAGAAGAAATATAGAAGAAAGATTTCAGAAACAACCTACAAGACATTATTTTATATAGTTAATCATTATTAATGTTATTTTAGTTTAAATTTTGAGCTTTAGTATGGTGTCCACTTTCATAGAATAACACTAATTATTTTTAAGAATCTAACTAAATTAAACTAGAAATTAATGTAAAAAAAATTAGAATTGGAAGTTAAAATTAAATTGGATTGAAAATCAATTACCCGAGTAAGGAAATTGTAATTTTTGGGAAGCCAATTTAGACTAATCAAGACGAAGAATGTGATTAAAGTTAAAGAGAGAACCCGATAAAGGTAAAATGGTAATTTTAGGATTTATATAAGATAAAAATAATATTAAATATTTCTCAATTGGGTTATTCGACTCGTCCTCCTTACCGATTGAGCGCCCCATTTTCCCCTTAACAATTCTACTAACATTTTCTAAAACATACCATTGAAAAAATAACCAAATTGATCTAATTTTTTTACCAAATTGAATGTAACAAATTTCGTGATTAAGCTTACAACTCCTACACTAGTTTCCCCTTAAAATAAATTGAATTATCTCCTATTAGATCAAATTTCTCTTTTAAAATTGGAAAAATTGATCTTAGATACACCCTGACCACCAAACGATAGACCATAAAATTCTCCTTCACCCGACAATCAAATGAGGAGATTCTTATCTCAAAATTCTACAAATGGACTCCTTGAGTTATGTGACTAGGTATCGACTCAAAAGTGGTAAAAGAAACCACTGCATGAGGGCCATTTTTCCGACTATGTTTCTTGGATAGTAAAATCGTGTAATGCAATGACATTATCGGGCCAAATTCTACCGCCTCTGGCCACCCCTCTAGTTGATACCGATGCGAAAAGGTCAACATGTCTCTCCTTTACCTCACATAAGCCATGCCTATGCTCAAGGAGACTTTGGTCCACCTTGAGTCATTTTTTGATGGTGGATCTTCTTTACAACTCTCGATCATGATTGTTCGGGGTTAAAATTCAACTAGCTTCGATGACCTCCCAACCGACCACCACCATAAAATGATTCACTCGGACCTTAGCTTCATTTCTTTTACACTTCATTCATCAGTCGTGCCCTCTCTAGTGAGTATTTATGACCACACCTCTAGTGTAAACACCGTCCCTTAAAGATAAGAAAATCGGGGAAAGAACTAGTTAACCTAAGGGAGAAAACCGAACTGGTTCATGAACCCTAACCGTAAGAGAAATGGCAAATTGGGAAATTTACAAATCCCTAGTGACCTAAAGAGTCCTAAAAACCATGGAAATGGACTTTGGGACAAATTGGAAGAGAAAACCAAGCCAGTTCAGGTGAACCGGATTGAACCAATTTGGACTGGTTTGAACCATCATTGAATCAATTGCTAAATTCATTTTTCTATGTGGCTTAAAAATATTCAAATTGGAGAATTGAAGCCACTATTGGATAGAAAATAAATTTAGAAAATTTTAATTTTGAAAAACTCGGTCGAATCGAGCCTGAACCAACCGATTTAAGCATTGAACGGGGTTCAGACCGGTCCGGTCCAGTTCGGAACAGTGTTGTCTTCTTCCTTTAGATGATGACACTGTTCATTCAATGGAAGAACGAACGAAACTTGCGAAGATGAAATGCCTCTGTTTAAGGCATTTCTAGTTATGAATAAGTGCCATTAAATGCCAAACGATCGGGCAGAGAGTCCCCGAGCTTCTTATATAAAGAGCTACTCTCCATTCATCCTCCTCACACCTAAAAACTCCATTCTCCCTCAACTACTCAGTTTTCCAGCGAAGCTCGAACAGAGCTCCGACATTGGGGTTTTTATGAGCCTTAGAAGGTGAGGTCAAATCCTTTAGATTCTATGAGAAGTCAGCTACCTGATGGCAATCTTCATTCAAATTGAGGAACGCCGGAGAAGCATTAGCGAAATCAAACAATGAAGTAACTCTGACGGACTAAAGATGCTCTATTTCGGCCGAGCTGAAATTAATTGAATTTAGCCCTCCTCATGCCAAACCAAGCCTGCCTGACACTCCCACAACCCTCACACAACTGTAATAGAGCTAAAAGGTAAGCCAATTCGGCCTCCCTCTCTCATTTCCGATCGATATTAGAGAGACAAAACGTGAAAACTTCACTAACCAAATTCTCCCTCAATTCGATCGATTCTTGATCCTAGGAGAAACCTCAGGATGAGAGCTACCCGCCCAGATAGAAAGCTCGGATAGCCACACCCCTTACGGTAAGCTTTCGAAGCTTTCTCTCTCTATGTACAGTTTTCCAGTAAAGCTTTGTTTGAGCTCGTTTTGGCTTCAATTCGATTCAAAGCTCAATTGAATCGTATGGATGTGTAGAAATTGAATTATACCTCCAATTGAAACAATTAGCCCTAATTGAATGGTCAATTTGATAAAATCAAATTTGGCCAGTTTGAAAGGAGGAAATTGGGGGAAATTTTTGGGGAAATTTGGGGATTTCGTAAAATTGACAGATCAAATTACAATTTCCCAAAATTAAGGTCCAATTGGCCATGAAAAGGATGTTGGAGGACCAATTAGTCAATTTTTGAAATAATTTGAGGTCAAATTGCAATTTTTAGAAATTATGGGCAAAATAGTAATTTTTAAAAAGTTGGGGACCAAATTGGAAATTTAGAAAACTTTAGCCCATTAAACAATTTTGAGAAAATTGAGGACCTAAAGTGAATTTTTGGAAGTTTCGGGACTCAATTGGTGAAAAGTTAGCATTAGGGACCTAAAGTCAATGAAAATGAACTTTAGGGACCTAAGTGCAATTTACTAAAAATTTTGGGCCTAGTTGTTCATATATATGAGAAACGAAGGCTGTTATGCTAAATATTAACAGATAAGGATGTATATATCGTGTAGGAACATGACGGACTAGAACGACACTAGGGATAAGCTAGCGTGGAAGTGGAAACCGACCAGAGAAGTATACACTTCAGTTATCGGGTGAGTGAGTTTATTCACATCATACCCAGTTGGGATGATTAACACCTCAAAAATGAAAAACTACTTATATGTGGGATTTTAACATCACAGCCGGTTGGAGTGAAGTGAGAACTAAGAGGAAAAACTACTTACCTGTTGTAAGTAGAGATATCATACCCAGTTGGTACGATTGACTTCTTGGAAGGAAGGAGAAAACCCGCTTGCTAGTTGTAAGCGTAGATGTCATCACACTCGATTGGTGTGATGAATTGAAAGTTTATTTTGTCAGAAGTGTTCTCCCCTGACTGTGTGCCAATGATTAAAATTTTTGGGAGACCTTCTTGATAAGAGCTAGAACAACTCAGATAGGCGAGAGACCTTGGTTTTAGAACTTATGGGGCTAAATGCCTAATTTTGGAAAATCACGTATAGTGGGCCCAAGGCTAGTTGGCACGAGTAGGAGCTTGTAAACATACACGTGATATGTATGCCATGAAAATTCTTAATGAATGGATTATGTGATTTTGCCATGGTACCAAGACAGGATCGACATGCTTGATGGACTCGCGGCAGTGCGTCAGGGCTAGGTCGACGAACCGGCCTAGACAAATAGCTGAATGTTGAGTTGAGGGTTAGGGCCGTTGGACCAGTGGCACCAAAGATAAATGGCTTTATGGAAAAATTATTGTTTGTGCATGCACTTGAGGTTTGAGACCATTAAGATGCCCGAGAAGGGTAGTGATGCATCCTAAGGGCTACTGGACGACATGGTGGATAGAATGGTAGTTTGTTGTGCCAGCAGTTAGGAAAGCTCGACGTAGCTTCATGCGCACGAGGCCGGGGTGGGGTCGGGATAAGGTCTCTGTCCACATATGGAAATGAAGTTGATTTCAGGTTTGAGGGTCGGATATTGCGAACATCCACTCAACCCAGTGTAGAAGTGAACAAGCTTCTATCTTGGTGGCTGGTAAAGTTGCTCCGAGCCACAAGTGAGTGTAGTGGATGGGCTATCCTGCGAATGTGTGATCCCTTCCTGATGATGGGCGTGTGTTGACTGTTAAACACAACTAATGAGGAAAATGAGGAAAAAAGTATGTTTTGAAAACCATAATTTGAGTAAGGGATATTCTTAAAGGAAATAAGGAGTCTGACACACTCTGATCAAAACTGTTTTGTTATTAAAAACTCACTCCCAACACCTATTCACTGAATTGTAGAAACTCACCCATCTTTCATATCCCTTTTCAGGAGTAGAGAAAATGACTAAGGAAAATACCTAGATTTACCCATTGTCAGGTATGCTTAAAAGTTATTTTAGGCTCGCATTTCTATTGATTTATGTTATTATAGGGAACAAGGTTAAATTACGGCTAGCTCCTCTTGATTAAAGAAAGCGGCAGGTTGATCACGGGAATCCGACCAAACCAGGTCGAGGCGTGATAACTTGAGTGGTATTAGAGCATAGTTCCCTTGAAGCATTATCAATACTATGCCCTGACAGTAATGAAAACTTAATTACCATGTAGGATGGAGAGTTCCTATAAAATTCGCTGTGAAATCTAATCCCCCACACATTATCATGAAAAAAGACGCTTATCCTAAAAAGGCAGCTATTCAACGATTCTTTAGAGGGCGAGAAGAGAGTGCCCAATGATATGGTTGGGGATTATAGGAAACTCTTAGGAGCCTTACTAGAGCCATAAGACATTACTTATCCTCCTCCAAAACAGGAAGAACCTATCCCTCCTCCAAGGAACCCAACACCTCCACCAGCCCCACAACAACCAAAGAGGACTCCTACTAAGAAGGAGGCCTAGGACAACTATTGGGATGTCTATGCCACCTTCATGAAAGTCCACTAAGTACCCCCACCTGCTCAATCTAGCTTCAATCCTTCTCAATGGATGAAGTGGACATACGAGTGCGAGGTAGAGGTGTTAAGATGGTACGAACTTAAGGCCATTCATGAAGTTCGTCCCATAAGGGAAATCTAGAGGGAATATGGATGGACTTCAACCAGTTCCTTAGAGCCTTCAGACCATGAATCCCACAACCATTCAGAGACTAACTCTCGGCCTATGACTTCAAGGGACTAGGAAGTAGAAAATTTTTGTAATAAGCCGAGTACGACTTGGAACTATCTCTTAGAATGAATGAAAGTTTAGTTTTCCTTGATTAAAAATTTAATCTCCTTGATAATGACAAGTACAACTAACAGGAATAA
The DNA here is from genome assembly GCA_030064425.1 of Trapa bicornis. Taxonomy (NCBI): domain Eukaryota; kingdom Viridiplantae; phylum Streptophyta; class Magnoliopsida; order Myrtales; family Lythraceae; genus Trapa; species Trapa bicornis. The sequence continues at coordinate 10,259,494 of CM057748.1, read as the reverse complement.
AAGTACACTAATAATGATTGGGGTAGTAGATAGAGAAAAGATCACCTAAGGAAGCAAACTACGGGTCACCTCTAGTTAGCCCAAACCTTAAAGATAACCAAATAAGTTCCCTACAAAAACTAGGCGTATGGAGTAACAAGACTGGGAATGAAATTCTAGAGAAGTCCGCCTAGAGTTCACCAGGAAGGACATACCCTAACTAAGGGAAAGAAGAAGATGGAAAGTGTGAAATCTGGTGTAAAGGAAGGATGCAGGAGTAGTAAAAGCCTAAGGATCATAAGGAGTTAAGGAAGAGCCCTATATGTAAAAGTTAGGAAACCAAGAAGAATTGGATTGCCCTGAGGGAAACCAATGGAATGGAAGATGACTACAAGGAAAGTAAGGAAGAAGTAGGAGCACAGAAGGTGCTAAGTCACTTTAGGATAAGACAAGGAGAGAGGGAAAAGGAAAAGAGGTATGATAAGAAGAGAATTCCGGGAGAAAAGAGTATAAATCCTACCAAGGAAGGAAACCTTGGAAAGACATACACGTTCCAACTAAGAGGTAATGGAACCAATAAAAGTGGAAAAGAAGATAAGCTCATAAATGATATGCTGGTTGGGATGGAAAGATCAAGTACAAACGAAAAGTACTCATGAGGGCCCAATGAGTAAGTTAAACCCAAGTAACGGCTAAGTAGGTAGATAGCATCAAAAGATATCATACAAGTAAGAAAGGGTTTGACTGTCCATAAAAAGGAAACAAAGGAAAGCATATCTAAGAACACTTGGAAAAGTAAGCCCTTTAGTTAAGAAGTGATTAAAGTAAATGACCACTAACATCAAAACTGGTTGTGGTCCATGCTCACTTGATGGAATCTAAAGAGTGGACGGTTGGGAATAGTGTGGAGTACACAAAATAAGATCAAAAATTGAAAGTTTCTCAAGTAAGTAATAAGGGATGAAACGGAAATTTTTAGACGAAGAAGGATTCAAAGTAGGTAAATGCCTAGATATAGAAAGGAGTGTGAAGAAATGAAGAAAGAAACCTTAAAGGAATAGTAAAAAGGTTAAGCAAGAAGGGAACTCCCCAAACAAAGTAATCACCACATAGACCAAAAGGGATTAACTCGGAATAAAGAATCGTGAAGTGGTAATGAGCGAGTAAGAGTGGATTAAGAAAAAAGGAAGTCCTTGAGTAAAGGACGCCATTGGAAATGAGGAAGGATATAAGAAGGGAAGAATCCCAGTGTGTCGGTAAGTCATCGGGAAACCAAATGATTGGCAACTGGAAACACCCAATAAAGAAGTTGGGAACAGACAGATTGGTAAGGAAAACTGATATAGTTATGTAAGATATGACGTCAAAAGCAAGATGGATGATTGATTAATAGTAAAGGCAGTCGAGAAATACTACCAGATGAAAAAAGGGACAAATTATAATATCCCAGAAAGGTTGGAAAGTTGAGAACAACCATTATGGAAATGTCCTAAAATTTTAAATGGTCAAATATTAAATTTGGACCGAAGTTGTAATAAACAATGAATGAGGGAAGGGTCAAAATTAGACAAAAAGGTGATAATATCGAAACTTGTGAAAGCAAGTACATAACCCTCGAAAGGACATCGGTCTAAAGGTTTCAATGATAAAGAGAATGACTAGACACAGGAATGATTGGACATATTGGAACTCCCAATCCTGGAACCTTGAGTAAGAACCTCAAGGGGAAGAATCTTACCCTAAGCAAAGGAATATGTGAACCAAAGGATATACTTTTGGACTCGTGGACAAGACATACTAATTATGATAAACTCCATGGAGGGAGTAAACAATGTAAAGGAAACAAAATTCCTTAAGCACATGATTTAAAGTGGGCTAAGTGAAAATAACCGAAGTATTAGCATGTCAAACAAAATCCAAGTGACGTCAAGGGAAGTTATTTCCTATGCAAAGGATGCTGAATAAGTTTTAGGATAAAACTCCTAAAAGGAGGGGATATTTGTAAATCTCGTCCCTTAAAGATAAGAAAACCGGGGAAAGAATCGGTCAACCCAAGGGAGAAAATCGAACTGGTTCATGAACCCTAACCATTACAGAGAGAGTAAATTGGGAAATTTACAAATCCCGAGTGACCTAAAGAGTCATAAAAACCATGAAAAGGGACTTTGGGACAAATTGTAAGAGAAAACCATACCAGTTCAGGTGAATCAAATTTGAACCGGATTGAATCGGTTTGGACCGATTTGAACCATCATTGAATTGGTTGCTAAATTCATTTTTCTAGGGTGGCTTAAAATATTCAAATTGGAGAATTGAAACCACTATTGGATAGAGAATGAATTTAGATGAATTTATAAATTTTTAATTTTGAAAAACTCGGTTGAATCAGGCTTGAACCGATAGATTTGAGCATTGAACCCAGTTGGGACAGGTCCAGTCCGGTTCGTAACAGTGTTGTCTTCTTCCTTCATATGATGAACTATTCATTCAATTGAAAAATGGATGGTGCCGATGAAGATGAAATGCCTCCATTCAGGATGTTTCTGGTCATGAATGAGTGCCATTAAGATGCCAAATGGTCGGGCAGTCAGTCACCGAGCTCCCTATATAAAGAGCTAATCTCCATTCATCCTCCTCACTCCTGAAAACTCCATTCTCCCTCAACTACTTATTTTTCTGGTAAAGCTCGAATCAGATCTCCAACATTAGGGTTTTTTTAAAGCTTATAAGGTGAGGTTGGGTCCTTTAGATTCTGGGAGAAGTCAGCTACTTGACGGTAATCTCCATTCGAATTGAGGACCGTCGGAGAAGCGCTAGCGGAATCAAACAATGAAGCAGCTCCAACGGACTAAAGATGCCCTATTTCAGCTGAGCTGAAATTGATCGAATTCAGCCCTCCTCATGCCAAACCAAGCCTGCCCGACACTCCCACAGCCCTCGCACAACTGAAAGGTGAGCCAATTCGGCCTCCCTCTCATTTTCGATCAGCGTTAGAGAGAGAAACTGAGAAAACTTCACTAACCGAATTCTCCCTCGATTCTAGATCCTAGGAGTAACCTCAGGATGTGATATACATGCCCAGATAGAAAGCTCGGACCGTCGCACCCCCTACGATAAGCTTTCAAAGCTTTCTCTCTCTACGTACAGTTTTCCGGCGAAGTTCAGTTTGAGCTCGTTTCGACCTCAATTCATGCAATTCAAAGCTCAATTGAATCACATGGATGTGTAGTAAATGAATTATACCTCTAATTGAAATAATTAACTTTGATTGAATGGTCAATTTGATGAAATCAAATTCGGCTAGTTTGAAAGGTGAAAATTGGGGGGGGGGGGGGAATTTTGGGGAAATTTGGGGATTTCGTAAAATTGAGTGACCAAATTGCAATTTCCCAAAATTGAGGGCCAATTGGCCATGAAAAGGATGTTGGAGGACCAATTGGTTGATTTTAGAAATAATTGAGGTCAAATTGCCATTTTTGGAAAGTAGGGGCAAAATGGTAATTTTGGAAAAGTTAGGGATCAAATTAGAAATTTGGAAAACTTGAGCCCCTTAAACAATTTTGAGTAAATTAAGGACCCAAAGTGAATTTTTGGAAGTTTTGGGACTCAATTGGGGAAAAGTTAGCATTAGGGATCTAAAGTCAAGGAAAATGAATTTTCGGGACCTAAGTGCAATTAATTGAAAATTTTGAGCCTAGTCGTTCATATGTGGGAAACGAAGGCTATTATGCCAAATATTAATAGATAAGGATGTCTAAATCGTGTAGGAATATGAGGGACCGAAACGCCAGATGGGATAAGCTAGCGTGGAAGTGGAAATAGACTAGAGAAGGATAGAGTTCAGTTATCGGGTGAGTGAGTTTATTCACATCATACCTAGTTGGGGTGATGAGCACCTTTGAAATGAAAAACCACTTATATGTAGGATTTTAACATCACACTCGGTTGGAGTGATGTGAGAACTTAGCGAAAACACTACTTACTAGTTGTAAGTAGAAAGATCATACCCAGTTGGTATGATGGACTTTCTAGAAGGAAGGAGAAAACCCGCTTGCCGGTTGTAAGCATAGATGTCATCACACCCGGTTGGTGTGATGAATTAAAAGTTTATTTTGTCAAAATTGTTCTCCCCTGATTGTGTGCCAATGCCTAAAATTTTTGGGAGACCTTGACGAGAGTTAGAATAACTCAGATAGGCGAGAGGCCTCGGTTTTGGAACTTGTGGGGCTAAATGCCTGATTTTGGAAAATCACATAAAGTGGGCCCAAGGCTAATTGGCACGAGCAGGAGCTCGTAAACAAACATGAGATATGTATGCTATGAAAATTCTTTATGAATGGATTATGTGATTTCACTATGGTACCAAGACAAGACTGACATGCTCAATGGATTGGCAGCAGTGCGTTAGGGCCAGGTCAACGGACCAGCCTATACAAACAGCTGTAGGTCGAGTTGAGGGTTGGGGCCATTGGACCAATGGCACCAAAGATAAATGGCTTTGTGGAAAAATTATTGTTTTTGCGTGCACTTGAGGTTCAAAACCATTAAGACGCCCAAGAGGGTTAGTGATACGTCCTAAGGGCTACTGGATGACATGGTCTAACGGCTTAGATAATTTTTGGGAGACCTTCTTGACGAGAGCTAGAACGGCTCAGATAGGCTAGAGGCCTCAATTTTGGAGCTTGTGGGGCTAAATGTCCAAATTTGGAAAATCATGTATAGTGGGCCTAAGGCTAATTGGCACGAGTAGGAGCTCGTAAAGAAACATGTGATATGTATGCCATGAAAATTCTTAATGAATGGATTATGTGATTTCGCCATAGAACCAAGACAGGAATGACATGCTCGATAGACTGGAGATAGTACGTCAGGGCTAGGCCGACAGACCAACCTAGACAAACAGCTATAGGTCAAGTTGAGGGTCGGGGCCGTTGGACCAGTGGCAGCAATGATAAATCTTTTTGTGGAAAAATTATTGTTTTGTGCATGCACTTGAGGTTTAGAACCATTAAGACACCCAAGAGGGGTAGTGATGCATCCTAAAGGCTACTGGACGACATGGTGGAGATAAGGGTAGATTGTCGTGCCAGTAGTCAGTGAAGCTCGACGTAGCTTCATGCGCACAAGGTCGGGATGAGGTCTCTGTCCTCATATGGACACGAAGTTGATTTCGAGTTTGTGGGTTGGATGTCACGAACATCCACTCAAACCCATGGTAGAAGTGGACGGGCTTCTATCTTGGTGGCTGGTAAAGTCGCTTCGAGCCAGAAGTGGGTGTTGTGGACAAGCTGCCCTACGAATGTGTGATCCCTTCCTAATCAAGGGCGTGTGTTGTTGACTATTAAGCACACCCTAATGTGGAAAATGAGGAAAAAATATGTTTTGAAAACTAGAATTTGAGGAAAGAATATTCTTAAAGGAAATAAGGAGTCTGACACACCTCTATCAAAACTATTTTGTTATTAGAAACTCACTCCCAGCAACCATTCATTGAGTTATATAAACTCACCCCTCTTTCATATCCCTTTTCAGGAGTAGAGAAAATGACTAAGGAAAACACACGGATCTACTCGTTGTGAAGTATGCTTAAAAGTTATTTTAAGCTCGCATTTCTATTGAGTTATATTATTCCAGGGAAAATGTTAAATTATGCTTGACTCCTCTAGTTTAAAGAAAGGGAGAAACTACTCTTAAACCAAGGGAGCGACGAGATTGAATTTCTATCGGTTCTCTCTCTAGCATCGGTCAGAAATTACAAAGGTGAGATGAATTGGCTTACCCTTCAGCTGTAGAAGGGTTGTGTAGGTGTTGGTAGGGCTCGGTTTGGCCTCAGAAGGACTTGAATTGGCCGATTTCAGCTTGGCCGAAATAGGGTAGTTTCGGTCTGCCAGAGCTGCTTCACTATTTGATCATGCTAGCGTTCCTCCGGTGATCCTTGGAGCAAATAGAGACTACAGGTGTGTAGCTGACTTCTCCCTAGTTCTAAAGAACCCAACCACACCTTCTTTGGCTCAGAAAAGACCCTATATCGGAGCTCTAGTTCGAGGATCGCCAAAAATGGAGCAACTGAGAGAGAATGGAATTTTCAAGTATGGAGAGGATGAATGAGGAGGGGCTTTTATATAGGAAGCTTGGAGACTTCTTTGTCGTCCGATTGGCACCTTAATGGTAGTCATTCATTGTCTGAAACTCCCTGGCTAGAGACTTTTCAACTTAACCGGCGCTGCACTATTTTTCAGTGAGTGAACAGTGCTGTCATCTGAAGGAAGAAGACGACACTGTTCCGAACCGGACCGGACTGATCCGAACTAGGTTCAAAGCTTAAACCGGCCGGTTCACCCCCAATTCGACCGATATTTTCAAATCTAAAAATTTCTAAATTCATTTTCTATCTATTGGTGGCCTCAAATCTCAAATTTGAAATTTCTAGGCCACCTAGAAAATTGAATTTTGCATTTGGTTCAATAGTGGTTCAAATCGATCAAAATCGGTTCAATCCAGTTCGGATCTAGTTCACCTAAACCGATTTGGTTTCCATCTCCAATTCATCCTAAAGCCATTTTTCTTGACTTTTGTGACTCTTTAGTTCACTGGGGATTCATAAATTTTCCAATTTGCTCTTTCTCTATCTGTTCTGTTTCATGAACCGACTCGGTTCATAAACTTGTTCAATCTAGTTGGATCCGGTTCATCTGAATCGGTCTGGTTTTTCTCTTCCAATTCACCATAAGGTTCTTTCCTAAGACTTTATGAACCCTTTAGGTCACTCGAGAGTTGTAATTTCCCAAATTGCCCGTTCTCTGATGATTGGGTTTGTGAACCGGTTCGGTGTTTCTCACTCAGTTTGACTAGTTCTTTTCCTGGTTTTCCTTAACTCAAAAGGGTGGGGTTGACAATTCTACCCTCCTTTTAGGAGTTTTTTCCCCAAAACTTAACTAGTATATTCCACATCGGGAATAATGTCCCTTAATTTCAACTTGGGTTTGCTTGACATGCTGACACTTCGATTGCTCTTTCACTTAGTCCCCGTAATCATTCATTTAAGGAATTTCTTTTCATTTATAATGATTACTCCTTCGATGGAGTTATAAAATCGAGGCATTTCTAGCTCATTAACCAAATGCATATCCTTAGGTTCGCATCTCCCTTTACTCAGGGTAATGTTCTTCCTTTTGGGATTCTTACTCAAGATTTTAGGATTGGGTGTTCCAAGGTGCCCAATCGTTCCTTTGTCTAGTTATTCTCTTCATCGTTGAAACCCTTAGCTCGACGTTCTTTTGAGCATTACGTACTTGTTTTCACAGGTTTCGATGTTATTATTCCTTCTTCCCAATTTGACCCATCCTTTATCCATCATTGATTATAGCTTTGGTAAAAATTTACGTTTGACCTTGTTATTCTTACTAACTGACTCTTTTCTTACTCGAGTCACATTTCATTTGGGACTATTAGTGCTTATATGTCCCTTATGACATGACATAGTCCAGAACCTGTCTTTGTCCCTCAGACTTCTATAACACCTCCTTTAGGGTTGTTTCCAACTTTCCTACCTTTTAGGGATTGTATAATATCATCCCTCCTTTCATCGGGTAGTATTCCTCGACTACCTTGACAATGTGTCTTACATAACTGTATCGATTTTCCTTACCCACTCGTCCTTTCCCAACTTCTTTATTGGTTCTTTCTAGTGCCAATTATTGAATTTCCTGATGACTTACCGACATGCTGAGATTTTTCATTTTTTATGTCTTTCTTCATTTCTATTGACGTCCTTTACTCTTGAATTTTACTTTTCCTTAAACTCATTCTCATTTACTTTTGATCATTTCACGATTCCGTTATTTTTAGGGCATTCTCCTTTAATGATTTTCACCCTCTAATATGTCCTTCAAAGTAAAGATTTTTCTTTAGGTGCTAAATGTTCGAATTTCTTACTACTCCCTGAAGGTTTCCTTCCTTCACATTCTTACACCCTTTTGAATTTGGGCTTTTTTCCACCTTTAATCATTTGCCGATCATCGGATCTTATTTCATGTATTTAACACTATACCTGCTCTATTACCCTTCTTTAGAGTGTAGTCTCTATTACTCCCCTATCTTTCCTATGGTCTCATTTATTCTCCTTGACCATCCTCTTGTAACTATTTGCGTCCTTCTTACACTCTTCTGAGGTCGGTATTATTTCATGTTCTTTATCCTTCACTATCCTCCATTTCATTTTTATTCCTTATCCTCTCTTCGAATAACTCTTGCTGATAGATTGGTTCCTAGCACCCTTTATGTCCAGCTATACACTCCTTGGGCTCTATTAAGTGAGTGTGGACCACGACCAATCTTGATGTCGTTGGTTTTTTTTCCTTACCCTCTTCCAAATTGAAAGGCTTACTTTCCCAAGGTTTTCCAGATGTTCTTTTCTTTATTTCCTTATGATGGCTAGCCCACCCATTTTCACTTATCACTACGTCATTTGATGATGTTTCTACTTAGTTGTTCCTTGGGTTTAACTTTCCCCTTGGGTTCTCTTAATGTACTTCCATTGGTTCTTTTCACCTCGGCGTGCACTTCATCTCCTCATCCTTCATTACTTGTTCCATTATTTCTTAATTGGAACATGTATGCCTTCTGAGGGTCTCCTTCCTTGGGAAAGGCTCAGACACTTATTTTCTCCAAGACATCTTTGTGCGGGACTTACTAAATTCTCCTTATGGCTTGAGTGTAGTCATTATTTCATTTTCGGCCATTTATTTCTTCAAGGGTTTTCTTCATTATTCCTTTCCACCATTCTGGCCTTTCCACTTCTCCCTTCCTTGCTAGGTTAGTCTACAACCCTACTTGACTCCTCTGTTTTTCCAAGGTAGATCATACCTTATTGTCTCGAGGCATTATAGTTGTCTTTCATCATTCAGCTTGTCTTCTATGGACGAGGTGTTTTCTTCTTTGCTTCTAGGTGGTTTGTAGTGCTCTTTAAGGAAAATTCCGTTTATCTATATTCTACTATTTTTGGGTTTTCTTGAGGTCCTACCCTTGATCTTCTTTATGTGATCCTTCCTCGAGCTATTAAGGCATGTTACCGTATTATTAGGGAACAGAGAAATTTTTAGAAACTCATAATCTTATTTATTGAAGTACGTATACAGTTTGGGGTTTTAACATCTTTTGAGGGAGATTGTTACAATGATGAGTTGAGAAGTATTCATTACTAAACTATGGTTTATAGGGATTTCTTCCTGGGTTAGATTGGGTTCCTTAGTCACAATGGTGGTTCTTGTAATGTCACCCCTTCGAACTTCTGTAGGGGTGGAGGTGTCCTTATTAGAAGGTATCGCTTGGATTCCTCACAGCGTGGGATAATTTCTTGCTATGTGTCCCACCTTCCTACACTCAAAGCAGATCCTCTCGAGTCTTGTTTTCTGAAATGTCGAGCATCTTCTAGTGTAGTGTCCCCATTACCCACATTTATAACATGTCATCTCCTTGTGTGGATCTTTATGGTTCCTCCCACACTTTGAGTATTGTGGGGCCTTTCTAAGGGGTTGTTGATGGTTTGATGCCTTTCCATCCTTGAGCCTGAACACCTTGGAGGCTTTCTTGTCGAGTCCTCTTCAATACAGGGTTACTCCAAGGGTCCTTCTATACTCTTAGTTCATTTCCTTCCTTGGGATGGGGTTCTCCCTGTCTTCTAGGGTGGCTATGGTAGTGTGGGTTTGTCTAGCTACTTTTCTTGGGGCCATCTGAAAATTTTAAGATGCTCCTATTAGTTATTATATTTTCTATTCTTCATTATGTATTTGAGGAAACATGCTTTGATAACACTCAAGTTGTCACTCTCCGACCCGGTTTGGTCGGATCCCCGTGATCAACCCGCCACTCTTCCGGTTTACTAAGGGTTGCCCCTTGTTTATAAACCGTGAAGAATAAGGCGTCCTTTAAACCTGCACCTTTTCTGAAATAACATAATCAAAACTACATACAATTTTAAACTCATCATACATGTCTCATACGCGTATTAGTTGGTGGTCTTGGGGGTAGGCTTTCCAGGGTTACCTGAAAGGGATATAAGGGAGGGGGTGAGTACAATGACTCAGCGAATGGGTTTTCAAAATTTATCTTTTAGGAAAATGTTTGATTCAGAGTGTGTCAAACTCCTTATTCTCTTTAAAAAAACGTTTCATTTCAAATTTCGATTTTTATTACCATTTCTCATTAACCACGATGTGTCATCACCCAACACACATCCTTCATTATGAAGGTAAACACCAAATCGCAGGCCAGCCCATCCACTAAACCCACTTGTGGCGTCAGAGCGACTTTATCGACCACCTAGATAGAAGTACATCCACTTCTACCCTAAGAATAAGTGGATGTTCGCGACATCCGACCCTTAATCTCATAACAAATATCTATGTTCGTATGAGGATAGAGACCTCATCTCGACCTCACCCCGGTCTCATGAGCTTGAAGCTATGTCAAGCTTTGCAATACTTCTGGTATGACAATCTGCCCTTATATCCACCAGGTCGTCTAAAGCCTTGGGATGCATCACTACCCCTCTTGGTCGTCTTGTAGGTCCCATAAACATAGTGCATACACAATCAACATTTTTCACATGATGCCATATAATCTGTGGTGCCACTAGTCCAACGGCACCGACCCTCAACTCGACCTACAACTGTTTGTCTTGACTAATCCGGAGACTTGTCATGTCGCATTGTCACTAGTTGATTGAGTATGTCGGTCTTGTCTTGGTACCATGGCCAAATAATTCATTTACTTAAGTTTTCATGGCATATAAAATCATGTTTTTTTACGAGCTCCTGCTCGTGCCAACTAGCCTAGGGCCCACTATTCGAGATTATCAAAATTGGGCATTATAGCCCCCAAGTTCCAAAATTGAGGCCTCCAGCCTAACAGAGCTATTAGAACTCCCTTCAAGGTCTACCAAATTATTTAAGCAGTGGCACATAGTCAAAGGAGAGCACTTCCGACAAAATTTATTTTTCTACTGTCCATCATATCAACTGCGTATGAGGACATCTATACTCATAACCGATGAACGGGCCTTCCACTTTCTTCGAGGACGTTTCATCATACCAACTGGGTATGATCTACTTTCAACTGGTAAGTAGTTTTTTCGCGTGATTTTTGCATCACTTCTCTCAGACGTGATGTTTAAAATACCACTTAGCAATGGGTTTTCATTTTCGAGGTGCTTATCATCTCAACCGGGTATGATATAAAAATCCCACTCACCCATTAATGTAATGAAATTCCTCTTAGTCGGCTTGTTGTCCTTACTCGAACTTGTCTTAGCTGGCATTCTCAGTACTTCGTGTTCCTACACGATATGAACATTATTGTTCATTATTCTTTGGCCTACTAGCCCTCATTCATCCCAAATGAATGAGAAAGCCAAACTTTTCCTTTATTTGTAATTAGGTTATTAATGTTATTTTTCTTTAAGACCCTAATGTCGATTTTTCCTCAAATTGAGTCCCAGAACTTTTAAAATTCATCTTAGGATCTCAATTTATTCAATTTCACAAAAAGGGTACAATTTCCCAAATTTCCAATTTGGTCCCCCAACTTTTCCAAAATTACCATTTTGCCCCTACTTTACAAAAATGGTAAGTTTTGACCCAAAAATTCCAAAATTGCCCAATTGATCCTCCAACATCTTTATCATGCCCAATTGGTCCACAATTTTATGAAATTGTACTTTAGTCCTTCAAATTTTTGAAATTCCCAAATTTCCCCCCAATTTCAACCTCCCAACTCTACCGAATTTGATTTCATCAAATTGACCAATCAAATGAGCTAAATTATTGAAATTGAAGTTAAATTGGAGTTCGTACACCTTCATATAATTCCATTGAACTTTGAATTGCACGATTTGGTGCCGGGATGAGCTCAAATAGAGCTTTGCCGAAAAAATAGACTTAGAGAGAGAAAACTTCGAAAGCTTACTGTCGAAGGCACGATGGTCCAAGCTTTCAATCTAGCTAGATAGCTCGTGTCCTGAGTTTCCTCTTAGGAACAAGAATTGCATCAATTGATGAATTGAGTGAGAATTTCATCATTGAAGTTCTGCTGGTTCTCTGTAGCACCGGTCGAAAATTACAGAGGGGAGCCGAATTGGCTTAACTTTCAACTCTAATTCAGTTGTAGGAGGGCTTGGAGGTGTTGGGAGGGCTCAGTTTGTCCTAAGAAGGGGTCGAATTGGCCGATTTTAGGTCAATTGAAACATGGCAGCTTCGATCCGTCGGAGCTGCTGCACTATTCGATCGTGTCGGCATTCCTCCAGTGACCCTCAAAGTTAATGGAGACTATAGGCGTGTAGCTGACTTCTCCCCAGTTCTAAAGAACCCGACCATACCTTCTTTGGCTCAAAAAAGACCCTATATCAGAGCTTTGGTTTGAGCTTTACCAAAAATTGGAGCAGCTAAGACTCTTTGGTTTGGTTTGAGCTTTACCAAAAATTGGAGCAGCTAAGAACACCTGTAGTCTCCATTTGCTTCGAGAGTTACCGGAGAAAAGTCAGCGTGATAGAACAGTTAAGCAGTTTTGGCGAACTGAAGCTGCCCTATTTTGGTCGAGCTGAAATCTCCCAATTCGAGCCCTTCTCAGGCCAAACCAAGCCCTCCCAACACCTCCACAGTCCTCCTATAGCTGAATTAGAGCTGAAAGGTAAGCCAATTTGGCTCCCCTCTGTAAATTCTGATCGGTGCTATAGAGAGAACCAACAGAACTTTAATGACTAAATTCTCACTCAATTCGGCATCAATTGATACAATTCTTGATCCTAGGAGGAACCTTAGGACAAGAGCTATCTACCTAGATTGAAAGATCGGACTGCCGCGCCCCTAACGGTAAGCTTTCTCTCCCTAAGTTCAGTTTTTTGGAGAAACTCCGTTTGAGCTCATTACGGTATCAAATCATGCGATTCAAAGTGCAATTGAATTGTATGAAGCTATAGGAACACCAATCTAACTTCAATTTCAACAATTAAACTCATTTGATCAGTCAATTTGATTAAATCAAATTCAGCTGAGTTAGAAGGTTGAAATTGGGGGAAAAATTGGGGGAAATTTGAGGATTTCAAAATTTTGAGGGACTAAAGTATAATTTTATAAAATTGAGGATCAATTGGGCATGATAAAGATGTTGGAGGACCGATTGGGCAATTTTGGAAATTTGGGGGCAAAACTTACCATTTTTTTAAAGTAGGGGCAAAATGGTAATTTTGGAAAAGTTGGGGACCAAATTGGAAATTTGTGAAACTTGAACCCCTTTATGTGATTTTGAATAAAATGAGGTCCCATGGTGAATTTTAGAAATTTCAGGTCTCAATTTGAGGGAAAAACAACATTAGGTAGCTAAAGTTAAAGAAAAAGAACTTGAGGGGCCTAATTGCAATAAGTAGAAATGTTTGAGTATTTCATCCATGCAAGATGAATGAAGGCTATTAGGCCAAGGGATAATGAACAAGAATGTTCATATCATGTTGGAACACGAAGTACCGGGAACGCCAGCAAGGACAAGCTCGCATGAAGACAAAGAACCGGTCGAGAGGAATTCACTGCATTAACGGGTGAGTGGGCTAATTTACACTTCATACCCTATTGGGATGATGAGCACCTTTTCTAAATTAGAAGCCACTATGAGTGGGATATTTAATATCATACTCGGTTGGGATGATAAGCACCTTGGAAATGAAAACCCACTGCTAAGTGGTATTTTAACCATCACACTTGAGAGGAGTGATGTGTAAATCATGCAAAAAACTACGTACCGGTTGTAAGTAGATCATACCCGGTTGGTATGATGAAACTTCCTGGAATGAAGTAGAAAACCCGCTTATCGGATATAAGCAGAGATGTCCTCATACCCAGTTGGTGTGATGGATGGCTAAAAGTTCATTTTATCGGAAGTGCTCTCCCTTGACTATGTGCCAATGCTTAAACATTTTGGGGGACCTTCTTGACGGGAGCTCAAATAGCTCATATAGGCCAGAGGCCTCGGTTTTGGAACTTGGGGGCTAATATGCCCGATTTTGAAAATCTCGTACAGTGCGCCCTAGGCTAGTTGGCACGAGTAAGAGCTCGTAAACAAACATGATTTTAAGCTATAAAACTTAAATAAATGAATTGATTGGCCATGGTACCAAGGCAGGACTGACATACTCGATAAACTAGTGGTAGTGCGACATGATAGGTTGACAGACTAGTTAAGACAAACAACTACAGGTCGAGTTGAGGATCGGGGCCGTGGGACTAGTGGCACCAAAGATTAAATGGCTTTTGAGGAAAACTTTATTGGTGCATGCACTTGAGGTTCGGGACCATTAAGAAGCCCAAGAGGGGTAGTGATGCGTCCTAAGGACTGCTGGATGACATGGTGGCGATAAGGGAAAGAGAATCTACTGGTTTGTGTTTCTCATCATACCAGTTAGTCATGGAGTTCTGTTTTTGTACTCCATGGAGTTTTTGTGTTTGGACTCCACGAGGCTACTATGTTTGGGGCTTCCTGAAGCTTATGTTTTTAGTTTCATGCGCACGAGACCGAGATATGGTCTTTGTCCTCATACAGACATAGAGTTTTATTCACGGGATTGAGGATCGGATGTCGCATGCATCCACTCATTCTCATGGTAGAAGTGGACGTGCTTCTATCTAGGTGGTCTATAAAATCGCTCTGACGCCACAAGTGGGTACAATGGATGGGGTGGCCTATGAATGTGTGTTCCCTTCATGATGAAGGAAGTGTGTTGGTTGATAAACACACCGATTATGGTTGAGGAGTGAGTAATGGCTATAAACCGAGATTTTGAGAATGAATTATTTTAAAAGAAAGTAAGGATTCTGGCACACCCCAATTCAAATATTTTCCCTAAAAGTCAAACTTTAAACACCAATTCACTGAGTCATTGAACTCATCCCCTCCCTTATATCCCTTTTCAGGTAACCAAGGGCAACCTACCCAAAGACCTCCTATTAATCACACCTACAAGACAAGTATGTAAGTTAAAAAGTTTATACAGTCTTGATTTATGTATTCCATGAAAGGTACAGGTTTAAAGGAAGCATTACTCCTCCTAGGTTAAAGGAGGGGAAAACCCTTAGTAAACTGGGAGAGTGGCGGGTTGCTCAAGGGAATTCGAGCCGCGTCAATCATTGACCGGACACGTGGTAGCCTCCCATTGGCTGCTCGTGTTTGTATGGCAAGTTGACAAGTCGTCTACTGACCGTTGACTAGACATGTGGCAGCCTCTCATTGGATGCATGTGTCTGCGTGGCTACTGACTGGGCAAATTGACCATTGACCGGTCCGATCTGGTGACCGGCTAGACCGTTAATTGGTCCAGTCTGACCGGGTTCGGTGACCCGAATTTGAAAATTAGTCGATTCAGACCCGATTCGACGGGTTTTCTGAAATTTAAAAGTTTTAAAAATTCATATAAGTTCATTTTCTATCTAATGGTGGCCTCAATTTCCCAAATTGATATTTTTAAGGCACTTATAAAAATGAATCATTGAACTGGTTCACTATGGTTCATTCTAGTTTAGTTTGGTTCGAGTCCCGCTCACCCCGAACGGAACTGGTTCTCTCATCCAATTCACTTCATGGTTCTTTCTCATGATTTTAGTGAATTTTTGGTCACTTAGATTTTCCAATTTCACATTTTAACCATTATTTACTATTTTCTGTTCATTAATTGGCTCGGTTTTTCACGTGAAAATTTGTTGGTTCTTTTCCCAGTTATCCTTGGTCCTAAATGATAGGTTTTACAATTCTCTCTTCCTTTTAGGAGTTTTGTACTCAAAACTGAGTTGCCTATTTCCTTGCTAACCCATCTGATCCTCCTTGCTATTTTACCTTTCTTGATCCCTATTGCTAGAGTTCCTTATCCCTTCACCACTAGCTAGTCTCTCACTCTCCCGTCCCATGGAATACCTCGTTGCTATTTACCGATCATTCTAGCTGTCACTCGCTAGGGTTCCTCTAGGGCAGGTAAGCCTTCTTTGAATTTGTCCTCAAGAGGTCCTTAGCCTGCCCCTATTTCTATTCGTGTGTATTAGGTCCGGACTTCCACCTTCATGACTAGGCGCTTACCTTATTATAAACCTTAGCTGGTGTCCGCTCCTAGGATCTTACCACCTTCCCCTGTTGTCACTCCTTAGGGTTCCTCGTCCTCTACTTGGTTTTCCGACCCGACCTTACCCTTACTGTGATTGGTTGTGTTCCTATTTAGGGTCTTGTCCTTCGGTACATCGTGACCTTATTGAGGTTCTATTATGGCACCCTAATTTAGCCTTTACGACTCATGATGGGCTTACTTTGTTGGCCTTTTATCATGGGGCTCAAACCTT
Organism: Trapa bicornis; assembly: GCA_030064425.1. Classification (NCBI taxonomy): domain Eukaryota; kingdom Viridiplantae; phylum Streptophyta; class Magnoliopsida; order Myrtales; family Lythraceae; genus Trapa; species Trapa bicornis. The sequence goes on along the minus strand of CM057748.1, from coordinate 10,243,148 downwards.
CCTGGTCCCTCTCGGGGGTCTTTATCCTAGCCTTACTATTGTTCTGGCGTCCTATTATAGGGTATTTGATACAAACTTCTGGAGGTTGGGCGATTAATTACTTATGTAACACCATGTTTTTAGTAACCATAAAAAAAATATTAGAACAGAAAAATCAAATTGGTTCAGATGAACTCAATCACATTAGAATACTGAAGTTAAGCGTGCTTGTGTGAGAGTAGTGCTAGGATGCTTGACCTCATGGGAAGTATTCATTTTGCATTCTCTCGATAGTTGTCAAACCATATTGTTTTAGTAACCCAAAATTAAATAAAATACTAGCACTAATGCATCGGATCCTATCAAAACTCCAAGGTTAAGCGTGCTTGACCTCATGGGAAGTATTCATTTTACATTCTCTCAATAGTTGTAAAACCATATTTTTTAGTAACCCAAAATTAATTAACATACTAGCACTAATGCACAAGATTTGATTAGAACTCTAAAGTTAAGTGTGCTTAGATGAGAGAAGTGTGCTATGGTACCAAGACAGGACCTACATATTCAGTCAACTAGTGGCAATGCGACATGACAGGTCTCCGAACCAGTCAAGACAAATAGTTGCAGGTTGAGTTGAAGGTCGGGGCCGTTGGACTAATGGCACCACAAATTATATGACATGATAAGAAAATACTGATTGTGCATGCACTGTGTGTACGGGACCTTCAAGACACCTAAGAGGTGTAGTGATGTGTCCTAGGGCCCTCGACGACCTGGTGGATATAAGGGCAGTTTATCGGACCAAGTGACCTTGCGAAGCTAGACGTAGCTTCATTGCGCATGAGATCGGGGTGGGGTTGGGATGAGGTCTCTGTCCTCATACGAACATGGAGAATTGATTTCGGGATTGAGGGTCGGATGTTGTGTACATCCACTCATTCTCAGGGTAGAAGTGGATGTGCTTCTATCTAGGTGGCCGGTAAAGTTGCTCAGACGCCACAAGTGGGTTCAGTGGACGGGCTGGCCTATGATTGTGTGTTTTGACCTTCATGATGAATGATGTGTGTTGGGTGATGACACACTGAGATTAATAAGAAATGGTGAAAAACCGAGATTTTTAGAGTGGAGAAAATCTAAAGGAAATTAAGGAGTCTGGCACACTCCAACTTGAAAATGTCACCCTCGGTAGGGTAGAGGTTTTAAAACAAGTATTGGAGGAAAGGATATATTAAAAGAAAATAAGGAGTTTGACACACTCCGATTAAAGTTGTTTTGTTTATAAAAACTCACTCCTAACCCCCGCTCACTGAGTTGTAGAACTCATCCCCTCCCTTTTACCCCTTTTAGGAAACCAAGAGAAAATCAATCTTAAAGACTTCCCTATATAGGAACTATAAAATCAGGTATGTTTATTTTTCAGTTTGGTATAATGTTATTCCAGGAAAGGTAAAGGTTTAAAGGACGCCTTACTCCTCCCGGGTTTAAAAGAGGGGAAAACCTTTATTAAACCAGGAAGAGTGGTGGGTTGCTCACGGGGATCCGACCAAACCGGGTTAGGGTGTGACAACTTATGTCGCCTTGTAAGGTTTCTTGACACCCCTATGTGGATGTACTCCCTTTTCCCCGACCTTCGGTGTCCCTATAGTTCACGAGGTTTAGTAGGCGAAGAGTTTTCCTTTTGTCCCTTCCCGGGTACTTTTAACTTTTCGAGAGTGTTTCTAGGTTGGGATTATTTTCATCCCTCATATTTGGCATTGTGCGAGAGTAAAATAATCGGAATCTTTTATTCATTAACCGGTGAAACCTAGCTTAGAATTAATTATAGCAATCAATCCCAAGAAATTTATTGATATGTCTCTAACCTCTCCAGTTGACTGACCCAGAGTTAAACACAAGGGGGTTGCGACACTCAACATCAGTTGCCCTGGGGCATCTCCTCCTCTTGGGTAGGCAATTGCCTCTGTGGTATCTCCCACAACATGGGCACCGGTTCATGCTGGGCTCTTCGAATTTCAAGGATGCCAACATGTTGGGAGCCCTCCTGGCTCATATCTCTGGTGCAATTTCTACCCCATACCGATTCAGGACAGCGACATCGTGAGCGTGCTGTATGGGGTTTGTTGTGCACCCGCTACTATGTATCAGAAGAAGTCGGCGGAAAACCCTCACATAGTTAGCGAATGCCTCCCAGAAATTTCTCTTGACTTCTTCTCAGATTTGGGCCTAATCTGGTTCTCTCGGTGGGGAAGTTTCGTCTTCCATTGAGTGGGGGGGTTCTCTCCCAAGGGGCTTTCCATGGGATAGGTTCCTCTAGTTCCTCCAGCCTTCGCTACATGGCATGTATCCAGGGAATATATTCTTCATTGGTGTTTTCGTTCATGTTTTTTTGCAAGGGTTTTGTGAATCAAGAATTAGGGTTGGTGGGGAACATATTTGGAAAGTTATGCTCTGATACCACTTAAGTTGTCATGCCTCGACTTGGTTTAGTCGAGGTCTGGTGATAAACCCGCCACACTTCCATGCATTATTCAAGTATTCCTACCTTGATGAGATAAGGAAGGTAAAGGCGTGTCTATGTTCATTCCCTTACTATGAGTTTGGGATGGGGAACGTACCTTGAGGGCCCGAGCTTCTCTTGTATCTTTACATTCCCTTTTGTTTTGATCTTTTCCCGAGTTCCTGAAAGGGGTAAGAGGAGGGGAATTAGTATATATGTACATATACTTAGTGAAGAAGATTTCTATAACAATTGATTCCTTTAATTTATTATTTTAATTCCTTTATCATCTTTCATATATCATTCACAGATCACCCGTCCTTCTATCATAGAAGGGAATCACACATTTGCAGAACAGTCCTCGACCGTTCCACATGCAGATCGGAACGCCTTTACCGTCCACCCTCATAGAGGTTGACAGCCTCTACCCCGAGTTTGAGTGGACCTTGCTTGTCCGACCCTCAAACCTCAATAATACTTCGTGTGCTCTTTGTGGGAAGAGTCTTCATTTTCCCTATTGCCTCGGTCTCACTGCATAGGAAGCTCCCCGATCTTCTCGACATACTGAAAGCAAACGACCCTTATGCACCCTGGGTCGTCCAATAACCCTTGGGATCCATCACTACCTCTTGTCAGGTGTCCTGATGGCCTCGCATCATAATGCATGCACAATCAATGAATCTTCTTCATTTATAACCATTATCTTTGGTCCTCCAGCTCAAGGGTCTACTAGCTTGGCTTCGGCACACGCGTACTAGCCCAATAGGTTCGATGACATGGCTTCGACTTAGTAGCGGTTTGGCCTAACAAGCCCAACTTCCCAAACTTGGCTCGATGGGTATCACACACAATTACCCATTATTAGAACCTTTAGTAGTATTTATCACATGTTGATTCTGGACTGGTCCAGACCCGTGTCCATCAGCCTTGGGGCCACTTATATTACTGAGCATAAGCCCCGAAATTAGCTCCCAAATGTTTTAAGTAGAGTTACCTTATCAGGGGAGGCTAATCCCGAGAAAATTGTATTAAGGCAATTCATTGCTCCAATCGGAATCGATGTTATAGAGTTCCCACTCACTCGATAATCGCGACAGGGTTGTCCCCACGGAACCTTGCTTCGTGGCACGCTTCCTAGAGTCGGCGCTTGTGCAGTCTGCTCCTACACAACACGAATGTCCATATTATGATGCTTTGCCCAAGAGGCCACACATTTTTTAGTATTTTGCGCATAGGTCCTCACATTATGCCTTAATTATGTTTAGGTCCCTAAAGTTTGTCATTTTATAATTTGGGTCCCTACTTGCCCCTTTATTTAAATTAAGCCCCTAGGATTTCCAATTATCCTTCTTGAGTCCTTAATTTTATCAAAATCACACAATTTTCAATTTTCCTTCTTGAGTCCCTAGGATTTCCAATTTTCCAAAATTGCCATTTGGTCCCTAATTTCTCAAAATTTGCAAATTGGCCCTTAATTTCTCAAAATTGCTAATTGGCCTTCCATTTTATCCAAATTGCCCAATTTGCCCTCAATTGGGAGTGAATTTCACGAAAATGCCCTCAATTTCATCAATTTGCCATTTGACCCTTGAATTTTTGAAGAATTACACAAAAGCCCCTTTTTCTTGAAAAGTCCCCAAATTGCCTCCCTTTTCTTCCCCAATTGAATGTTTGAATCTCCTAATCTTACCTCGTCCAATTGACATCCTGAAAGTCCTTAATTTCTTCGCTTCTTACTATTATTCGCCTCCTCGAGCTCCCTCCCCTCCCCTCCCCCCCCCCCCCCCCCGATCGGCTAAGTTTTGAGCTTAGTCAGAGCTTCATCGAAAAATAACAATAGAGAGAGAAAGCTTTTTGAGCTTACCAATGGAGGGGTGGTGGCCAAAGCTTGAGGTATGGGCAACTCATGTCCGTCAAGGGGGTACTACCAAGATTGGGTCCCACTACAATTCGCTGCCACACTAAGGGAATTGAAAGAGAGATTTGGGTTGTTGGAGATCTGAAACTTAGAAAATTCGATGAGGAGGGATGAAATTAAGCTTACCGGGTGTTAGTGAGGGGTTGGGGAGGGTCTCAGGAGGTCGAACGTGGTCAATTCTAGTAGTAAGAGTTTCGAGAGGGTCGGGAGCTCGTTGTTTCAAAGCTCCAAAGCAACTTTACTGTGCTATCGCTCCAGCACTTCTCTAGCTGTCCTCCGATCGAGTTGAGAGCTTCCCTAGCTAGGGGACTCCTTCCCAGTTTTGATGCCACCCACCGGAGCTTCTTTCGTTGTGAATTGGCATGTCGTCGAAGCCTTGATCGAAGATTCGTCAGAAAATGAGTAACTTGTCTTCAGATAGCGCATAAGTGGTGAGGAGGCCGAGTGAGAGGGTGCTCTATTTATAGGGAGCTCAGCAACTGTTCTGGCTACCGACTAGCGTGACACTTGGGCTCCGCCCCGCTCATCGGCGACCTGACCGGAGCAATTTTCAAGTCATCGAAGACTTCCCCTTCCTTCGCTCTCTCTTCTTTCTATCAGTAGACTAAGGTTAAAGACTATTACGTGGCGGGCATGCCAAGTGGCACATTGTGATTGGATAATTTTTCTTATGGGGCGTTCCAAATCAGCCACTGCGTTAGCTGTTGACCGGTTGACCAGACAAGTGCCAGCCTCCCATTGGCTGCTCGTGTCTGTGTGGCAAGCTGACAGGTCATCCGCTGAATGTTGACTAGACACAAGGCAGCCTCCCATTGGCTACTTGTGTCTACATGGCTGCTAATTAGGCGTCGTTAACCGTTGACCTACTGGATAGTTGACCGGTCTGGTCCGATCGGGTTTAGTGACCCAAATTCAAAAATTGGTCAGTTCAGACCCTATTCGACCGATTTTTTAAAATTTAAAAATTTATAAAATCATCCAACATTTTCTATCTAACGATGACTTCAGTTTCCCTAATTGATATTTTTAAACCACCTAAAAAAATGAATTATTGAACCATTTCAATATGGTTTATTCCGTTTCAGTCTAGTTTGAGTTCAGTTCACCCCGAACTGGTCTGGTTCTCTCATCCAATTCACTTTATGGTTCTTCCTCATGATTTTTGTGAATTTTTGGTCACTTGGGATTTTACAATTTCACATGTTAACCCTTCTTTATTATTTTATGTTTATTAATTGGCTCGATTTTTCACGTGAAAATTTGTCAGTTCTTTTCCTGGTTCTTCTTGGTCCCAAAGGATGGGTTTTACGAGTTGACTATTAACTACCACATGTCATTCGCTAATTGGTCAATTTTCTTAAACATCTGAATTGTATGTTAACATAATACGCTTTCCATGTGGCATTCTCTAATTGGTCAACCCTGCTCATGTGTCTTATGACGAAGATTCTTTTCCATTAATCGTTAACGGCTCCTATGTATCACACTATGATTGGACAATGCTTCAAACTATTTATTTTTTGCTAATTAGGCATGCTTTCCACACGACACTCATTAATTGGTCATGCTCTCCGATGTGCCTGTTGACATGGAAAATTGGTCTACCGACTGGTTTTGCTCTTGTTGACCTGGTCTGGCCATTGATCGGTTCAATTAGACTAGATTCTAATGACCTAAATTATTTTCTAGGCAATTCAGGCTTAATTCGGCCAATTCTTTAATTTTTAAATTCATTTTCTACATAGTAGTAATCTCAATTACTAATTTTTCCTTTTCTATTCACCCAAAAATAAATTTTCGAATTAGTTTCTCTTAATTCAGTATATTTCAATTTGGTTCAACTCTAGTTCACACTAGTTCAGTCTGATTCTTCCTTCCACTTTTAAATAGAATAATTTATTTTCAATTTTAGTGAAATTTTATTTCACTTTTGATGGCATCCAACTAATGTTGGTCACTTCTCATCATCCCTGTTTAAACTGATCGTGAAAATTTTTTGAAAATTTTCACTCTACATTTTTTAGTTTATTTTTGTAATAAAAATTAGGTTTTACACCAATTCTTAGACTATGTACCAAGTTTCCTTTGTCTTCTTCAAATGAGCTTTTATAGCCTCATGGAACATCTCAACCTTTTTTTTGGCCATCTAGAAACTTTCTATCTCAAGTGTGCCATTGCACAATTTGTTCGACTTTTCCTTACATCATATACTAATAAACCCATTTCAGCTTCAACGATTGAATCACAATCCTCACATCTCTCGGCAAGATCGATCTATCATATGCATTCCCATATTCTAAATTGTTGAGGTGTGTTACTTCAAAACATTTTCATGCCCCCAACTCCTCTTACCACTCGAGCCATCACTTCACCCTCCATTTCTACCCAACAAGGTCTGATTGGATTTTCTGGTCACCCCTAACTCGGTCAAGTATGTCCAGCCTTTCGTACTTCACATTTGTACACCATATCCCTAAATCTCAACATCCCCACTCTTGTTCTATTAATGATAATCACTAGGTGAAAATCTAGCTCCCTTCACCATCATCAGAAGTTGTTTTTTCCTTGATCGAAGCTCAACTTTCACTTTGCAGGAGGATGATTGTCAGTTCTCGCAACTCACTAATTAGAATAACCTATAGAAGATGCATCACCCTCTTTTAGGGTTACAGTTCTCTTACCGGTGGCCCAGCCCAACATGATTGGATTGCACATTTCCTAAAACTTAGTGAGGGACCACATTGTAACTCAATCTCGATTGACCTATAGATTACCAATCTGAATGGATTTTTCCCCTTAACTCAATCTCGATTGACCTATAGATTACCATTGGGCTTACCACATGTGGAAAGACATATTTCATGCATCAGGTACATGATTGTGTGAATTCCATAGACACATATCAACTACTAAGAAACAAGAAAGGAATTCAAGTTCAACAGATAGTACAATGCGGTGTAATTTACCGTGATGCTACTAGCTTCCTCCAACATTTGGATTTCGAAGTTACTAGTCATCAGCTCTAATTTGGGGTAAATTCAGGTTTTCATATAGATTACATCCGATAATTTTCTTTGCAGCAAGTGGGCATTTGAGTTCCTTCGTGATGGTGTTACCTTAATATATTTTTTGCCACTTGGGGCATCCAATTTTCTTTACAATTGAGGAAGGAATGTTCAAGATTTGAACATGGAGAGAATGATCAGCCCGAGGAATGAATGATGCATAGAACTCTATAATTTCATAGAAAGCATTTCTCACAAAGGTATTACAGCCAACAACCCAATAATCTAAAGAGTAGTATGGGCAATTAGATATAACTTAAGTGTTTAGGAGGATGGAAATTGAGCAGTTGTAGGATAGATGGTATGCTCTGATAATAATACTTTGAGAAGTTCAGATGATTTCAATCGATTATAAAAGGGTGGCAAAAACTCGGACATTTGAAAGAATACACGATAGAAGTTTGATTGCTTCCCTGAAAAATGAAAACAACCCGCAATGTTTTTACATCTTAGGATCCTTTTGGATGGAAGATGGTTCAAGTAATTCTCTTTCCCTTAGATTTTTTTACTTGGTAAAAATTCCTTTATTTGGTAAGTAAATTGAATTGGTTGGTTTTACTATAGGAGAGAATGATCACTTGGTTTTTCCTTTTCTATTTGGGAAAAAAAGGCTTTTCATGCAAGTTCATAGGATGATTGTTAGGTTTCAAAGGGAGGAATTGAATGTGCAAGACTCCACCCACGGAAGGGAATTCAAGTTTTCGATAGAGAAGATGCAATGTTAATACAAAAGACGATGTTGTTGTGCTACTCTTAATTTTCAAGAAGGTTGATGATGACTTAGGCTCAACTTTTGCACACGCCAATTGACTTGGTGTCCATCAATGTTCATTCTTGCTATTTCATGTGGGCTTGAGTTTTTTTTTATTTCCCTTTCACTTGGGTCGAACAACCGTTAGAGCTCATTTGACAACCTTATTCTTTGTGATTATTGGTCATAGGGACACAATTGTATTATCCAATAGTCCTCAAGGCTTTGACCAAAATTATTTTACCTATTTTGACCGAATTTTATCCTAATTGACTTAATGGTTGTAACCAGGGGTAGGCTGACCAAAATTAACGCATTGCTCTGGTTGGATTCTTTCGAAATTTAATTTAAATTCGAAATTTAATGTATTTTATTGTATTTAATATATTCAAAATTTAATATATTCAATTTATTGTATTTTTTATTTTAAATTCCCAATTTAATGCAGTATCGAACACTACGGTGTTATATTATGTGTTTGATCCGATTTAATAGTATTGTGTTATCTCTATACTACAATTGTGTAGACACTACATTAGAGAGGGTGTAGCAAGATCGTTAGACATTAACAAATTGTAGCTGACTAATTATTTGGATGGCTATTGTGATTCCCCATGCCCAAATATCCCAATGTGAGAGGCTTAATTATTGGTCAAGAACATCCTTATGCACACTAATTTAAGAGCTATAAATGACCTCTAGCTTGTTTCATGCCTCAAGTCAAGGATGATGCCTCTATACCTAGAGATTCACCTCAACATCATAAAGTGACGCCAATATTATGCTAAGGCAGAATTGGTCGTGAATTTTCCTTATTATACTTTGAATTACTGATGGTAACTTGTTGGTTGTCAATTTGCATCGGAATTATTGGAGTGGGTGGCACAATCAGCTAGTGGCATAATCTTGCAGTCTATAAGCATCCACTCGAGGAATTATGTTATTCGTGTTCACGTAGTAGTTCGAATTTTCAAGCTTGATTGAGCTTATGGGCAATAATCCTGGCACATGAGACATTGAGACGAACTGTTCATGTTTGCAGGGTTGTTGGAGAGTGTGGATGCATGAGATGAAGTGTTCATTGTTACCTGAGGACACATAAGGATATTCAGAAATGTTGAAGGGAAAACATTCAAGTGATGAGTACTTGGTGTTGCTGTTGACTGCAACGGCTTGCAAAAAAAAAAATCACTTTTGGAATAGGGTTTGTTTTGCAGAACTGTGCATTGGGGTAGGTTTGAAATAGGATCATTGATCAATATGGTGTTATCCTTAATTGGCTTTAATACCATGAATGACACTAACTCTAATATCTAATATCAATACTTTACATTGTATTATATGTATATCTAGATATGACTTAATTATGGTTACAATGCCTAAAAAGGAAATAAATTGAAAAAGGAATGAATAATTATGATTGCTACAATTGTGCCTTTGTCTTTCTTTATTTGCTGAAAAGCCAAGAAGAAGCTTTAGTCCACTATTCTTCTTGCCCATAGATTCATTGAATCCAAGGAAAAGTTCATTCACCCATTTCTGGGCACATCGGGAAGGTGAAGCCTTGTTGGAGATGGAAGAAGATGGATTTGGAGGAGGCGAGGCCAGGCCAGGCCAGGCTCAGAAGTAATTAATAATGTGTTGTATCACTTGCTTCTCCATTGGCTTGTAACTCCCTCGGAATGACACAGTCAGGGCCAAACCAAAGATTACATAGCAGGAGAAGGCTTTTATCTTCATAGTATGGACTAAGATAGTCCATTTCAACAAACTGGGTGGTCTACCTTCTCCAAACTCAAAATCCTCAATATGGCATATTAAGTCCAATCTGTCTTCACGTTTCTTGGTGAGCGACCTTAAAATAGATGACCTTCAATCCCAAGCTTGTGTTACATCATGCATTCTCTAAAACAACATGCTGTAAGTCAGTCTATCTTTGACAGTGAACTCCAATCTGAACCTACAAGCAACAGGATCTCCCCGAAAGGCACCCGATGCTTCTGTCCTAATACCCTTGCTGTGGTCGTCATACAATCTCTTTATAACAATAATCTATGTCGGCAATGGGATTGGGATAGAGAAGCAAGCAAATGATAATTAATGCACACCCAACTGAATTTACAGCACGTCCTCAAAGCATTGAATGTCCTCATGCGGTTCCATCGTTTTCCTCTTAATCCTTCTAATAATATATTATAGGAATATTCTATACCCAAAGGTGAACGATTGGTAGGTTTAGTCAAAATTTATACTAGCCCATTTTCCTTCAACTGGAGATTCGAAATTTGAAACTGTAAACAGAAATGGAACTCGAAATCTACTTGTAACTTAAGAAAAGACATCAGACAGAGTCCTACGTGGCTTTCCGTGTCAAAAAGAAGAACCCAAGTGTCCTTAATTTCCCCCTCACAACTACTTGTCTTTGCCCATCTGAAACCTGAAGTTCTTCCTCACCTTGCCGCTGCCCTCATCCCGATCAGCTTCCTCCTTCGCCGGCCTCCTCCTCTCGCGGCCACGCCGCTTCGGAGCCGCCTCCTTCTTGTTCTGAACCTTCTCGTTCCGGCGGCAGCTTCGCTCGAGGCGCCCCATCAGCATGTTACTCTCACGATAGCAGCTTGGGCCCGATGATGCATCAGAGGCCATCGAGTCATCGCTCGCTTCACCTTTTGTGTTGTTTTCTTTACCACCGTCTTCATCTTTATCTTCTCCGACTGGCCCGCTTTTGTTTCCATCACCACTCTGGTGGTCGCTGCTGCTACCGCCGTCGCCATCGTCTACCAGCAACGGTGATCCGATGTACATTGTCCATCCGGATTCACTGCTGTTGCATCCTTCCTGGGTTTGAGAGAAAGATTCCATAGGGGCCGTATCCTCTAAGTGAGACTTTACTTATAAAAACAAGAAGGTAAGAGAGACTTAGAGAGTGGAAGAGAAATGAAGCCCAATTAGGGAGAACTCTACTGCCCTTAAATAGGAAACCCTTTTCTGCATATGTTGTGTTACATCCTTTTTATTGAATAATATAGAAAGAATAAGCTAGACATTCCTTTTTTGTCAGCATGCCGTAAAGTCATAAGCAAATATTATTCAAAGATAGAAAAAAAATGAAATGATGGGGGCAAAGGAAACACTAGGTTTTGTTCTTGGGTTGGTCCTAAGTAAAAAAAAGGACAAAATCCAACTACTTGCCTCATCGCCCATGTAGAATCCATTTAATTCCCATGAATAATAGTGCACGAGATTACAGCTAGCTATATGTGCAACTCAAAAGCTGTCCAGAAAGCGATTCCAAATAACTTTTATTGAGCAAAAATATATATCTTTTTTCTATACTTAATTACATTTAATGACTCCGACTTTATAATTTTTTTTGATAACTTAAATAATATAATATCTAGATAAAATTTATATAAAAATAATTATATAATAAAAAATCATATTATTCAAAAGAATCCATTAATTATAATAAATTCTTTTTCTACTAAATAATTTATCCTTTTAGATTTACTATTTAATTTTCCTTATATTTTCTAATAATTTTTATCCTTTCAATTGTTATTTATTATATCAAAACTTTTAATATCGACAATAATTATATAATAAAAAATTATATTATTAAAAAAAATCCATTAATTATAATAAATTCTTTTTCTACTAAATAATTTATCCTTTTAAATTTACTATTTAATTTCCCTTATATTTTCTAATAATTGTTATCCTTTCAATTGTTATTTATTATATCAAAATTTTTAATATCGATAATACAATCCCAAATTATATAAAATATAAAATTGTTATTTATTTATAAAATTATAATTATTATAATACTTATAATTTATAATTTATAATAAAATATAAATCTAACCACTTATTAATACATAATACATTTTCATTTTTATTATAATAACCAATAGGTTCGTACTCAGAATATATTCGAGATTAAAAATTCAATTCTTACTCTATTTAAATATTAAGAAAAAATACTTATCTCATATTAAAAAAATTAACTAACTCATATATAATTATTAATAACGAGTTTAAAATTATAATTAACAAATTGGATAAGTGATTACACTCTTTTATAATATAAAATAATTATTTCCTAATTATTCACAGGAAATGTTCAATGATATTAAGAGTATAATTTATTAAAATTTAATCACATCCCCCACTTTAAGCATATTAGTTATATAAATATTATTCAAATTCCTACTCTGTGGTGACGTCGTCACCTGAAAGGACTACATGAGTTGGTTCTCTAATTCATTCACTCACCTTGATTATTGTACTCTTGCTTCTTCCCTCTCTGCAACATGTCATAAATACATGAAATGAAACCCTAGACTTCAATGCATGGTCAGAGACATATGAACTTCATTCTTGTACGTATAACATACACAGACTGCAGATCATACATACCTGTCCCATCTCCCATAACCCGAAAAAACACATTAATTGTATATCGATAAGTGTACAAGCTCCTTTTGTCCATCACCTCGAAGCTCACAGAGCAGAGTTCACATTTCCTCTTCCGCGTATAATTCAGCTGTGCGGCAATATATTGAAGGTAATAATAAATACAGAGGTTAGAGTGAATAAGTGAATATGGTGGGATCATCAAAATACCAAACTATCCAATTTACTAGCTTACTCACCAGTTCATCATTCTTAGGTCTAGATTTAGTTGAGTTCTTTTTTACATTTTAATTTGTTTTTTTTTTGCACAATACATATCAATTTGTATTCATTTTTGGTTACATTATAATATTAGTTTTGATCATCAAATACTAGTTAATTTGTCGACATTATGTAGAGGTGATATTTTATATGACGTAGTACCTGATAATATATGGCATTGCCTCTATGAATTGACAGATATACTTAGTATTAATACGTTAGTTATTCAAATATAATAACTTTAACTGAGTTTAATTTATGGGCATTAAAGGGTAGAGGACTAGAGGGAAACATCTTTGTTTTGTTGTGGAAACATTTTATTTTTTTAAAGATAAAAGAGTAGTAGGTTTGATTTTTTAAAAATAAATAAGGTTGATAAATTTATTGATAAAATAATAACCATTTATAATTATTTGTCATATTTTAGGTTTAATATCTTGATTTGTATGACAACTTACATGTTGTATAATATATTATATAATGAAATATTTAAATGATATTTTTTTCATATTTAAAGTTAAATATTATGACATTCGTGTGTATATATATATAATAAAACCAATGTTTCTTTTTACGTTAATGTTTTTTTGTCCAATTTGTATGTCATACATTGATTTTTAATAATTTATAATTATTTTAAAAGTCTTGAGTTTAACTCCTTAACCAATATATAAGATTTAATGACATACTGTACATTGTATAACATCATAATTAGTGTATTAATAGAATATTGTAGTATTCAAATGACATTAATATAAAAAAAAGAAAAAAACTTTTAGGTCCAATATTTTCTTTTTTTGAAAAAATATATAATTTTCCATTAAATTAAAGAAATTAAGACTATATTGTGGGAAATAAAGGATAAAAATAAATCCATAAACGATTATTAGTAATCTAAATATCATATGATTGTAGTTAGTTGCCTTTCTCGAAAAATGCATACTTACTGTTCTGTAAGATGGACTAGATGCTACGATCAGACAGATAACTTCTCGTATTAAATTGTCAGCAATCAATCTACAATATAAAAAAATGAATCACTATTTTCAATTCCATCATCCGATCACTTCTCGTATTAAATTCTCAGCACTCAATCTAGAAGATCAAAAAATGAATCACTATTTTCAATTCCATAATGAGATGATATTTTCTTCTGCCCCTTCATTTATTATAGAGCTGATGTATTCTTATTTTTGTACAATAATTAATAAATTTATTTTATATTCAAATAAAAAACAAATCAGGAAATTACAGCCTCCCACCAAAAGTTTAGCCCAGTAAATGTTTTTACACGTGAGAAGCCTAGTAATGTAAAAAAATGAGTCAAGGATGATATTTCACTCTTGAGCTAGAAATAGAGTTAGAAATTATACACTGTTTATTTGTGCTTAAAATAGGTAACCTTTTGTTTAAAATATACGTCATTCAAGTTCATAGTATTAGGATATGTTCATTTAGTTCATGTTTTGACTATGGACTTAGACAACATATGCAAAATATGTTAAATATGAAATTTCTTCTATTTAGGATTTCTTATACATATGGACAATATGAAAAAAGAATAATATTCTTGTGTTTAATTATGCCATATGCATGTTGCATGTGTGATTGAAAATATATTAAATGTTGTTTTTGCCCAAAGAAAATATATTAAATATAATATCTAAATTTAATGCAAGTTAAAATTGAGAAAGTAGACTAAGGTCAGTATTGTCAAAATAACAATTTTTCCTCTCGGCCTAGTTTTGCTCTAATATCATATCAACAACCCATTTATACTACTCCCATTCGTTTATTCTAAGTCCTCATATTTCCCTCCCTTTTCCCTTGGTCATTTTCTCACTAGAGACCCTACATATATAAATTTTGTCATTCAAGTTCCTCAACTTTCTACTTATTACATAATAGTCCCTAACCTTTTCAAAATTATATTTTGGTCCCTATACTTTACTCTTACCACTTTTTGGACTTTAAATTAAGATATATTCCCATCTTAGATCCTTTGACTTTTCTTGAGTTCACTTGGGGTCCCTAACTTCTCCTAAATCCCATTTTGGTCCTCTAATATTTCAAAATTACTATTTGACCCCTTAAACTTTTCTAAAAGATTCACACAATTCCTCAACGACTTTTAAGATACCATTTCAGTTCCCTAAGTTTTCTCCAATTTTCTTTCTACTCCATAGGCTTCTATTGAGTCTCATTCGGGTCCTCATTATCATGAAATCACAACTTGATCCCTAAACTTTTAATAAATTATGATTTAGTCCAACAACTTTTATCTCTTTCAAAACAACTCCATAAACCTTTTCTTAGTCCCTCATCATTTTTATTAGGTTACCAAGGTCACTTTCTAACAAACATTAGCCAGAATAGTGCAATTTTGGCCCCAATGAGGCTCTCGCCGAAAAATAGACACAAAGTCAAGTTTTTGCCAGAAACTAACTAAAGAGAAAGTGGTGATAGCAGACACAAGTGAGGTTGGGTAGCTGACTTCTCCACAAGTTTGTGGATACCTTGATCACCTTTTGAGGTGGTTGAAACCACATATAATCCCCAATTTATAGAGTAGTGTTAGAAAGAGAGAGTTGCTAGAGCTTCACAAATTTTTCATGGTCACAAGGCTTACCTATAGCCTAAATGACCACCATAGATGGTGAGAAGGGACCGTGAGTAGCTTTTAGAATAAATTTGGGTCATGGATGGCTGTCGAGGAGGTCATGATGAGTTCTAAAAGATTCTTCCCTAATTTCATCCGAGGGAGTCGAGTTACTGTTCTGTCACGTCGACATCGATAGGGGCACGGTGGTCACAAAGAGGGGTGTGACTCAAAAGCCAACCTCAACACAGTTCTAACACAATTGATATGTGCATATTTGGTGGTCAGAGGGAGAAATGGGAAGCTCTAGTAGTGAGGTCACTATAAAATGGAGAAAGTTGGATTGTAGAGATAATTCCGACCACTAGCCGACGAGGAGCAACCGAGTTTCATATGGACAGGTCGGAGTACCAATGATCAATCATACCACGTCCATAGCTAGTTGGTTGGATGGGACCTCCAAGACCTCACCTTACATTTAATTTCACTTGAGGACAAAATTGTGTTGTGTATCAAGTAGTTCCGTCGGTTACCAATTCTTGGCCTCATTATTTTTCCAATGGTTTTCTTCCATTTTCACATTACTTGGGTGCACGAATCACCATTTCTTGTTAGGTCAAATCATTCTAAAAGAATTAGGGCTCTTTGTCCCAAACTTTTTTAACTTTGTCTCAGACCATTTTTCACTCACATCTTTCCCCATCATTGGATTCTAACCATATGGGTTTCTTCGAGGTTATTTTCTTGAATTCATCTATATATGATTTTATCTATTAAATACATCCCCTAATCCTGATTCAATTTGAATCCTAACTTAATTTTTCATTCCCGATCCATATTTGGTCGAAGTCGATTTTAAAATTAGCAGACGTTAAAACAATAGTATAAAATTATCATTAAGATGAATTCAAAAATCCTTGCAAACACTTTTGTAATACTGGTAAATCAAACTAAGAATTTAACACGAGTAGACTAGGAAAACTAAGGTTGAACCAAGAATGATAACTTGAGACAGAATATTGAGAATAAAACCAGGTCGGGAAAAACTATACATACCCCAAATTTTGGAAATAGGAAAGTCCACACAAATCATCCCAAGGAAAACCCTTAAATCAGACATCGAGGATTTGGAAAATCATTGGTGAAAACGCTCCAAATCAATATTAGGGGTATGTAAGTTAAAAAAACCCTTGATTTTTAAGAGGATTTAGACAAATCAAGAAAGGGAGAATATTGAGCCCAATAATCGGTCAAATATAAGGTGAACTGACCAAAAGATAGCCAAAACCAATTAAACCAAATTAGAACGGTAACATAAATGGGAAAGTGGTCATTTTTCAGCCTAAATGATAGGAAATTGAATAAAGAAATTTTAGAAATTTAATTTTGGCCAAGAATTGGCTGAATTGGAGGTTAATAAGTTAAGGAAAGAGCAAAATCTAATTAATTCACCAAAAACGAATATGAAGGCCATGATGGGTGCACACAAGCATGCACCTCACACACACATGCATGCGCGACACGGTGCACACATGTGCCACATGCACGATGCACACACGCTCATGCGCCTATCATCCTTTTCGCCGACTAAAATTCGATTGGGCGACCTACTACTCGAAACCTTATTTGACACTATTCGTCCCTCCACCCACCTCCTCACAGAAAATTTCTCTACAATACGCAAAAGAGAATTTCTAAAAAAACCCCAATGTTGATTAAATCTCAAGCAATAAAAATTTTCATTCATCTAATAACTCGTCCATCTATCTCTCCATATGAGCAATTGAGTTTTCATTTAGTCGGTGGGTTAAATTTTACTCTAAAAGTACAGAGAGTTACTAGTGAACTTTAGACAACTGAAACTTTCAAGCTCGAATTTTCCATCCTTAAACCACCAAGCTTGGTGATCTTGGTGTCCTTGTGCATGCACAGAGCTTGGCTTTCCATCTCCACCGGTGTCCCAGATCGATAACCCCTCTACAGGTGTCGACAAGCCCTCATAGTAATAGGTCCCAAATCGCTGGAAAATGGCCAAATCCTTTTAAGGCAGAATTCTTCGCCACACAATGACCTAAAATTGCCCAAACATTCCCACAACCTCCTATCAACTCAAGCTAGCGAACCATATTAGCCTCTTCACCGTAGAAGCTTTGTCCATTCTCTGTCTTTAACACCCCTCTATAAAGGGGGTATTATAGGCGATGTCGACCACCTATGAAGGTGATCAAGGCATCCTTAAACTTGTGGGAAAATTAGGTTTCCAGCCCCACCGGTGCTGACCTCCACTGCCTTCTCTCTGATAAGGTATAACCCAAACCCAACACTGTGTTGTTTTCCGACAAAAGGCCAAACGTGACCAACACCATGTCTGACTAGAACAAGGTGGCAAGGTCCTAGGGAATGTGCTTAAGATTATATTAATATTATTTATTGAGTTTATTGTTGTAATTGATAATGAGAAAAGTTGGGGACTAAAGTACAATTTTTAAAAAGTATAGAGGTCAAATTAGAATTTTTAAAAGTATGGGTGTCACACCCCAACATGATTTCCTAGTCAGACCCATAGACAACCCGCCACACCCTCCTGACTTTACAATAATGGACTTTGCATCATTATAAACTCGACAGGGTGCAAGACTTAAAACATAACAAGTTAAATTATTTTTAAAAAATAATAAATTGGACTTTTTAGAAAATAAAATTTTGAAAACCATACCACAACCAAGTACTTAATGTAAGTTATACCTTGGAGCTATATGAATTTTTTCAATTCTTCATTTATTTAGAACGTATTTTCATTTCTAAAATGGGTATTGGAGTGTAGTGAGTTTCACAACTCAGAGAGAGGATTTAGCTAATATCGTGATGTCATGTCCACCACTCAGCACATACTCTAAATAGGTTTATAAGAAGGTTTTGTAAAATAAGGGTTTATCATAAATAAGCTTAGAGCTTAAAAGAAAAAAACTTGTAACAATAAGTTTGTATTCTATTCAATCCAATGGATAAAATCTATCATCGAGTTCATTTATAACAAGTATTAAAATTTTACTTGTATTTGACAAGCATATCTCACAAACTCAAATTTGCGTAATGATACTTTTAATTTAATCACAATGTGTTGGGAAATCAACTTAACAAGTTACTACTTGTTTTATCATTGAAAACTCTTACACATGATTTTTTAATTAATTTCACTACTTGTATCACAAAAACTAAAAATTATGTTTATTCCTACCCGAAAGAAATTTCATAATTTATTCAAGGTAAAATTTCCATAAGTTTGTATCAGACAAACAATCAAACACCTTTCTTGTAAACACCATCTTTTGATAATAAGAAAATCGGGGAAAAAACAATCATTTTCAATTTGAAAACTGAGTCGGTCTACAAACCGGAACTGATAGAGAAAGGGCAAACTGGGAAATTTATGAATCCCGAGTGACCCAAAGAGTTCCAAAAGTCATGGAAAGGGACTTAAGGATGAATTGGAGATGAAAACCCAACCAATTCAGGTGAATTAGATGTGAATCGGATTGAACTAGTTTAGACTGGTTTGAACCACTATTGAACCCGATGCTAAATTCATTTTTCTAGGTGGCTTAAAAAATTTAAATATGAGATTTGAGGCCATCATTGGATAGAAAATGAATTTAGTTGAATATAAAGATTTTTAGATTTGAAAAATTCGGTTGAATCGGGGGTGAACCAGCCGGTTTAAGCTTTAAACTAGGTTCGTACCGGTCCGGTCCGGTTTGGAACAATGTCATCTTCTTCCTTGAGATGACAGCATTGTTCACTCGCCGAAAAATCATGCAGCGCCGACGAAGCTGAAAAGTCTCCAGCCAGGGAGTTTCAGGCAATGAATGACTGTCATTAAGGTGCCAATCGAATGCTAGGAAGTCCCCAAGCTTCATATATAAAGACCCCCTCCTCATTTATCCTCTCCACATCTGAAAACTCCATTCTCTCTCAACTGCTCCAATTTTCGACGAAGCTAGAACCAGAGGTCAGGTTCTTTGGATTCGGGGAGAAGTCAACTACACATCTATAGTCTATATTTGCTTCGAGTATCACTGGAGAAATGCTGGCGTGATAGAATAGTGAAGCAGCTCTGGTGGACCGAAGCTGCCCTATTTCGACCAAGCTGAAATCGGCCAATTCGAGCCATTCTTAGGCCAAACCAAGCCCTCCCAACACCCAGAGCCCTCCTACAACTGAAATAGAGTTAAAAGTTAAGCCAATTCGGCTCCCCTCTATAATTTCTGACCGATGCTAGAGAGAGAACTAACATAACTTTGATGATAAAATTATCATTCAATTCAGCATCAATTGATGCAATTCTTGATCCTAGGAGGAACCCCCAACGGGAAGCTTTCGAAGCTCTCTCTCTATAAGACCAGTTTTTCGGCAAAGCTTCGTTTGAGCTCATTCTGGCATCAAATCATGTAATTCAAAGTGCAATTGAATCATATGAAGGTGTAGAAACTTTAATCTAACTTCAATTTCAACAATTAAACTCATTTGATTGGTCAATTTAATGAAATCAAATTTGGCTGAGTTAGAAGGTTGAAATTGGGGGAAATTTGGGAATTTCAAAAAATTGAGGGCTAATTTGGCATGATAAAGATGGAACACGAAGTACCAAGAATGCCAGCTAAGATAAGTTCTGTAAAACCCGCCCTTTTGAGCTAAGGAAAACTAGGAAAAGAACCGGTCAAACCAAGTGAGGATTCAGAACCGGTTCACAAACCCAATTATTTATGAACGGGCAAGTTGGGAATTTATAACTCTCGGGTGATCCAAAGGGTTCATTAAACCTTGTAAAAGAAACTTAATACAAATTAGAAAATAAAAACCAAAGTGGTTCAAGTGAACTAGATTCCATAAGAACTTTAAAGTTAAGTGTGCTTACCCAAGAGTAATGTGAGGATGGGTGACCTCTAGGGAAGTATGAATTTTTTTGTAACCCGAAATTTCGGTCAAAAATTTGTATGTACGCCTTATGATAAATTAATATATAATTTAAATTATTGGTATTAATTCCAAAAATTATTTATGGAAATATTAATAACAGTAATAAATCTCGCCCATTTAATACACGGGTTTTACAACTATATAAAGAGGTCATCCCCATTTCATTCTCCTCACACCTGAACACTTCTCTCTCTCTCTACTGCTCCATTTCCCGGTAAAGCTCGAACGAGAGCTTCGACTTGAACAAAGGTCAGGCTCTTTAGAACCGGGGAGAAGACAGCTATCTGATAGAAAACTCCAATCAATCCGAGAATCGTTGGAGAAGCGCCGACATGATGGAATAGTGAAGCAACTCCGGTGGACCGAAGCTGCCCTATTTCGGCCAAGCTGAAATCGACCATTTCAAGCCCTCCTCATGCCAAACCAAGCCCTCCCAACACTTTCTCAGCCTTTCCACGGTCGAATTAGGACCGAAAGGTAAGCCAATTCGACTAATCTTTACAATTTTTGATCGGTGCTAGAGAGAGAGTCGACCGAATTTCAATGACGAAATTCTAATCCAATTCCGCATCAATTGATGCAATTCTTGATTCTAGGATGAACCTCAGGATGAGACCTATCTGCCCAGATCGAAAGCTCGGACCGCCGTGCCTTCACCGGTGAGAAATCGAAGCTTTCTCTCTACAGTCTATTTTCCGGCGAAGCTCCGTTTGAGCTCGTTCCGGCGTTAAAATCTGTGATTCAAAGTTTCTTAGAATCGTATGAACATGCAGGAACTCAATTTCAACTCCAATTTCAATAATTCGAAGTGTTTGATCAGTCAATTTGATAAAATCAAATTCGGTAGTGTTGAAGAGTTGAAATTGGGGAAAATTGGGGACTTTCGAAATTCAAAGACCAAAATACAATTTTATGAAATTGAGGGTCAATTGGGCATGAAAATAATGTTGGAGGACCAAATTGAGGAATTTTGGAATTTTTGGGGCAAAACTTACCATTTTTGTAAAAGAAGGGCAAAATGGTAATTTTGGAAAAATTGGGGGACCAAATTGGAAATTTGGGAAATTGAACCCCTTTTTGGTGAAATTGAATAAATTGAGGTCCCAAGATAAATTTTAAAAGTTACGGGACTCAATTTGAGGAAAAACCGACATTAGGGACTTAAAGTTTAAGAGAAATAACTTTAGGAACCTAATTGCAAATAACTAAAAGTTTGGGTTTTCTCATTCATTGGAAATGAATGAAGGCTGTTATGCCGAGTAATAATGAACAAGATTGTTCATATCGTGTAGGAACACGAAGTACCGGGAACGCCAGCAAGGACAAGCTCGCGTGAATACCAAGAACCGGTCTAGTGGAATTCACGACATTAACGGGTGAGTGGGTTTACTAACATCATACCCGGTTGGGATGATGAGCACAACTTAAAAGTTAAAAACCACTTACCAGTTGTGAGTGGGTTATTCACATCATACCCAGTTGGGATGATGAGCACAGTTTAAAGTTAAAAACCACTTACCAGTTGTGAGTGGGTTTACTAATATCATACTTGGTTGGGATGATGAGCACAACTTAAAAGTTAAAAACCACTTACCGATTGTGAGTGGGTTATTCACATCATACCCAGTTGGGATGATGAGCACAGTTTAAAGATAAAAACCACTTACCGGTTGTGAGTGGGTTTACTAACATCATACCCGGTTGGGGATGATATGTGCCTCGATATAAAAACCCACTATTTAGTGATATTTTAATCATCACTACTTAGAGAAAGTGATGTGAAAGTTATGCGAAAAAAACTATTTACGGGTTGTAAGTAGATCATACCCAGTTGGTGTGATGAGACTTCCTCGAAGGAAGTTGAAAACCCGTTCATCGGTTATGAACGGAGATGTCCTTATACCGGTCGGTATGATGGACAGTAAAAACCTATTTTTGTCGGAAGTGCTCTCCCCTGACTGTGTGCCAATGCTTAAACAATTTGGGAGACCTTCTCGACGGGAGCTCGAATAGCTCTAATAGGCCGGGGGCCTCGATTTTGGAACTTGGGGGCTAAATGCCCGATTTTGAAAATCTCGTACAGTGGGCCCAAGGCTAGTTGGCACGAGCAGGAGCTCGTAAACGAACATGATATATGTGCCATAAAACTTAATAAGTGAATTGTTTGGCCATGGTACCAAGATAGGACCGACATGCTCAGTCAACTAGCGGCAGTGCGACATGACAGGTTGACGGACTAGTCAAGACAAACAGCTGCGGGTTGAGTTGAGAGTCGGGGCCATTGGACTAGTGGCACCACAGATTACATGGCAATATAAGAAAACATTGTTTGTGCATGCACTGTGAGTACGGGATCATCAAGATGCCCATGAGGGGTAGTGATGCGTCCTAAGGGCACTTGACGACCTGGTGGCTATAAGGGTAGTTCGTCGTTCCAAGTGTCTGTGCGAAATCTGGAGTAGCACTAAGTGCATGAGACCGGGGTGGGGACAGGATGAGGTCTCTGTCCTCATACGGACACGAAGAAGTGATTTCGGGATTGTGGGTCGGATGTCACGTACATCCACTCATTCCCAGGGTAGAAGTGATCGTACTTCTATCCGGGTGGCAGGAAAAGTCGCTCTGAAGCCACTAGCGGGTTTAGTAGTGATACTGACTTACGAATGTGTGTAACCTTCATGATGAAGGATGTGTGTTGGGTGATGACACACCGTGGTAACTAAGAAATAATGGAAAAACCCGAATTTTTAAATGAAGGGATTTTTGAAAACAAAGGAGTCTGGCACACTCCATATAAATATATTTCTTAAAAGTCAAAAGCTTTTAAAAACCCATTCACTGAGTAGTCGTACTCACCCCCTCCCTTATATCCCTTTCAGGAAATCCCGGAAAGCCTACCTTGAAAGACCATCAACTAAGATGCCTATAAGACAGGTATGTAAAGTTTAAAATTTCATGCAGTTTTGATTATGCTATTCCAGGAAATGGTGCAGGTTTAAAGGATGCCTTACTCTTTACTAATTATAATAAGGGGAAACCCTTTAATAAACCGGGAGAGTGGCGGGTTGTTCACGGGGATCTGACCAAACTGGGTCGGGGTGTGACAAGTTCGAGTAAGGATAACAAGCTGACTAAGAGGATATTCGCTACACTATCGGGTGAGTGGGAATTTAATATCATACCTGGTTGGGATGATAAGCACCTCGAAAATGAAAACCCAATGCTAAGTGGTATTTTAATCATTACACCTGAGAGGAGTGATGTAGAAATCAACCGAAAAAACTAATTACCGGTTGTAAGTAGATCATACCCTATTGGTATGATGAAACTTTCTCAAAGGAAGTGGAAAACCCATTCATTGGTTATGAGCGGAGTTGTCCTCAGACTCCGTTGGTATGATGGACAGTTGAAAAGTATATTTTGTCGGGAGTGCTCTCCTCTAACTGTGTGCCACTATTTAAACATTTTGGAAGACCTTCTTGGTGGGAGCTCGAATAGCTCTATTAGGCCAGACACCTTGGTTTTGGAACTTAGGGGCTAATATGCTCGATTTTGAAAATCTCGAATACTGGACCCTAGGCCAGTTGGCATGATCTAGAGCTCGTAAACAAACATAATTAATATGCCATGAAAAGTTAAGTAATGGGTTGTTTTGCCATGGTATCAAGACAGGACTAACATACTCACTCAACTAGCGATAGTGTGACATGACAGGTCTTCGAACTAGTAAAGACAAATAGCTATAGGTCGAGTTGAGGGTCGGGGCCATTGGACCAGTGGCACCACAAATTATATGGAATTATGTGAAAAACTGTTGATTGTGCATGCACTGTATTACATGACCTTCAAGACGCCCACGAGGGGCAGTGATATGTCCTAGGGCTCTGAATGACCTAGTGGATATAAGGGTAGTTTGTCGTACCAGAAGTCTTGCAAAGCTCGGAGTAGCTTCAAGCACATGAGACTGGGGTTGGGGACATGATGAGGTCTCTGTTTTCATACGGACACGAAGTTTTGTTATGGGATTGAGGGTCAGATGTTGCGAACATCCACTCATCCTTAGGGTTGAAGTGGACGTACTTCTATCTAGGTATCCAGTAAAGTCACTCCGACATCACAAGTGGGTTTCAGTGGACGGGTTGGCCTGTGATTGTGTGTTTTACCTTCATGATGAAGGATGTGTGTTGGGTGATGACACATTGTGGTTAATAAGAAAGGGTGATAAAAACTGAAATTGAAAATGAAAGGTTTTTAAAAAAAGAATAAGTAGTCTGGCACACTCCAAATCAAACATTTTTCCTAAAAGTTAAATTTTGAAAACCCATTCATTGAGTAGTTGTACTAACCTCACTCCCTTATATCCCTTTCAAGTGACCTCGGAAAGCTTACCCCAAAGACCACCAGCTAACATGCATATAAGATAAGTATGATAAGTTTAAAATTTTCTGTAGTTTTAATTTATGTTATTATAGGAAAGGTGCAGGTTTAAGGGACGCCTTACTCTTCATGGTTTATAAATAAGGGGCAACCCTTAGTAAATCGGGAGAGTGGCAGGTTGATCATAGAGATCCGACCAAACTGGGTCGGGGGATGACATTTCTCATCAAATGGATCAATCATTCATAGAATAGACCCTCTGAGTCTACAACCTCTATCACATTGGTACAAGGCTACAACCCCGACCATTTGTCTGTGTGAGCACCATTGCCCAACCACAAGACATTTTTGAATGAAGTTGTCCGCTATTGAGGGACAAGACCTCTACAACTTCCTCTTGGTCTTAATGCACCAAAGGACTTCGAGAGCCCCATGAGATACTAGACCGGTGATAGCCTCCCTTGTCCCAACATTGTTGTTCAACATCCCTTAGAACCAACATTACCCCATACCAGACATCTTCTTGGTTCCGAACAATTGTAATCCCAAACAATAGTCTTTTGATTTAAGACCTTTCTATTTGTGCTAATAGCCCAACGGGCTCCAACTAGACTTTTGCTCGACAACTTAAATAAGTATTATCAATTTGTGATAGCTTTTATTAAACTCATAAATCAAAATTTATTTACGGGATTTGACCCATTCCCATTAACCTTGGACCCACTATTCAAGTTTTCAAAATATGGCATTGGACCCACTTCTTTTTCAAAATCGTGGCCTTGGACCCAATTTCACAGAACTAGATCTAACCAACTCTTGTCGATCATGGGTTTCACCCATATACTGCATCGACAGTCAAAATTAGATCATTCCCTCAAGTCTTTTCACACACCTTTCAAGGGTAGTCCTACTATCATGATTCATGCTCACAACAAAATAAATCCCAAAATAGTTTAAGCATTTTAACGCAACCATGGGATATTATTTCTAGAAAAGATGTTTTTAATTCTTGCAAGTAATAACATGCTATCGGTCCAATCAGACTTGATGAAAAAAATCCAACACACCGTTATTCGGTGACATGTTTGTCTTAGAGGGATTCCTAAATCTTCATGCTCTTCTCACATGATCATGTATGTTTTGCTCTCTGCATATCATACATAATTTCATAAATGTTCTTTGGGCCATAATCCTGACATTTATTACACTATACCCTAATATTTCAAAAAAATTATGGTTTTGCCCTTATACCCTATTTCCTTAATTAAATCTATGTATATTAAATAAGAAAGTAATTTATAACCTTTGTACCTTCCACTTAGAATCCTGTACTTGAAGAATTTGGAGTCAGTCATTGAGTCTTGGAATTTCCTCCCTACTCCAATTGTGCCTTATGGGGCATTTTTCATAAATTTGACATCTTGACTTTATTTATATCACCAAACACGCCCTTAAGCATATGATTATCTTTTCGACCAAACATGGATTTACGGTTAATTGTATTTATTCAATAATGTAGGGGTATTTTAGTCATTTTGAAAGAGAGGGGCACACTCCTAATTTCTTTGTTGGTGTGAGGCACAATCGTCATTCCACTTACCCTGCACTTTAGTTCATTCGAGGTCCCTCATTAGGCATCTAAAGCATGCTAACTCCTCTTCACCAATCCTCTCCATCTAGATATGCCTGAGGTGATTTTTGTCACCACTAGAGCTCAATCATCGACGTTTTCCATCTATTGAAAGTCCTCCTCTCCTGTTCTGTTGCCAACAAGTACTTAGGTAAGTCTATTCTTTTCCTCCCTAGTGATTTTGGTACATTTGCAGGTAATTCCAGTGAGGTCCCAAAACTTTGTCATTATTTGGGCGACCTCCAACTGCAACTCTCGTATCGTGGCATCGCCACTTCCATCGACTACTTAGGCAATCCTATCGCCAATCGAGTGTAAAGGTATAGAGAGTTTCCCCTTCAGTATGTTGTGAAAATTTCTACTCATAAACCTTTGAGGTAAGTGAAGTGGAACCCTTATACTTGCCTTCTTGATCTTGGCTTCATTCATGCGATGTCAGAAGGCTCAATGGTTTGTTCACCTCTTTAATTGTAGGTTTATAGGTTCCCGATGATCTCTCCTCCATCTTGGCTTTCTTTGATTCATTCCAGTTGATCACCAAATACTTGTAAGTTTTGTAATTCATTCTAATTTCGAGTGTTTGTCCGCCAAAGTCCCGAGGGGCGACTTAACTTGTCTGAGTTTCCTTCTACCAAATTCAATTATCTTCAGAAGGTCTCTAGGTAAGCTTTCTCTTCGCTCTCGAAATTTTATTTTGATAATGATTATTCTGATCTTGTTAATTCCCGCTGAGACTTTTTTGAGTATTTTAGATTTGAGTTTTCAATCCTTATATTTGTACAACTCTAAATCCTGTTATCCTAATCGAATTCCTCCTCTAGTGGTCCCAACTTCTTTCCATTTGTTTCCTATAATCATTCTTTCTCTCTTTTTTTTCTTCAGGTTGTCCCAAGGGTTCACTTACCCTATATTGGATTCAATTTCACCCAACAAAGTTTTTTGTACACTAGGATTAAGGCATCAATGCCTAAGGCTCAATGCTCTCAAATGTATAATTCTAAATCTGGAAGCCAAATGATAATATAAAATAAGTAGACATACTAGTGATACCACTATTGGCATTCTCAGTGTCAGGCCTTCAAATGTCACCTTCGTGCTCACATCTTGTTATCCCAGGTAATATAATCATCTCTCAAGTCTCCGCTCACCTTCAACAAACTTCCATCAATTATCACAGTCGCACTTCGGGTATCCTAGCTTTCCTCGTATGGGAGAATTGTCATCTTAGGGATTTTGTCCTGCATCCAAGGGCTACTATGTAGGCCTAAATCATTTTTGCACTTGCCCAAGAAGATTCGACCCATCTACAAACAAGTTCTTTCTTTGACCCATCACCTCATTTCCATGCCAAACCTAAATGACAATGATTTCTTTCGGTCGCGTGACACAATTCTTCCCGAGCCACTTTCTCACTATGATATAGTAAACCCAAATACTTCATTTCAACCTAATTTACTTTTTTGTCAATTATGTCACCAACATGACACTCAACCACCACTTGACCACATCTACCTATCATCTTCAAGTTTTCGCAAATTAATGTTAGCCTTGGCACACCTGAAGATATTCTTGATATTGATTGATATATTGATTTAGCATCATATAAAAAATAATTTATATAACTTATCACTATATAAGGGTGAGAACTCTACATATAAATCTTTTAAATTCAAATCTTAACCTTTATTATATATATCTTATACGGTTTAGAAAAGATATTACATAATATAATTTGCTTTTTATGAAGTTGATAATTTGGGAACACATAGCACACAACACAACCACTCGTTCCTTTATGGAAAGGATTATTCAATTGTATGACATAAATCTTATTTGTCTCACTTGTAGTCCGAAGCATCTTTACCGACCACCATGGTACAAGACTACAACCTTGACCACATGTTTGATTGGATCATACTGTCTTTGTAAGCACCATTGCCTAACCTCCAAACACATCGATTTAATTGTCTGCTATAGAGTGACTAGATCTTCTTACTTCACCAGGCCTAATGTGCATAAGATTCCAAAGCCCTTGAAATACTGGACCACTAATAGCTTCCCTTGTACCAATCTTATTGTCGAACAATTTTTAAGACCATCACTACCCCATATTGGGCATCTTACTGTCCTGATTATAAAGCAAACACATACATGTATTTTTTCATAAGATCAACTTTGTACTATCATCCCTACGGGATGGAACCTGCCTTCAGCTCGATAGTAATTAAGCCACACAATCAATTGAGTCTTTATTACACATAGGTGAAATTGCATATGGAACAAGGTCCATCCATATCATATGATGAGTTTTCAAAAGATGGCCTTGGGCCTACTTTAGCAACATAATTTAAACCCAAATTTATAGAATTCATGCTTCATGCTTATAATAGAAATAAATCTCAAAAATAGTTTTAAGCGGGGTTCACACATTCATGGGAATATATTTCTAGAAAATGCTTTAGCAGTTGATGATATAGATTTGAATAGGTAGCTAAGCATTCATTAGTCCAATCAAACTTAATGCTAGAAATCCCACTCACCCGAGATTCGTGGCTTGTTCATCCTAGATTGATTTTTGAATTCTCATGCCTTCGCTTGCACACGTATGTATGAGATTTAGTCATTAGATAGTTTGAATAATTGAGTTCTATAAAATATGAATTTTTCACTTAGATCCCTATATTTTCCTTTATTTACATATATGTCCCTAACTTTACTTTATTTACAATTAAATCCCTAAATTTTCCCAAATCTATTCTTTAGGTCCTTAATTATTTTTTCCCTTTGGGCCCCTGAATTATCACTAATTACACCTAGATCCTCATCATTCCGAAATTTCCAATTTGGTCCCCCAACTTTTCCAAAATTATCATTTTAGTCCTTGAATATTTTATCTTCCATAAACCATCTTAAACTCCCTCAATTTCATCCTAACATGATACTAATCATCTTCCCCATGTTCTTGCAATCATTTCATGCTTTTGTTCATTAATTTTGGCCTAGATATTATCCTAAATGGAGCTTTGCCAGAAAAATTGTTCTAAAGCGAGAAACCTTCGTTTTCTTACTGGCGATGGTGCGACTGCCAGAGTTCATGGCGTGGGAAGGTAGCTCCCTCCAAGAGGATCCTTCTAGGATCAAATAGCTCCTTAATTGATGGTCTAAGTAATGAGAATTTGATTTAAAACTTTTCAATCAATTCGCTCTATAATTTGAATATTCTGGCAAAGGGTAGTGGTAAAAACTTACTACTAGGATTTAGGGGAGACGCGTTCAGCTCAGGATAGTAGGGGAAGTCTTGTCTTGGCCACAGGAGGTTTGGAGGTGGCTCGAATTGGGGTCGATTTGTCTAGGAAGTGCTTGGGTGTCAGAGCAAGGTTACTTTGCAGGCTTGTTGGTGCTTCTCTAGTAACCCTCATGCTGAACGGAGTACGTCGATGGATAGAGGACTTCTTATGGATTCTAGGGAATCCAAATTAAAGATATGAGGTGAATCAAAGGGTCGATGTCAGAGCTCTGGTTTCCAAGTGATCACAATTTAGAGTAGTCCGGATTTTCTAAGCTTTGGAGGTGTGAGGAAGATGAGGGGGGAGTTTACTATCGGATATAGGACCTTCTCAGAATTTTAGGGAATCCAAATTTTTGGTCTAAGGTAGAGAAAAAGGTTGAAGTCCGAGCTTTGGTTTGTAAGTGATTGGAAAATAAAGCAGTACGAGTTCTCTTAGCTTTTGAGGTGTGAAGAAGACGGATGAGGATGAACTATTTATATAGGAAGTTTGGAAACTATCTGTCCTATCCATTCTACTATCTATCGACCATTAATTCTCTGATTTAATGCCTTCTTAGAGCAATTTAGTGCTCTCCAGAGTTATGGTGACTTTCCCTCTCATCTTCCATTCAGGCATATGAAGGTAGAAGACGACATTGTGCATGCACGTGCAAGCTTCACATGTGCGAGCTGCCACATGGTGCACTATAATTGGTTGGATTTGTTGATGTCGCATTTGACTTGGCACCCATGTCACTCTTTGACTGTCTGAATTAACACGTGTCGACCTCTCATTGGTTATTTAATCCAATGTGACAGTTGACCAAATCTTATTGTTAGACGATTATTAAAACTCTACCACATGTTGTCCTCTAATTGGTTGATTTAAATAAGTCAGATTCCCCATTTGATGTTCTGTGTGATGCCACGTGTTCTCTTAGGATTGGCTAGGAGTTTTTGATGTGGCAATGCCTCATGTCGTTTACTCATTAGTCAATAGTTCTCGAACGCCCAAGTTGGATGTTGACCTGACCTACTTGCTAAATGTTATTCTCTCATTGGTCAATCCCATTAAAGTAAAATTCTATCATTTGACTATTGACACGTGTCAATCTCTGATTGATCAGTCCAACCTGAACTTTCATCAATTGACCATTGTTGGGAGACATATGTCATTATTTGATTGGTCAACGCTTCAAGATGTTGATTTGTCGGCTGGCTGAGCACGCTCGCCTTGGGTCACACGTGTTGACTAGGCATTGACCTAGAAGGTGGTCCATTGACTCGGCTAGACCGTTGACTAATTCAATTGAACCAGATTTGGTAACCCGAAATTGAAAATCATCCGGTCCATACTCGATTAGACCAAGAGGGGTAGTGATGTGTCCTAGGGCCTTGGACAACCTCGTGGGTATAAAGGCAGTTCGTCAGACTAGGTGACCTTGCAAAATTTGGAGTAGCATCAAGTGCATGAGACCGGAGTGGGGACGAGATGAGGTCTCTATCCTCATACGAACATGGAGAATTGTTACAGGATTGAGGGTCGGATGTCATGAACATCCACTCATTCTGAGGGTAGAATTGGACATGCTTCTATCTAGGTGGCCGGTAAAGTCGCTCCGATGCCACAAGTGGGTTCAGTGGAACTTAGCATCAAGAGATGCTGTGACAAGTAACAATGGGTGAACTATCCATAATAATGTAATGAAGGAAAGAACGTCCGAGAAACATTGGGAAAGTGAACCCTCTAAATAAGATGTAGTTAAGGAGGAATAACCACAATTGGTAAGACAGGTCATAGTCCACACGCGCAAACGAAGCTTAAAGAGTAGACGGCTGAGCATAGTGTGAAGTGTACGGAATAAAACCGAAAATTGAAAGTATCTTCAGTAAGGAATAAGGGATGAAACAGAAATTGTGGATAAAGAAGGATCCAATACGGGAAAATGCCCTGATATAGATACGGGTGCGAAGAAAGGGAGAAAGAGCCCTACAATGAATGATAAGGAGGTTGAGCATGTAACTCCTAAGATGGAAATCTCTATTGTGAGGGGCATAGTAGAGAATGAAACCAAAAGGAGGGAACCTTCCCAAGCAAAGGAATTGACACATAGATCGAAAGTGATTACTGTAGAATGAAGAATTATGAAGTGATTATGAGTAAGTGAAAGGAGGGAAAAAGGAAAAATCCTTTAATAAGGAAAGCCAAGGTCTTAAGAAGGAAAGAATCCCAGTTTGTTAGTGAACTATCGGGAAATTAAATAATTGGCACTAGAAAGACCCAATAAAGAAGTTGGGAAAGGACGAGTGGGTAAGGAAAACTGACACTGTTATGTAAGACATATTGTCAAGATATGAAGGATAATTGGATAACAGTAAAGGTAGTTGAGGAATACTATCCAATAAAAGGAGGGATGAAATTATACAGTCCCTGGAAGGCTGAAAAGTTGGAAACAACCCTAAAAGAGGTGTTGTAGAAGTCTGATGGACAAAGACAGGTTCAGAACTATGTCATGTCGTAAGGGACATATAACCACCAATAGTCCCAAGTAAAGTGTAACTCAAGTTAGAAGGAGTCAATTAGTAAACATAACGAAGTCAAACATAAATTTGATCGAAGTTGTAATCCATGACGAATGAAGGATGGGTTAAATTGGGACGAAAGAATAATAAAACAGAAACCTGTAAAAACAAGTACGTAATACTCGAAAGAACGTCGAGCTAGGGGTTTCAACGATGAAGAGAATAACTAGACAAAAGAACGATTGGGCACCTTGGAACTCCCAATCCTGAAATCTTGAGTAAGAACCCCAAGAGGAAGAACCTTACCCTAAATAAAGGGAGATGCGAACCTAAGAATATACATTTGGATCAAGGAGCTAGACATGCCTCGTTATTATAACTCCATGGAAGGAGTAAGCATGATAAATGAAAATAAATTCCTTAGATGAATGATTACAGGGACTAAGCAAAAGAGCAATCAAAGTGTTAGCACGTCAAGAAAACCCAAGTTGACATTAAGGGAAATTATTCCCGATGTGGAATACATTGGTTAAGTTTTAGGGACAAAACTCCTAAAAGGAGGGGTGAGTTGTAAACCCTGCCCTTTTGAGTTAAGGAAAACCAGGAAAATAACCAATCAAATCGAGTGAGAAATACCAAAATGGATCACAAACCCGTTTATTGGGGAACGGGAAAATTAGAGAAATTTCAACTCCCTTGTGACCCAAAGAGATTTATAAACCTTGGGAAGGAACCTTAGAACAAAGTGGGAGAGAAAAACTAGACCAGTTTGGGTGAACTGGACCCGAACTGGATTAAACTAGTTTAAGAACCGAGCCGGTTTATGAACCGGAACTGATAGAGAGATAGTAAACCGAGAAATTTATGGAACCTAGGTGACCTAAGAAGTCATAAAAGTCATGAAAAAGGACCTTAGGGTGAATTGGAGATGAAAACCAAACAGGTTCAGGTGAATCAGATTGAACTAGCTTGAACCACTATTGAACTGGATTCTAAATTCATTTTTCTAGGTGGCTTAAAAAATTCAAATTTGAAATTTCAGGCCACCATTGGATAGAAAATGAATTTAGATGAATTTAGAAATTTTTAGATTTGAAAAAATCGGTCAAATAGGGGGTGAACCAACCGGTTTAAGCTTTGAACCCGGTTCGGACTAGTACGGTCCAGTTCGGAACAGTGCCATCTT
Organism: Trapa bicornis; assembly: GCA_030064425.1. Taxonomy (NCBI): domain Eukaryota; kingdom Viridiplantae; phylum Streptophyta; class Magnoliopsida; order Myrtales; family Lythraceae; genus Trapa; species Trapa bicornis. The sequence continues at coordinate 10,209,701 of CM057748.1, read as the reverse complement.
CTTCCTTCAGATGAAAACACTGTTCACTCGCAGGAAAATCATGTAGTGCCGGTGAAGCTGGAAAGTCTCCGGTGAGAGAGTTTCAAACAATGAATGACCACCATTAAGGCACCAATCGGACGGCCAAGAAGTCCCCGAGCTTCCTATATAAAGAGCCCCTCTCCATTCATCCTCTCTACACCTGAAAAGCTCACTCTCTCTCAGCTGCTTAGTTTTCTGATGAAGCTCAAACTAGAGCTCTGATATAGGTTCATTTATGAGCCAAAGAAGGCAAGGTCGGATTCTTTAGAACTGGGGAGAAGTCAGCTACACGCTTGTAGTCTCTATTTACTTTGAGGATCGCTGGAGAAGCGTTAGCGTGATGGAACAGTGAAGCAGCTTCGGCGAACAGAAGCTGCCCTATTTCGACCAAGCTGAAATGGCCAATTTGAGCCCTCCTCATCCCAAACCAAGCCCTCCTAACACTTCCTCAGCCCTCCCAGAGCCGAATTAGGACTGAAAGGTAAGCCAATTCTGCTCCCCTCTGCAATTTCCAACCGGTGCTAGAGAGAGAACCGATAGAATTTTGATGATAAAATTCTAACTCAATTCAGTATCAATTGATGCAATTCTTGATTCTAGGATGAACCTAAGAACGAGAGCTATCTACCCAGATTGAAAGCTCGAACTGTCGTGCCCCCGATGGTGAGTAATCAAAGCTTTCTCTCTCTATAGTCTATTGAATCGTATGAAGATGTAGGATCTCAATTTTAACTTCAATTTCAACAATTAGATGATCGGTCAATTTGATAAAATCAAATTCGGTTGTGTTAAGGAGTTGAAATTGGGTGAAATTTTGGGGAAAATTGGGACTTTTTGAAAACTTGAAGGACCAAAATGCAATTTTATAAAATTGAGGGACAATTGAGCATGATAAAAATGTTAGAGGGCCAATTGAGGAATTTTAGAATTTTTGGTGTAAAACTTACCATTTTTGTAAAGGAATAGCAAAATGGTAATTTTGGAAAAGTTGCGGGACCAAATTGGAAATTTCAGAAATTATATCCCTTTTTTGTGAATTTGAATAAATTGAGGTCGTAAGATAAATTTTAAAAGTTTTAGGACTCAATTTGAGAAAAATTGGCATTAGGGACTTGAAGTTAAAGAAAAATAACTTTAGGGACCTAATTGTAAATAAATAAAAGTTTGGTTTTCTCATTCATTTGGAATGAATGAAGGCTATTAGGCCGAGGGATAATGAACCGAGATGTTCATATCGTATAGGAACACGAGGTACCAAGAATTTAATATCATACCCGATTGGGATGATAAGAACTTCAAAAATGAAAACCCACTACTAAGTGTTATTTTAATCATCACACCTGAGAGGAGTAATGTAGAAATCAAGCGGAAAAATTACTTACCGGTTGTAAGAAGATCATACCCTATTGGTATGATGAAACTTTCTCGAATGAAGTGGAAAACCGTTCATCAGTTATGAGTGAAGATGTCCTCATACTTTGTTGGTATAATGGACCGTTGAAAAGTATATTTTGTTGGAAGTGCTCTCCCATGACTGTGTGTCAATGCTTAAACAATTTGGGAGACCTTCTTGATGGGAGCTCGAATAGCTCTTATAGGCCGGGGGGGGCTTAGTTTTGGAACTTGGGGGCTATTATGCCCGGTTTTGAAAATCTCGAACAAGTGGGCCATAGGCCAATGGGCACGAGCAGGAACTTGTAAACAAACATGAGATATGTGCCATAAAACTTTAATAAATGAATTGTTTGGCCATGTTTCCAAGACAGGACTGACATGCTCAGTCAACTAGCGGTAGTGCAACATGATAGGTCGACGAACTAGTTAAGACAAACAGCTATAGGTTGAGTTGAGGGTCGGGGCCGTTGGACCAGTGGCACCATAGATTATATGACCTAATGTAAAAATACTGATTGTGCATGCACTGAGTAGTCATACTCACCCCCTCCCTTATATCTCTTTCAGGAAATTCCAGAAATCCTACCCTTAAAGACCATCAATTAAGACGTCTGTGAGACAGGTATGATAAATTTAAAATATTATGTAGTTTTGATTTATGTTATTCCAGGAAAATGTGCAGGTTTAAAGGACGTCTTACTATTTACGGTCTATAATAAGGGGAAACCCTTTAATAAATCGGGAGAGTGGCGAGTTGATCACAAGGATCCGACCTAACCAAGTCAGGGCGTGACATTAAGCCACTTAGAAAAATTAACCTTTGAACCGGTTACTAATAGTTCAATCTGGTTCAGGTCAGGTTCATCATAAACCGGTCTAGTTTTCGCATCCAATTCCATTAATGGTTATTTTTCATGATTTTTGGGTTTTTATTGGTCACTTGTGATTTTCTAATTTTTCATTTTGACCCTTATTTACCACTTCAGGATCACTTTGATCCTCGATTTTCTTTCAAAAATTTCTGGTTTCGAGTTCTGAATTTCTTATTATTGAAACTGTGGTTTATAGCTAGTTATGTAAAACAAAAAGGGGGAGACCTAGGATAACTCGACCGTATCATAGACTACGAGTCAGATGGCCCGAGACCAGTATGTCATGGGGAAAAGTAAACTACCTTACTCGGAATGTTAAGTACGAGTAATGAGATAAAAGATCATGTTAGGTGTTTTATGGAAAATATATGGATCATAAGCCATGTAGTGGTACGACATCAATTCTCCATTCAATGAATTGTGAGCTCACTACCATCCCTTAAATCTACTCAACTTTACTTTCAACAATTAGAAGTGTTTGATTGATTAATTTGATGAAATCAAATTCAGTTGTGTTAAAGAGTTGAGAATGGGGGAAAATTGAGGAAAATTGGGAGTTTCAAAATTTGAAGGACCAAAATGCAATTTAGTAAAATTGATGGTCAATTGGGCATGATAAGAATGTTAGAGGGCCAATTGAGCAATTTTAGAATTTTTGGGGTAAAACTTACCATTTTTGTAAAGGAAGGGCAAAATGGTAATTTTGGAAAACGTGGGGGACCAAATTGGAAATTTGGGGAAATTAAACCCCTTTTTGTGAATTTGAATAAATTTAAGTCCTAAGATAAATTTTAAAAGTTTCGATACTCAATTTGAGAAAAAAATCGGCATTAGGGACTTAAAGAAAAATTACTTTAGGAACCTAATTGCAAATAAATAGAAAGTTTGGTTTTCTTATTCATTTGGAATGAATGAATGCTATTAGGCCAAGTGATAATGAACAAGGATGTTCATATCGTGTAGGAATACGATGTATCGGGAATGCCAGCAAGGACAAGCTTGCGTGAATACAAAGAACCAGTCAAGTGGAATTCACTACATTAACGGGTGAGTGGGATTTTAAATCATACCCGGTTGGGGATGATAAGTACCTCAAAATGAAAACCCACTATTTAGTGGTATTTTAAACATCAAAACATAGAGGAGTGATGTGAAAATCACACGGAAAAACTACTTACAGGTTGTAAGTAGATCATACCCGATTGGTATGATGAATCGGGTATGATCGAAGACCCACTACTTGCTCGGAGGAAGTGGAAAACCTGTTCATTGGTTATAAGCGAAGATATTCTCATACCTAGTTGGTATGATGGATAATTGAAAACTTATTTTTGTCATAAGTGTTCTCCCTTGACTGTGTGTCACTGCTTAAATGATTTGGGAGATCTTATTAACGGGAGCTCGAATAGCTCTTATAGGCCGGAGGCCTCAGTTTTGGAACTTGAGGGCTATTGTGCCCAGTTTTAAAAATCTTGAATAGTGGGCCATAGGCCAGTGAGCATGAGCATGAGCTCATAAACAAACATGAGATATGTACCATTAAACTTTAATAAATGAATTGTTTGGCTATGGTACCAAGACAGGACCGACATACTCAGTTAACTAGCGGTAGTGCGACATGACAGGTCAACGGACCAGTCAAGACAAACAACTACATGTTGAGTTGAGGGTTGGAGCCGTTGGACCAGTGGCACCACAGATTTTAAAGAATGGTGTAAAAATACTAATTGTGCATGCACTGTGATTACGGGACCATCAAGACACCCAAGAGAGGTAGTGATGTGTTCTAATGGCCCTGGACAATCTGGTGGGTATAAGAACAGTTCGTTGGACCAGGTGACTATGCGAAATTTGGAGTAGCATAAAGCGCATGAGACCGGGGTGAGGACGGAATGAGGTCTCTGTCCTAATATGGACACAGAGAATTGTTACGGGATTGAGGGTTGGATGTCGCGAACATCCACTCATTCTCAAGGTAGAAGTGGACGTGCTTCTATCTTGGTGGCTGGTAAAGTCGCTTCGACACCACAAGTGAGTTCAGTTGACATACTCATCTGCAAATGTGTGTTTGACCTTCATGATGAAGGATGTGTGTTGGGTGATGACACACCGTCATTAATAAGAAATGGTGATAAAAATTGAAAATTTGAAATGAAAGGATTTTTGAAAGAAAATAAGGAGTTTGGCATACTCCAATACAAATCTTTTTCCTAAAAGTTAAAATTTTGAAAACCCATTCATTGAGTAGTTGTACTCACCCCATCCCTTTTATCAATTTTAGGAAATCTTGGAAAGCCTACCTTCAAGGACCACTAACTAATATGCCTATAAGACAAGTATGATAAATTCAAAATTTTATGCAGTTTTGATTTATGTTATTCCATGAAAGGTGTAGGTTTACAGGACACCTTACTCTTTAAGGTTTATAACAATGAGAAACCCTTAAATAAATCCAGAGAGTGAAGGGTTGTTCATGGGGATCCGACCAAATTGGGTTGGGGTGTGACATCCTTACCCACTCATCCTTTCTCAACTTCCTTATTTATTCTTTTTTATTCCAATTATTTGGTTTCCAGATTATTTACTAATATGCTGGGATTCATCCTTTCTTAGGTCTGTCCTCATTCTCAATGGCATCCTTTACTCAAGGATTTTCCTTTGTCCTTAATCCACTCTTACTTGTCCGTAATCATTTCTTAGCTCATTATTCTCGCTTGACCCCTTTTGGTCTATTTGTCCATTATTTTGTTTGGGGAGTTCCCATTTTACGGTTTCATTCTCCACTATGTCCCTCAAGGTAGAGAATTTTATCCTAGGAGCTACATGCTCAACCTTCTTACCATTCCTTGAAGGTTTCTTCTTCGGTTTCCTTAGTTTTCCTTCTATACTATGGCATTTGCCCACTTAGAATCCTTCCCCATCTTAAAATTCCATTTCATCCCTTATTCTTTATTTGAGGAACTTGTTAGTCTTATTTTGTGTACTTCATACTATGCTCAACCGTCCACTCTTTAGGCTTCATTATGTGCGTGTGGACTACGACCCGTCTCACTAATCGTGGTTATTTCTCCTTATCCAGATCTTATTTTGAAGTTTTGCTTTCCCAACATTTCTCGGGCGTTCTTTCATTTATTACCTTAGTATGGGTAGTCCACTCATTATTACTTGTCACAACATCTTTCGATGCTAAACTCCTATTTACCCATTAACTTATTTCCTTCTGAGGAGGGCTCACATCCTCCTGGTTTCAAAATCTCTTGATCATCCTTCATGAGGCTCACTTAACCATCTCAAGGCTTTTAAATTATAAATCGTTTTGGCCATTAATTTCTTTAAGGGTTTTCCTTTGTCCTTCTTTTCCAATGTTTGGCCTTTTTCACTTCTCCCTTCTTTACCGCGGTTTGAATCCATGGTTCTCTTGAAGTCCAGTTCTTTAACTATCTCATTTCTACTATTTTTCTTATCTAATTGTCTGGGTAGCTGTATCACTCGTCCTTCATGTCCATCCTATTGTCCTTTAGAGAGTGTAGTCTTTACTACTTCTCAGCCTTTCTTCGGGTTTTGTTTATTCTCTTTGACCATCCCATTGCTACTAGTTTCTTCTTTTCTACTTAGTTCTCCTGGAATTGTTATTTGGTTCTTCTGCTTTCTCCAAACAGGCCACACTGGGTCATCATGATACCTCCTTCCTTTGAAAAGTTTCGTAATTAAGGGTTGGTTCTTTGCACTCTACATTATGTCCATCCGCCCATCAATGATTCCTTCAAGGGTACTTAATCGTATGCATCCCTCCAAAATTTCCTTGCATAGCGTATTTCTTCTCCTCTTCACTCTTACTATGTCATATTCCTAGAGTTTCCATAGGATGTTTTTCCACGTTTACCTCTTATGATGGGGTTCTAGGTATACTTTCTTACCTCCATTCTTGTAGCATTCTCCTTGGCTTGACCTTCTTAAGAAGAAGTTTAAATTTAGTTTTTACCTCATCATTTGTTAACCTCTTTGTGAATTGTTTACTTAACATGTTCTATGGTTTTGGTCAACAGTACTTTATGTCTTTCGTGACCTTTTAGGAGGTATTGCCCTAAATCTATGAGGTGTGGAACAATCCTTCTTTACCTGTCCTATTCCCTTATAGTTATGACAGGTTGGGTACTTGTCCTTAGTAGGTTTGGATACTTCTTTACATTGTGTCCCCATTGTTCACACTTATAATAGGTTATTCCCTTGCGTGTACCGTGTAGTTCCTCCTTTCCTTCAAGGATTATGGGGCCTTTATAGGGTTTACTGGTAGTTTGGTGCTTCGTCATCCTACCTTGAGAGTTTTGTGGTTAAGTCTTCTTTGCCAAATGGTCCCTCTAGGAGTCCTCCTAATTCAAATTATTTAACTAGGATGGAATTCTCCCTAATTTTTATAGTGAAAGGGGTTTGTTTGTTTACTATACTTAGGATCGTTCTCCTAGCAAGATCACTTCATCGATAGATAGGATTTTAGGAATTTTGAGTACTTTATTAATATAGTAGTACAATATGTTGGGGGTTTTAGCCCTATTACATAAAATGGTCGCAAAATAAATAGGGAGCTACGTTATTCTTGATAAGCATCCTCCTAGTTAAGGTTATATGCCTTTTGTTGGCGTTTATGGCTTCAAGCTTGGCTTCCTTCGTACTTAGCGTTGTGACCTCAATAGGTCCTACCAACATCCTTCTGGATACTTCCCATTTGGTCTTTTGAGACTTCTACCATTCCTCATGCATTGGGAAGCTTTTAGGGTTGTCATCCTACGATGACATGGTATTGAGTAGAGTCATTCCTAGTTTTCTTGGTTCCTCTCCTAGGAGCCATCTAAAATTTTAAGATAAATCCTATTAGTTACTATATTTTCTAATCTTGATTATGTATTCGAGGAAACAGGCTCTAATACCACTCAAGTTGTCACGCCCCAACCCAGTTTGGTAAAATCCCCGTGAGCAACCCACCAGTCTCCTAGTTTATTAAGGGTTTCCCGTTCTTTAATTGGGTAAGAGTAAGACGTCCTTTAAATCTGTACTTTTCCTGAAATAACATAAATCAAAACTTGCATAAAATTTTAACTTTTCATACCAATCATGCATGTGTAACTAACATGAGGTCTTGGGTAGGTTTTCCTTAGTTTACTTGAAAAGGTATATGAGGGAGGGGGTGAGTACAACTACTCAGTGAATGTGTTTTCGAAATTTAACTTTTAGGAAAAAAATTTGTAATGGAGTGTGTCAGACTCCTTATTTTCTTTCGAAAATCCTTTCATTCAAATCTCTATTTTTATCACCATTTCTTATTAATCACGATGTGTCATCACCCAACACACATGCTTCATCATGAAGGTCAATCACACAATCGCAGGCCAGTACGTCCACTGAACCCACTTGTGGCGTTAGAGCGACTTTACCAGCCACCTAAATAGAAGTACATCCACTTTTAACCTGAGAATGAGTGGATATTCGCGACATCCGACCCTCAATCCCATAACAATTCTCCATGTCCGTATGAGAATAGAGACCTCATCCTGTTCCCACCCCGGTCTCATGTGCTTGAAGCTACTCTAAGCCTCACAAGGTCACCTGGTCCGATGAACTACCCTTATACCCACTAGGTCGTCCAAGGCCCAAGGACACATCACTACCCCTCTTGGGCGTCTTGAAGGTCCCGTAACATAGTGCATACACAAATTAGTATTTTTCACATCATGCCATATAATTTGTGGTGCCAATAGTCCAACGGCTCCGACCCTCAACTCAACCTGTAGTTCTTTGTCTTGACTATTCCATAGACCAGTCATGTCGTACTACCACTAGTTTACTGAGTTTGTCGGTCCTGTTTTGGTACCATGGCTAAACAATTCATTTATTAAAGTTTTATGTCACATATCTCATGTTTGTTTGCGAGCTTCTACTCGTGCCAACTACTTGATGGCCCATTATTCAGGATTTTCAAAACCGGGCATATTTGCCCCCAAGTTCCAAAACTGAGGCCCCCAACCTATAAGAGCTATTCGAGCTCCCGTCTAGAAGGTCTCCCAAATCGTTTAAGTAATGACACATAGTCAGGAGAGAACACTTCCAACAAAATAAATTTTCAACTATCTATCATACCAACCGAGTATGAGAATATATCTCCCCTCATAACCAATGAACGGGTTTTCCACTTCATCCAAGAAAGTTTCATGATACCAACCAGGTATGATCTACTCACAACTTGTAAGTAGTTTTTCTACGTCATTTTCACATCACTCCTCTATATTGTGATATTTAAAATGCCACTAATAGTGGGTTTTTATTTCGAGGTACTTATCATCCCCAACTGGGTATGATATAAAATCTCACTCACAACCAATAAGTGGTTTCTAACTTTAAATTGTGCTCATCATCCCAACCAGGTGTGACGTTAGTAAGCCCACTCACCTGATTGTGTAATGAAATTCCTCTTAGCCGGCTTTGTTGTCCTTACTTGAACTCATCTCAGCTAGCGTTCCTTGTACTTCGTATTCCTACACGATATGAACATTTTTGTTCAATATTCTTTGGCCTAACAGCCCTCATTAATCCCAATTGAATGAGAAAATTAAACTATTCCTTTATTTATAGTTAGGTCCCTAAAGTTACATTTCTTTAAGTCCCTAATGCTGGTTTTTTCCTTAAATTGAATCCCTAAACCTTTAAAATTCCTCTTGGGACTTCAATTTACCCAATTTCATAAAAAGGGGTTCAAGTTTTCCAAATTCCCAATTTGGCCCCAAAATTACCATATTGCCCTTCCTTTTCAAAAATGATAAGTTTCACCCCCAAAATTCCAAAATTCTTCAATTGGCCCTCTAACATTCTTATCATGCCCAATTGCCCCTCAATTTTATAAAATTGCATGTTCATCCTTTGAATTTAGAAAATCCCCAATTTTTCCCAATACCCCCCCCCCCCATTTCAACTCTTTAACACCATCGTATTTGATTTCATCAAATTGACCAAATAAACACCTCTAATTATTGAAATTGAAGTTAAAATTAAGATCCTACATCTTCATTTGATTCAATAGCACTTTGAATCATAAGTTTTAATGCTGGAACGAGCTTGAACAGAGCTTCACCAGAAAACAGACTATAGAGAGTGAAAGCTTCAATTACTCATAGTTGGGGGCACGACGGTTCGAGCTTTTGATCTAGGCAGATAGCTCTCGTCCTAAGGTTCATACTAGAATCTAGAATTGCATCAATTGATGCTGAATTGGATGAGAATTTTACCATCAAACTTCTACAGGTTCTCTCTCTAGAACCGGTTAGAAATTGCAGAGGGGAGCCGAGTTGGCTTACCTTTCCACTCTAATTCAGCTGTAGGAGGGTTGTGGATGTGTTGAGAGGGCTTGGTTTGTCCTAAGGAGGGCTCAAAATGGCCAATTTTAGCTCGGTTGTAATAAGGTAGCTTTGGTCCGTCGGAGCTGCTTCACTATTCCATCATGTCGGTGCTTCTCCGGTGACCCTCGGAGCAAACGGAGACTACCGATGTGTAGCTAAATTTTTCCTCGTTCTAAAGAACCCAACCTCACCTTGTTTGGCTCAAAAAAGTGCCTAAGTTAGAGCTCTGGTTCGAGCTTCACCAGAAAATGGAGTAGTTGAGAGAGTGGATATTTTAGGTGTGGAGAGGATGAATGGGGAGGGGTCTTTATATAGGAAGCTCGGGGACTTCTTGGTTGTTCGATTGGCGCCTTAAAGGCGATCATTCATTGCCAAAAACTCCTTGGCCGGAGACTTTTCAGCTTCGCTCGTGCTGCGCGATTTTCTAGCAAGTGAAAAGTGCTGTCATCTGAAGGAAGAAGATGACACTGTTCCAAACTAGACTGGATCGGTCCAAACCACGTTTAAAGGTTAAACTGGCCTGTTCATACCCGCCCCCCCCCCCCCCCCCCCCCACCATTCAACTGAATTTTTCAAATCTAAAAATTTCTAAATATATTTTCTATCTAATGGTGGCCTCAAATCTCAAATTTGAATTTTTTAAGCCACCTAGAAAAATGAATATAGAATCTAGTTCAATAATGATTGAAACTAGTCCAAACTGGTTCAATTAGGTTCGAATCCGGTTCACCTGAACTAGTTTGGTTTTCATGTCCTATTCATTCCCAAGTCCATTTCCATGACTTTTGGGACTCTTTGGGTTACTCAGGATTCATAAATTTCCCGATTTGCCCTTTCTCTATCGGTTCTATTTCATGAACCGACTCGGTTCATAAACTGGTTCAATCCAGTTGGATCCGGTTCATCTAAACTAGTCTTGTTTTTCCTTCCAATTTGTTCTAAGGTTCTTTTCCAAGGTTTTATGAACCCTTTGGATCATCCGAGAGTTGTAAATTTCTAAATTGCTCATTCCCAATTGATCGGGTTTGTGAACCAGTACGGTTTTCTTACTTGGTTTGACCGATTCTTTTCCCAGTTTTTCCTTAACTCAAAAGTGCGGGGTTTACATGATCTGATTGAACTGGTCAACGGTCCAGCTGGTCAATGTACCGATTGTGAGGTAAGCGCCTAGTCAGTGGGCGCGACTAATCAGCGAGCGACGCATGGCAGAGTGCACTGAGTTAGCCGCTTGGTGAGCGCCTAGAAGCGCTCACCAATTAGAGAGTGACACATATCCCTGGTCAACAGTGAGACAAAGAAAATCCACGTCACCGACGACTGACCAATGGGAGAGCGACATATGTCCTCAGTACACGGTCAATTGAGGAAAATCCTTGTTAGCAAGGTTGACTAATGAGGAGCTGACATGTGACAAAGATGCCGTGTGAGCAGCCAACTAAGATGTCAGAGAAACGATCGACTAATAAGAGGTCGACACATGGTAAAGCCACGTCGAATGGTCCCAACAAATTAGAAGATGACACATGGCAATGACATAGTGTGTCACGAAGGAAATCTAACTTATTTAACTCAGCCAATGAGTGTACACGATGTCTCACAGTCAAATGGCTAGTCGGATGTTGTCACGCCCCTACCCGATTTGGTCGGACCTAGTGAACAACTTGCCACTCACTTTGGTCTAAGAAGGATCACCCCTTCTCAAAACCGCGAGGAGTCAAGCGTAATCCCTTCTCCTTGTTTCCTTGAATAATATTATACAAAACTCAATAACTTTAAAATAATTTTTTAACATACCTTACTTAGTGTTCATATTCGAGTATTCTTTTAAGGTTTGTCTCCTTTCATGAAAAAGTGTTAGAGGGAGGGCTGAGTTTTCTACAACTAAATGAACGGGTATTAGGGTGAGTTTAAAAAAACAAAGCTTTTAAAGGATCATCTAAAATTTCTCTGGTTTAAGTCTTTTAATACTTCCCCTTGCTCGGGAGGCGTTCAGCAAATATTTAGACGCCCTTTATCATAAATGGTACAAAAATTCACAGGTGCAGTACTCCGACTGCACCCACTTGGAGATTAGTGCGCCTTTACCATCCACTCTGATAGAAGTTCGACCACTTCTACCTTGGGTCTGAGTGAATGTTTACACGTCCAACCCTTAGACCCAAATTACTTTGTGTCTGTGATATGGAGATAGAGACCTCATCCTTACCTCGCCCTTGTCTTGGTGCACAAGAAGCTACTCCGAGCTTCACGACTTACTAGCACGACAAACTTGCTCTTATTGCATCTAAGTCGCCTAGTAGCCCTTGAAACCAACACTACCCCTCTTGGGCATCTCAATGGTCTCATATCATAATGCATGCACAAACAATAACTTAGAATCATTAGCCATTATCTTTGGTGCCAACAGTCTAACGACCCCGACACTCGACTTGGACCTGTAGTTGTTTGCCTGACCGGTCCGTCAACCTGGTCTCGGTGCACTACCACTAGCCCATCGAGCATTATTGGTCCTAATTTGGTAACATAGCGAGTCACACACAAAGTTTCCAATTATAAAAATTTTCATGGCTTTCATCATTATGCTTATCTATGGGTTCCAACCCGTGCCCATTGGCTTTGGGCCCACTTCACGAGTTTTTCAAAAATGGTCTTTGGGCCCTATAAGTTCAAAATCAAGGCCTTCGGCCTGTTGGAGTTGTCTCAGCTCTCATCAGAAAAGTCTCCCAAATATTTTAAACATTTACATACAGTCAAGGGAGATCATTTTTGGAAAAATAGTTTTAAGCTTAAAATGTACTCATTATTCCAAGCGGGCATGACGATTGAAAATCCCACTCATAGTGACTTTTCATTTTTCAAAAAGGTGTTCATCACCCCAACTGGGTATGATATTAAAAAATCCCACTCACAACTGGTAAGTGATTTTTGGTTTTAAACTTACTCATCACCCCAACTGGGTATTACATTAAATAACTCACTCACCCGATGAATGTAACTTGTTCATCCTAGTCGAACTTCCCGTCCTTGTTGTGCTCCCTTACACACATTCTTGTCCAATATGTCCTTACAGGGTTCATACATGCTTATGTGAAAAGGTTTGTCATGAAAGTCCTTCTATTTCCATGTATTTACAATTTGGCCCTTGTTTTTGTTATATTGCACTTAGGTCCCTAAAGTTCATAATAGTCCCTAATGCTCAATTAACTTAAATTAAGTCCATAGGATTTCCAATATCCTCCTTGGTCCTTAATTTTTCTAAAAAATTACAAATTGGAACTCAACTTTTCCAAAATTTTCAATCGGTCCCTTAACTTTCCAAAATTATTAATCGACCCCAAAATTTCCAAAGATGACCAATTAGTCCCAATTTTTCTAAAAATGACCAATTGGTCCTCCAAGTTCCTCTACATTGCCAATTGACCTTCAATTTTTGAAAAATTGCACAAAGGCACCTCAATTTTTGAAATCCCCAATTTCACCCCTTTGTATTGATAAAATCTGATCTCTTCAAATTGGCCTTTCAAATGGGGATAATTGTTCCTTTTTATGGTGTTAATTGGTCTCTCCACTTCCATATGGTCTGACCGAGCTTTGAATTGTTGTTTTTGGATCTGAAATAAGCTCAAACTGAGCTTCGCTAGAAAATTGAATGTAGAGAGAGAAAGCTTCGAGAACTTACTGTCAGAGGTGCAGCGGTTTGAGCTTTCAATTTGGGAAGAAAGCTCTTGTCCACAGGGTCTTTCTAGGATCAAGAGCTGCTACAATTTGTGTCCTAAGCAGTGGGAATTTGGTTAGTGAAATTCGGGCACTTTCTCTCTTTAGAATCGAACTATTCCGATGGGAGAGGACCGAATTGACTTAAGTCAGATTCACAACGGTTTAATCCATTCCCATGGTTTAAGCCACCTAGAAAAATGAATTATTGAACCAGTTCACCACGGTTTAATCCAGTTCAAGTCCGGTTCACCTTGAACTTCTCCGATTTTCACATCCAATCCATTCCATGGTTCTTCTTCATGATTTTTAGGATTTCTTGGATACTTGGGATTTTCCAAATCCCCATTTTAACCCTTCTTTACCATTTTTGGTTCATTTATGGGCTCAGTTTTCTCATGAAAATACTAGTTCTTTTTCCCGGTTTCCTTGGTCCGAGAGTATGGGTGTGAAACTCATCATCTCATATCTAGTAAACCGGGAAAGAATCGATCAATTTAATGAGAAAACCGAATCACTAAATGAACAAAAAATGGTAAAGAAGGGTTAAAATGGGAAATTGGAAAATAACAAGTGACCAAAAAATCATGGGCAAGAACCATGAAGTAAATTGGACGGGAGACCCATACCGGTTCAAGGTGAACTGGGCCTGAACTGGGTTGAACCATAATGAATTGATTTGGATAATTTATTTTTCTAGGTGACTTGAACATCTAAATTTGGAAAATCGAGGCCACCATTAGATAGAAAATGAATTTATAAATTTTTTATTTTTAGAAGAACGGTTGAATCGGGCCAGAACAGGCCGATTTTCATCACCAAACCCGGTCAAACCGGACCGGTCTAGTCCAGAATAGTGTCATTATCTTCCTTAGGATGACAACACTGTTCATCAATGGCAGAAAGACTTTCTTTTTCTGGCAATGGAATTTTCCCTTTGATTTGGGCATTTTCTTATGATGATAAGCTCGACCAGTATGGAAACTGGTAGAGTATAGGGACCCCGAGCTCCCTATATAAAGAGCTCTCCTCCATTCATCATCCACACACCTCCGATCGCCTCCTTCTCCAAAGTGCTCAGTTTTTTGGCAAATCTCAAACCAGAGCTCCGACTTGGGCACTTTTCTCAGCCTTAGAAGGCAAACTCGGGTCCTACAAACTCTAGAGGAAGTCAACTACTTGAAGACAACCTACCCTAAACCCAAGGATCACTGGAGAAGTGCCAACAAGATCAAACAGTGCAGTAGCTTTGTCGGTCCAAAGCTGCCCTATTTTAGTTGACTTGAATTCAACCAATTTAGATATCCTACAGCCAAATCGAGCCTTCCCTTAACCCCCAAGGCCATCACATGACCTATCCAAAGGAGAAAGGTAAGCCAATTTGGCTCTCCTCCATCGGTGCAGTTCAGTTCTAGAGAGAGAAAGTGACAGATTTCTTTAATCAATTCACATTGATCCTAACTCCATTTTTTTTCAATTCTTGATCTTAGAAGGACCCTGAGGACAAGAGCTAACTTCCTAGATCAAGAACTCAAATTATCATGCCCTCGACGGTAAGTTTTCAAAGTTTTCTCTCTCTACATCCAATTTTCCAGTGAAACTCTGTTTGAGCTCGTTTCATACCTAAATTTTATAATTCAAAGCTCAATTAGATTGTATGGAAGTATAGAAACTGATTCATGCCACCAATTTGTGAAAATAACCCTATTTGAATGGGCAATTTGGAGAAATCAAATTCGATCAGTAGAAAGGGGTGCAAATTAGGGGTAAAATTAGGGAAAATTTGGGGATTTGGAAAATTGAAGGACCTCCATGTAATTTCTCAAAATTGAAGGTCAATTGGCAATGAGAAAGATGTTGGAGGACAAATTGGTCATTTTTCGAAAGAATTAGGGTTAATTGGCCGTTTTTGGAAAGTTAGGGGCAAAATTGTAATTTTAGAAAAGTTGGGGACCAATTTGGAAATTTTGAGCCCCATTTACAATTTTAAGAAAATTAAGGGCCCAAGGAGGATATTAGAAGTCCTTGGGACTTGATTGGGGAAAAATTGAATACTAGGGACCTAATGTCAAGAAGTATGAACTTTAGGGATCTTAGTGCAATAAAACCATGATTTGGGCATAGTTGCCAATATGTGAGAACAAGAAGGCTTTCACGCCGAACCCTTCCTTATAAGGATGCTCAATCTGTGTAGAGACACATTAGACCAAGAAGTGAACCAAAAGGGAGCACAATTTGGACTTCAAAAACCAACTAGGGACGAACACGTCATAGTTATTGGGTGAGTGGGAAATTTTACACATCATACCGGTTGGGATAATGAGCACCCTTTAAAAAATGAAAAATCCACTTGTGAGTGGGATATTTTAAACATCATATCTGGTTAGGGAGATGAGCACGATTTTAGAAGTGAAAATCCACTTGTGAGTGGACCTACCTCTTTCATCACACCCAGTTAGTGTGATGAGTACTTTAAGCTAAAAAAATATTTGTCGAAAATGTTCTCCCCTTACTTTGTACAAATGCTTAAATTATTTGGGAGACTTTCCTAATAAGAGCTAGAACAGCTCCAACAGGTCGAGGGCCTTAGTTTTGAACTCATAGGGCAAAAGGCCTAGTTTTTGAACTCGTGAAGTTGGCCCAAGGTTAGTGGCATGGGCTGGAGCTCGTAGACAAACATGAGTGAGCCATGAAAACTCTCATTAAACTAGAAAATTCAGTGTGATTTTCCATGGTACCAAGGCTCAATGGGCTAGTGGTAGTGTGCTAGGACTAGGTCGACAGACCGGTCACACAAACAACTACATGCCAAGTCGAGTGTCGGGGTTGTTAGACTGTCAACACCAAAGATAATGGCTATATGTGAAAATTATTGTTTATGCATGCACTTTGATTTGAGACCATCAAGATGGGGTAGTGATGGGTTCCAAGGACTACTAGACAACATGGTGGCGATAAGAGCAGTTTGTCGTACCAATTAGTCATGAAGCTACTGTGTTTGGGTTTCATCGAAGCTACTGTGTTTGGGTTTCATCGAAGCTACTGTGTTTGGGCTTCATCGAAGCTACTCTATTTGGGCTTCCCGAAGCTACTATGTTTGGGCTTCATGCGCATGAGACTAGAGTAGGGTTAAGATGAGGTCTTCGTCCTCATACGAACACAAAGAGATTATGGGGTTTGAGGGCCTGGCGCTGAGGGCATCACTCAGACTTAAGGTAGAAGTGGTCAAACTTCTATTAGGGTGGACACCAAAGTCGCGCTGATCCCCAAGTGGGTGCAGTTAGAGTACTGCATCTACGAATGTGTGTACTCTTTGTGATAAAGGACATCTGTATGTTTACTAAACACTTCCCTAGGAAAGGGGATGTGCTAAAAGAGCTAAACACACATAATAAGTGAAAATTGTGAAAGTCTTGGAAAAAGTAAAAGATTTTGGGAATGATTTTTATACACTGAATATTTTTGAAAACTCACTTCCAACACCCGCTCGTTGAGTTTTACAAACTCACCCACTCCCTTTTCTCTTTTTCAAAATAAACGTAGATAGTAACGGTAAGACCCGAAAATAGAAAACTAGATGAAACTGGGATGCAGTCAGATTAAATAAGAAATTAAGTGAAAGTCAGATTATGGGATAATAATGTGAAATAAAGATAGGGAAAGCCAAGAAAAATTATTTTGAAGTTGGGAATTTATAATGGAAAGCCAAGAATGTAAGGTGTGAAATGATTGAGAGAAAGATCGAGTTGAAATTGAAGCGAACCAGACCAATCATAAGACAACAGTAAGTTTTTGAGTAAACTCGAGAGTTGTAAAAGTATAATTCTTGGAGCTAGAATGAAGAAAAAGAGTTAAAAAATTAAAAATAAATAAGTTAGGTCAAGAACCTATCAAATTAGTTGTGAATTGGGCCAAAACTTCTGAAATTGGTCGAACTGCCATGTTGGAGGTTGCCACCAATCATAGTGTGCCACGTGGTCGAATGTCCAATTATTGTACGCTGCATGAAGAAGTAGTCTGATCAGCGGATGTTGAGTCACATCATTAGATGTGACCGATCAATATGTGACACGTGTCAAAAGTACAATGTGGATGGCATTCAAAACATATCGGGCAAGGGCAACCACTTAGAGTATGCCCCATGTTGACGGGCAGTATGAACGTAGTTAAACACATTGGACAAAGATGATCAATTATAGAGTGCCACGTGGTGACAGTTACACAATCAACAATGTTCGAACCTAGTTAGCATAGCGTAACCAATAGATGCGAACCACATGGAAAATAAATACAATCAGATTATTTTAATCCAATTAGCTGCACACGTTAGCAGGCAATAGTCAATCAATGTGTGTCATGTGGCGATGCATCGCGCATGCATGCAGGCGCACGTACAATGTCATCCTCTTCGATGAACACACATTGAAAATAGAGGAATGAAGCACAATTGCTCCCGGAAATGTCCGATCGTACTTTGCAACTCCGACACCATGTAAAATCACCACCAAGTAACCCCATCTCATACCGACGAATTCAAAGAGACCTCGGGTAGCTTTGTCTATTAATCTTGTTGTCTTCGCCCCTCTATTCATTGAAATTCCTTTCTAAAATTCGACTATTAAGTTTTTTAACAAGCACACTTTCGAGCTTGAGCCTGAGCAAACCTAGGTATGAGAGAAGTCCAACCCTAGTTCAAAGCCTTTCTATGAGCCTTCTCTATATGAAGAAATCCACATCATAGTTCACTAGTAACTGAAGCACCTTCAACATGGCCAAATAGTAGCCATGCTCCTAACACAAAAAATAGAGCACTTGCTCTGTTGGTGAATTTCGACCTCTCCCAGCGGCCAAATCGACTAGGAAAATGTGTCACGAGCTCCCTAACATCTCTTTCTTCATTATCTAAGGCCAAGTCAGATTTGAGGTAAGCTCTGGCCTTAGATTTTTATTTTTTTTTCCTTTGAATTTTTTTGCTTGTTTTCAAAGCATAGTTTGGTCAGAGTTTCACAGAACTACGGTGCCTGATTATGATGGGGCTAAGCTTAGGGAGGTCACCTAGGAAGTCCTTTAGATTTCTTGGCCAGTGGCCTCGTCAACATGTCGTCGCCTGCGAGATTCCAACAAATTGCGCAAACAACGCAATTTTTCGGTGAAGTTACGATTAGAGGCTAAACATGGTCAAATCTATCCATTCAAAGCTTTGAATAATCCTAGAAAGATGGGGGAGATGATAGATGAAGTTGTAGAGGCAAATTCAAAGGATTTAGGATGAGAATTGGTGAAACCTGAATGGGGTATTTATGCAAAAGAGTAGTAAGTTGAAGGGTCTCGAGCATAATTAATGAAAGATATGGGAACCCAATGGATCTATTAGAAGAATTAGAAATTCTAAGAATATGAATTATCATAGTAGGGACATAAGCGAAATACAAAAGAGACTTAGGGATTGAAAGGCAAGAAAGAGGGGATTGGGAAATACTGATATAACGTAGTAGAAAAACTTTCTTTGAGTATTAATTCGGTATTACAATGTTAATATTAGTACATATAATAAACGAGAATCAAGGCAATACTCATTAAGGGATTCAGACGCGAGCGTAGTTAGTTGGATTATGATTATGACATTAAGTTCAATTGGACCAATGTTATACTCGTTATGTATTTGAAATATGCATGTTTACTATTTGTTATTTTCTATTTTGCTGAACTAAGAACTTGTATGGAGACATTCAATAGTTTTACTACTAATATATAGCATTAGAGATGATTTGGTCAGATAGCGATGCCAACCCCTATCATTTTTTTGTGATATTTTTTGCTGAATTATTGGTAATTAAGATGGATGTGAGACAATACCGGTAGACGCCCATATAAAGGAGTAGTACTAAATCGATAAGGGATGTCTAGGAGATAAAATAATAAGAGGAGATGCTTGCTCTCATATATTAAGACATGAGAGTTATATGGCGGTATTTATTGATTGATCGAGTGACAAGTGGAGATGGTCTTAGTATTCGTAAGGTGTTGGTGGTACAAATATTAGCAAGTAGGAGGGGTACTCTTTCTAACATAGCTTAGTAAAGGTCATTGGAGAGTTGTTGATACACACTATTAAGTACTAATAGAGAGGGGTGTGACCCCACTACTAGGTTGTAATCCTAATACGCACCTATTGTGTGAACAGAAATAATATGGTTTGTGAGGCAATGTGTGAGACATTGTAGTGTTGTATGTTGGGTAGATGGGGACTTGTTCTCCTAAAAAGTATTACCAGAAAAACTATATAAGTTTTACATAAGAAAACTTTAAAAGATTTTTATACTTTATTCTAGTATTTTTAGTAGGTATTATGTTCGTGTACATGACAAACTAATGTCAATGTTTCACTCACTAAGTTTCTAATTAACAAAAAAATTTCAGCTCACCACTCTCCCTAATACATTTTAGGTACTACTCGGATTGAGCTAGAAAATTTGAGGGAAATCCCTATACAAACTCGAGGTAAGTATAATTGATTATAATTATCGAAGTCTCTAAATAATTAGAGTTTTCGATTATGGGTAATTTTTTGAAAATTTTACTAAGAAAAATTATTTTGTATTTATGTGTCTTATGATATGTGGATAATATATTATTGAGAATTACACTATTATAATTTTGGGAGGGTGTTTCGATTGTAATGGTAGTTCGATCCAAGTTATCAAGTTGGGATGTTACATTCAATCACACATGAATGAATTATATAAGTTGGAAACAGATTTGTACAAAGTTACTATTACCTATGTGCATAGATTAGTGGATGCATGAGCATATATGTTTGAGAGAATGTCCATAAACCATAAGAGCCAAGTAGTTGTTATATTATTATGCCTAATCATATCCATCAATTAATTATATTAGATACTCAAAGTTTGGAGTCGAAATTACAAAATCGGTTAAACATGGTTTTCAATTCATTCACATGATAAACATACGCTATTGTTTTGTAAAAATATAGATTCATAACTCATTTATTAACCCTAAAAAACCTATCAAAAAAATCTACCATATTTATTAATAACTACAATCTCTATAAAACCCCTACATCCAAAATGAAACTGAGTACCAAATCTTTTGTGAAAATGTCAAGATATTTGATTTATTTCATTTGTATAAGAGCGGTAATTAATATGAAATATATATAAAAAAATGTTATGTTTAAGTGAGATTTTCTACTTGGCTGTCGTGCATCATCTTGAGCAGGAGCAATTTTTTTTGTTATTAGTGTAATTGATTTAGCCATTTTTTGTTATTAGTGTAATTGGTTTAGCATTAATGATTTATAGTGAAACGTAATGCTTTGCCAAATTTTTTGTACTTAAAGCACTTTTCAAATTTTGGGATTAACCATATAAATTTTCGAAAAAATTATAGTGAGTAATTTAGGGCAATAAAAAAAGGTGATGTTATTTTGAGAGTACAAAAAGGAAAAGCCCTCTATGAAGAACCTCTATCGAGCTTGCTAAGGTTACCACTCACGAACAAGATCTGCGGTATATTTCTCAAGAATCTCATTGGCAAACTCCCCACTTATACCTTATTTACGCCATTTTTAATTCATTCAGCATATTTCGATATATTAACAAATCTCGTACCTTCCCTAAATCGTAGGCTCCACCAAGTCCCATTATCCATCGGCTTAGTCAAGCAATCCAAAGTCCATATTGGCCTTTCCGTTTACAATATCTGAATTACTTGTTAGTAATATAGGTATCAACTGTTCGTTAAAAACTCTCAACCTAAAAAAAGTAAATACTGCTATTTTAGTTTTGAGTGCAAAACATCTCATATACACTTCAATTTGGACATAGAAACACGTAACATCGATGTCGCGCTATACGTTCGCGGTTATGGCCTGATCGAGGTAATGACAATGAGATAAGCACTATACGAACATAACATGTCAAACTATGAATGCATACAATCTTATAGATTTAACACTTGAATGAGGCATAACCCCAATTCCCTATATGGTTAATTAATTACCTAGTCAGCTGCTGCATATGTAGACCCATACATTATACACTTCGTCTTAACAATTTATTTCCCTTCATTGAATGGATCCCAGTTCATTGGTTGCTCCTGCTGCGGCTGATGATACCCGCCCTGTTGTTGCTGCTGCTGCTTCGAGATGGAGCATGGCCCCAAGTTGTTGAAGCTGCTGGTTCCCATGTCTATGCCGCCTGCGGTACTGAACTGGTGAGCCTGCAGGAGGGCTTGCTGATGATGATGACCATAATCAGAAGAATTCATGGCGGCATCGCTTTTGAGTTGCAGTACCTTGAGGATCAGCGAGTTTATCGCCAGGTTAGTGGAGCTGAGGAAGCTGCTCGGCCATGGAAGCTGAGGCTGAGGTTGGTCTGCCGCCACCGCCCCCGCCAGTCCACGAGTTGCCTCCCATGCCAGATTGTTATTCTCGTTCAGGTAACTGTGTAAGGCGTTATTGTTGTCGATGGAGGTCAATGGTTGATTTGGCAGGACACTGATGTTATTAACGTAATGGCTGGAGTTGACCAAGTTCGGGCTTTGGAAGTCGATATCTGTGTACTCTGACGGAGCCGTGTCGCAGGGAGAGTCCATGGACAGCTGCTCCTCAGGTTTTACGATCTTCATGGATGTTCTCTTTTGGAAGACCCTACAAACCACCCATTCGTCCTGCAAGCACACAGACAACTTGAATGAACAAACTTTTTCTTTGGGTCTAAGCATATGTATTCAGAGTTAAATCATAAAAGTGCGATCCTCACAATATTAACCATTCAAATTTATGGTTGAATTAAAAAAAATTCAAAAAATTTAAGAATTTTAAGGCAACAAAATATCTTCAAACTCTTAAATTTTAATGACCTTGATGTTTTTGAGGGCAGGCTTGTTCTCGAGTCTGTACTCGTGCATGACCCAGTTGCTCTTCTCGCCGCGAGGAGCCCTCCCATGGTAGAACACAAGAGTTTTCTTCATGCCAACCAAGTGGCCGGCACCTCCAAGGATCTCCTTGTCCTTCCCAGTGGTTTTCCAGTATCCTGATTGGGTGGCACGGTTAGTCCGAAGTCCGGTCGGGTACTTGCGGTCTCTCATGCTGAAGAAGTACCGTTCTTTCTCTCCCATTGAAGCCTTGTCTACAATTCATCATAGATAATCACTCTTTTTAGAATTAAGTTTAGGCTAATAGAGACACTGACATGACATGCAGATAGGGAGGTTAGTGGTTTAAGTTTGAGCTCTATTTAATGTGGATTTATTAAGAAATTGGCATATGTGATACTCTTTTCCAAGGGAGCTATCAACGATGAACAAATTGGGTGAAGTAGAATAATTCATACAAGAGATGATGGATGTAGAATGGTCAACATTAGATATATGCACACACACAATAAAAAAAAATAGGACGAGCTTGGCATTTTCTCTTTCTTCTAGAACACGATACACATTGAGGAGCTAGCTAGCTAGCCAGCTAGCTCGCAGAAGAGAGAGGGAAAAAAGACATGTACCAGGCAGATCCCATGGTTCACACTTATTCAGATCAACATCAGCGATCACCTTCGAGATGAAGCTAACGTCCGTTGCTTTCCGGGTCAGGTAGCAAGTGATGAGCTCTTCGTCTGTGGGGTGAAACCTGAACCCCGGAGGAAGATTTTCCTCCATATGGACGGCCTTTAAAATATCAGCCCTCTAATCAGTGAAACCCTCTGATCAGGAGGATGGAGAGAGTACAGGCTATGGCTATAAATAAGAAGAGGGTTAACAGAGAGAACGGGAGAGGAGGAGCTTCTTCAAGAAGAAGCCGTCATGGTCGATTACCCTTATTTTATTAGGGCTTTATATTACAGCTAACATCTTGAAAATTATGGCGGTGTACTTGATTTTATTCCAGAGATGATTAATCATTCAAACATGAATCCCAATACAAATATAAAGAGATTAGTAGAGTGAGTTGTATTTAATTTGAGTAATTAATGAAATAAGGTTTTTTCCGTGAAAAAAAATCCTCTTCCAAATGAATTAATGATCTCAAATGTATGTCCAACCCACCTTCAACCATTTCTACCCACCAATGCAGCCTCCTCTCCCCCGTAAAACCTCGAGATTGTCCAATTAGAAGTTGACCTTATATATCCCATTTTCTTCTTTTTTGTTAAATATTATATGCCTCATTTTTTTCTGATAAAAATATGCCTAGTTTTTTTTTTCTGATAAAAATATGCCTCGTTTTCACTTCCATTATTCTATCCGGACTTGCTGATCTCCTTGCTTACCCGACGTCATCTTCTAACACACCACATATATAATTATTTAATTAGCTAGAAACCCTACAAATGGACATTTATTGTAATACTCACCCGAGATCAAGTTAATTAATCGTGAGATTAATACTAAACGATGACATCTACTGCATCTCCATGGACCGATTAAAGTACCCAACTCCATTCATGCAAAAATTCTAGAATAAGTTGAGTTATTTTAAATTATTATATATATATATATATTTGAATATTATAAAATTCGAGTAATTTATTTAATAATATATTAAAATATAGTATAAGACATATATATTTGAACTCTAAAACTAACACTAATTATCATGGGAATAGCCTACTTGGGTTTTCAAATATTATCATCAGCCGACATGAAGTTACTATCAATATTCCATCGGCCTAAGATCCTTTCAAACCTTTCGTTTTACAATTGGAAGACAAGATAAGACTGGCACAAAGACAATTTAAGGGAAGGAGTTGGTTAATATGGTTACCAAACCAGAAGACCGTTTGCATCTTTGGGCAAACATTTTAGCTGTTGTTAATGCAATCTTCACCCACAACCCTCTTTCCATCTTCCACGAATCATCCATCCCTCTCCACATTCAATCCTAACAATGGATCATTCTATGGGAGATGAGTATTTCAATTTTATGTGTTCCTTCTTGTATTGATATTAGCAATTGGTAAAATATGATTTAAGTATATCATACAATAAAAGATAGATCTTTGAAAGATCATTTGGAAATGAGAAATACCTAAGCATTAAAATTAGCAACATTGATTAAAAAGTCAATTTAAAATTAAAAAAATTATAAAAAAAAATAACGTCTCGCTGTTCTATTATTGTCAATAGTTCAACAGTTAAATAATAATTAATCATACTGTTGTGGTACTTGCATGCTCACATGACTAATTTTGAGGAATTGACCTGCTCCTATTGTGTTAAATTGATAAAATATTTTAAATCTTTAAATTATTATAAATATTGTATTTTATTATTTATTAATTTAAAATTAATAATTTTATAATATTTTAAATAATATATTAATTATATAATTAATGTTTGCTAAGTTGTACTAATATACTTTTAAGAATTCTTCCATCAATAAAGACATAATAATTATATCCATCTAAAATATTTAAAATAATGTATAGATTAAAAAGTAATTTCATAATTTTCACTTTTTTGTTCATACTTTTATAAAATAATAATAATAACTGATTTTTTCAATAAACAAGTCAATCCATTGGTTCTAAATCGAATTGTACTATTGCGCGGATGGAGTATGGATTCAAATCGAAATAACGTTGGGTTCAGATTTTACGTTTAAAGCTAAATCTAATTTGAAATAAATTAAAAAACAAAAATAATAAAAATTAATATTTTAAAATTTTAATAAAATAAATTTATGTGGAAGGTTTAGATTCAAACTTAATTCAAAATAATTTTAAAAATAATAAAAAAATTAAATAATTGAAAATTTTATAATATGGACAAATATTATAAAAATTTGAACTCCTTATCTAAAATAATCAATCCAAAAATTTTATAAAAAATAATAAAATCTTAGTTTACATAACAATTTTAAAAATTAAATTTAAATAAAATTGTTAAAGGATAATCCTATTTGATTTAACTTGATCTTAATCGATTTTGTGCTTCAGAATCAATGTTTGATATAAATTTCTAACCATAAATTTAGAATTTAATTTTAAAATTGTGTCATTCGAATGAATAAAGTTAAAAATCGAGTTTAAATACACTTGTATCTTATTTACTAGATTTGATTTCCTAGTATATATATCCTATTTTCCGAACTTGATAATCGGTACGAGTGCAACATAGGTACCCGATCATTGGGTCCTTCATGTTTCTCTCCCCTCACACCCGAGCTAGAGCATATATTTTAACTTGGGGACAGGGCTAAAATCTTTGCATACATGTCAAGTATTGCTAATCAATGCAATACTAAATGTACGGACATACAATATCTACCATATCTTAATGGGCAACAAAAATGCGGCACCGCCTAGCTTGGTTGGCAGCATCCTCCAATTTACTAATTATCATGAGTTTATTCTTAAGATAGCATAATTAACAAAACATCACCACAACGGAAACACGTAAGAAAACTGACTGGTCATTAGGAGCATAAGCACCTTAATCTAGCAATTCCCACACGACATTGTAGTAAAACACGTACCTAGTTTGATCATTTGCATTACAAACCAGCAATAATCTACTACTGATGACGTGTGTTTAATATCAGTGTATTATATTTTAGCTGTGTGCCAGACAACTAATATGTAATTATCGTAAAATTTATAGTATATATATATATATCTTACAACCCTAATCAGGATATGTAACCTCCACCTAAACACTTGCAGTCTTCTCCAATACACTCGTTCGAAATTCTATTAGAAGATAATGGTATGTTATTCTCATCATCCCTCAATGTGATCCCAACTTGTTTCACAGGTTAAAGGGAATAAAAATATAACTCACAACATCCTATGCACCCAATAAAATGTGGTAGCACAAACATGGTTGATTCGTTGTATGTTGATAGAAAGGAATGTTCAAACGAGTTTTTGGCCAAAAACAGTTAACTAAGCTACTTATATCTTAAACAAAGTTCATTTGTCTATATAAAAGAAATGACAACATAACAGACTTGGAGTGGGGTCAAGCCCACATTAAAGTATTTTTGTATTTTTAGATGTCTACTGTACATGTCAACAATGTTCATACACATAAATTAGATAATAGAAGCTATTGATGTGTATTCTTATCTATAAGCGAATAGTTTAAACCATTAAAATTGTATGATATTAAGAAAAAGAAAATTATAATTAGTAGGATGTTATATTTAATTAAACAAGTGGTTTTAATAAATAACTATAAAAGCATTTAACTTGGAATAATGCTTAGAAATTAATAGAGAATTTTTAGAATTATACACAACTTATACATTTGAACAACATAAGGGCATTTGCTCTCATTGATTTTGTAGTAGATCAGTCCTATGTTAGTAAGTAGTTATTACCATAGATTCCAGAAACTTTATCCCCATTAAATCTCGAACTAATGATATACATGTTATTAGACGACATGGTTATAAGAGATATTATCTTACAAGGATGTGAAGCGAATATAGGAGTAGATATCCTTAAGGCTGACTTAGTGTTGTTACACGTGATGAATGTAGATCACCTCCTTAGGATTGATTATCTATTCACTCACCAAGCGAAACTTGATTGCAAAAACTAGGTTGTGACCCTTCGAGCTAGGAATGCCAAAGAAGTGGTATCCCTTTTAAGAGATCAAAAGATGATGCACAAACGGTGCGAGATGTTCCTATCAAAGATCAAAAGTGCCAAAAGCAGAAGGAACAACCCCAAGTGACACCTAGGTAGTGCAAGAATATCTGGATGTGTTTCCAGAGGTCTTGCTTGGACTATCCTTGGATTGATAGTTCGATTTTGGTATCGATGTAATCCCATGAACTAACTCAATATCACAAGCACCATATCGGATGACACCAGCAAAACTAAAAAAGTTAAAGAAACAACTCTAGGAGCTATTGGAGAGAGTGTTCATTAAACCCAACCATTCTCCTTGGGGTGACCCAGTCCTGTTTGTAAAGAAGCATGACAGGAGCATGAGACTATGCTTCGACTATCGTTGTCTCAACTAGGCAATGGCCATGAATCATTATCCGCTCCCCAAGATCGATGATATATTCGATCAATTGGTAAGAGCATTGTATTTCCCCAAAATTGACATATTGTTTGGATACCACTAATTGAAAATCAGAGAAGAAGATATTTAGAAAACGACCTTAAGGACAAGGTATGGGCATTACAAATTCAGAGTAATGCCATTTGGACTAATAAATGCACAAACATCATTTATGAACATAATTAATAGGATTTTTTAGCCATGCCTCAACCATTTCATCATATTGGCCAAATTCATGAGGTACACCTCCACACAATGTTGGAAGCACTACAAAAGGAACAATTATTTGCCAAATTCATAATGCATGAATTCTACCTAAGAGAAATGGGATTATTGGGATATGTGAAATTATGGAATGGGATTAGGTAGATCCTGCAAAAATAGAGGCAATTTCCAACTCTGAAGTAGCCAAGAACCCTATAGAAGTGATGAGTTATTTGGGATTAGTTGGGTAATATAGGAAGTTTGTAGAGAACTTCTCCATCCTAGTAGCCCTAATGATGCGGCTAATGTATAAAGGCTTCAAATATGAGTGAAGCATGAAGTGTGAGGCAACATTTAAGGAACTCAAAAAGAGACTTACAACAACCCCCATACTTGCCCTCCCAGATATGAACGAGAGATAATATACTATTTATAGAGATGCGTCCGGACATGGGCTGGGATGTGCGCTAATATAAAGAGAAAAAGTAATCTCATATGCATCCAAATAGTAGAAGAAACACAAGAGCAATTACTTGACTCATGACACGGAGTTGGCAACCATTATATTTACCCTCAAGATATGGAGGCATTACTTGTATGAGGTAACATGTCAAATCTTAATAGATAAAAAAAAAGCCTCAAGTACCTTTTGACGCAAAAGGAGCTAAATATGATGTAGAGGTGATGCCTACAACTAATAAAGGACTACGATGTGATCATCAAATACCACTCGTGGAAAGCAAATGTGGTAGTTGACGCTCTAAGTCGCAAGCATAAGGTGAGCTTACCTCATGTAAGGTCGATGTACCTACCCGTGCTAAAACAGGTGAAGTAACTATGCGTATCCCTAGATGCAGATACGAAAACCCCGTGTTTAGTGGAGAACTTAACAGTTTGACCCACCTTGGTGGATCAGTTCTGAGACAAATAGAAGATCGACCCAAGATTAAAGAAGTTCGTGGACAAGATAATGGAGGCCACCACTACTGACTTTTGCATCAGGGCAAATCAATTACAAGCATTTAAGGATCAGGTGGTGGTACCTGATGATACTGATCTAAAAAAATACCATACTCGAGGAGGCACAACGCGATGCATCCTGACAACACCAAGATGTATAGAACCTTGAAGTGAGGTTACTGGTGGCCATGTATGAAATAGGAAATCATGGAGTACGTGGCTAGGTGTCTATCCTGTCAACAAATAAAGGTCGATCACTAGAAGCTAGCGGGACTCCTTCAACTGCTCTTCATTCTGAAAAGGAAATGGTAGAAGATCATGATGGATTTCGTGACGGGGTTGCCACCATCTATCTAAGGACACGATGCGATATTGGTTATCGTGAACCGACTCACAAAGTTCATGCTCTTTTTACCCATCAAGCAGACCCACTTAGAGGAGAAATAAGCCAAGTAGTACATAATAGAGATAGTACGCTTGTATGGAGTCCTAGAATCTATAGTATCATACCACAATTCGAGATTCACCTCTAAATTATGGTCGAGTCTATAGAGCTCGCTCAAGATAAAGTTACATATGAGCATGACATTTCATCCCTAGACTGACTAGCAGTAAGAGATGACAATCCAGTCCCTAGAGGACATACTTCAAGAGTGCCTTCTGAACTTTGGAAAAATATGGGAAGACTACATGTGCCTTATTGAGTTCACATATAACAACCAATATCATGCCAAGATCCAAATGACCTCGTATGAGGCTTTATATGGGAGAAAATGCAAAACCCCATTATACTAGAATGATGTAGGAGAACACAGGTTGGAGCGAGTGGAGCTCATTGAAGATGCAACAAAAAAGATCCGGATAATCCGAGATCGGCTCAAGGTGGCACAAGATCGACAAAAGAGTTATGCTGATAACAGATGCTGTGAGCTAAATTTTAAGGTGGGCAATCACATATTCCTAAAGTTATCCCCATGGAAAGTAGTAATTAGGTTCCAAAATTAAGGAAAACTAAACCTAAGATATATTGGATTCTACTTGATCACCCGAAGAATCCGACCGGTGGTGTACAAGCTCATGTTACCCCCATAACTAAACTAGATCCATGGCATCTTCCACATGTTAGTGCTGAGGAAATATGAACAATATCCTAGAGACATGTTGGACCAACCTCCTCTAGAGCTAGAAGAAGCTCTAACATATCCGATGGAGTCAATATGGCTACTCGACCAATAGGAGAAGAATCTTCGATGGAAGATGAACCTAATGGTCAAGGTCTTATGGCATAATAGCCAAGTAGAGGAAGAAACCTAGGAACCCTAGGCGAGGATAAGAGAAAAATATCCGAGACTATTCAAATTCTCCCTTAACTCATACATGTAAATTAAACTACGATTTAATCAATATATCTACAACTAGTTTTGGGGACAAAACTACTAAAAATGAAGGGATAGTTGTGACATTGAGAAATCCCGAATTGAAAACCAAGCTTAACTAAATCGGGAAATGAGATCAAACTAAGGAAGAAAACACAAACAAGGATCACGAATTGAATTGGGCTAGGAAAAGAGTTTGGAAGAGCCCTAAAGTGATGAGAAGGGTCATAATAGACCTTAGAAAATATCATGTCGTCCGAAATAAAGGATAAGGAAAGACCCGGGAAAGAACAGGTTAGAACTATGTTCGGGCTAACTCGGGTCACAAAACCCCCAATTTTTAGTGGGGGCTAAACAAATTGGAATGAAGTGGTTCTTAGATCCATTCAATAGTAAATTGAATGAAGATTTTTTAGGTATATTTATTTATCCAATAATGGGATGAAAAAGGGGTGAACCCACAAAGAAATAAATTCATATTTAATTATGAAAGTAGGTTCTAGGGGCAAAGCTATAATTTTGGAAATATTATGGTATGGTATATTACATACCTTAATTATTAAAATGAAGTATATTTATAAAACCTGTTTGATGTTTAGGGAGCAAATCATACATGATCATGCAATAAGAGCGTGAAGACTCGGGAATCCATCTAGGACGAACATGTCCATGTATAAAAGTGAGTGGAATTTTTGGCATCGAGTCTAGTTGGGTTGATGATGTGATATTACTCATACCCCTAATAACATAACCACTCAAAACAATTTAAGGAATATATTCCCATGATAGCATGAACTCTTCTGAAACCTTTTTGAAATATATTCCTAATGTTATCATGAAACCTGCTTATGAACTTTATTTTGGAAATAAACAATTTTCAAGAATGGGATCTAGACCTATTCCTCATGCATGAAATGGGTCAGCCCCATGGTCAATTGAAATTGACTAGAACCATGTTTATTGAGAAGTTGGCCTAGGGCTAGCATTTTCAAAAGAAGTGGGTCTAAGGCCATATTTTGAAAACTCTTGTGATAGTGGGCCCAATGCCATGCTTTGAAACTTTGAAGAGGTCTGATCCCATAAATAACACTTATATTGGAGTAGAAAGACAAGTCTCGATGACAAAAGCTTAACAAGTTGTTTTGAGAAACGGATAGTGCCTGATAAATTATATCAAGCTAAATGGGTCTTGCCCCCATAGAGTTGATAGAACAAAGCTTATGGATTTATCATAAAACACTGTGTATATGTTTGTGTGAACGGAATCATGAGATGCATTGTCACACCCCAACTTGGTTTTCCTAGTTGTACCTGTAAACAACCCGTCACTCCTCCCGATCCTATGATAGTGAGTGTGTCCACCATCATAGACCCGATAAGGATAATGCTAAGAATAAAAGTAATTTTTATTAAAAATCAAGATAATACCAAAATATAAGCAATACTTTTTTTAATAAAAGTGTACCTAGCTAGTGTGTCGACATAACATTTCACTTTTGTCATGTCTATTACCTAAAAGGGGTTAAGAGAGTGGGTGAGTTCACAACTCACTGAGTAGGCTTTATCTAGTAACAACACATCATGTTAATAATAGTAAATATAAGGGATGTCTATCTATAAAAAAGGGGTTCATAGGTTTTAAGCATTAAGGTGATTTTCTATTATATTCAAGATTTAACACAACAATACCACTCCATTAGGGAGGGATCACACATTCACATAACAAAACTCTATTATGTTCTACTTGTTGCTTGGAGCACCTTTACCAGCCACCTATATGTAAGGACAGTCATCCTATGTGAGCATCAATGCCCAACCCGCAAACAAGAATTGCATTTGTCTGTTATTGAGGGATGATACCTTTTCCCCTTCACCAAGGTTTGGTGCATGTAGGACTTCTAGAGCCCTTGAAATATTAGACCAACATTACTTCTCTTATACCAACCTTGTTGTCTAGCAACCATTGGAATCACCATTACCCCATACCGAGCATCTAGCAATCCTACTTGACAAGCACATTCATGTATTTTGGTCTTTAATCCATTATCTTTGTTCTACCACCCCTTCGGGTTAATGTCTGCCTTTGCTCAGTAGAAGTTATCGGGCAAAGCCTATTTCACACAACTAGTTATCATAAGCTTTTATGTTGGTTTGGCTCTAGCATAACAATTGTGTTATTTACGAGACAATGCTCATTTTCATTGGTCTTGGGACCACTTGAAGAGTATTTTCAAAACAAGGCCTTAGGCCCACTTCATTTTAGAAAATGATGGCCTTGGGCCCACTGTGTCATCAGGATATAATATTAGCATACTAGCATAATTCTAATAGCGTGATTCATGCTATTATCGGGTTTAAACTATGACATGGCTCGTATCATCACAACTAATGCTATCAAGAAGATTCATGTTATCATAGAAGGTTCATGCACTTATTGAGTTTAGGCTATCACATGGCTCATATCAACAATATCTAGCGCTAACAATAAGATTCATGCTATCACAAAAGGTTCATGCTCTTATCAAGTTCAGGCTATCTCAGGGTTCATGCTATCATAAGTTTAGATGCTCATGCTATAATAGGTATGAGTCATCGAGAACTCAATGCTAGAAATTTCCACTTACCTCATAACCGAGATATGTTCATCCAAGCTAGATTTCCAATCCTTAGTGTGCTCCTTTGCACATGTACTTTGACAAACGGTTCCTACACAATTTAGGTATACATATAAGGGAAATTGGCATAAAGGCCTCATATTATCAAGTAATTGCACATTGGTCTCTATGTTATGCCTTAATTACAATTAGAGCCCTAAAGTTTATAACTCTTTAATTTAGGTCCCTAAATCCACTTTACCCTCAATTAGTCCCTAAGATTTCTAATATTCCCTTTAGGTCTCGAAGATTCACTTATTTCCATCCAGGTCCTCATCTTTCACTTAATTGCAATTTGGTCATTAAGCTTCCAAAAATTGAAATTTAGTCCCCGAACTTTGATTCTTAGAAAAACATGTTTAAATATTCCCAACAAACATTCTAATTCCCTACAAACATTCTAAGCTTTGAATCAATTCATTTGGCCTAGAATTGACTAAAATGGAGCTTCACTAGAAAATAAGGTCTAGAGAGAGAAAGCTTCTAAAACTTACCGATAAGGGCATGACGACTAGAGCTAAGGGTAGTTGGAGCTTGCCCTTGTCCTAGGATTCTTCCTAGATCAGTTAATGGTTTGGAAGATAACCTAAGCAGTCTGAAATTGGATGGAATAATGCTTAGCTTAACATACTATAATTTTGAATTTTCCAGCGAACGATGACGGTAGGGACTTACCAAGGAGGCATGGGGAGGACTTGGGCATGACTAGAGATGGTGGGGGACCTTGGGTCAGCCATAGGTGGTCATGATGGGACTCGATCTCGACTTGGTTGGGTCTAGGCAGAGTCGGTGTTGGAGTAGTTCACTTTAAGATTGCCTCGGGGATTCTCTAGCCATCCTCACAATAAAGGGAGGCTGCTACTAGGTGAAGAACTTCCTCCAAAATCTATCGGACCTAGTGTCACGCCCTAACCCAGTTCGGTTGGATCCTCATGATCAACCCACCACTCTTCTCGGTGTACCAATCATTTTGATACCAGCAGGAGTCACGCGATGTCACACCCCAACCCTATTTGGTCGAATCCCCATGATCAACCCGCCACTCTCATGGCTTATTAAGAGTTTCCCATTTTCTAAACTACGAGGAGTAAGGTGCCCTTTCACTTATATCTTTCTTGGAATATCATTAAACAAAACTAAATACATTAAATCTAATATACCTGTCTTTAGGTTTATTTTTCCCTTAGTTACCTGAAAAGGGGTAAAGGGAGGGGGTGAGTTCGAAAACTCATGAATGGGTGTTGGGAGTGAGTTTTTATAAATAAAACAACTTTAATCGGAGTGTGCCAAACTTCTTATTTTTTAAAGAATGTTCTTTCCTCAAATTCCGGCTTTCAAAACTTTTACCCTGCCAAGGGCGACCTTTTCTTTTAAAAGGGTTTTTCCTCAATTTTTAATCTCTTTTCCAAAACCTTTTTCCAAGGTTTACCAATTCTTTTTCCAAGGATTTCTCAAATCCTTTCCAAGGTTTTCAAACCTTTTTCCCATTTCCACATTGGGTGTGTTTCACAAACAACACTCACCCTTCATCAAGAAGGTACATACATTCACGAGATGCAGTTATGCCGACTGCACCCACTTGT
The DNA here is from genome assembly GCA_030064425.1 of Trapa bicornis. Classification (NCBI taxonomy): domain Eukaryota; kingdom Viridiplantae; phylum Streptophyta; class Magnoliopsida; order Myrtales; family Lythraceae; genus Trapa; species Trapa bicornis. The sequence continues at coordinate 10,175,497 of CM057748.1, read as the reverse complement.
GGATTGGAGCGTCTTTACCATCCACCCTAATTGAAGTCTATGACTTCTACCTAGAGTCTGAGTGAACATCTCAGGTGTTCAATCCTCATACCCAAAAATACTTCGTGTCCATATGAGGATAAAGGCCTCATCCCGACCCCACCTTGGCCTCATGCGCATGAAGCTACGTCGAGCTTCCCTGACTGCTGGCACGAGAAACTGCCCTTATCTCCACCATGTCGTCCAGTAGCCGTTAGGATGCATCACTACCCCTCTTGGGCGTCTTATTGGTCATGAACCTCAAGTGCAAGCACAAACAATAGTTTTTCCACAAAGCCGTTTATATTTGGTGCCACTAGTCCAATGACCTCGACCCTTAACTCGACCTACAGTTGTTTGTCTAGGTCGGTATGTTGACTTGGCCAGAAGGCACTGCCGCCAGTCCATCGAGTATGTCAGTCCTATCTTGGTACCATAGCAAAATCAAATAATCCATTCATTAAGAATTTTGATGGATTTAATATATCATGTTTATTTACAAGCTCCTGCTCGTGCCAATTGGCCTTGGGCCCACTGTACGTGATTTTCCAAAATTGGGCATTCTAGCCCTACAAGTTCTAAAATCGAGGCCTCCGGCCTATCTAAGCTGTTCTAGCTCTCGTCAAAAAGGTTTCCCAAAAATTTTAAGCATTGGCTCATAGTCAGGGGAGAACACTTACTGACAAAATCATCTTTTAATTCATCACACCAACCAGGTGTGATGACATCTCCACTTACAACCGGTAAGGAGGTTTTCTCCTTCCTTCGAGGAAGTCCATCATACCAACAAGGTATGATCTCTCTGCTTACAATTGGTAAGTAGGTTTCCATTTAGTTCTCACATCACTCCAACCAATTGTGATGTTTAAATCCCACATTTGTTCTCTTCCATGAGTTTTGGATCTTTATTGACCACTTGAGATTGTTTGATTTCTTGTTTTGACTTTTATTTACCAATTCTAATTCCCTTAGATCCCTAGTTTTCTTTAAAATTTTTCGGTTCTCCTTCCCGGTTCTAGATTTCGAGAAGACAGGGTAACTTCTCCCCACCTTTTAAGGAGTTTTGTCCCCAAAACTCATTGTGCCTTAATTAAATGGGGTATTATTCCCTATCACACTTCTTGTATCCTTCTAGGATCTACCCGCTGAGCCAAAATATCATTTCCCTTGGAAATATTTTTTGCTTTCAATATTTTTCTTCTATTGATCCACAATTTGAATAGGTTCTTTCTAATGAGGTGGATTTCTGTCCTCCTTCCTCCTTTTATTTTTCTTCAAATTCTCCACTTACCTTGGTACTCTTCATTATCTCCCTCACCCGGGAGTTATTTGATGGCATTGTTTCTTGCGAGATTCCCTTTTGAGGACCCTCTCATAAATTCCTTATCTATGGGTCACATCAAGACCTCCTTTAAGGTAGGGCAGGCATTTTCTATATGGTGCATCTATCCCCCCCACCCCCCTTCATTCCAATCTTCACACCCTACCCGAGTTCAAGATTTTGGTTATCCAATTTGAGTAACTCGTTCGCCTATCCTCCTTCTTTGAGTGTCCTTCCCTCAGAGACATTGACTCCACCACCTTGCTCGCTATAACCTTTCCACTCAAGGCATCCCGTCTCCTTCACAAGCATCCAATTACTCCTCATAGTTTATTTGGGCCTACTCCCGATTAGAGTACAAGTCTCTCTTGATGTTATCTAATAGTTTCATTTGTCTAGACTTACCTATGCTCCTTGAATCTTTTCCTCCAAACATTCGCCCTTTAATCCTTCAGTTTCATGGAACTCGGTCCCTTTACCTTCTGGTGGTATTCATTCATGGCCCAGGACATTATCCATATATTCAATACATTCATCCTCATAATTTGTCATTTAGACTTACTTTGTATCGAGCCTTCAACATTACCTTCCTCGGATGGTATTCCCACGGAATCTTTATCCGACGTGTTGGACTCATTCTCCTATGCCCTTTCTTTATGGTGTTAGAGTGACCATCACGCGATTTCTCATTAGAGCATTCCTCTGAGAATATTAGCTTTATTTCACCTTGTCATCTTTTGATCCTAAGCTCACCATCCCTTAAGGTAATTGTTAACGTTGAATGATTTTCCTTCCTAATCGCACATCCTACATTCTTATTAATGGTTTCCTCACAACTATTTTAGTTAAGGTGTATGAGTTTTCTTCCCCCACACCAAATGGCACCACCCCTACTTTGATTCCTCCATAGCTCTTTCTAGAAATTCGGTCTGCCCGCTTCCCTATTTAACATCATGCTACCATTATAATTGTTTCCATGAATTTTGTGAAGTGTTTGTTCACTTGTCTCGCACTTCTTCCTTATTGGTCACCTTTGGTTCCCATTGTCGGGTTTCCTTATCCCCTTCACCATTGGCCCGCTTTATGTCATAGATCTCCACTTGTTTGGGACCACCCTTCATTAAGGGTGTCTATCCCTCAGTGTATCGACATTCATTTGTGACCTTTTCACTATCATTCCCTCCGTCTCTTAGGGGGTCCCCCCTTATGGAATGTATTTATCCTCTTGGGTTCCCTCTTAGAAATTCCCCTTGTTCATCCCCTTTTTCATCGTACCTCAAGGTAGAGACTTCGATCTCTGGGGCCATGTACCCCACCTTTCTAATGATCTTTGAAGACTTCTTTCCTTATTATCTTTGCACTAATTTGCATCGATGTATTTTTCCATATTTAATCCTTCGTCGTATTTGAGCTATCCAACTGAAATTTCCTATCCAAGGAATCCTTGTTACTGAGGTCTTATTTTGTGTACTCTACGCTATGCCCCATTGTTCAATCTTAAATTTTAGTAGGTGGGGGTGGACGAAAACCGTCCTAGATGTCCACCTGTCCTGGATATCATTCCTCTAGTAATTGGATCCACCCCTCCTTGGTTGAAGTATGTACCTCTCAAGGACTCCCTTCCTTGATACATTTTATTTCTCTCATTGGGAAGTCTTTTCCCTTAGTCCGTCATTATGGGTATATGACTCATCCAAAATTTTATGGCATTATTTAATGTCATTTTCCTGGTTACCAATTCATTTTGTTTAACTTTCTTCTTGTACTCCCGCGAGTGCATCTCTCTTCCCCCTACACGTCATCCATTATCTCTACTTGCATTCTATTTATTTGTTAACTAAATGTTTTATATATTCCTTCCTATGCCCCGACTTCTTGACTTCTTCATAAAAAATATTATAGGGTCTTTAAGTGACTTACTCTCTAATCCTAACTCACAAGCTAGATTTTTTATCCTTGTACTAAGGAGTTCCCAATCTCCCGAAACTTGGTATTATTTCTTAGGGCAATCCCTTACTATGCCTTCATTAGGATTAAGGATTTCTATCATCCTTGTCTTTCTTATACGGTGGCCTTCTTACTCCTCTTCCCAAAAAGGAAATTTTATGTCTATAGTTGGAGAAGTATTTTGAAAGAAAAATTTATTTATCAACTTTGGTGGCCATAAGGATAGCTTATTACATACTTGAGCAAGTACTCTAATTCCCACATCTACCCTTCTAACCGAACATATTAATCGACCTAGAGTTTATCACTAGTAAGTTGCGAGATTCTTCATCGGAAGGGGTGGTGGGTGGGGTTCTTTTCTTGGGTGGGCATTGGCCTCCGTGGTACCTCCTGCACTTAGTGTAAGTGTTCAAGCTAGGTTCTTTGTATTCTGATGAAGATGCGCTTCTCTACAATTTCCTAAACTCGCCTCTTTGGGTTATGGAGATCTTGTACTTTTCCAGTACTACGACTTCATATTCGTAGGCTTGCCACATTGGATTTACGAGTTTGGCCTGGGTAGGTACCAGTGGTAGCCTATGGAAGACCCTCACATAGTTGGCGTAGGCTTCCCAGAAGTTCCTTTTTGCCTCTTTTGGGGCTTGATTTTGTCTCGAATCTTGGGGTTTTTCGGTGGAGATGTCTCATCTTCCACCGACAGTTGGGTGTTCCTCTTCTTGGAATTTTTCCTACAAACGGGGTATTCGGGATAAGTTTAATATTTTCGTGCTAAGGGTCATGCAATAGTTATTTCCAGTATTGTTTCAAAAATATTTTTCCTAGCCATCCCAATTTTCAAAAGTTCTTTATTCTCCCAAAATTCAAGTTCGAAAATCTTTCGCTCTGATACCACTCAAGTTATCATGTCCTAACCCAGTTTCGTTGGATCCCTGTGATCAATCTGCCACTTCTCTTAGTGTACCCATCATTATGATACTAGCAAGAGTTAGGAAAAGTCTAGAAATAATTTATAAAACATGTTAGAATATAATAGTTTCATGTAGCTTACCACATAATATACTCTTCCCCCAATGTTTCTCTTCATGTTATCCTGAAAAAATGATTTAAGGGAGGGGTGAGTCTATAACTCAGTTAGTGGGTAATAAGGAAGAATTTTATGGTAATATAATTTATCATTTTCATTTTCTTAGTTTAGTCTTAGCACACAAGCACCCCCTTTATCATTAAAGGGTTCACACATTCGCAGAGCAGTCACCGACTACTCCATTTGTGGTCTGGAGCACTTTTACTAACCACCCTTGTAGAAGGTCAAACCTTCTACTCATAGTCCGAGTGAGCCTTACCACCCATCCCTCAGACCTTAATTTCCTTCGTGTTCGCTATAATGGGATGAGACCTCACCCCTTGCTTCCTTGATCTCAATGCACATGAAGCTCCCCGAGCTTCCTAACTTATTGGACGACAAACTTCCCTTATGCTCACTGGCTCATCCAACAACCCTTAGAACTAGAAATGTTCTAAGGGCTCGTTTCCTAGCCCTGCCCTAATTTGCCTCTAAAGATGTCTAAAACTTTGGCTAAAATGTCACCCTAAAGCTATGTAGAACTATGAAAGGAAAACATGAAATGCTAAGGTCCAATGCTTACCTCCAATCCCAATCAAGCTTGGATGATGAAGGAGATGATGGTAGTGAGCTTGAGGTACCTTCACTAATACAAAGTAGGTACTCTATTTCTTACTACGAAGGCACAACTACTATTTAGCCACATTGTCGGTGGCTTGGGCACCAGTTGTCTCTGATCAAGGCTCCTTATGGTAGAGAAGGCTCTCAGGAATAATTTTCACTATGGTCGGACTTCTCCCATGCCTTGCTTGGACACCATGTGGCAAGATTGAAAGTCTACTCACCAAAAAATAGAGCAAGTGAGTTTTAAATGAGATATTTGTTGATCAAAGGGGAAGGGGATGACTTTATTTATAGGTGGAGCACCCTAAAATCCCTGAGAACTCACCCATGTGGGATGGGGCAATTTAGAGTAAGATTGCCATAGTGTCGAAGTAGATGAAGCTTGCCTAATGATTCAGGCCTTTACATCTATTTCTCTGGCGAATGTTAATCGGGGAAGACGAAACTGTGTGCACGCGTGCTTTCATGCGTGGTGCATCACCACATTTTATTTAAATTATGATTGTATTTAATCTCTCACGTGGTTTCCTATGATTTGTTGTGCCCAAATGAATGTGCGTCAAAGAGGCTGACTGAGTAACTGCCGCTATAGGGCACTTTGTGATTGACTAACCTTACTTGATGTGTCCAACAGCCTCCAGTGTCCTCTGACCCATGGCACACTCTGATTAGTCACTTTCATCCAACGTGGTCTAACTCCTACAATTTAATTTGACACATGACATAATCTTATTGGTCATGCTTGGTGCTTATTGACCATAAATAGTAGGCATCTTGCTTAATTCATAAAATAATGGTTTGGAGCCTATTTCCATAAATAGGAGCCATCTAGCCCCGTTCATAAAATAATATGTAGCAACCCCTTTCAAAAATAGTGGGCATTTAGACCAGTTTAGAAAATAATGATTTGTGGCCCTTTTTCCATAAATATTGTTCATCTAGCCCATTTTATAAACTACCAAGTAAGATCTCCATGTCATTTTCTAATTTTTGCACAATATTTTCAATCATAAGTAGCCGGTATAATTTTAAAAGTTGTAGAAACCAAAAGTCGGTCTAATAGGACCCAACAACAATATCAAGCCCACCCACTAAGACTAGTGTCCAACTCTCCAGGTGAGATCTTTCTTAATCTTGTACTAGAAAATTATGCTAGGCTATTAACAATTAAGTCATATACTCAATTAATACTCAATATGAGTATTCTAATTTTATTTTATCGATATTTTCCCTATAACATCCCAAATCTCTTTTATTTAGTATTAGGTCCTTAAGTTTCATCCATACTGTGCTCAAGTCCCTACAATTACCCATTTTTCTCATTAAGCATATAAACATTCTATTATCTACATTTGATTCCAAAATTTCTATTTATGGCATCTAGGCCATCCAATTTATCCCAATTTAGAGTGTTATCCAAATTCATCTTAGAATTTTCTCCCACCAAGACTCCTATCATCAAATGTATCCTCCTAGGGTCCATCCAAATTCAATTTATAAAATTTGTCAGAATCTCTTCAATGATGACAAGTTGGCTTAGACTACCAAAAAAGCTACTGGACCTCCTTGGTTCAAGCCTTCCCCTAATTAGGTATCAAAGTTGCCTAAAACTCTAACTGAACTGTCTACTTGAAAACTAAATAGAAAAGTCAAAGGAACATGAGTTAGTGAGGTCAAATTGGCTTACCTCAAATCTTTCCCATCTATGGTAGAGGAAAAATAAAAATTTAGGAAACTTATGGAGCCATCCAATGCCGAATTTGATTGTCTTACGCGGACGGACAACCGCGTATAGAAGGTGATATGTTTCTTGCATCACAGACACATTCAATATTTGCCCACACCAGTGAAACTCCAGTCATCGATGGGCTCCAATGTGGACCTTCATTCAGAGGATGTTCCAAGGTAACTTTTAAATACTAATGGACATTGTTTCATTCCCTATGGAGCTTAGGGTTAAGCTTGAAAGTCTAGTCATTAAAAATTTGGGTTACTAACTTTGTAGGAGAGATTCTGATGAGTTAAGGAGGAGAGGAGGGTTAGTTTTATAGGTGAAGCTCCATAGATTGATTGTGAATTTCTCGGTGTGAGATTAGTGAAGTTTGGTGGTCATTTTCCTTCATGTCAAAGATGATAAATATCCCTAGACACTTTCCTTATTTGCATTGGTTTATTTGCCTTCTTTTTTTATTGTAGTTCACTAGGGAAGATGACAATGTGCGCCCATGTGCATGCTTGCACATGCAAGATGCCACGTGGCACACAAAAATTGGTTATGATCCACTGATGTAGTGAACTGATTTGATTAAAATTTGTTAACCGTGTTGACTACCAAGTGACGCGTCATGATTGGTCGCACTCGTTCGATTGAATTAAGTTATTTATTGATTGTGTAAATGTCACCATGTGACATTCAATGATTAGTTGCATACAATTATTGTGGTTTAACTATTGTCATCAGTGTTAGACGTGACATCCAATAATTTATTTTGCACAATAACGTGCAGTGATTGGTCATGCATGTTGATGTGGTTTTACTAGTGTTGATCGTGCTGACTTACCATGTTGTGCACAGTGATTGGACATGTTACTCATGTGGCAGTCCAACTCAGGGCATTTTTCAACATTATTTGCACTGGTTTCCACCGAATATTTCGACTTGTTCGGCCAATTTTAACATTCTATGGACAAGTTCACCCAAAATTGGACCAGTTTTTTTGTCCATTTTATTGTAAAAAGTTTTTAACTTATTTCCATAATTTTAGGGACAAAAATTACATTTACCCCTTTTAGAATAACTTATTAAATTTGTCTCATTTCTAGGCCAATCCAGTTCAATTTAATTTCAATTTGGCTTTTGTCCAATTCCTACTATGGACTAGCGAAAAAAATTAATTTAATGATTTATTGAAGCTAGAGTTCAAATCAATTCTTTATTTGGTTTGTATTCCCCTCCCAATCTCATTCGAGCTTTTGGTCTTGGCTCACAAAATATTTTCATAGTAGAGTCGGGTATTACACTACACATTTAGGAAACATGAGGATCATGATATCTAACTAAGTGTTTCTTTTCAATCTATGTAAAGTTTTAACCACTCAACTTCCTTTGAGTAATACATATTTGGACCACTCACTATAATTTTCTTGGTCCCAGCATTCTAGAACCAAAACAACTATCTTTTATTTTCACGAGTCGATTTCAGTAGCCATTGAAAATCACTTTACCCCTCATGAAGCGTCTATAGTCCAATTCTTGTGTGCCACAAGCAAAAACAATATTAAATAATTCAAACAAGTTCATTAATATATTAGAGACTTATCTTGTTATCTTATCAATCCCTTCTATCTAAAATTTATTATCATTTCCTTTTATTTGAAATTGTTTCAAATGAGGGACCATCTTTGAATACTCAATTCATAACCCTTCTTTTAAAATTCATTGGTTTTAACCCATGTTTAAATGGATTTATAATACATCTTTATAAAATGTTGAGTGGTAGCCCTTTTCTATAAAATAGTTTAGTGTAGCCCTCTTTCCTAGGTATGAGTGAGTCTAGGCACATTTCTTAAACATTTACGTCTTTGCAAAATTCATTCCTCCATATAGTTTTGTATATTTCCAAAGAAATTTTGTAAACATAATAATTGCTCATAATTTGTAAATTGTGAGTAAATAATTTCATCGTTCCAATTAAACAAAATGCCAAAAATCTCACTCACCCCAAATTGGCCTTCATCCCCTTGTGTGTGTCTCGTGCTCTACCATGCTAAGTGTAGCTCCTCAACCTACAGATTTTCTACATCCTAGTTAATCACTCTCTTAAATATTGTAGATTGTCTAACTTAATATTGCGTGTATCATGTATAGCCTCCTCCTAAATTTTTATTTTTACCCATCATGTCTTGGGGTATCTAATTCGACCCTTATTGGATCATATACACTACTCAATCTATATGTTTTCTTTATTTATAGGGTTGCCCTAAAACTTTACCTTATTTGCACTTATACTCGAAATTTTGATATATTTACACTTAGTTTCCTAAACATTTCATTATTTGCATTTAGGTCATATGTTTCATTTTCTTACATTTTTTATCCCAAGTATTTCCCAACATTTCCTTTAGGATCTCAAACTTCCCTTTATTCCATTGGAGTCCCCCTTTTTTATTTGCATTTGGGTCACCAATTTTTCTAAATTTGTAAATAAGACGACAAACTTTCATTTCCCTTAAAACTCAATCTTAACTTATAGATTTTAATCCTATCATGATCCTAATCGTCTGTATCATGTTCCCACGATTATTTCAAACTTTGAACTGATCGATTTGGCCTAGAAATGATAAAAAATAGAAGTTTGTCAGAAAAATATTCTAAAAAGAAAACATTATGGTAACTCACCAACGATGGCATGTCGACTGAAGTTAAATGTCAAGTTGAGAAACTAGACTCCATGAGGGCCTCCTAGAATTACACGGTGACACAATTGATGGTTAGAAGTTCTAAAAATTGTGTTTTATTAGAATTCAATAAAAATTAGAGTAATTTTTTATTTTTGGGTGAACGACGATGGATGGATGGACTTACCAAGATTGCATAGGGAAGACTTGGGTATGCATCGGAGGTCTCTAGGGGCCTAGCACATTCATGTTTTGCCACATAAATGGTTGGAATTGCCTCGTGTATGAAATTCATAGTTTTAGATTTGGAGGGCAGTATTACGGTGCAACTACTCCATTGTTCCTCCAATCACCGTCGAGCTCGCACAAGATCACCAACTTTTTTTAGAAGCTCCATAGGAATCTATAAAGCCTAGAATCACTTTTTTGTTAGTAAAAAGGCCTCCTAGGATCAAGTGGTGACACAATTGATGGTCAAAAGTGCTAAAAATTTTGTTTTATTAAAATTTAGTAAAAATGGGAGTAATTTTATGGTTTTGGGTGAATGCCGACTAATGGATTTACTAAGGTTACATAGGAAAGACTTAGGGCACGACTTGGGGATCTCAAGGGACTTAACACATTCATGTTTGGCTGCATGAATGGTCAGAATTGCCTTGGGAATGAAATTATAGTTTTGGACTTGGAGAGAAGTGGTACTATGCAACTACTTCATTATTCCTCTCATCACTATTGAGTTCAGACAAGACTACCAACTTTTTAAGAAGCTCCATAGGAATCTATAAAGCCTAGAATCACATTTTTTTTTTAGTAAAAAGGCCTTGTTCATAGCTTTTGTTCGAGCATTATCGGAAGTTGGAACTACTACACTTTCGAGAGATTTGGGGTGTGTAGAAGAGAGGGGAGGTATTACACTTTATAAATGGAGCTCAAAGACTTGAAATAATATCCATTTATACCTCTTCTAACATGTGATTTGTCCAAAATCATCATGTGAAGATAAACATCCAACATTTTGCCCTCATTTGACTATTACATTAGTATCAAAATATTCGAAGAATATGACATAGTTCACACACGTGCATGCTTCGCACATTTAAATTGCCACGTGACGCATAATGATTCACTGCATTTCCTAGCGTGGTTCTCTAACATGACTTTAATCTTTGCCGACTATATAAGCTGCCATGTGGCATGCATGGATTAGCCATATAACCTAATATAGTCAAATGCCTGGATTTAATTCCAGTTGACCGTTTGGACTAACCATATGGTGTGTGGTGATTAGCGGAATCAACCTCACCACTCACTGTGTGCACTTTCCACGCGATGCATTAGGATTGGTAGTATCCTTTTTATGTGGTTGATCAAATGGTTCATTTGTCGTTTGATTGGTCTCAACTATTTTAATCCCCATTGACACAATTTAGAATAGTTGACTAGTCTAATTAGACTGGATTTTAACTATCATAGTAGTTTTTCAACCCATTCAACAAATTTTCTAATTTCTTTTATTATGAAAAAATTTATAAAATAATTTACTTATATTTTAAACTTAAAATTACCATTTTACCCATATTGGGTCACCTCTAGAAAATCAAGTATAGAATAGTTCAATTTGGTTTGGTTTTGTTCAAGTCGATTTTCCTTCAATTTCTCTGTCAAATTGTCTTGAACAAATAATTATTGTTTTAAAATACCCTTCTAAGCTTTGTTCAATTTAATTGATATATTTTTTTAGATACTGGATCGAATTAATTCCCAATTCATTTCTTTTTTCCATCACCAGTTTGCATATGTTTTTCTTTCTAACTTGATTTTAAAATATGTGGAGTTTCATTAAATTTTATTGATACTAATGATACTATTTCATAACTTTCATGTATTTATTATTTAGCCATTTTTTACTTAATTCACTTAATTTGATCATGAATCCCATTTAAAAATCAGATCCTTAACTTTCTCAATTTCACAAAGTTATCAACAACATTTTTCTATTTATACCTCGGATTGTAAACTTTCAATTTCTTGCATTTTGGTTCCTAACTTCTCTTATTTTCATTTCAACCATAAGTCTTTTTAACCTTTTACTTTATGTACTTAGACTATCCTCATTTCCATCTTAGTTCTCATACTTTTCATTATTTACAAATTGGTCCTCAAGTAACCCAAATTTGTGTTTTAGTCATCTTTTCAATTCCTTATTAGATATGTTTTAATCTTTAAAATTGATCCTACATTCTCCTAATTATCTTCCCTACGATCACATGATCATTTTTAGACCTTAACCGACCAAATTAAACCATTTTGGCATAACAAACTTTGGCATGGTAGACAAGGGAAAATGAATGGAAACTCATTAGCAATGATGAGTTTATCAAAACTAAGAGTGTGAAGGAGGTAGAGTAGCCTCTTAAGGTTCTTTCTATAATAAACACTATCCAATGTAGTTACCGAATGTGCTAGAATTTTAAGTTGAGTAGAATTTAGTAAAACCTGAATAAAAATCTAAAATTTAGGACGATCATAGGTCGATTGGCTTACCAACGACACTTAATTATCACGAGAGAGGCTAAGAGATGTCTATACAATCCTTAGAGAGCTTTTTCGATAATTTTTTTTGTTGTCAGAGGAGGAGGCTAAAGGGGGCGGGATGCTCTATTTTTGGTTTAGTGGTCAACATTACTATTTGGTCTCGTTAGAGCTTTTTCAGTTATTGCCAGTATCAACAAGGGTAACTAAGGTGTAGAGGAGGTCGAGTGAGTTTTGTAGAACTAAAGAATGAGTTCCCTCATTGTCAAAAGAGGGCTCACCACAACTCTAAAGCCACTTCACTTAAAAATAGAGCAATCATATGTTTAAAGAGAATTTGGGTTACTCGGACAATGAGAGGGATGTCAACATTTTATAGGAGATCTGATGGACAAAAGGCGGTTTTCCCATGCATTGTATTGTCATCCAATTGGCGAATAAAGTAAGATTTTTATTTAATTTCCCCCATGACTTATTGTGACACTGTATTTTTGGAACCCAAAAATTTTGATTGGAAATTTAAACTGAAAAGGAACTGAATCGATAATGGAAATAATTTAGTGGGAGAATTGAAATGATGATCCAATTATTTTGGGATCCAAATAAGTATTATTGTTTTGGGGATCAACTAAACATTTAATGGTAGATCAAACTTAACTTATTAGATAAGTTCGAATGAAAGCTAATTAAATCGAGTCTATTCATTAAAACTAGTTATTCATAGAGATGAGAAGTATTACTATGAACATTCATATGGAATGGAGTTATTCAACATTGGATTACATACTAGTAAAAAGGACCAAGTTTCATTGCAGGTATATTCTCCTTGTAAGCCATCCAAATTCTCGAATGCCAAACTAATAAATAATCAAGAAGAAGTGTAAGTGATGATTAGTTTCTACACTCAGTCTCATAAAATAATTAAGTATGTTAAATTCTGAAGTTTTGCTTCTATTGGGAATAAGGGGCAAAATGTGTTAAGGATCGCTTAATATTGGGGAATAATACTGAGAAGAACCTAGCCCCATTCCCTACACCCATAACCAACATTATAGATTACCTAAATTGAGTATCACCTAAAATCAAGCCAACTCTACCATCTGACACAAGTACACCCAATTAATCCAATTACAAATGTAGCCTAGATATTAACAAAATATGGGTAGAGCAAATATATGGAAAATATTGGGCTATTGAGAAATGAATAGTTACTTGGCCTAATGGGAGCATAGGTCAAACTTGTTGAATCCCTTCTAATTAGGCATATACCTGAAAAAATTCAATAATCAAATTAATGACACCTACCAAAAATTGATGGAAGGAATGATTGAAAATGATTTTCTTACCATTACAAGAGGAACGACCACGTGAAATTCATTCATGTAAAGATGCATGGTGGAAATTCTTGTGGTAGTCATAAATTTATCCAATTCTTAATTGGAAGGAGTGCAATGGACTTCTAAAATGAGTATAAAATACAAAAGTAAACATAACTATAAAATGAAATAGGAGAGGGAAAAGGGAATTAGGGAAACAATCTCAAGCCTCGATACCCTATAAAATGGAGCCTACAAAGACACACACAAATTTCGATGAGTCCAAAGTAATTACATCTAAACGTCCTCTTTTCTATAAAATTGGAACTAGTTTCCAACCCTTAGAAGAATTGCTGATGGTAAATGATAAGTTAAAGACCACATCAATTGAACACGTGATAAGAGTAAATCAAAATGTAATTACAAACAAATACTCACCAAATGTTACGGGAGGGAAGAACACAACCATCTAAACCATCACCTGAGGAATGAGAGTATCATGTAAGTGGAGCTTTCGTGAAGTGGAGCTTAGTTGGTGTAGGATGAACTTTGATGTGCTTCCGATGCATGGACCATTGGGAATCAGAGCTACGAACTTGGAAAAGAAAAGGAATGCCTGAATCAACACATAAGGTTCATGTAATGAAGTTGAAAATTGAACTAAAGAAAGATTTATATTGAGGTTTACGATGAGAACTCAGCTTTATGGGATCATTAGTAAGGTGTATATGCAAGTGTGAAGGAGCGAAGATCGGGGAGGGTATCTGATTGCTGGAGGACTAGAGCCAACGACTGATGAATTTTCAGTTAGGGCTTGGGCAAAAGTCAATCTCATTGAAGTTGGACGACAAACAGAAGAAGCCTCTCGAGGAACCGCACTTAACATTAGATATTTGTAGACGAGTTTGGTAAGCTGAACAAGAAGTTAATCATCGATAAAACATGTTGAAACCCATGAACGAATCTAAATAAGGAGATGGATTCTTACCATCCTAAAGGATGATCATCGACTTTAGGATGCACAGAAGCATATCAAGATTCCCTAATTAAGCATGAAGGGAAGTTGAGGATCTTAGATAGTCTGCAGAATATATAGATGATATTTCAGATCAATGAGATAAGGGAAAAGTGCAACTAGGATACGTGGAGACAAAATTACCAAACTATCCTTAAGGTGTCGTTTTGTTGTAATTCAATTACAACACCATAAGGGTTTGGTCGAAGCACCAAAGGGGCATGTCACGCGCCGACCCTGTTTAGTCAGATCCCCGTGATTAATTCGCCAATCTCCTGATTTAGTAAGGGTTACCCCTTGTTTATAAACCGTGATGAGTGAGACGTCCTTTAAACCTGCACCATTCCTGGAATAACATAAATAAAAACTGCATAAAATTTTAAACTGATCATACCTGTCTCACAGGTGTATTAACTGGTGGTCTTTAGGGTAGGCTATCTGGGGTTACCTAAAAGAGATGTAAGAGAGGAGGTGAGAACAACGACTCAGTGAATGGGTTTTCAAAATTTATCTTTTAGGAAAAATGTTTGATTAGTAGTGTGCCAAACTCCTTACTCTCATTTAAAAACTTTTCATTTCAAATTCTGATTTTTATTACCATTTCTTATTAACCACGGTGTGTCATTACCCAAAACACATCCTTCATCATGAAGGTAAAACACACAATTGCAGGCCAGCCTGTCCACTGAACCCACTTGTGGCATCGGAGCGACTTTACTGGCCACCTAGATAGAAGTATATCAATTTCTACCTTGAGAATGAGTGGATGTTCACCACATCCGACCCTCAATCCTGTAACAAATCTCCATGTCCGTATGAGGATAGAGACCTCATCTTGACCCCACACAGTCTCATGTGCTTGAAGCTACGTCGAGCTTCACAAGACTTCTGGTACGACTAAATGCCCTTATATCCACCAAGTCGTCTAGAGCCCTAGGACGCATCACTATCCCTCTTAGGCGTCTTGAAGGTCCCGTAAACACATTGCATGCACAATCAACATTTTTTACTTGATGCCATATAATCTGTGGTACCACTGGTCCAACGGCTCTGACCCTCAACTCGACCTGCAGCTGTTTGTCTTGACTAGTTCGGAAACCTGTCATGTCGCACTATCGCTAGTTGACTGAGTATGTCAGTCCTGTCTTGATACCATGGCCAAATATTTCATTTACTTAAGTCATTGCATATACATCATGTTTTTTTATGAGCTCTTCCTCGTGCCAACCGGCCTAGCACCCACTGTTCGATATTTTCAAAATTGGTCATAATAGCCCCCAAGTTCCAAAATCGAGGCCTCCGACCTAACAGAGCTATTTGAGCTCCCGTCAAGAAGGTCTCCCGAATTGTTAAAGCAGTGGCACACAGTCATGGTAGAGCACTTCCAACAAAATATATTTCTCAACTGTCCATCATACCAACCGAGTATGAGGACATCTCCGCTCATAACCAATGAACGGGTTTTCCACTTCCTTCGAGGAAGCTTCATCATACCAACCGGGTATGATCTACTTATAATTGGTAAGTAGTTTTTTCGCATGCTTTTCACATCACTCTCAAATGTGATGTTTAAAATACCACTTAGAAGTGGATTTTTTATTTCTGAGATGCTTATCATCCCAACTAGGTATGATATAAAAATCCCACTCACTCGATCATGCAGTGAAATTCCTCTTAGTCGACTTGTTGTCTTGACTCGAACTCGTCTTAGCTGGCGTTCTTAGTACATCGTGTTCCTACACGATACGAATTTTCTTTTTCATTATTCTTTTGGCCTAGCAGCCCTCATTCATCCCAATTGAATGAGAAAATCAAACATTTTCTTTATTTGCAATTAGGTCCCTATAGTTTTTTTCTTTAAATTTAAGTCCCTAATACCAGTTTTTCCTTAAATTGAGTCCCAAAACTTTCAAAATTCATCTTAAGACCTCAATTTAGTCAAATTCACAAAAAAGGGGTATAATTTCCCTAATTTCCAATTTGGTTCCCAACATTTCCAAAATTACCATTTTGCCCCTACTTTACAAAAATGGTAAGTTTTGCCCCAAAAATTCCAAAAATTGCACAATTGGTCCTCCAACATCTTTATGATGCCCAATTGGTCCTCAATTTTATAAAATTGCACTTTAGTCCCTCTAATTTTCAAAATTCCCAAATTCCCCCCAATTTCAACCTTCTAACTCTGTCGAATTTGATTTTATCAAATTGACCGATCAAATGAGTTTAATTGTTAAAATTGAAGTTAAATTGGAGTTCCTACACCTTCATACAATTCAATTGTACTTTGAGTCATACGATTTGTTGCCGGAATGAGTTCAAACGGAGATTTGGTGGAAAACTGGACTTAGAGAGAGAAAGCTTCAAAAGCTTATTGTTGAGGGTGCGATGGTCCGAGTTTTTGATATGGACAGATAGATCGTGTCCTAAGTTCTTCCTAGGATCAAGAATTGCATCAATTGATGCAGAATTGAGTGAGAATTTCATCATTGAAGTTCTATCGGTTCTCTCTCTAGCACCGGTCAAAAATTACAAAGGGGAGCCAAATTGGCTTACCTTTCAGCTTTAATTCAACTGTATGAGGGATGTGGAGGTGTTGGGAGGGCTCGGTTTGGCCTGAGAAGGGCTCGAATTGGCCGATTTCATCTCGGCCAAAATAGGGCAGCTTTGTTCCACCGAAGCTACTTCCCTATTTGATTGCACTGATGCTTCTCTAGAGACCTTCAGAGCAAATGGATACTACAAGCATGTAGTTAACTTCTCCCCAGTTCAAAAGAACCCGACCTCACCTTGTTTGGCTCAGAAAAGTGCCCAAGTCAGAGCTCTGGTTCAAGCTTCATTAGAAATTGGAGTAGTTGAGAGAGAATGGAGATTTCAGGTGTGAAGAGGATGAATGAGAAGGGGCTCTTTATATAGGAAGCTTGGGGACTTCCTGGCCATCTGATTGGTGCCTTAATGGCAGTCATTCATTACCTGAAACTCCCTGGACGGAAACTTTTCAGCTTCGTGAATGATGCATGATTTTTTAGTGAGTGAATAGTGTTGTCATTTGAAGGAAGAAGATGTCACTCTTCCGAACCGGATCTGATCGGTCTGAAACAGGTTCAATGCTTAAACCGGTGGGTTCACCCCCCAATTCCACCAAATTTTTCAAATCTAAAAATTTCTAAATTCATCTAGATTCATTTTCTATCCAATGTTGGCCTCAAATCTCAAATTTGAATTTTTTAAGCCATCTAGAAAAATGAATTTAGCATCCGGTTCAATAGTGGTTCAAACCGGTCCAAACTAGTTCAATCCGTTTCAGATCCGGTTAGCCTAAATCAGTTTGGTTTTCATCTCCAATTCATTCTTAAGTCCATTTCCATGATCCATAAATTTCCTGGCTTGCCCTTTCTCTATCGGTTCCGGTTTGTAGACCGACTTTGTTTTCAAATTGAAAATAACCGGTTCTTTCCCCGGTTTTCTTATTATCCAAGGACGGGGTTTACAACTCTCTCCTCCTTTCAGGGGTTTTGTCCCTAAAATAGTTACATGTTAAATAATCGGGGGTAACTATCCCTCAACATACTTCCGATTTCCCATGTCTCTTCTTGCACGGGTCCGTTATGCCACAGAACCTTGACCATAGGAATCCTCTTATTCCTTAAATTCTTGTCCCTCTGGTCGATAATTCGTACCGGTTCTATTTGATAGGTCAAGTTCTCTTCCATCTCTAAGGGAGGTCAGTCCAATACATGACTAGGATCATACTAATATTTTCAAAGCACTGAGATGTGGAATACATTGTGCATTCTCTATAGGTATGGAGGTAGTTCTAATTTATAGGCCACTAGTGCTATCCTTTGGATGATGGGATATGGACCGATATACCTTGGTTTCAACTTTCCTCTTTGCTGAAACCTGAGTATTCCCTTCCATGGGAAAACTTTGAGAAATACTTGATCTCCCACCTCAAACTCTAGATCTTTCATCCGATTGTCTGCATAACTCTTTTGCTTGTCCTGTGCAGTCTTAAGGCAACTCCTTATTAGTTTTATCTTTTCTATGGCATCCTCGATTATCTCTACCCTTTCTAGCCTTCTTTCCCCCACTTCTTCCCAAAATAGAGGGGTACGACGTGGTCGTCCATAAAGGGCTTCATAGGGAGCCATCTGAATACTAGCATGATAACTATTATTGTAAGAAAATTCTATCAGGCACAAGTATTCCACCCAGCCTTTGTTCATGGTGAGTACGCACATTCTTAGCATGTCTTCCAAGGTTTGGATGGTTTGCTTAGACTGCCCATCTATTTGAGGGTGAAACATCATGCTCATGTGAAGCTTGGTTCCCATGGCACTTTATAAACTTTTCCAAAACCTTGATGTAAATCTCGGATCTCTATCTGATACTATACTCACAGAAACACCATGGAGTCTTACGATTTCCTTCATGTATAAGACAACCAGTTGTTCCACCGTGTCTGTCACTCTTATAGGAAGGAAATGAGCCAATTTGGTCAATCTATCCACGATGATCCAAATCGCATCTTGACCCTTTCTTGTCACCGGCAGTCCTGTGACAAAGTCCATGGTGATGTGCTCCCATTTCCACTCCGGAATTGGTAAAGGTTGTAGCAGTCCTAACAATTTCTAATGCTTTGCTTTTATCTGTTGATAGGACAAGCATCGAGCTACATATTCCGCAATGTCCCTCTTCATACCTTTCCACCAATATCCTTGTTTGAGGGTGTGGTATATTTTGGTATTGCCCGGATGCATAGCATACATCGAATCATGTGCCTCCTCTGGAATTAATCTCTTTAGTTCCTTACTTTGAGGCACACATACCCTACCCTTGTAGGTCAGCACCCCATCACTGCGCAGATTGTAGTCCGGTTTAGTTTCTCTATTAACCAAATCCATATAGGGTTGAAGTTCCTTATCTACATTTTGTTGGGCATAGATCTGCTTAGTGAGACTGGGTCTTACTACCACATTAGCCACCAGGCACCCTTCCCGCTTATCTATTTTTAGGTCCACCTCTATTCTTGCCAATTGTTGCAACATGGTATGTAATTTGTCTTTACTTGTGTCGCATCAGTTTGGTACTTGCGACTCAAAGTATCTGCTACCACATTTTCCTTTTTGGGGTGATATTCTATCACAAGATCATAATCCTTAACCAATTCCAGCCATCTCCTCTAACGGAGATTCAACTCTTTCTGAGTTAGGAAGTACTTAAGACTCTTATGATCCATGTATATATCTTACACTTCATCTTGCAAAGGTAATGTCGCCATATCTTTAAGGCAAACACTATTGCAGCTAATTCTAGATCATGAATTAGGTAGTTTCTTTTGTGTACCTTTAATTGTCACGAGGAATAAGCAATAACCTTCCCTTGTTGCATCAAGGCACATCCGAGTCCTTGTCCGGATGCATCACTATAAACAGTGTACTCTCCTGCATTAGGGTCGGGTAAGGAGAGTACCGATGCGGTTATCAATCGAGTCTTTAACTGTAGAAAAGACTTCTCATAGCTTTCATCCCACTTATACTTGACTCCTTTCTTGGTGAGTCGAGTTAGAGGGACTGCTATCTTAGAAAAGTCTTACACGAACTGTCTATAGTATCCTGTCAGACCTAAGAAACTTCTTATATCTATAGGATTCCTTGGAGCCTTCCAATCTAATATGGCTTCCACCTTGGTTAGATCTACTTTAACTTCATCTTTGGATATGATACGTCCTAAGAATCCTACCTCCTTCAGCCATAACCCACACTTAGAAAATTTTGCATAAAATTGATTTTCCTTTAATATTTCTAAGGTGGTTGCCAAATGCTTTTCATGTTCCTACCTAGTTCGTGAGTATATAAGGATGTCATCTATGAATACTATCATAAACCTTTCCAAATGTGGTTGGAACATACGGTTCATTAGGTCCATGAAAGCTACTGGGGCATTGGTCAATCCAAACAGCATCACTCTAAACTCATAGTGTCCATATCTAGATTAGAATGTCATCTTAGGGATGTCCTCTTCTCGAATCCTGAGTTGATGATAGCCTGACCAAAGGTCTATTTTGGAGAAGTAAGTAGCTTCTTTTAATTGGTGGTGTAAACCCCGCCCTTTTGAGCTAAGGAAAACCAAGAAGGGAACCAGTCAAACCGAGTGAGAAAACCGAACCGGTTCACAAATCTGATCAATTGTGAATGGGCAATTTAGGAATTTACAACTCCCAGGTGATCCAAAGGGTTCAAAATACTATGGAAAAGAACCTTAGGATGAATTGGAAGAGGAAAATTAGACCGGTTTGGATGAACCGGGTCCAATAGGATTGAACTGGTTCATGAACTGGAACCGATAGAGATCAGGCAAAACAAAGGAATTCAAATCTATTGTAGTCCAAGGAAATTCATAAACCTTGGGAAGGAACCTTAGAACAAAGTGGGAAAGAAAAACCAATCTGGTTCGGGCGAACCAAACTTGAACCGATTTAAGGACCAAGCCGGTTCATGTACCATAATCGATAAAGAGATGGTAAACCGGGAATTTTACGGACCCTAAGTGACCTGAGGAGTCACAAAAGACATGGAAATGGACTTGTGAAGGAATTGGGAATGAAAACCAAACCGGTTCAGGTGAACCGGATCTGAACCGGTTCGGACCAGTTTGAACCATTATTGAACTGAATTCTAAATTCATTTTTCTAGGTGGCTTAAATAATTCAAATTGGAGATTTGAGGCCACCATTGGATAGAGAATGAATTTATATAAATTTAGAAAATTTTAGATTTGAAAAACTCGGCCGAATGAGGGGTGAACCGACCGGTTTAAGCTTTGAACCCGGTTCAGACAGGTCCGATCCGGTTTGGAACAGTGTCATCTTCTTCCTCAGGATGACAGTACTGTTCACTCACCGGGAAACTAAAGAAATGTTGGTGAAGAAGAAACGCTTCTGTTCGGGGCATTTCAGGTCATCAATGTCAGTCATAACGGTGCCAAACGGACGGCCAATGGGTCCCCGAGCTCCCTATATAAAGAGCCCCTCCCCATTCATTCTCTCTACACCTAAAAACTCAATTCTCTCTCAATTGCTCCATTTTCCAGTGAAGCTCAAACCAGAGCTCCGATATGGGGTCTTTTCTAAGCTAAACAGGGCGAGGTTGGGTTCTTTAGAACCAGGGAGAAGTCAGCTACACGTCTGTAGTCTTCGTTTACTCCGAGGGTCACCAGAGAAATGTTGGCATGATGAAACAGTGAAGCAGCTCCGGTGGACTGAAGCTGCCCTGTTTCGGCCAAGTTGAAATCGACCAATTCAATCCCTCCTCAGGCCGAACCAAACCTTCCCAACACTTCCTCAGCCCTCCCCTCTGTAATTTTCGACCGGTGCTAGAGAGAGAACCGACATAATTTCAATAAGGAAATTCTAACTCAATTCTACATCAATTGATGTGATTCTTGATTCTAGGATGAACCTCAGGATGAGAGATATCTGGCCAGATCAAAAGCTCGGACCGCCGTGCCCTCACTAGTGATTAATCAAAGCTTTCTCTCTCTACAGTCCATTTTTTGACGAAGCTCCGTTTGAGCTCGTTCCGGCGTTAAAACTCACGATTCAAAGTTCTATGGAATTGTATGACCATGGAGGAACTCAGTTTTAACTTCAATTTCAATAATTAGAGGTGTTTGATCGGTCAATTTGATGAAATCAAATTTGGCTGTGTTAAAGAGTTGGAATTGGGGAAAAAATTGGGGATTTTCAAAATTTAAAGGACCAAAATGCAATTTTATGAAATTGAGGGTCAATTGGGCATGAAAATAATGTTGGAGGACCAATTGAGGAATTTTGGAATTTTTGGGGCAAAACTTACCATTTTTGTAAAGGAAGGGCAAAATGGAAATTTGAGAAATTAATTCCCTTTTTGTGAAATGGAATAATTTGAGGTCCTATGATAAATTTTAGAAGTTTCGGGACTCAATTTGAGGAAAAACTAGCATTAGGGACTTAAAGTTAAAGAAAAATAACTTTAGGGACCTAGTTGCAAATAAATGAAAGTTTGACTTTCTCATTCATTTGGAATGAATGAAGGTGAATAGGTTGAAGGATAATGAACCGAGATGTTCATATCATGTAGGAACATGAAGTACCGGGAACGCCAACAAGGACAAGCTCGCGTGAATACAGAGAACTGGTCTAGTGGAATTCATAGCATTAACGTGTGAGTGGGTTTACTAACATCATACCTGGTTGGGATGATGAGCACAACTTAAAATTTTAAAACCACTTACTGGTTGTGAGTAGAAATTTTATATCATACCCAGTTGGGAATGATAAGTACCTCGGTATGAAAACCCACTATTTTGTGGTATTTTAAACATCACTACTTAGAGGAAGTGATGTGAAAATCATGCGGAAAAACTACTTACCAGTGGTAAGTAGATCATACCCGGTTGGTATGATGAGACTTCCTCGAAGGAAGTTGAAAACCCGTTCATCGGTTATGAATGGAGATGTCCTTATACCGGTCGGTATAATGGACCGTAAAAACCTATTTTGTCGGAAGTGTTCTCCCCTGACTGTGTGCCAATGCTTAAACTATTTGGGAGACCTTCTTGGTGGGAGCTCAAATAGCTCTTATAGGTCGGGTGCCTCGGTTTTAAAACTTGGGGCTAAATGCCCGATTTTGAAAATCTTGCACAATGGGCCCAAGGTCAGTTGGCACGAGCAGGAGCTCGTAAACGAACATAATATATGTGCCATAAAACTTAATAAGTGAATTGTTTGGCCATGGTAGCAAGATAGGACCGACATGCTCAGTTAACTAGCGACAGTGCAACATGACAGGTCGACGGACTAGTCAAGTCAAACAACTGCGGGTTGAGTTGAGAGTTGGGGCCGTTGGACCAATGGCACCATAGATTATATGGCATAATGAGAAAACATTGTTTGTGCATGCACTATGAGTATGGGATCATCAAGACGCCCATGAGGGATAGTGATGCATCCTAAGGGCCCTGGACGACCCGATGAGTATAAGGGCAGATTGTCGTTCCAGGTGTCTGTGCGAAATTTGGAGTAGCACCAAGCGCATGAGACCGGGGTGGTGACAGGATGAGGTCTCTATCCTCATATGGACACGAAGAAGAAAATTTCGAAATTGTGGGTCGGATGTCGCGTACATCCACTCATTCCCAAGGTAGAACTGGTCGTGCTTCTATCTAGGTGGCAGGAAAAGTCACTCCGAAGCCACTAGTGGGTTCAGTAGTGATACTGACTTGCGAATATGTGTAACCTTCATGATGAAGGATGTGTGTTGGGTGATGACATACCGGTAACTAAGAAATAATGAAAAAACCCAAATTTTTAAATGAAGGGATTTTTGAAAAGAAAGGAGTCTGGCACACTCCATATAAATATTTTCTTAAAAGTTAAAAGTAGACCTTTGAAAAACCCATTCACTGAGTAGTCGTACTCATCCCCTCCCTTATATCCCTTTGAGGAAATCTTGGAAAGCATACCCTTAAAGACCATCAACTAAGACGCCTATAAGACAGGTATGTAAAGTTTAAAATTTCATGTAGTTTTGATTATGCTATTCTAGGAAAAGGTACAAGTTAAAGGACACCTTACTCTTTACGGTTTATAATAAGGGAAAACCCTTTAATAAACTGGGAGAGTAGCGGGTTGATCACGAGGATCCGACCAAACTGGGTTGGGGCATGACAGGTGGAATAAATCATCTATCCTCAAGAGTGGGTATCAATTCTTGATGGTGATCTGGTTCATCTTCCTATAGTCTATGCACAGTCTCATACTCCTGTCCTTTTTCTTTACGAATAGGACAGGAGCACCCCATGGAGACTGACTTGGACGTATGAAATCCTTCTTCAGTAATTCGTCCAATTGTTCCTTCAATTCCTTCAACTCTGTCGGAGACATGCGATATGGGGCTTGGGATATGAGGTTTGTACCTAGGATTATTTCTATGGTGAACTCCACTTGCCGACTTGGAGGTAATTCTAGTAGCTCTTCTGGAAATACCTCTCGGTAGTGTCTAACTACCAGAATGTCTTCCAGTTTCTTTTCTTCAGACTTTTCGTCTACGACCATGGCCATGAAAGCTGTACATCCTCTCTGTATCAACTTTTGAGCTTTCAGATGGGACACCATTTGTACTTCACTTTTCCTTCTATCTCCTTGGAACTTTAATCCTTTCGTCTTGGGAGTGTGGAAGGTTACCGTCTTTTTTCCACAGTCCATCCTCGCCTAATGGTTACTCAGCCAATCCATCCCTAGGATTACTTCAACCTCCTTTAAGGGTAATGGGATCAAGTCAGCTTCAAGTTTGATTGCTCCAATCTTTATCTCACATCCCTTTAATATCTTATTCTTGTTTAAGCGTTCTCTTAAAGTTGTAAGGATATCAAGGCTTTGTTCTAGTGGAGTGAGCTCTAGGGGTACTCTTGAAACCAACTCTTCCTTGATGAAGGATCTCTCAGCTCTGGAGTCAAAGAGGGCATAGACTTGTTGTCCCCATAGTTGTATATATCCTAATTGAAGAAAGGTATTGTTTAGAAGAAAGTTTCCTTTATTAAATAAAAAAGATCTTCACTTTACATGACTCTCTTAAACTAATTTGGAGGGTTTTGAGATGTACCCGCTACAGTGCTAGGGTCTCTTCTAGCCTCCTCCTAGGTGAGCTTGTATACCCTAGCTGGTACTCTTGCTGTAGTGTGTGGCCCAAGGTTCCTGGGATTCCCTTGAGTTGGTCCAAGAGTATTCCTCTGCCTATTCTCCCTGAGGGTGGGAAAATCCTCTGCAAAGTGTCCCATTTGCCTGCATGCAAAGTAGGTAAGGCATGCTCCCTCATGGTTCCTCTAACACTTTGGACAGCGAGGGTTTCCTTGAGGTAAGGTGGGGACTACTCTGGGGGGAGGTGGTGGCATGTCCCTTCTCCTTTGGAATGCCATTCTATTTCCCCATTTTGGACCGTTATGCTCCTTACATCCTCCCTAACGGTTTGGACCCTTATCCTCCTTTCGGATCGTTTGCTCCATCCAACGACGTCGGGTCTGCATCAGTCATTCACACTCATGAGCCATACTGATTATAGCAGCCAGGTCCGTGGGGAGTCCTAGTACTCCCATACGGTCTTGAATGTCCATATTAAGACCATCCACGAACCTCTGGCATATGTCTACCGGCCCAACTATAGGCCAGGAGCAAAGGGTCTTAACTCGTTGAATTTTATCTCATACTCTGATATGGAGTTAAGCCCTTGCCAAAGTCGGATGAATTCTTGCTTCTTCTCATTGATCAGATGGGGTGCCAAATACTCCTCTATGTACCTCTCTTCGAACTGTTCCTAGGTGGGGATGGTGGTATGTAGGTTTCAGACATTGTCCCACCATCATTTGGCGCTTCCCTCCATGAAGAATTCTGTTAGGATAACCATGTCCTCTAGTGGTATCCTCAAGATTCCCATCAGTTTCTTGATGTTTTCCAGCCAATCCATGGCAGCTCCAGCATCCTTTTCTATGAGGAAAGGTTTACATCCTAGTTGTCGGAGAGTCTTAAGGTTTATAGGAATGTTCATTGGAGTAGGATGGTTAACAGGGGGAGGATGGGACTGCACATCCTCCAGTTTAACCCGAGAATTGGTGCCTGCCTCAAGGATGAGGTTAGGTTGCCCAACTACACGGGTGAACTCCTCGTACAATCTTTGGTGCTCCCTGCTGAGTCTAAGAGGAGTTGTCTGGGCTTTTCTAGGAGTTTCTACAGGTAGGGGTGGTTGGGCAGTATTGGAAACTGCAGCCCTAGTTCTCTTGGTTCCTTTCTTTGGAGCCATTCTAAAATTTTTTAAAATCAATCCTATTAGTTACTACATTTTCTAGTATTGATATGTATTCGAGGAAACAGGCTCTGATACCACTCAAGTTGTCACACCCCGACTCGGTTTGGTCGGATCCCTGTGATCAACCTGCCACTCTCCCAGTTTACTAAGGGTTGCCCCTTGTTTATAAACTATGATGAGTAAGGCATCCTTTAAACCTACACCTTTCCTAGAATAACATAAATCAAAACTGTATAAAATTTTAAAATGATCATACCTGTCTCACAGGTGTATTAACTAGTTGTCTTTAGGGTAGGCTTTTTGAGATTACTTGAAAGGGATATAAGGGAGGGGTGAGTATAATGACTCAGTGAATGAGTTTTCAAAATTTATCTTTTAGGAAAAATGTTTGATTCAGAGTGTGTCAGACTCCTTACTCTCTTTTAAAAACTTTTCATTCCAAATTCTGGTGTGTCATCACCCAACACACATCCTTCATCATGAAGGTAAAATAGACAATCCCAAGCCACCCCATCCACTAAACCCACTTGTGGCGTCGGAGCGACTTTACCGGCCACATAGATAGAAGTACGTCCACTTCTACCCTGAGAATGAGTGGATGTCCGTGACATTTGACCCTCAATCCCATAACAAATCTCTGTGTCCTTATGAGAATAGAGACTTCATCCTGACCCCACCCTGGTCTCATGCGCTTGAAGTTAAGTCGAGCTTCACAAGACTTCTGGTACGACTAATTACCTTTATATCCACTAGGTTGTCCAGAGCCCTAGGGCGCATCACTACTCCTCTTGGACGTCTTGAAGGTCCCGTAAACATAGTGCATGCACAATCAACATTTTTCACATGATACCATATAATCTATGGTGCCACTGATCTAACGGCTCCGACCCTCAACTCGACCTGCAGTTGTTTGTATTGACTAGTCTGGAGACTTGTCATGCCGCTAGTTGACTGAGTATATCAATCTTGTCTTGGTACCATGGCCAAACAATTTATTTACTTAAGTTTTCATGTCATATAAATCATGTTTGTTTACGAGCTCCTCCTCGTGCCAACCGACCTAGGGCTCACTGTTTGAGATTTTCAAAATTGGGCATAATAGCCCCTAATTTCCGAAACCGAGGCCTCCGGCCTAACAAAGTTATTCGAGCTCCCGTCAAGAAGGTCTCCCAAATTGTTTAAGCAGTGGCACACAGTCAGGGGAGACCACTTCCGATAAAATATATTTTTCAACTGTCCATCATACCAACCGAGTATGAGGACATCTCCACTCATAACTAACGAACGAGTTTTCCACTTCCTTCGAGGAAGTTTCATCATACCAACCGAGTATGATCTACTTTCAACCAGTAATTAGTTTTTCTACATGCTTTTCACATCACTCCTCTTAGGTGTGATGTTTAAAATACCACTTAGCAGTGGATTTTTTATTTCTGAGGTGCTTATCATCCCAACCGGGTATGATATAAAAATTCCACTCACCCAATCGTGCAGTGAAATTCCTTTTAGCCTAGTTGTTATCCTGACTCGAACTCGTCTTAGCTAGCGTTATTGGTACTTCGTG
The DNA here is from genome assembly GCA_030064425.1 of Trapa bicornis. Classification (NCBI taxonomy): domain Eukaryota; kingdom Viridiplantae; phylum Streptophyta; class Magnoliopsida; order Myrtales; family Lythraceae; genus Trapa; species Trapa bicornis. The sequence goes on along the minus strand of CM057748.1, from coordinate 10,147,859 downwards.
TTCCTATACGATACAAATGTTCTTATTCATTATTCTTTTGGCCTAGCAGCTCTCATTCATCCCAATTGAATTAGAAAACTAAAATTTTCCTTTATTTGTAATTAGGTCCCTAAATTTATCTTTCTTTAACTTTAAGTCCCTAATACCGGTTTTTCCTCAAATTGAGTCCCGAAACTTTTAAAATTCATCGTAGGACCTCAATTTATTCAAATTCACAAAAAGAGGTTTAATTTCCCTAATTTCCAATTTGGTCCCCTAACTTTTCCAAAATTAACATTTTGCCCCTACTTTACAAAAATGGTAAGTATTGCCCCAAAAATTCTAAAAATTATCCAATTGGTCCTCCAACATCTTTATCGTGCCCAATTGGTCCTCAATTTTATGAAATTGCACTTTAGTCCCTTTAATTTTTAAAATTCCCAAATTTCCCCTCAATTTCAACCTTCTAACTCTATCAAATTTAATTTTATCAAATTAACCGATCAAATGAGTTTAATTGGAGTTCCTACACCTTCATATGATTCAATTGCACTTTGAATTGCACGATTTGGTGCTGTTATGAGCTCACATGGAGCTTCACCAAAAAATTGGACTTACAGAGATAAAGCTTCAAAAGCTTGTCGTTGGGGGCGCGACAGTCCGAGCTTTTGATCTGGGAAGATAGATCGTGTCCTGAGGTTACTCCTAGAATCAAGAATTGCATCAATTGATGCCGAATTGAGTGAGTATTTCATCATTGAAGTTATGTCGATTCTCTCTCTAGCACCGGTTAGAAATTACAAAGGGGAGCCGAATTGGCTTACCTTTCAGATCTAATTCAGCTATAGGAGGGCTGTGGAGGTGTTGGGAGGGCTCGGTTTGGCCTGAGAAGGGCTCAAATTGGCCAATTTTAGCTCGGCTGAAATAGGGCAGCTTTGGTCTGTCGGAGCTACTTCACTGTTCCATCACGCCGACGCTTCTCTGGTGAGCCTTGAAGCAAATGGAGACTACGAACGTGTAGCTCACTTCTCCCAAATTCTAAAGAGCCTAAGCTTTGGTTCGAGCTTCACCGAAAATTAGAGCAGTTGAGAGAGAATGGAGTTTTTAGGTGTGGAGAGTATGAATGAGGAGGGGCTCTTTATATAGGAAGCTCGGGGACTTCCTGGTCATCCGATTGGCGCCTTAATGGCGGTCATTCATTGCCTGAAACTCCCTAGCTAGAGGCTTTTCAACTTCGCTTGCGTTGCGCGATTTTCCGGTGAGTGAACAGTGTTGTCATCTGAAAAAAGAAGACGACACTATTCCGAACCAAATCGGGTTCAATGCTTAAACCGGTCGATTCACCCCCAATTCGATCGAATTTTTCAAATTAAAAAATTTCTAAATTAATCTAAATTCATTTTATCCAATGGTGGCCTCAAATCTCAAATTTGAATTTTTAATCCACCTAGAAAAATGAATTTAGCATCTAGTTCAATAGTGGTTCAAACTGGTTCAATTCGGTTCCGATCCGATTCACCTGAACCGATTTGGTTTTCATCTCCAGTTCATTCTTAAGTCCATTTCCATGACTTTTGGGTCTCTTTGGGTCACTCGGGATCCATAAATTTCACGGTTTGCCCTTTCTCTATCGGTTCCGGTTTGTAGACCGACTCGATTTTCAAATTGAAAATAATCAGTTTTTTCCTCGATTTTCTTATTATCCAAGGACGGGGTTACAGAGTAAATGATGAAAATACATGTAAATTATAAAAATCAGTTGGACACCCACAATGAACAACTTGAAAATTTCCAATTTACCAAATTCAAATTGTAAGGGAACAAATAATAATTGATGGTGCAAGGGGAGCACGAAAACTCAAGAATCCCTTCGAGGCAAACATGTCATCAGATCACGGTGAGTGAGATTTCTGGCGCCGAGTCTTATTAGACTGATGATGCGTTATTACTCACATTTTAGATAGCATGAATATTTCTTTGAAAAATAATTTGAAAGGCTAGAAAACTATAGTGGGATAATTTTGAAAGCCTTTTTGCTAAAGTTAGGGTATAGTACCGTACTCAACATAGGAAATGAGCCAAGCCATTGTTTAACAAAAATGAGATAGATCATTGTTCATTGAAAGTGAGTCCAATGCCATCATTTTCCAAAATAAGTGGCCATATTTTGAAAACACTCGTGAATGTGAGCACAATGACCAGATAGTAAAGCTAAGTCACGATAATAAATCACTTAACGAGTTTTTTTTGTGAAATGAGTTATACCCAATAATTATTATCGAGTTGGAAGAGGGTCTTGTCACGTATAATTGATAATATAAAGATAACGAGACAATGATTAAGACACTTTGTATGTATTTATTATGGACGTAATCATAAGACGTCGGGTATGATGTAGTGATGATTCTGAAGACGATGGGATAGTGAGACAAGAATAATGGGAGTGAATACTAGTCTAGTACATCGAGCGCTATTAGAGTTCTTTACACATTAGATCTGATGAATGAGAAAGTTCTCATATCTCAATAGTGAATAATACATTATCGGGGGTTGGCCAAACAATACTCACACATACAAAAGTGGTTGTAAAGTGGTTGAAATCATAAGTGGAACATATGGAAGTGGTTGTAAAGTGGTCCAAATCATAAGTGGAATAGATGGAAATTTTATTATAGGACTGTGTGATATTTAAATAATAGAACATATGTGATGAATATTTATGTAAAATAAAATGATTAAAAGCTCAAAATATTAAAAGTATTTCTTAACTGAATATTTACAAATATTCTATATTTAAATATCAATATAGATATTTAATAGTATGTGCTCAATTATGTAAATGATAAGATTGTGAAAATTTATAATTAATTAAAATATAACTTTTATTTAGCACTTAATCCTGATATAATTTATTAAAATTATTTTTTATATTTTAAATGATCATTTAAAAAAAAGTTATCTTGTGAGGTTTATATTTTTTTAGCATTAAGTTATATCGGAATTATAAATTAATGCACTTATTATTGTAAAATTAAGATAATGTAATAAATTTTTTGCATGTAGAATTGATAAACTTTGCCCAAAGGTGAATGGTGAGTAATAATATTAAGAGAATGTAACGAATTTTTTACATTTAGGATTGGTAAACTTTACCCAAACGTTGATGAGTCAACTCAACTTAGTTGACTCTTCTAGGTTTGTAAGCGGACACATGACTCTACTTTGACTTCTCCGCCTCTTTCACCCGTTCTGAACTCTTGATGGATTTTCTAGTTTATTCAATTGATTTTGCTTTATTTTGATCGATTATTTACTAATTTGATCCATTTTTAAATTCATTTTTAAATTTTTTTAAATTTTATAAATTTTTTTATTTAAACTTGTGATTTAAAATTATACTTCTATCATTTTTAGATTATTTTGAAAAATTAAATAAGAATTCTATTCTATTTTTTATATAATTTATTTTTTATTTCAATTCAATTTCAGTTTCCAGCAAATTTCGACTTATAAGTTAATAGTGTTATAAAAGGCAAGGATGTATCAAAATAAATGCTCAAGACTTTAATTAGACGAGAGGAAAATCACGAATAAGAGTCTTGGCAAGAAGTGATGCAGCTTAGCAGGCGACAAAAAGTTAGATCCATTGCGAAAGCCACAAAAAATTCTGTTGTAATACGCAGGATGAAGCTGGCAAGATCATTATCATTGAGACCCCATAATGATATTTCTTCTTTCAGCAATAATTATCTTCTACATGACTGAACTGGCACAGCCATGGAGTGGCACATTCACCTGCCGGCATGATCAGCGCCGATCACTCCTGCCTAACACTCTTCAACTGTTGCAGGTCCCTCACTTCCGTCAAGCAAATCCACGCCCATCTCTCAAAAATCGGCCTTGATGTTGACCCTCTCATTGCCGGAAAGCTTATCCTCCAATGCTGCACCGCAATCTCTGCCAGCCTCGCGCTCACCTACGCCCACCGCTTCTTTGGATGCCTCAAGGCTCCCAACACCTTCATGTACAACACCCTCATCAGAGGCTACTCCGAGTCGCAGAGCCCCGGGTGTTCCTTCGAGCTATTTAACCAATTGAACCGGAACTCCGGTTGTTCAGGTTCTCCACCTCGCCCTGACAGCTTCTCCTTCGCCTTCGTCCTCAAGGCCGCCGCGAACATGAGTTCATTCAGGGCCGGTTCTCAGCTGCATTGTCAGGCTTTTCTTCACGGTCTCGATGCCCACCTATTCGTCGGGACGACATTGATTAGTATGTATGCGGAGTGTGGTCGCGGGAATTCAGCGAGAAGGGTGTTCGATGAAATGCCCCAACCAAATGTTGTTGCTTGGAATGCGATGCTCACTGCGTGCTTTCGGTGTTCGGACTTGGAGGATGCAAGGGCTCTGTTTGAGAGAATGCCCTTTAAGAATTCGGCCTCGTTTAATGTGCAAATCTCTGGGTTCATGAAAGCAGGGAAGGTGGAATCTGCTAGGTCGGTTTTCAATAGCTTGGGCTTGAAGGATGATGTTACCTGGAATACTATGATTGTGGGGTTCGCTCAGAACAGCTACTTTGATGAGGCTCTTATGTACTTTAGGGATATGCTGCACATGGGGATCAGACCAACTGAGGTGAGCCTGATTGGTGTCTTATCTGCTTGTGCAGATGCTGGAATGCTGGTTTCAACGAAAATTCTGCATGGGTTCGTGGAAAAATCTTGGTTTTTGGAGAACATTTCAGTCAGAAATGCCCTTCTAGATGCTTACTCTAAGTGCGGGGATGTGGGCATGGCCAGGTCAGTCTTTGATCACATGACTGTGGATAGGAATGTCATCTCTTGGACTTGTATGATCTCAGGGCTAGCCATGTACGGCCGTGTAAACGAAGCAATTCAGCTTTTTTATGAGATGGAAGAATCAGGAGTTCAACCCGATAGAATCACATTCATCTCCATCCTTTATGCATGTAGTCATGCTGGATTGATCGAACAAGGACATTCTTACTTTTCTAAGATGAAAGATGTGTACGGTTTAGATCCTGGAATTGAGCATTATGGATGTATGGTTGATTTATATGGGAGAGCAGGAAAACTAGCAGAGGCATACAAGTTTGTGTCACAGATGCCGATCGAGCCCACTGATACTATCTGGAGAACTCTTCTTGGGGCCTGCAGTATCCATGGAAATGTTCATCTGGCGCAGAGAGCAAGGGAAAAGCTCATGGTACTTGATCCTAACAACTCTAGCGACCGAGTTCTGCTCTCGAATATTTACGCTGTTATAGGACAATGGAAAGACGTGGCTGCTATTAGAAACTCAATGAGCACGGAAAGAATGAAGAAAGATCCAGGATGGAGCATGATCGAAGTTGACAAGCTTGCATATAAATTCACCGCCGGCCGAAATTACAGTGGCTTCACACAGGAGGCCTATGAGAAACTGGGCGAGATAATGTCAAGGTTGAAGGAAGGAGGTGGTTATGTTCCAGAAGTCAAGAGTGTATTACATGACATAGAAGATGAAGAGAAGGAAGGCTCCGTGGCCTTGCACAGCGAGAAGCTCGCGGTGGCTTTTGGGTTGAAGAGGTTGCACAAGAGTAAGACCATTCATGTGATGAAGAACTTGAGGATATGCAAGGATTGCCATGAGTTCATGAAGATAGTCAGTCAGCTATACGATGTAGACATTGTCGTGAGGGATAGGAGCCGATTTCATTCCTTCAAGGACGGTTCTTGTTCATGTAAAGATTACTGGTGATTATGATATTGTTATCACTCACTAACTCAGGGTACCCTCTCAGGAAGTAGTATCCATGATTCCATTCTATTATCAAATTTATTATGGGTGAGATCAGCTTGTGCATATAATTACAGCCTACATATTGAATTTGGACCCCACCTCTCATTGCCTACCTTTGTTTCAAGTGCAGACTGTTTTCGTGTTGGTTGAAGGAGAAATGGCCAACATGGTAAGAGATACCATTTGAGACTAGCTTGCAAGCTGAAGGATGACGTGAACCATAACATCCTGATGATGATTAGCCATATTGGTTAGGCAAGGGGACTTGCTAATAAGAAAAGGGGTTGATGCCCGATTAGAGCAACCTTAACTAATATGTCAACGCCGTAGTTTACAGGTGTGATCACATCTTAGGTTATATATCTTATCACATTAATTTGTCAGTATTGAGGTGCGTGAAATTCATGCCATGGGCGTATGTGAAATTGAAGTACAATCGGTCCAAACTAATGGGTCTCAAAGAACAAGGCAACATAGCCATAGATGTCTTATTGACATTCAATAGAGCCCATAAAGAGTGTATGGAATCTTCAATCTAATCCAATCTCATTGTTGACTTGAGTCCGGAAAGGTAAGTCTAAGTTCTTGGATGCTAACATTAGGTTTAGGCCTTCTTGGCTGAGAAGTTTGCATGCATGAATTGAGCTTCTAAGTAAGAATTGGTCTAGTAGATAGGAAATGACAGGAGAGTCCATATCTGGGAAGATATATGACTTTGGCACTTGGAGTACAAGAAGATAGCGTCCCTCATACATGAAGAAGATCACGCATATACGAAGATGTGTTCTCTTATAGACAGGTGATCGGGTATATTGAATATGGATAAGGTTAGCCAGATAGGTGGTGACATGGTTAACAAAAAATCACAGTCACAAACACACTTAATTGTTACTACGAGTAGAATAGCCATAATCACCCACTAGGGAATATTAAAAGAATGGAACCGGGCTATTTTTGAAGTGGAGCAGCCGAAGGGGCACATGGTTATGGATGGGACTCAGCGAGCGGTGCACCCATTTGAAGGAGCAGAAGCGACCAGTTTATTAAAAACGATGCATAGGACAGAACAAGGGTCTAGAAGTAACAAGTGGATAATACCACTTGTAATATACGAAAACTTAACCAAATGATTGTTTTGGTACAATCCGAATTTAGAAATGTTTTTTGAAAATATTCAATTACACATATTTGAACTTTTAGAAAAATTGTATAAATAAATACAATTTTAGAAGAAAACATTTTTATTATCCAATTCACATAAACTCGGATGTGATAAAGATGGTATCCAAAGTACACATCCAAGTTTCCATTGCTCTACTTAATGACATTTGGTATAACGACTACAAAATATACTTGAATGATCACTTCACATACCTTTTAGAGTTAATGAATGGGATGAGTTTTTCGTCAAAAAGGAAATAAATAATTTATTATTTTTAAAATCAATGATGTGCAATAAGAAAGCTATGTTTGAACTATTTGTTAAATATATTTTAAAAATATTGGAATAATAACATTTAAATAATTCAGTTTTATAATGTATTTATAAAATATTTTTTATATTATAAAGAGTTTTTAAGTGACATATAATATCAAAATTTTAGAAACTGAAATTTAAGTTAAAATATATTGAAAATCAATATCGAATTGGGGATAAAAACTTGAGAACCTATAGTTGGAATCAAAATAGATTATAAACCGATTTAGACCCTATAATGAAAATATTCACGAAACTACTCTAAAAAACTCATTTTTATAAAAAAAATTAAGTATTATAAATAGTTCAAGTGAAAATCGAATCGAATTGGGATTAAGTCGATTTAAGGTGAAAGCTCTCGATTTTCTAGAGAAATTAGACGAATAAAAAAATAGTGATTTTTTTGCCCAATTAATACTGAATGTGATGAAGAATTATTTAAAAAAAATTGAGCCAAGAAACGTTTAAATAAAATGTGAATCGACCAAAATACTACTAAAAGTAATCGAACTAACTCATAATATTACATCAGTTTTAGAAAAAAACTCAATAAATTAGAAAATTATGATTTTTTTAGTCCAATTTATAGTAAATTGAACTAGAAATATTTAGAAAAATAATTTGGGATAATAACCAGTCGAATTAGTGGTGAATCGACCAACCAATAAACCACCAAAATCAACCAAACCAACCGATTTATTTGTCGGAAATAGCATCGCTTACTGTGAACCGGATGGTGTGCCACACTTGGTGCACGGACATGCTGCACACACGTGTGTCGTTTCCTTTACCCGACTTTTGATCTGGAAACCCGATCCAGATCCAAAAATAACTCGATTCACAGTGCGATTTCTGACATCCTACCCCCAAAAAAAATTAATTGTAAAGTGGTCTACATGAGGTCTCATCTAGTTAGCTAAGAACATGGAGGTGATGGACATTTTGTACCCCCCGAGCTCCCTATATAAGTTTTGGTCATTGCCTCACTGAAGTTTGGCTAGAATTCCCTCTAAAGCTAAGGTTGCTCCACTTTTCGGTGACCTCCATGTCACGCCCCGACCCGGTTTGGTCAGATCCCCGTGAACAACCTGCCACTCTCCAGATTTATTAAGGGGTTTCCCCTTATTATAATCCGTAAAGAGTAAGACGTCCTTTAACCTGCACCTTTTCCTGGAATAGCATAATCAAAACTATATAAAATTTAAAACTTTACATACCTGTCTTACATGCATCTTAGTTGACGGTCTTTAAGGGGAGACTTTTCAGGATTTCCTGAAAGGGATATAAGGGAGGGGTGAGTACGACTACTCAGTGAATAGGTTTTTAAAAGTTTTTGACTTTTAAGAAAAATATTTATATGGAGTGTGTCAGACTCCTTTGTTTTCAAAAATCCTTTCATTTAAAAATTCGGGGTTTTCCACCATTTCTTATTTACCACGGCGTGTCATCACCCAACACACATCCTTCATCATGAAGGTTACACACATTCGTAATTCAGTATCACTACTGAATCCGCTAGTGACTTCGGAGCGACTTTTCCTACCACCCGGATAGAAATACGACCACTTCTACCCTAAGAATAAATGGATGTACGTGACATCCGACCCACAATCCCGAAATCACTTCTTCGTGTCCGTATGAGGATAGAGACCTCATCCTGTTCCCACCCCGGTCTCATGCGCTTAGTGCTACTCCAGATTTTGTACAGACACCTGGAACAACAAACTGCCCTTATAGCCACTAGGTCATCCAATGCCCTTAGGATGCATCACTACCCCTCATGGGTGCCTTGATGATCTCGTACTCACAGTGCATGCACAAACAATGTTTTCTCATATTGCCATGTAATCTATGGTACCACTGGTTTAACGGCCCCAACTCTTAACTCAACCCGCAATTGTTTGTCTTGACGGGTCCATCGACTTGTCATGTTGCACTGCTTCTAGTTGACTGAGCATGTCGGTCCTATCTTGGTACCATGGCCAAACAATTCACTTATTAAATTTTATGGCACATATATCATGTTCATTAACGAGCTCCTGCTCGTGCCAACTGGCCTTGGGCCCACTGTACGAGATTTTTAAAATCGGGCATTTAGCCCCAAGTTCCAAAACCGAGGCCCCCGAGCTATCAGAGCTATTCGAGCTCCCATCGAGAAGGTCTCCCAAATTGTTTAAGCATTGGCACACAGTCAGAGGAGAGTACTTCCGACAAAACATATGTTTTCTCTATCCATTATACCGTCCGATATAAGGACATCTCCATTTATAACCGATGAACGAGTTTTCAACTTCCTTCGAGTAAGTCTCATCATACCAACCGGGTATGATCTATTTACAACTGGTAAGTACTTTTTCCGCATGATTTTCACATCACTTCCTCTAAATAGTGATGTTTAAAACAAAATAGTGGGTTTTCATACCGAGGTACTTATTATTCCCAACCGGGTATGATATAAAATTTTCACTCACAACCAGTAAGTGGTTTTAAAATTTTAAGTTGTGCTCATCATCCCAACCGGGTATGATGTTAGTAAACCCACTCACCCATTAACACAGTGAATTCCACTTAACCGGTTCTTTGTATTCACGCGAGCTCGACCATGCTAGCGTTCCCGATATTTCGCGTTCCTACACGATATGAATATCATTGTTCATTATTACTCGGCATAACAGCCTTCATTCATTTCCAATGAATGAGAAAACCCAAACTTTTAGTTATGTCCCTAAAGTTATTTCTCTTTAACTTTAAGTCCCAAATCTCAGTTTTTCCTCAAATTGAGTCCCATAACTTTTAAAATTTATCTTGGAACTTCAATTTATTCAATTTCACTAAAAAGGGGTTTAATTTCCCAAATTTTCAATTTGGTCCCCCAATTTTTCCAAAATTACCATTTTGCCCTTCCTTTACAAAAATGGTAAGTTTTGCCCCAAAAATTCCAAAATTTCTCAATTGATCCTCCAACATTATTTTCATGCCAATTGACCCTCAATTTCTCAATTTCATTATTTTCTCAATTGACCCTCAATCAGGCCTGGGCAGAGTCGTGGCTAGAGTTAGTTTACTGTGCAATCGCACCGGGGCTTCACTAGTCATTTTCGAACCAAAGATAGGCTGCAACTGGGTGGATGACTTCCTCCAAAATCTATTAGCACTAATGTTGACCTTTCACGTTGAGAAAAAGACCCTTGTCAGAGCTTTAGTATGGTGGTCATCCGAAAAGTGAGCAGTAGAGAGCATTCGAGAATTGATAGTGGGATGAGAATGAAAGGATATGAGCTCTTTATATAGGAAGCTCGGGGACCAACGACTCTACTAATTTCCAAATTGGTCGAGCCCATCTCCTCGTGAATTGTCATTACTAAAGAGAATATTCAATTGCCATAAATGAAAAGAGAATATTTGGTTTTCATTATAGTGAACAGTGTGATTGTTTAAAGGTTGAAGACAAAACTCTACGCGCACATGTGATATTCGTGCGTGTGAGCTGTCACGTGACACACAATGATTAGTTGGGCTGGCTGACGTGGTATCTGACTCAAGGTCTTGGTCAACCTTTTACTCGTTGACTTGCCACATGGCGACCTCTCATTGGTCACCTAGGTTGATGTGGCTGATGATTGAATCTCAACTGTTGATGATTTGTCATATGGTGTACTCTGATTGGCTCGTTTAAATATGTCAATATTCTCTTTGAAATATTCACATGTGTCATGTGGCCTCTCCAGATTTGTTGAAGGTTTTTGTCACGGATTGCTATGTGTCCCTCTTTGATTGGTTGATTCTCTTGAATATTCTAGTCATTTGCTGACTCGAGGCACCTTTCACGTGTCACACTCTTATTGTTTCATTCCACTAATGTGGTTTTTTTTGTCAATCTGACCATTGACTTTTGTCATATGTCACTCTCTAATTGGTCAATGCTTTTAGACGCTGACCGAGCGACTAAGTGGACGCACTTGCCACACATCGCTCACTAATTAGTTGCGTCTGCTGACCTGGCACCATGTGGCATTCAGTCTATTGTCTTGGTCTCACCTTTGACCGGTCCATTTGAACCAGTCTTCGATAACCCGAGAATTTAATCGGTCAGTTCAAGCCCAATTCAACCAGTTTTCTAAAAGTTAAAATATTGTAAATTATTGAAATTTCATTTTTTACATGTTGTAACCTCAATTTACCAAATTACTATTTTAAAGTCGTCCTAAAAAATAAAATTTTGAATTGGATACTCTCGATTCGATGTAGTTTTATCGGGTTCGGGTCCGATTCATCGTTTCTTGATCTGATTCATGTTTCAATTGGTTGATTTCTCTACTAATTAGGGTATTTAGGTTGACTTTCATCACACGTTTATTCCTTGAAAATTTTCCTTTTACATTCCTTATTTTATTTAAAGAAATTAGGTATTACAATTGTCCGCCTCTAGAAATTCTATCTAACAATAAATTGATAGAATTCATCTGAACCTATCCAATGTGGGGATATGTTACCACACATATACATGAAATGTTGGGTTTTTAGTAGTTAAATTACTTTTCTATCCAACCATGTACTGGATTTGATTAATTAGGATATGTATTTGCCAAACTATATGTACTTGTGGGAGAGGTGCCCTTTCATTTTAATTGAATTACATCTGTTTAAGCGAAAAAAAAAGAAGAAAATGACTAATTTTGATCAATGTAAAAGTTAAGGATTGTAAATAATACTAGAAGTTGGTTGTATCATTCAAATTATGCATTGTATATATTTGTATCAATTTGGTATTTTAGTAAAAGTTTTACACGGAGTATTAATTGGTATACGGTATGTTTTTATTCTATATGTGAACTTAATATGATAGATGGTATTATGTGGATATTAATGTCCGAATGAAGCATTTTTTTGGTTGGTTGGAAAGTAAGGGATAAAAGAAATATTATTTCAACACCCACTGAGTCAGAAATACTATTTGTATTAAGTTTAGGGCTATCATCCAATATTTATCTATTATTTGAGGAAAGTGCGGTATATGATTGAGATAATATGGTGAGAGTTTGTTAAATATGAATTGATGAATATAGGTGGTAGCATGTGAGACTGATGCTCGATTATGTATTGTAATTATTACTGCTCAATGACTTATGAACTACCAAAAGAACGAGGGTCCATTAGATTTTTTTTTGCACAATAAAATATTTTATCATTTATAAATTATTATATTTAAATAAATATAAATTTAATTAGCTGTCAAATTATAGGGTTGGTGTAGAAAAATAAGGAAGTCGATTTAATTATTGCTCACATGTGGTAACATAATAATTATAGTAAATTAGTATACAATTGATGGTTAGTTTAAAAATTACAACTTTACAAGTGAGAGTAGAGAATGATAATTAATATAGTAAAATAAATAATTATTATATATACATATTTTTAAAAGAATTAAAATTCATCATTTTTAAGTGGTAATCTCTCCTAATTCACACTAAAAAAAGGTGAGAGACATGAACTTAAGACACTAGCTGTATACCCTGTACAACCAAGTTGTGGCTGAGAACCCTCGAGAATAAGATATTTTGCTTCCCCTTGTTGAGCTAGTTGATGACAGATAACGTTCGTTTTACCTGTCATAGAAGTATAGGATAATGCCAGATTATAAAAATTGATAAAATATTTTAAAATAACATATTAAGTGTCAAAATTTTCTCATCGTTGTTAGATGTAAAAAGTTTTATACTAACCACGTTAATGGAAGAATTTTTTATATTTATTAGATTATTTTAAAATTGTATACACTTCAATAATATTATGAGGAAATATTATAATTTTATATTTTTTTAGTTAAGGTATGATCTTATCTCAACATGTTTCATAAAATTTTGGTAGGAAATATTGTCCAACTTATGTCGCAAGCACATATGTCACAACTCTCCTCAGGTCTTGCGTCATGCAGACATAAAGTAGTGAGCTGATACAACGGGCTGAGTAGTTGTCAGATTGATTGTCCAATTCATACAAGTTGTGAAATCTAAGAGAGAGAGGGAGATTTGTATGAATTGAAATTGTGACTGTTGTGGCTTCTGATGATGCTCTAATGCTCCATCAGAGACATAAAAAAAATTAGCCTATTTTGGTTGGGAGGCTTTTTTAATTTCTTTTTTTTTTTTCTGTTCTTCCTTTTTGAAAAATGATCTTACCCACACTTGTCTTGACATTGGGTCAATCTTAATTAGGGATATGCTCCTAACTCTATTAATGTTGATGTTGCCCGGTAGATGTCGTTCTAGGACAGAATGTGCTAAGGTTGTTGTATTGTCAATTAGACAACATGAGAAAAATCGGCCTCCATTTCATGAAAAGTTTGAGAAGGGGCCGACTATACCTAATGTTATTCACTTCAAAAGACATCAAGTCTTTTCAACACAAGAATTGAATCCTACACAAACACACGATGCATAGTGCCAAAGCACTATCATGTTCATAAACAATAATGTCCCATCTTCTTATAGGAATAAATTGTGAATATTTAAAATCAATTGCATCAGATGAGTAAAATTAATCATTTTTAATATGTTTTATTTATAATTTGATAGATTATGCAATGATTCAAAGTAATTATATAATAATTCTAATAAGTTATAAACTTATTTTCCTAGCATGAATCAACTCTAGTAATTTTTTTTGTGAAATAAGTCCCTTAAAACACCATTTTACCAACCGTAGATAAGACCTAAATGATTAGGGTTTCCTAATGCTTAATTTTCTTTCCTTCTCAGTGTTCCCTTTTTATGTGCACTCACCATTACAAGTCGGACCTATTCATAGTACAACCTTATCCATCATCCATCATTTTATTGGATTCTTTCCTCTATTTTTTCCATTAATTATCTTCTCATGTGGTCTAGAGAGAGAAAGAGTGGAAGGAGCATTTATAAATGGAGTGGTGAAGTCCCGTTCCCCCAAGCTACCCATAGTGCCCCATATGGAGATATTGATTGGTTAGGGTTTTCGGACTAAGACAGCCCATCAAGGTCACCTTTGTCATAGCTTCGACCCCCTCTCTCCCTCTAGGTCTGAAAAGATAAACAGATAAGCACGAAGCAGATTAAATGAAATCGTAGGTACCCAACAAAACTAGATTATTAATGGAGTAGAGAATATGGTTTATCATTTTAGTGAAAACGACACCAGAGAGAAAGATGGAGAAAGAGCTCGAGAGAGTCCATCCACTCAAAGCAGAGAACTGCCTTTTATCTTGGTAGGCGCGACAGTACATCTCCCCTTCATTGCTGCGAGTAACTGAGTGAAATAATTTTCGTCCCTGTATAGGATAAAGATTCCACCACGTGGATCCCTCGATATCCTTGTCGATTTTGAATCTTCGGCCTAGCTAGCTATTATCTAGATCTAACCAATTACAATGTACACAAGTAGCTATTATCCTAATAAAATATGTATTATATTATATCCTCAACTATAATTTGAGTTCTTTTTTGCTTCGTTAGTGCTGATTCAACTCATGCAACGAAGTTAATTATATCATTTTTAAGTTTTAACGGAATAATGATGTCATTAATAAAAAAAATACCTATGAATTTGAAAGAGTGAAGGGAATGGATTTTAAAATTTTACTTTCGTGCATCCTAATAACGAAAACATGGAAAATTTTGTTTAAACCTCGATCTCTTTAAGCAAAAGTTTTAAAAGTGTGTTACTTTAGATATATTGACTTGAATGCTAATTTAGGTACAATGACCTTGGTGGCTATTAAGTAGCATATGCGGCCGATTTAAGGAGTTACTCACATGATAAGTGGAAAATGGTAGTCAAATAAAAGTGTGTGGATATGTAGTTCCTCGTCTTGACTAATCACAGGCAGAGTGTAATTATCAAAATTTTTGAAGTCGGAGTTTAGATATAAATTGGGTGTGGAAATAAACGTTAAAGCCAAAAAAATTTTGGAAATCGAGACTTGGGATAAATCTGAGGGAGAAAATGGTTCAGACAAGAAATTAGATGAGGAATAAAACCACAAATTACTCTTAATAAAAAAGTTCATTTAATTAGAATTTAAGTATCAGAAAAAGTATAAGTGAAAAAAATGGAGAGTGAGATTGAGCTAATTTTAGTAAAAAAAAATCTCTATTTTTATGAGTGGTCAGATAAGTCAAAAAATAGAAATTTTTATGACTAACTAATAGGGAAAGTGATAAATAATTTTTAGAAAAAAATAAAATTACAAAAAATCGGACTAAGAGGTGGGCTTACCAAAAACTAGTTGTTTAAGCTTGTAGGAGCATAATAGTCCGATTTTTAAAATGAGTAGTATAAATGGCAAAATATCCTTCTATACATCTTACCATAACCCAAATTTAATCTATAAGCTCCTCATGTTCCCTTTCGGTAATCACATTGGCCGTTCGTGGGTTTATATGCAAGTCTGGCGAACTGAAAAAATTTAATAATCTCTAGTATTTCTTTGTTTTTGACACCTTTATTTAAAACGAAAATTATAAGTTACTCATACCACCTTACAAGGTGATCAAAGTACCCAAGAATATGTGGTGAAGTTAGCTATCCAACCGTTGGTTGTCACCGCTTCCTTTCTGATGAGTTGTTAACTAAAATTTGACTTTGTATCTATATTTCGTTGAAAGCTCGGTCAAGGCCAAAACGACACTCTTTCGGCCAAGGCTAGTTGGACAATAACTGTCAGGATACAGGGAAGATAATGAGCACTATCAACATACAATAACCTTTAATTTCTCCCTGGTTGTCACTTTCTTCATGTGACTTCATCCTTCATTCGTATATGAGAAATTTGCTAAGTAGCTCTGCAATCATGAATTTTGTAAAATTCATTATTTTTTCAATAGTGTATACACCATAATTGAACTTTAGAAATAATAATGGTAAGATATTTTAAACTATGCATCATTGATTTATTAACAATCGAGAACGTTCTAGATATGTACTACTCTATAATGTCATTTTTAATTAATTCCAAATTATAAGATTTAAGAAAATTCTCTATTATCATAGTCCAATATTCGAAGTAATAATCAAAATTTGGTACAAACTATTAACTTGCATTGATTTTTTCTATAATGTTACAGTATCTTTGCTACATTCATAGAAAAGACTACACGCAAACTTATTTAATGTTTCTTGAACAAAAGGATAACTATTGATTGTTAACTTAGGATTCAAGTTGTCAATTATTATATGTTAAATAGCTCTAATACCAAGTTGTAATTACAATTTTTCTATTTAAAATGCCTCTCAAGTCTTAAGTTTTTATTTGACTATTAAAAAATTCTAAAAAAGAATACTGGTCATTTACTTTTCTTTTCATAAATAAAGTTTCTCTAACTAAAAAAATGAATTGGGTGATTATAAATTTGTTTATAAGACGTAACAACTCCAAATTTCACATAAGCACTAGGAAATAAAAAGATGTACCCAAGTAATTTGTAAATTACCGTTAGGACACTCGTATCGAAAGTGTCCTAATTCATAGAATTCTAATATTCAATAGAAAATTTGATGGGTTAGTTCTTCCACGTCCTATTCCTCTACCATTAGAGCTTTCTTGAAAGCCTACTCTTGTGGTTGCTCTTCCTCAGTATGCAACTGGGCTTGTAGGAACACTATCAACATACAACAACCTTTAATTTCTCCCTGATTACTCATATCTAGGGCTTTCTGAATCTGATCACTTTCTCCTTGTGACTTCATCCTTCATTTGTATATGAGAAAGCTGCTAAATAGCTCCACAATCGTGAATTTTGTAAAATTCATTGTTTTCTTAATGGTGTATACAACATAATTGAACTTTAGAAGTAAGAATGGTAATATAATTTCAACTATGCATTATTTATTTATTTTCTTGCTATATCGCTTCATTTTATTAATAACAGATAACGTTGTAGATATGTACTACTCTAGAATGTCATTTTCAATTAATTTCAAATCTCAAGATTTAAGAAAATTATATATTAACATAGTCCAATATTTGAAGTAATAATCAAATTTTGTACAAACTATTAATTTGCATTGATTTTTCCATAATGTTATAAGATCTTTGCTATCTTCACAAAAAAGTCTTCGTGCAAACTTATTTAAGGTTTCTTGAACAGAAGGAGAACTATTGATTGTTAACTTAGGATTCAAGTTGTCAATTATTATATGTTAAATAGCTACTTTTAATTACAATTTTTCTATTTGAAATGCCTCTCTCATCTTAAGTTTTTATCATACAATTAAAAAAATTCTAAAAAAGAATACTTGCCATTTACTTCTCTCTTCATAAATGAAGGTTCTCTAACTTGGAAAAATGAATTGGGTGATTAGGAATTTGCTTACAAGATGAAACAACTCCAAATTTCACACAAGCACTAGGAAAGAAGAAGATGTACCCAAGTAATTTATAAATTATTATTAGGACACTTGTATCGTAAGTGTCCTAATTCATAGCAATTCTAACATTAAATAGAAAATTTGACGGGTTAGTTCTTCCCCGTCCTATTCCTCTACCTTTAAAGATTTCTCGAAAGCCTCCTCTTGCGTTGTTGGCTCTTCCTCAGTATGCAACTCGGCTTGGAGGAGCACTATCAACATATAACAACATTTAATTTCTCCCTGGTTGCTTATATCTAGAGCATGCTGAGTCTGATTACTTTCTACTTGTGACTTCATCCTTCATTTGTATATGAGAAAATTACTAAATTCGTTGTTTTCTCAATAATGTATACACCATAATTGAACTTTAGAAGTAAGAATGGTAAGATATTTTCAACTATGAATCATTAATCTATCTTCTCACTATATCACTTCATCTTATTAAAAACATATAACATTCTAGATATGAATAATTTAGAATGTCATTTTTAATTAATTACAAATCTCAAGATTTAAGAAAACTATCTATTATCATGGTCCAATATTCGAAGTAATAATCAACTTTTGGTAGAAACTATTATCTTGCATTGATTATTTCCATAATGTTGCGGGATATTTGTTATCTTCACATAAAAGATTATGTGGGCAAACTTTTTTGAACAGAAGGAGAGTTATTGATTGTTAACTTGGGATTCAAGTTGTCAATTATTATATGCTAAAGAGCTCTCATACGACTTGTAATTACAACTATTCTATTTCAAAGACCTCTTAAGTCTTTAGTTTTTATCTGAAGATAAAAAAAGTACTAAAAAAGAATACTCACCATTTACTTCTCTTCTTAAATGAAGGTTCTCTAACTCGGAAAAATAAATTTGGTGATTAGGAATTTACTTACAAGATGTAATAAGTCCAAATTTCACACAAGCACTAGGAAAAAAGAAGATGTACCCAAGTAATTTGTAAATTACCGTAAGGACATTTTATCGAAAGTGTCCTAATTCATAGCAATTCTAACATTCAATAGAAAATTTTGTGGGTTAATTCTTCCACGTCCTATTCCTCTGCCTTTAAAGCTTTCTCGAAAGCCTACTCTTAAGTTGGCTCTTCCGTAATATGCAACTTGGCTTGAAGGAGCACTATTAACATACAACAACCTTTTAATTTCTCTCTGGTTGCTCATATCTAGGTCTTTCTGAGTCTGATCCCTTTCTCCTTATGATTTCATCCTTCATTCATATATGAGAAAGTTGCTAAATAGCTCCACAATCACAAAATTTTTAAAATTCATTGTTTTCTCAATGGTGTATACAATATAATTGAACTTTAGAAGTAAGAATGCTAAGATATTTTTAACTATATATCATTAATTTATCTTCTCACTATATCGCTTCATCTTATTAATAACAGATAACGTTCTAGATATGTACTACTATGGAATGTCATTTTCAATTAATTTCAAATCTCAATATTTAAGAAAATTATATATTATCATTGTGCAATATTCGAAGTAATAATCAAATTTTATACAAATTATTAACTTGTATTGATTATTTTCATAATATTGCAGGATCTTTGTTATATTCACAGAAAAGACTATGTGGGCAAACTTACTTAAGATTTCTTAAAGAGAAGGAGAACTATTGATTGTTAACTTGGGATTTAAGTTGTCAATTATTATATGTTAAATAGCTTTGATGCTACTTGTAATTACAATTTTTCTATTTCAAACTCCTCTCATGTCTTAAGTTTTTATGTGACTATTAAAAAAATTATAAAAAATAATACTCGCCATTTACTTCTCTTCATAAATAAAGGTTCTCTAACTCAAAAATATGAATTGGGTGATTAGGAATTTGCTTATGAGATGTAACAACTCCAAATTTCACACAAGTATTAGGAAAGAACAAGATGTACCTAAGTAATTTGTAAATTACCCTTAGGACACTCGTATGGTAAGCATCCTAATTCATAGCAATTCTAATATTAAATAGAAAATTTGACAGGTTAGTTCTTTCATGTTCTATTCCTCTTCCTTTAAAGATTTCTTGAAAGCCTCCTCTTTCATGTCCTATTCCTCTTCGTTAGTCGGCTTGGAGGAGCACTATCAACATACAATAACATTTAATTTCTCCCTGGTTGCTCATATCTAGGGCATGCTGAGTCTAATCACTTTCTACTTGTGATTTCATCCTTCATTTGTATATGAGAAAATTGCTAAATGGCTGTGCAATCACGAATTTTGTAAAATTTGTTATTTTCTTAATAGTGTATATACACCATAATTGAACTTTAGAAGTAAAAATGGTAAGATATTTTCAACTATGAATCATTGATCTATCTTCTCACTATATCGCTTCATCTTATTAACAATATATAACATTCTAGATATGTGTACAATTAATAAGTTAGGGGTATATTTGTAAATAGTGCAAATATATCCTATATATATTCTTAATGTAATTTACTAGTAGTGAATTCTATTTTCCAATAATAAATATGGTATAAGAGCTAGGGTTTTCTAGTATTTTCAAGTTTTGACGGATCTGAAGGATCGGAGGAGCCTGAGACGACTTCGTATGTGAAGTAGCTGAATTAAAAGGAGAAAAGATATCTCTAAGATTTATGGTCACCGGGAGCTATGACTAGGAGACTCAGAAGCCGGGAGCTATGATTAGGAGACCCAGAAGCTGGAAGGTATTCGAGAGAGATGGAAAATATGAATAGTAGATGTTTCATCATACTTGATGAGAATGAGATCAATTGTGGTAATCAAGTACAAATACTTAAATCTTCCACAAATTGGGTTATTGATTCTGGTACTTCAAGACATATGACAAGATTAATAGAAGAATTTAATACATATGATAAGTATTCTCAAACTTATAAGAGAGTTGTTCATACGGCAGATAAAACAGTACAATCTATCAAAGGAAAGGGCTATGTTAGATGTACAGATTTGATCACATTATAATCTATTTTGCATATTCCCTCTTTTCCAATTAATCTATTGTTAGTTACTAGTATCATTGATTAATTGAATTGTCAAGTAATTTTTTATGGGGACACTTGTATCTTTTGAGAGAGAAACACTAAGAAGATACTTAGAACTGACAGTAAGTGTGGAGGATTGTAGTATCTAAATAGAAGAGTTGTGGATACAAGTTTGAGTGTTGTAATAAATAGTAAAAAAAAAAAGATAAAGCAATGTTAGAACATTGTTGGTTGGGACATCCATCTTTTGAGAGTATTAAAAAGTTGAGACCAGAGCTGATAAGTAAAGTAGAATGCAATAAACATGTTTGTGATACTTGTAAGTTTGAAAAACACACAAAAACAAGTTATAATTCTACTGGATTAACAAGTATGGAGCCATTTTTATTGATTCACCCGGACGTTTGGGGGCCATGTGCGATTACCTCTATTAGTGGATTCAGATGGTTTATCACTTTTATTGATTGTCACTCTCAGATGACATGGTTATATTTGATGAAGCACAAAGGAGAAGCACTATTATGTTTCAAAGATTTTCTAGCTCTTATTCAAACTCAATTTAATGCCAAAGTTTATATTCTTAGAATAGACAATGGCATTGAGTATGTGAATCAAGAATTTTCGTCTTATCTATCTAGTAAGAGAATTATTCATCAGACTACATGTCTAGATACCCCCCAACAAAATGGTGTTGTAGAGAGGAAAAATCATCATTTGTTAGAAGTTGCTTGTTCTCTTCTCTTCAAGATGAATGTACCAAAGTATTTATGGAGTGAAGTTGTACTGACAGCAACTTATTTAATTAAATGGATGCCCTTGCAAGTGTTAAACTTTAGATCACCTTGTGAAGTATTGATGGGAAAAAATACATACATAGTCCCTCGTGTGTTAGGATGTATATGTTTTGTGAGAGATCACCGTCCTTTGGTAAGCAAACTCGATCCTCATGCATTGAAATGTATTTATGTGGGTTATTCTAGTACTCAAAATGGATACAAGTGTTGGAGTCCAAGTGAGAAAAGACTCTTTGTGAGTATGTATGTGACTTTTTGTGAGAATGAACCATTCTATAAGGAATCAACTTAAACTGCAACCATATTACAAGACTTGTCAATTCCTGATATACGACAACCAAATGAAGAAATTGTCAATGATCAAAGTACTGAAAATATTATTGTAGGAGTGAATACCTATCCTATAATTTGGAGTAACAAAGATGGAAAAAAGGATGAGACTCAATTGAAGGTGTATAGCATGGGAAATAAGGATGGTGCTAAGGGGGAGAAAGATGAGTCAGGTGATTGTGAGACAATCCCAAGTATTAATCAACAATCTAACAATTCATCAATGTCACCAGAAGGTAATAACTCTATACAACCTTCTAAGGATGGTGCTAAAGGGGAGAAAGATGAGTCAGGTGATGGTGAGGCAATCCTAAGTATTAATCAACCATCTAATGGTTCATCAACGTCACTAGAAGGTAATAACTTTATGCAACCTTCTAATGGTTCATCCATGTCATCGAATGGTAATAATTCCTTACCTATTGCCATTAGTAGAGAACGTAGAGCTAATGTAGGGAAACCTCCAATTAGATATGGTTTTGATAATGATATATCTAATTATATTTCATATGCATTTGTTCCACCTGCATGCAGGTTGTTTATCGCATCACTACAACTAGTACACATACCAAATAATTGGCAAGAAGCTAAACGGGATCTGAAATGACTTGGAGCAATGCATGAGGAGATGAAAGCATTAGAGAAGAATAAAATGTGGAAACTTACTCAACTTCCGAATGGAAAAAAAGCTCTAGGATGTAAGAGGGTATTCAATATAAAACCTTCTAAGGATGGTGCTAAGGGGGAGAAAGATGAGTCAGGTGATGGTGAGGCAATCCTAAGTATTAATCAACAATCTAACGGTTCATCAACGTCACTAGAAGGTAATGACTTTATACAACCTTCTAATGGTTCATCCATGTCATCGAATGGTAATAATTCCTTACCTATTGCCATTAGTAGAGAACGTAGAGCTAATGCAGGGAAACCTCCAATTAGATATGGTTTTGATAATGATATATCTAATTATGTTTCATATGCATTTGTTCCACCTACATGCAAGTCGTTTATCGCATCAGTACAACTAGTACACATACCAAATAATTGGCAAAAAGCTAAACGGGATCCGAAGTGGCTTGGAGCAATGCATGAGGAGATGAAAGCATTAGAGAAGAATAAAATGTGGAAACTTACTCAACTTCCGAATGGAAAAAAAGCTCTAGGATGTAAGTGGGTATTCAATATAAAATAGAATGTCGAAGAAGAAGTTGTGAGATACAAAACAAGGTTGGTGACAAAAGTTTATAGTCAAACATATGGAATAGACTATGATGAAAATTTTGCACCAGTAGCTAAGATGAGCACTGTCAAAATACTTATTTCATGTGCTGCTAATTTCGGGTGGACATTAAATCAAATGGATGTAAAGAATGCATTTTTGCTTGGAGACCTACAAAAGGAAGTATATATGGAGATTCCACCTGGATTTAGTACAATGAAGACTGTGGGGAAGGTGTCTAGATTAAAAAAATCTCTGTATGGACTCAAATAGTCACCAAGAGCATGGTTTGATCGATTTCGACATACAGTGATCAAAATGGGTTACCGACAATGTAACGGAGGCCATACGGTTTTCTATCGACACTCTAATGGTTGAATTGCTATTTTCTTTGTATATGTTGATGATATTATCATCATTGAGGATGATCATGTTGAGATATTGCAGTTGAAAAAATAACTAAGTAAAGAATTTGAGGTAAAAGACTTGGGCCCTATAAAGTATTTTCTCGGTATTGAAATTGCAATATCTAGGAAAGGCATAGTACTTTCTCAAAGAAAGTATACATTAGATTTACTCACTAAGACAAAGATGTTAAGCTGTCGAATTGCTTCGACACCAATATAATCGAATCATAAGTTATGTGCCCAGTCAGGTGACCTAATGGATAAAGAATGATATCAAAGAATTGTGGGACGATTGATCTATCTATTTCATACAAAACTTGATATCACATATGCAGTTAGTATTGTGAGCAGATATATACATGATCCCAGGACAAATCATTGGGATGTTACTATGAGGATATTGAGATATTTAAAAAGGAGTTCGGGTAAGGAACTTTGGTTTAAGCCTCGGAGTCACACTAGAGTGAAATACTTTTGTAATTCAGATTGGGCTAGTTGTGTGGATGATAGGAGATCTACGTCTGGCTATTGTGTGTTTGTTGGAGGTAATCTTGTATCATTGAGGAGTAAGAAACAAGAAGTAGTCGCCCGATCATCAGCAGCGGAGTACAGATCAATGGCTCAAACTATTTGTAAGATAATTTGGATAAGAAGGTTACTAATGGAGCTTCGCCTCTTTAGAGAAGAACCTATGAAGTTGTGGTGTGATAATAAGTCTGCTATAAATATTGCTAACAATCCAATTCAACATGATAGGACCAAACATGTGGAAATTGTTTATTTTTTCATCAAATAAAAAATTAATATAAAGATTATGGAACTGCAACATATGAAGACAAGTGGACAATTAGCAGATTTTTTAACTAAAGGTTTAGGTTCCAGAGATTGGGATGATATTTGTAACAAGATTGGAATTGTAGATATCTACCATCAATCTTGAGGGGGGAGTGTGTAATATTAATAAGTTAGAAGTATATTTGTAAATATTACAAATATATTCTTAATATAATTTACTACTAGTAAATTATATTTTTCAATATTTAATAATATGTATACTCTGTAATGTCATTTTCAATTAATTTCAAATCTCAATATTTAAGAAATGTCATTTTCAATTAATTTCAAATCTCAAGATTTAAGAAAATTCTCTATTATCATGGTCTAATATTCGAAATAATAATCAAATTTTGGTCAAATTATTAACTTGTATTAATTTTTTTGATAATCTTGTAGAAAATTTTCTATTTTAAGATAAAAGATTCCATGGGCAAACTTACTTAAACTTTCTTGAAAAAAAAGGAGAACTATTGATTGATAACTTGGGATTTAAGTTGTTAATTATTATATGTTAAATAGCTCTCACAAACTTATAATTACAATTCTTCTATTTTATACCCCTTAAGTTTTTATGTGAAGATAAAAAAAATTTTAAAATAATACTAACAATTATGTCTTCTTAAATGAAATTTCTCTAACTCGGAAAAATGAATTGGATTATTATAAATTTACTTACAACATCTAACAACTCCAAATTTCACACAATTAATAGTTAAGAATAAGATGCACTCAAATAATTTGTAAAATTTTCATTCTCATCAATCTTTTTATTGTAGTTAGTCAATTCTTATCCTTGGATACTTATATACATACTTTAATCTTAGGCTTGGATTCTACACAGACTCATTGGTAATTAATTAATTTGTTTAGTTGTTTGGCATAGTTACTAATGTCAATTTGTTAGAGTTGCTTATATATTACTTTCTGTCTAATGTTGTTCCATGTAAGTGTGGTAATATATAGATAACTCATCTTTTTTAATATTTGTTTATGTCAAAATTTATTTTTAACTGTAATAATATTGTGGAATTGTAGTATTTTTTATTACTCTAATTCTGGAATACTATACAATTTTGATAAAAACAATATCAAGTGAGATAAATATTAACTAGTTGTATGCTTCACATTTGATGTATAACAAATGTAAAATTATATAATATATACTTAAAAGTAATTCAAATAAATTATGTAACAATATCATTGAATCGTCCAATATAAGCAGGTATATAATTTTAAGAAAAATAAGTGACGTGCGGCTAGATTTGTCGATATAAACAAATGGTGTACATAAGAGAAAATATTATGTCTATTTAGTCTAAATAAACTCTAGACCTCTTTTGGTCTGAATAACTCTCCACTTGCCTGAAAAAAAAGATAAACTCTCCATCTTTTAGGACATTAAAAGTGTTGAAAACGATGGTTCTTTGTCTGCACTTCCCCTTCCCCTCTCTTGTTCTAGTTCTCTTTTATCTCCTCCATCACTAACTCACTTTCTTTCGTGAAACGCATCCATCTCTCACAGGCTTAATAAGCAATGTCGGTTCTGCCAAATGTGCTGTGACTGCTGTCCTTCTCAAGCTCCAGGACCCATTTTGGTTGAATGGTGAATACTTCCATGCCCCATCTTTCCCAAACTCCATTTCTTAACTATCCAAGGTAGAGACATCTGGCAGGCTATAATCAATCTGCTTGCTTTTGTTTTACATCCATTGATAGGGATGTTTAATGCCATTTTTATTTCATGTATGGATGTTTCTTCCTGTCCTGCAGATATATGCATTTGGTTGGTGATTATATACCATCTAGGATGAGGAGATCTTGAATAGAGATAGACAGAAAGAGAGATCGCATGGATGAGTAATGTTTTTCCACAAATGGCACCTTAGTAGTAGCTAAGTTTGTTTTCTGTACATTGTCACTTTCATATTCTTGCTTTTTTAACCGGACAACAGCTATACCCAGTTCATATATTAGAGCATTGAAGAAGGGAGAAAAATGTTCTCTTCAAACTCCATTCCAAACGATGCAAACACCGTATCCTCCTTGCCCCTTCTCAATGACTTCATTACCACCAATTCCAAGCAAGACCAAGACCTTCTTCTTCCTTTCTCCCTTTTGAACTTCCCTGCCTCTCCCTTCTCCCTCTACACTGAAGAAGATAGTGCAATTTTCTTTCAGTCATGTGCGGATTATACATTGCCTGATGCCGCAATCAATGACGCTATGGAGCCGAGCAAGCAATTCCTGAGCAAGAGCGAATGGACAGACAACAATAACTGCGAGCACGAGCATGGTGCTGGGGTTACTAAGCAGCTAGCCCCGAGGAGGAGATCCTCGAAGAAGGACCGCCACAGCAAGATCAACACCGCCCAGGGGCCGAGGGACAGGAGGATGAGGCTGTCCCTCGAGGTTTCGCGCAGGTTCTTTGACCTACAAGACATGCTCGGATTCGACAAGGCCAGCAAGACGGTCGAGTGGCTGCTCACACAGTCGAAGTCTGTAATCGTGAAGCTCTCGAATGATGCTATCGGTAATGCGGGTAGCTTCGCCGGTGAGAAGGCCGAAGTATCGGGAGTCATTGATGAGTCAGTTGATGTTCTTAGCGATGGAAATCAAGCAGAGAAGCCCGAGGAAGATTCCAAACGGTACTGTCAATTGGAATCGCATTCGAGGAAAGCGAGAAATTCTTGTCTATCCGAAGCTTCGAGCGGGGGAATCTCTTCTGCGCAACTTGCTAGAGAATCCAGGCAGAAAAGAAGGGCGAGGGCGAAAGAGAGGACTAGGGCGAAGATGTTGTTTCGGAGGCTCAACGATGGATCAGATCAGCCATTTGATGTTGGAGAGTCACAGACTTGCCAATTAGAGCACAACTATGTGAAGCTATCATCCATGGAAGTTCAAGTTCACGCCCAAGTTACAAAAGTGAAGAAGTTGAGGGCATCGATGGATCAAATCGCCGAGGATTCTTCCGCGATCACGAACAATTACTATATGCAAAGTAATGGAATCCTCCAACAGGTAAAATTATATATGTTGCCTGCATCAGTTATGTGTTTGATTATGGGAGGAAGTATAGCTAGCTAGCTAGCCGGATCTAACTTCTTCGATATTGATTGAAGAAAAGAAACAATCTCTGGACATGGGCTGGTTATGTATCTAACAACGAAATGTTGACTATTGCCACTTCACTTCACTTGCAGAATCAGTTCAGGGACTTCCAGCAGTTTCTCAAGCCATGGGAGGCATACGGTGGTTCCTCCTATCTTTGATGTATGAATGATCAAATGTCCAAATATCTATCTCTCTCTCAGTCTCTATGTTTCTCTCTCGAAGGCGTAGGCGAAGGCGAATAGATGTGTGAGAATTTTGGATGAAACTGGTCAACATTAAGCTGCAGACTGGTAGGCGCTTTATGGACATGTATGCATATAGCGTATATAATATGTGGGATGATTTTCTTGTTGAGTTAGCAATCTGAATAATTTGATTATCGTCTTAAATTATCGATGGCATTCATAGCCAGTTTGTATATTAATATGCCAGTAGCCATGGCTTCTTAAATTCTTCCCATTTTCATATATTATCCATATTTTGAGGGCCTACCGTTCTACTATCTACTCATACTCGTCATCTTCACCTTATTGAGGCTCCTGTTCGTCCAACTCCATTCTCAGAAAAAAGCCTGTTTGCCTATATGTAGCTTACAGCTTGTATGTACGGATTGACCCACCACTAGCACAAGCTAATTCGAAGTTGGAACTTTCCCTTGTCTTTTGAACTGTAGGAAAACTTAGGGTTTCTCTTGGATTACATATGTACCTTATTGTGTTGTCTATAGAGCTTCTAACAGG
The DNA here is from genome assembly GCA_030064425.1 of Trapa bicornis. NCBI lineage: Eukaryota > Viridiplantae > Streptophyta > Magnoliopsida > Myrtales > Lythraceae > Trapa > Trapa bicornis. Next base: position 10,119,790 of record CM057748.1, on the reverse strand, counting down.
GAAAGCCTAATGCACTCAGCAACTCATACGTCCAAAATTTTTGTTCTTTGTTTTTGAGTCACTCATGTCCTCCATTGATACTCCTCCATTCACTGAAAAAAGGGAATGATACTATCAAAAAAGTAGGGCAAGGGACTTAGCTGGAGAATGTGTATGGATATGTGTAGCTAAAAATAATATGATTTTGTATGATTAAAAAAATGGAAATGAGACTTGGTATTTTTCTTAATTACATTGTAAAATTTTGAATAAATAATTATATTTGAATGACTTAATTTTTATTATAATGTAATGAACATTTACCAATTATTTTTAGGCAATATTCCTTCCATAATACTAATAATATAATCTATAAAATGTAATCACATCACAAATATTATAGTATAATTAAGTAAAAATATTGTACAATCATTATGATTCACTTTCACCCATTCCATACTGCCAAATGGGATACAAGTACATCAACTTTCATTAAATTATACTAAAATATGTATAAAATTATATAGAATTTCTTGAGATAGCATCCTCCTAAATCTGTCATTGATTGCATCTGCATCTACCCCTGTTCTATAGCTGCTATAGGTTATTTGATTGGACGGCTATGCAATACAAAATCTGTAGGGAATGTTGACTAGGTTTCAGAATCAATACAGCAGATTAATGATTAATTGCGTTCATAAACTGGATCAGCCAGTGATTGAAGTCTGGAACTGCAATTAATACATGATCTTACTTCACCTCTTCCGATGGCATATGGACAAGGAAACAGTGCCTTTACAAGCCAAATGAAAATGGAAAAATGAAGAGGAAGCATGATCGACCCAAAAAAAGAAGAAGAAAGGCGACAAGCTAAGACGAAATTATTGACCCGGTCATCCTATGATGGCGTACCATTCTCCGGCTCCTTGTCCGAGATCAGTTAAACAGCCGCATATATCATCCCTTAACAATCCTAATCTCTCGGAAAGAAGCGAGATTAGTAACGCAAATAAGGAAAACTGTTTGAAGGAACTGCAAAATCATTAGTGAAGAGGGATGCGAATGGATTATTATGTATTTGTTTTCTTTTTCAGTATAGATTCCATTTATCTTTATCAAGGGTATTTATCTCCCCACAAGGGCAGAACAGTCCGACATCCTGGTCTGTCCGACCCGTGTAAGGATAGATTTTGCAGAAACACTCACTTGCAGACAAGTACTGCCATGGAGATAAAGAGTCAGCAAGGAAGAAACCCTAGCAGACAAATCAAAGAAACTGCGGCAAGGACCATATTCGGAATTATCGATGACATTCATAGCCGAACCTCTCAGAGAGAGAGAGGTGGCTGTGGCTAACGGGGACAGAAGTGTGCAAAGATTATCAATCACCACAACAGTGATACATTAAATTATAGTTTTATATTAAATATTTAAAATATTATATTTTAATAAAATAGATATATTTACAACCACTCAAACTTAAATATTATAATGTTATCTTTTAGTAATGTATATATACATAAATCCTAATTTCTTCTTTTCTCACACCAAAAAGTTCTTATTCACTCATTTGGTTGATCTAAAAACATGGGATGGACTGAAATTAAAGGATTTTAATGTAAAAAAAATTTCCTTTTTTTTCAAGCAATAGATAGAATAATATAAACAATTATGAGAAGGGGATATTGTAAAATAAATTTGAGATGCTATAAAATGTCAGTATCAAGTATCCACGGAGGAACGATTTCTTCAACTTCTAACCTTAAAAACTGATTTTGAAAATTTTCAAATAAAAGTAGGAGAAAAGACAAAGAATAATATAGTAGAATTGTAATATCAAACAAATTTTAACCGAACATAATGAAAAAATTGAGATGAATATCAACGAATGGTGAATACAGTGACCAAATTGAATAATGAATATGTACGAAGCCTCAAAATATAATAATCTTGGTGAATTTGTAAATAATGAGAAATAAGACCTATAAATATTTTAATGTATTTTGATAATCCAAGTAAAGAAAATTAAATAGTATATAATCTAAAAATAATCAAATATGATAGGTAAAATTGTAATTTATGAGTAAAATTCCAGTTTATAAAGTTTTTGTGGTACTTGAATTGACCCTAAATATTTTGTTCTGACTCTTGTAGAGAAATTTAAGAATATTCAAGCAAGATCACCAACTCTGAGACACGAGGAAAATATGTCGTAATGAATAAGTTATTATGAGAACAATGATTGAGATTCCAATTTCGCGTCCAATTGGATCGATGTGCACTTACTCACATTGATATCAATATATTTGAAAAAGTATTTTTGGAAAGACTAGAAAAATTGACAACTAGATATCTATAGGAAACAAAAACATAACTCGATCGGTTATGGGAAAAATGAACAAATAACCATTAGTGAATTAGATCGAGAAGGAATCAAGGGTTAAGGAGTGATTAGATCTTGACCCTTATATTGCTATAAGTAAGAAGGGATTCGGAGTATTCGTAACTCTAGAAGGTGACTCTTTAGTAAAAATGGATTTAGGACTTGAATTAGAAAAAAGTGATATGGCTCGTGTTAAGAGAATGAGCCTAAACTCAGGTTTAGAGAAAGGACCACGAGTCCATAAGTCAACTAGGAGAGCGTGATGCTCGTCGGGTTTAAGAGATTGCCAAGTTCGTAGCTTCGAAGACTTGAACCTCATTCTCTTAAGGAAACGCTTTTTGACTAAAAGTCAACTCAGCATATCTGCAGCTGCAACCACCACACCACTTGCAAGGATAACACCACCTACAAGTTAACTCAGCATATCTGCAGGAATTTGTTAGTAGTAGTGATTGCATAATAAAAGTCAAATCAACATATATGTGGGAATTTATTATCAGCAGTGATTACCTCCATTTATTTAGGACGATCCTACCTTCTTGAGAATCTAATTTTATCCTCTTATCTTTACTCTCCACCTCATAAATTCATTCTCAATTGTATCTATTATGTTCTCCATATTTCTTTAAATCTTCTCTCTATCTCTCAATTTACTCAAGATAACCCATGTTATTTTGAATTTTATTCTACATATTTCCTTATCAAAGATCTCTTCTCTCATCAGGAGTTGCTGGGCGGGAGTCGTAAGGGTGGACTCTACTATCTTCGCACAAGTCGTACATATTCTCCCATTTTTCTTACTACTTATGTTAGTCATGTTACGTTTGTTTCTATTTGGTATCAACCTTTGGGACATCCTGCTTTTCCCATTATTTGTCAAGTGATTTTTAAACATCTCTCTATGAAAAATATATCTCTTTTACCATTATGTGAATTTTGTTCTTGTGGTAAAATTATTCAGCAATCATTTCCTCTCACCCATCATAAGAGTCTTGCTCCACTTGAGCTAATTTATATCGATATATGGGGACCCGCTCCCATTCTCTCTCACACGGGTCATACTTACTATGTACACTTTCTTGATGATTATAGTAAACTTTCTTGGTTTTACGTTATGAAGTACCATTTTGACACTATCTCTGTTTTTCGAGCATTTCATTTACAAGTTGAAAATCAACTCAATTCCAAAATCAAATACTTACAATCTAATGGGGCCAAAGAATTTTTGTCCAAATCTTTCCAGTCGGAATTGCAGGCTAGAGGAATCTCTCACTGTATTTCATGTCCTCGTACGCCTCAACAAAATGGTTATGCTGAACGTAAGCATCGCCACATAGTCAATATGAGCCTTACTCTCCTAAGTCATTCTCATGCTCTTGTTAAATACTAGGATTTTGCCTTTGAGACAGCTGTATATCTCATCAATTGTCTTCCTACTTGGTATCTTGGGTTTCGTTCGCCTATTCAAGTCCTCACCCATACGTTTCCTCGTTATAAATCTCTTCATGTTTTTGGTTATCTTTGTTTTCCATACCTTTGTCCTTATCTTTCCCATAAATTACAACCCTACTCTTCGCCTTGTATCTTTCTCGAATGTCCCTCTAATTATGTAGGTTACCGAGTTCTTGAACCTCGAACTGGTCCTATTTTTATTTCCTGTACCGTCTACTTTAATGAGTCTGTCTTCCCCTTCTCTCATGACCCTTCGCCCCCGACTGCCCCCATCCAGCATTCCATCACTACTCTCCTTATTCCCTCCCCTGTCCCAATGCCGCCATTGAACTCAGGTATGGTTCCTCCTTCTCCTTTGAATATACATGAGACTTCTTCGTAGGCCTCTCCTATGGGTTCGCCTACACCTCCTCCGCTGGTTCCCCGCATGGTAACTCGCTCTCAGGATGGCTCTCTTCCTTCCTGATGCTTTACTATCAACCCCTCATTATTTGTGGCGTAAGAGCCTCACACCTTTGCTTAGGCTCATCATGACCCTCTTTGGATGGACACCATGAAAGCTGAACTCTCTGCGCTTCTTCACAATCATACGTGAGATTTGGTTCCTGCCCCTCCTGATCATCCTGTTATTAGCTGCAAGTGGGTTTATAAGATTAAGAAAAATCCTAATGGTACCATTACTCGACATAATGCTCGACTCATTGCCAAAGGTTTCTCCCAACAATCGGGTCTAGATTATGATGCCACCTTCAGCCCAGTCATCAAGCCTGTCACCATTCGTGTCATCCTCTCCATTACGGTCTCTTCCAATTGGCATATCCGTCAATTAGAAGTAAATAATGCTTTCCTTTATGGTCACCTTACTGAGGAAGTCTACATGTCTCAACCACTCAGGTTCTCTGACCCTGTTTATCCTCATCATGTGTGTCGACTACGGCGGTCACTCTATGGACTCAAATAGGCTCCCCGTGCCTAGTTCCTCTGCCTCAGCTCTCTTCAAACTCTAGATTTTTGTGGCTCCATTGTTGATAGCTCTCTCTTCATTTATCGCACTACTCATTTTGTTTATATTTCTGCTTGTCTATGTTGATGATCGTCCCATCACGGGCTCGCCCACTTCTCCTATCGAGTCCATTATTTGTACTATTTAGGCTGAATTTTCTATCAAGGATTTGGGTCTGCTACATTGCTTCCTCGTCATTGAAGTCAAGCACTCCTCTCAAGGTATCCATCTTACCCAAACCAAATATATTCACGATCTTCTCTCTAAAGTTGCCATGACCACCTATCGGCCCATCTCAACTCCCATTAACCCTGGCCTCCGTTTATCTACTCTTATGGGCACTTTACTCTTTGATCCAACCCAATATCGTCAAATTGTGGGTTCTCTTTAATACTCACTCTTACGAGGCCTAATATCACTTATGATGTTCACCAAGGATGCTCATTGGACTGTCATCAAGCGTATCCTTCACTATCTCCAAGGAACTGCCCACATTGGCTTAACTTTTTGGCGTCACTCACCTCATGATCTGCATTATTTTTCTGATGTCGATTGGGCAGGCAACCATGATGATTGTCGCTCTATTAGTGGATTTGCCATTTTTCTAGGTTGTAATATGGTCTCATGGAGCTCCCATAAGCAATGCACTAGTGCTCGCTCAAGCACTGAGGCTGAATATAAAAGCATTGGCAATGCTGCTACAGAGATTATCTGGTTGCGTTCCCTACTTCACGAACTTCATCTACCTCTCTATGGCCCTCCTATATTGTGGTGTGACAATCTCTCAGCCATTTATCTCACAGACAACACTATTTTTCACGCCCGCACCAAATATATTGAAATTGATTATCAATTTGTTCGTGAACAAGTTAGTAATGGGCATCTTCGTGTTCGTTTTAATGGTACCGATTCTCAATTGGCTGACATTCTGACCAAAGGCTTATCTACTTGTTACTTATGCTTTTTATGATCCAAGCTCAATCTCCAAGATCTCCCCCTTACGGGGGAGTAAAAGCCAACTCAGCATATTTGCAGCTACAACCACCACACCACTTGCAAGGATAACACCACCTACAAGCCAACTCAACATATCTGTAGTAATTTGTTATCGGCAATAATTGCATAATAAAAGCCAAATCAACATATATGTAGGAATTTATTATCAACAGTGATTACCTCCATTTATTGCATATTTTTTTCTCATTTTGTATGTAAAAGTTGTATATAAATTACCATACAAGTGAAGAATGAATACACATAGAAACTACACAATTCCTCTTCCTTTCTTTTATGGTATCAGAGCATATCACTCAACAGCTTCCTTCTCCTAGAAATTTGCTCCTGCATAGAATCATCTTTTCTTGTTCAAACATTTTTTCAAACACATAGGCTGCATAGCATACTTCTTCCTCATTCAAGCATTTTCTCAAACACATAACTACCCTGAATACTCAAAATGAGCTCCTCAACCACCACATACTTCCTAATGCACTTCCCTCCCTACCAATCAAAGTTGACAACACCAACTACTACCTATGGCGGAATAACATTAGTAATATGCTACAAGCCTATCAACTATATGATTATGTTGATGGTAGCATACCTTAGCCAAAACCTACCTTGCTGGTGAAAGAAGAAGATGAGGAACTAGAGATTGTCAACCTAGAATATGATGCGTGGGTGGTCTGAGATAAGTTCACCTTGACTGCACTAACCACATCTCTATCTACAGAAGTCAATTTGCAAATCATTGGTGTTCTCACATCAACTGAAGCATGAAACAAGCTGGAGACTCTATACAGCTCTAAAACTTGTGCTCAAAAGAACATTCTTGACCAACAATGGCGAGAGCTACAGAAGGGTGATCAACCCATGGCCACCTACCTCTCCATCATCTCGACACTTGCCACCAGCTTCGCCCAAATCAGTCGCTCCAAACTTGACCACGAAATCAAAGATAAATTGTTTGATGGTCTTAACATGGAATGGGAGGCACTCACCCTTGCTATGTCACCCGTTCTGGATGACATGACTCTGGACTCCTTGAAGGCATTACTGCTCATCTAGGACACCCGTCGTGTTCAAAAGTATGGAATCAATTCAGGGTCTACATCCCTATCTGGAATCATAGGAGCTACCAACATATCTCAGCCTCCCATAACTGTTGTAGCTACCCAAAGCTCCCACGGTCTCCTCTTAACGCCTCTAATGCCTCCTTTTCATTTTGCAGGTCGACAATCGCGGCAGATGTTCTTTCTAAGCTTTCATCAACATATTGCACCACATGGAGATTTTGCTCAATGGAATGATAGAACCCCTAATGGGAGATTTTCAACCCAACGACTTTTGTCCAATCCAACATTTGGGTGTCAGTAGGCTCCATTCGCTCTTCTGGAACTTGGGGCGCATAAGGCCTCCCCGGGAAAGAAAAAGGCAGTCAATCTAAAAGGCCCGACTTACAGCCTTCCGAGCCTACATGCCAATTATGTGGATTAATGGGTCACATGGCCACACATTGTCCATCACACGAGCTCAAGCCAACCACACCTCATGCTCATCCCTCTTACAATTTATAAGGTATGCTGTGAAACCCGGGGGGGGGCTTACCCCGGCCAGGTATACTTAAAATTTATACCATCTTGAGGTGTAATTTTGTCTTTTGCATCTGAGCACATTTTGGTCATTTTTTGTAAGGTATGCTGTGAAACCGTCCTCTCGAACCAAGGAAACCGGTAATTTTCAAGAGTAAAACGAGAATCTAAGTGAATCAGAATTGGAAAATAACAGATAAAATTTCAAGTTTCCATAAATTTTTGTCGCCCAAATCATAGTGTGTCCAATAAAGCTCTCGTGCCTCGAAACAAATAAGAAATAAGAAGGACAAACCTCAGATAAAAAGGGTTGGAGAACTAAGACCCCAAGGATTTTACCAACCCATTTAAAACTTAGCAAGGACAAATAACGCCTTTGGATCCCTTGGACTAGGAGGTCAAGTACACCGACCCCTCGAAAGAAGCAAGCCTATATAAGAGGAAAGGTAAGATCATGTATAAAACTAAACCCAAAGAACAGGCAAATGAGGAGCCAACAGCAAAGGAGTCGATAACCCAATTAGGATAGGTAACCATAACCCATAAACAAGGGAAGGAACTTCCAAAAGAGAGGAATGTTGGAAGAGCATGCCAATAACCAAGAAACGGTAAACACTGATCTTTAACCATCCCTACTTGAGGGAAACTTAGGATCAGACGACGGGGCATAATATGGAGTGCACGCAATGAGGGTCAAGACCAAAAATTCCTAGGGTGGAAACATGGAGTCCAGGATAGCAAAGTATAATCTGCTTTAGAAGAGTAAAGGAGTCGAGAAGGACTGCAAAGCAACCTAGCAAAAGTAGGCAGCTAGTAACTAGGGGATAATCCGAGGAGACTAAACAATGCCCTAAGAGGGACCAAAAAAAAAGTGGTGACAACCACACCCTAAAGAAGATGATATTATGGGCATTGAGGACAAGTGAATTCAAGAGAAAACTATCTCGAAACAATTGGATGAAGAGAGTAATAGGAACAGGGCGGTTGAACAAACCAACCCTAGTGAGGCTCACAGATTTAGATCCCGACGAGGAGGGAAAAGTAAAAAGGGGCAGACATCGGAAGAGAAGGATGAAGGAAATCCATAGGACGATCCATAGCAAAAAGGAATTCGGCAACCACCCTCGAGCCACGAGAAGGACTAAGTGAACCTTTCGTTTGGCAATCAAGAGACATCAACACAAAGAGGATTTGGACTTTCCCGAAATCATGTAAACTTGTGGGAATAAGAAAAGGATGACATCAAAGGATTGCATGGAGTTGGTTAAGGGTTTGATACCCTAAGGACGGATGCAAAGGAGAGTGTATCCAAATCCCAAAGAGCAAAGCAAAGCTGAAGGAACGAGTAGTAGAAAGATAACCTTAGATGATGACGTAACAAGTGGGGAAGGATGAAATACCCATAATGAAGAAACCTAGGGAAGGATACTTGAGAGACCTTGGAGAATGCGTCATTTAATTAAGAGGTGATAAAAGGAAACTTTCAAGAAAGGATGAGAAGGATGAATGCGCAACTCGAAGGATGGAAAATCTTGACCTTAAAGTACGAGAGCAGGAGATTAAACCCACGAATGAAACTCCTTCATGTGAAATCAAGGAATGGACAAGTAAACCATAAGGGGGCAACCCGGATTAAGGAACCGTGAAATGGTCACGAGCGAGTAAGGATAAATCTGAGAAAAAGAAGTCCTTCAGTAAGGACGACGCTGCTGGACGTGAGGGAGGACGAAAAGGGGGAAGCCCACAAGTATACCGATAAGTCGAGGAGTGAATGGGGAACCCGATAATTGGAAACGGAGAAACCAAACAAGAGAGTGATGTAAAAATGGAATAAAAGACCAACATAGGACCAGAAGGGGATAACACCAAAGCCCTAGAACGCAAGTACGAAATGCTCAAAAAAACACCGAGCTAAGGGATCCAATAATTAAGGGGCCTGACAAACCCGAGGGTGATTGGACATTCTAGAACTCCCAATTCTGGACAAAACCCTCGAGAGGAAAGGTCTGACCCTAGATAGTAGGGAGCATTGGACTTAAAAAATTAGTTGGACATAAGGGTAAGGCAAGTCAAAGGAACTAAGTACAAGGGAATAAATGAGTGAGCAAATAAAAAAAGGGTAACGAGAGCAATAGGATGTCAAATCAAACCTCGAGTTGACTGCAAGAGAATTTATTTTCGATGTAAAGGATGGACGACTAAGTTTTGGGGATAAAACTCCTAAAAGGAGGGGAGAGTTGTGAAACCCGTCCCCCAGACCATGTAAACCGGGGAAAGAACCACCGATTTTGAGAAACCAAGCTGAAAAAGGAACAAAAAAATGATAAAGAAGGGTTAAAATGGGAAATTGGAAAATCCCAAGCAATAAAAAAATTCACAAAAATCATGACGAACAACCAAGAAGTGGAATTAATGAGAGAACCAGACCAGTTTGGGGTGAACCACACCCGAACCAGACTAAACAGGGATGAACTGTAAACCTCGCCCTTTGGAGTTAAGGAAAAACTGCGAAAAGAATCAGTAAACCCGAGTGATAAAATAGAACCGGTTTACAAACCCCGACCATGAGAGAACGGGAAAATTGAGAAATTTAAAACTCTCGAGTGACCCTAAGAGACATAAAAACCTTGGAAAGGGACTTTAGGACAATTTGGGAAAGAAAACCAGATTGGTTTAGGTGAAACGGTTCCGAATCGGAATGAACCGGTTTGAACAATCATTGAAGCGGATGCTAAATTCATTTTTCTAGGTGGCTTAGAAATTCAAATTGGAGAATCACCATTGGATAGAGAATGAATTTAGATGAATTTAGAAATTTTTAATTTTGAAAAACTCGATCGAATTGGGCCCGAACCGACCAGTTTAAGCATTGAACCCGATTTGGACCGGTTCGGAACAGTGTCATCTTCTTCCTTCAGATGACAACACTGTTCACTCGCCGAAAAATCGAGCAATGTCGATGAAGATGAAAAGTCTCTGGCCAAGGAGTTTCGGGCAATGAATGACCGCCATAAGGGCATCAATCGAATGGCCAAGAAGTCCCCGATCTTCCTATATAAAGAGCTACTCCTTATTCATCCTCCTCACAACTGAAAACTCCTCTCTCTCCCTACTGCTCCATTTTCTAGTGAAGCTCGAACTAGAGCTCTGACATTGGAGTTTTTCTGATCCAAAGAAGGTGAGGTCAGGTTCATTAGATTTGTGGAGAAGTCAGCTATCCAATGGTAGTCTCCATTTGCTCAGAGGATCGCTGGAGAAACGCCGACGTGATAGAACAATGAAGCAACTCCGGCGGACCGAAGTTGCCCTATTTCAGTTGAGCTAAAAATGGCCAATTTGAGCCCTTCTCGGGCCAAACCAAGCTCTCCCAACACTTCTACAACCCTCATAGGACAAAATTAGAGCAGAAATGTAAGCCAATTTGGATCCCCTCTCTATTTTCCTATCAGTGTTAGAGAGAACCGGCGAAACTTCACTAACCAAATTCTCCCTCAAATCGGCATGAATTGATGTGATTCTTAATCAAGGAGGAACCTCAGGACGAGAGCTATCTGCTCAGATCAAAAGCTCGGACCGCCGCACCCCCGATGATAAGCTTTCTCTCTCTAAGTCCAGTTTTCCAACGAAGCTATGTTTATCTAAATTTGAATCCAAATAATGCAATTCAAAGTTCCATTGAATCATGTGGAAGTGTAGGAAATCAATTTTATCTTCAATTTAAAAAATTAAACCAGATTGAATGGTCAATTTGATGAAATTAGCTCAGTTTGAAAGGGGCAAATCGGGGGAAAATTTTGGGAATTTTGTAAAATTGAGGGACTAAAGTGCAATTTCCAAAAATTGAGGACCAATTGGAAATGAAAAAGATGCTGGAGGACCAATTGGTCAATTTTTGGAATTATTGGGGTCAAATTTGCCATTTTTTGTAAAGTAGGGGCAAATGGTAATTTTTAAAAAGTTAGGGACCAAATTGGAAATTTGGGAAACTTGAACCCCTTTTTGTGATTTTGAATAAATTGGGGTTCTAAAGTGAATTTTAGAAGTTTGGGACTCAATTTGGGGAAAAATTGGCATTTGGGACCTAAAGTTAAATAAAAGGAACTTTGGGGTCCTAATTGCAAATAATTAAAAGTTTAGAAATTTTATTCATTCACAATGAATGGAGGCTATTAGGCCAAAAGTTAATGAACAAGAATGTTCATATAGTGTAGGAACACTAAGTACCAGGAACGACAGTAAGTATAAGCTCACGTGAGGCAAAGATCCAGTTAAGAGGAAGATACACTGCACTTATGAGATGAATGGAAATTTTCACATCATACCCGGTTGGGATGATGAGTACCTCGAAAATGAAAACCCACTATTATGTGAAATTTTAACATCACACCAGGTTGGGGTGATGTGAGAAAACACGCGTAAAAACTATTTACCGATTGTAAGTAGATCATAACTGGTTGGTATGATAAACTTCCTATAAGGAAATAGAAAATATCGGTTATGAGCGGAGATGTCCTCACACCCATTTGGTGTGATGGACACGTGAAAAGTTATTTTTATCATAAGTGCTCTCCCTTGACTGTGTGCCACTACTTAAACATTTTGGAAAACCTTATTGACGGGAGCTCGAATAGCTCAGATAGGCCAGAGGCCTCGATTTTGGAACTTGGGGGCTAGAATGCCCGATTTTGAAAATCTCGTACAATGGGCCCAAGGCTAATTGGCACGCGCAGAAGCTCGAAAACAAACATGATGTTAAACCATGAAAATTTTAATGAATGATGTGATTTGGCCATGGTATCAAACAAGACCTACATACTTGATGGATTGATGGTAGTGCGACAAGATAAGTCAACAGACCAGTCGAGACAAACAGTTGCAGTCGAGTTGAGGGTTGAGGCCATTGGACAAGTGGCACCAAAGATTAATGGCTTATATGGAAAATTATTGTTTGTGTATGCACTAAGGTTCGAGACCATCAAGACACCCAAGAGGGGTAGTGATGCATCCTAGGGGCTACTTGACAACATGGTGGAGATAAGGGCAATTTGTCGTGCCAACAGTCATGGAAGCTCAACGTAGCTTCATGTGCATTAGACTAGGGTGGTGTCGGGATGAGGTCTCTATCCTCATACGGACACGGAGTTTTCTTTTGGGTTTAAGGGTTGGATGTCGCGTACATCCACTCATTCCCAGGGTAGAAGTGGACGGGCTTCTATCTAGGTTGCCGGTAAAGTCGCTCCGATGCCACAAGTGGGTGTAGTGGACGGGCCGCCCTGCGAATGTGTGATCCCTTAATGATGAAGGCCGTGTGTTGGTTGCTAAACACATCGTTTGTGGTTAATGATGAGTAATGCTTTTGAAAACTGAGAAATTGAGGAAGAAATAATTTTAAAGGAAATAAAGAGTTTAGCACAATCCGATTCAAAAACTATTTTATTGAAATATTTTTTTAAATATCCATTCATGGAGTTGTAGAAACTCACCCATCCTTTTTATCAATTTTTAGTTATAGAGAAATGACTAGGGATAATACAAAGATTTACCCTCTATCAAGTATGCTTAAATTTCCTTTTAAGCTTGCATGTTAATTGATATATGTTATTCTAGGGAACATAGTTGTAAATTTTGCTTGCCTCCTCTTTATTAAAGAATGGGGGAAACCCTTCTTGAACCAAGAGTGCAACAGATCGATCACGGGGATCCGACCAAACTGGGTCGGGATGTGACAACTTGAGTAGTATTAGAGTTAAGTTCCCTTGAAACATTATCAATACTATGCCCTAACATTAATAAAACTTTAACTATCGTGTAGGAAGGAGAATCCCTAGGAAGTTCGCTGTGAAATCCAATCCTCCACATATAACCCTGAAAAAGACACCTACCCCAAGGGAGGCAACCATTCAACGATTCTTAAAGGGCGAAAAAAAGAGTACCCAAGGATATGGTAGAAGATTATCCAAACCTTGTGAGAGCCTTACTAGAACCAAAAGGTATTACATACCCTCCTCCAAGGAAAGAGGAACATGTACCTTCTCCCAGGAGCCCAACCCCTCCTCCAGCCCCACAACAACTAGAGAGGAATCCAACTAAGAAAGAGGCTTGGGACAACTACTAGGATGTATATGTCACCTTCATGAAGGTCCACCAAGTACCCCCACCTACTCAGTCCAGCTTTAATCCCTCCCAATGGATGAAATGGACATATGAGTGTGAGGCAGAGGTATTAAGGCGGTACAGACTAGAGGCCATACATGAAGTTCGTCCCATAAGAGAATATGGATGGACTCCAACTAGTTCCTCAGAGCCATCTAATCAAGAATCCCACAACCGTTCTAAGGCTAACTCCCGGTCTATGACCTCAAGGGATTAGGGGGTAGAAAATTTTGTAATAAGCCAAGTATGGCAAGAAATACTTCTTGAATGAATGAAATTCTAATTTTTCCTGATAAAGTTTATGGATATCCTTGATGAATTCAAGCAATAAGAGTATGCTAATAAAGATCAAAGTAAAGGGTAGAAATCACCTAAGGAAGGAAAAACGGGTCATTTCTAGTTAACCTCAACCTTTAAAGTAAGATTTCCCTCAAAGGGGCAATAAAATTTGGCAAGGAAGAGACTCCTAGAGTTCAGTAAGAAACAAAGATATGGAACAAAAAGGGAGAAATCCAATGTGAATAACCATACAAAGGTCAGTAAGTATAAGAAAGGAATTAAGGAAAAACTTCAAAGGAGCAGTAGGGAGATTGAAGTGAAAGATCCCAGAAACGAATGTCCCTTAGAGGAAGGGTAAGGATAAGAGGTGGAACCATGGAAGGAGGAAATTCTAAGCGCAGGTAACCAATAAACAAATCGCCATAAGATTTATGGTCAGAATAGGGACCTTATTAAAAGAGACATGGGCGGCTAAGAACATACCTTGATGGTCAGGTGTGATCTACTTTCTCAAATAAGGATTTTAGACAGACCCAGTTGAAGAAAATAACTCATAACAACCAGATCATCCAGATGAGTAAACGACGCCTTGAGATGGACTAGAAAGTAGTGAAAAACTACACTCTAAAGATGGAAATAAATGGATTATTAAGGACAATACGACCCAAGAGACGATGATCTTAAGATCATGTGACAAGAGAATGATAAGATTGAGGCAATTAATGAACTGACCCTCGGGAGGATTATAAAATTAAAACTCCAGTAAAGAAGGGAGAGATGGAAAAGCCAAAGAGTTAGTATTTAAGATGAAGGCAAAAAAATCTTTAAAAGGTCAATTGTCAAGATCGAATTAATGACCAAAATAGGAGAAAATTTAGTAAACATCTCGTAGGATGGACGTGAGATCTTAAAGTAAAGAAAATGTGAATTCTATTTAGTAGAAATAGAAGAAAACAAGAAAGAAAGGAAAATGAAGACAAGATACGGCTAAGTTCTCAAGAGTAATGTAAGCCAGAAGGGATGGCATTAGGGAATACCTTTTAAGATTTGATATTCTAAAATGGCAAAATGGGAAGAGAATATGAGAGAAAAGAGTATAAACTGCCAAGGAAGGAAACCTTGGAAGAACAAAGTATTCCAAATTAAAAGGTAATGAGATCAATAAAAATAGAGATGAGATAAATTTATCCAAGATATGTCGATCAAGATGGAAAGATCAAGTACAAAAAAGGTACACAGGACCTAAGGAGCAAGTTAAGTTCAATTAATGAGAAAAGTAGGAAAAACACAACAAAGGATGTCGTGTGAGTAAGAAGGGGTGGATTGTCCATAAAAAGAGAAAATGGAGGAAAACACATCTAAGAACCCTTGGAAAAAGTTAAACCCTCAGTTAGGAAGGGATTTAGGTAAGGGATCACTGACATAAGAATCGTTAGTAATCAATGCTCAAGTTGATGAAGACTAAGGAGAGAACAACTAGACATATCGTGTAGTAACTGGAATGGGATCGAGAGCTGAATAAGGAAAGGGACTAAAATTCCAGTTAGAGAAGGATTCAAAAGGATGAATACCTTAGGAAAGGGGTGTGAAGAAAGGAAAGAATGAAAATTTCAAAGAAATGATGAGGGGGTTGAATGTGTATCTTCCAAGGTGAACGTCTCTGATGTAAGGGACAGGGTAGCGAGAAAAAATTGAAATAAGGGAACAATCACAAGTAAGCTACTGTTACCTAATACCGAAGGAGATTAACTGCTATAAGAGTGTTGAAGTGATCACGAAAGAATAAGAGTTACCTAAAAGAAGAGAAAGTCCTTGAGAAAAGGACGCCACTGAAACTAAGGAAGGACATAGGAATGGTCAATCTGGATAAAAAGGGAGTTAACACCAAAAACTATGGAGTGAGCAGATGGTGCTCAAGAGGACTCCTAACTAAGAGTTTTAATGACAAAGGAAGTGATTACACATAGGAATGAGTGGGTATCTCGTAACTCCCAATCCTGAAATTGGAGAATTGAAGCCACCATTCGATAGAGAATAAATTTAGATGAATTTAGAAATTTTTAATTTTGAAAAACTCGGTCGAATCGAGCCTAAACTAGCAGGTTTAAGCATTGAATCAGGTTCGGATTGGTGCAATCCGGTTCGGAACAGTGTCATCTTCTTCCTTCAGATGACAGCACTGTTTACTCACCGAAACATCGAACAGCGCCGGTGAAGATGAAATATCTCCGGCCAGAGAGTTTAAGGTAATGAATGACCGTGATAAAGGCACCAATCGGACGGCCAAGAAGTGCCTAAGCTTCCTATATAAAGAGCTCCTCCTCATTCATCCTCCTCACACCTTAAAACTCCTCTCTCTCCTTACTGCTCCATTTTTTGGTGAAGCTCGAACCAAAGCTCCAACATTGGGGTTTTTCTAAGCCAAAGAAGGTGAGTTCGAGTTCATTAGAATTGGGGAGAAGTCAGCTATCCAACGGTAGTCTCCATTCGCTCCGAGGATTGCCCATGAAATGCCAGCGTAATAGAATAATGAAGCAGCTCCAACGAACTGAAGCTGCCTTGTTTCAGCCAAGCTAAAAATGGCCAATTTGAGCCCTTCTTAGGCCAAACCAAGCTCTTCCAACACTTCCATAGCCCTCATACGACTGAATTAGAGTAGAAAGGTAAGCTAATTTAACTCTCCTTTGTAATTTTTTATTAGTGTTGGAGAGAGAACCGATGAAACTTCACTAACCAAATTCTCCCTCAGTTTGGCATGAATTGATGCAATTTTTTATCCTAAGAGGAACCTCGGGATGAGAGCTATCTGCCCAGATTGAAAGCTTGAACCGCCACACCCCCAACGGTAAGCTTTCGAAGCTTTCTCTCTCTAAGTCCAGTTTTCCGATAACGCTCCATTTTTGCTCAATTTCGATCCAAATGACGTGATTCAAAGTTCCATTGAATCGTGTGGAAGTGTAGAAACTCAATTTTACCTTCAAATTAAATAATTAAACTCGATTGAATGGTCAATTTGATGAAATCAAATTTAGTCAGTTTGAAAGGGGCAAATTAGGGGAAAGTTCTAGAAATTTCCTAAAATTGAGCGAGCCCCTTTTCCATTTTTTATAAATGGCAATTTTCAAAAATTGAGGGCCAATTAGCCATGAAAAAGATTTTGGATAACCAATTGGTCAATTTTTGGAATTATTGGGGTCAAATTTGCCATTTTTGTAAAGTAGGGGCAAATGGTAATTTTTGAAAAGTTGGGGATCAAAATTGGATAATTGGGGACCAAAATTGGAAATTTGGGAAACTTGAACCCCTTTTTTGTGATTTTGAATAAATTGAGGTCCCAAAGTGGATTTTAGAAGTTTCGGGACTTAATTTGGGGGAAAATTGGTATTTGTGACCTAAAGTTAAAGAAAAAGAACTTTAGGGACCTAAATACAAATAATTAAAAGTTTAGGGATTTTATTCATTTACGATGAATGAAGGCTATTAATTAGGCCAAACATTAATGAACAAAGATGTTCATATCGTGTAGGAATATGAAGTACCAGGAACGCCAACAAGAATAAACTCGTGTGAGGCAAAGAGCTAGTTAAGAGGAAGATACGTTGCACTTATCAGGTGAGTGAAAATTTTCACATCATACCCAATTGGGATGATGAGTATCTTAAAAATGAAAACCCACTATTATGTGAAATTTTAACATCACACCTAGTTGGGGTGATGTGAGAAAACACGCAGAAAAACTACTTACCAATTGTAAGTAGATCATACATAGTTGGTATGATGAACTTACTGAAAGGAAGTAGAAAACCCACTTATCAGTATTGAGTAGAGATGTACTCACACTCAGTTGGTGTGATGAACAAGTGAAAAGTCATTTTTGCCAGAAGTACTCTCCCCTAACTGTGTGCCAATGCTTAAACATTTTGAAAGACCTTATTGACGGGAGCTCAAATAGCTTAGATAGGCTAGAGGCCTCGGTTTTGGAACTTGGGGGCTAGAATGCCTGATTTTGAAAATCTTGTACAGTGGATCCAAAGCTAGTTGGCATGAGCAAGAGCTCATAAATAAACATGATGTTAAGCCATGAAAATTTTAATGAATGATGTGATTTGGCCATGGTACCAGGTCCGACATACTCGATGGACTGGCGGTAGTGCGCCAGGTCCACGTCGATAGAACGACCTAGACAAATAGCTGCAGGTCGAGTTGAAGGTCGGGGTTGTTGGACCAGTGGCACCAAAGATAAATGGCATTGTGGAAAAATTATTGTTTGTGCATTCACTTGAGGTTCGGGACCATCAAGATGGCCAAGAGGGGTAGTGATGCATCCTAGGGGCTACTTGACGAAATGGTGGAGATAAGGGCAGTTTGTCATGCCAATAGTTAGGGAAGCTCAACGTAGCTTCATGCACATGAAACTGGGGTGAGGTCGGGATGAGATCTTTGTCCTCATACGGACACTGAGTTTTCTTTTAGGTTTGAGGGTCGAATGTCGTGTACATCCACTCATTCCCTAGGTAGAAGTGGACGGGCTTCTATCTAGGTGGTCGATAAAGTCGCTTTGACACCAGAAGTGGGTGCAGTGGATGGGTTGCGCTGCGAATGTGTGATACTTTCATGATGTAGGGCGTGTGTTGGTTGCTAAACACACCGTTTGTGGTTAATGATGAGTAATGGTTTTGAAAACCGAGAAATTGAGGAAGAAATAATTTTAAAGGAAATAAGGAGTTTGGCACACTCCGATTCAAAAACTATTTTATTGAAATATTTTTTTAAATACCCATTCACTAAGTTGTAGAAACTCACCCACCATTTTTATCCTTTTTCAGAAATAGAGAAATAACTAGGGATAACACTAGGATTTACCCTCTATCATGTATGCTTAAATTTCATTTTAAACTTTCATTTTGATTGATATATGTTATTCCAGGGAACATAGTTGTAAATTTCGTCTGGCTTCTCTTTATTAAAGAATAGAGCAAACTTTTCTTGAACCAAGAGAGCGACTAGTTGATCACGGGGATCTGACCAAACCAAATCGGGGCATGACATGAACTAGAGTGAAGTGGTTCAATGATTTATTTTCTAGGTGACTTAAAAATGTTAATTTGGGAAATTGAGGCCACCATTAGATAGAAAATTAACTTAGATAAATTTTTAAATTCCAAAAAAACCGATCAAATAAGGTCCGAACTGGTCGATTTTCAAATTTGGGACAACAAACCCGGTCGGACTGAACCGGTCAACAGTGCCTAGTCAGTAGCCATGCAAGCACGAGCAGCCAATGGGAGGCTATCACGTGTCCGGTCAATGGTCAACGGATGACCACTTAGCATGCCATGCAGACACATGCAGCCAATGGGAGGGTGCCACGTGTCCGGTCAACGGGTAAACGACAAAAGTGGCGGCTAAGTTGGACCTCCACGCTAGAAAAAGTGGTCAATCACAACACGCCATGTGGCACGCCTACCACATCATCGTCTTCAACCTCCAACCACTAACAGAGAGAAGAGAGAGAGGCCAGAAAAGCTGATGTCTCCGGTGACTCAGAAATCTCTCTAGTTAGATCGTCAGTAGCCAAGTCAGAGGCCGAGTCTCAGGCCGGCTGATAGCCTAAACAGTTGCCGAGCTCCCTATATAAAGAGCACCCCTTTTTCTTCCTCAGCATCCCACAATTGACCAAAGAAGGAGAGATGCTCAGTTTTCCAGCGAACAGCAAACCAGAGCTCCGACATCGGGGCTTTTCTCCACCTCTAAAGCTACATTCGGTACCATTAGAACTAGAAGGAAGTCATCTACACAGTTGCACCCTCCCTTCAGCCTGAGGGCCATGTAGAAGAACGAGGAAGCTTAAATAGTAATGCTGCTCCTCGGCTGTCAATAGCCTGAGCTACTCGATCTCAACTCGAGTCGTCCCTAGGCCAATTCCAACCAAACCAAGCCCCCCAAATGCCACCTAGAGGTGCCCCGACCTTCCCTCGAGCTAGCACGGTAAGCCTCTCCGCTGCCCCTTCGTCGAAAAATATTGTTCACGGTGCATTTATGTAAGAACTAAAACTATGAAATTCACACCATTCATGCCACTAATTGAGGCGCGGTTTGATCTAGGTCAGATCCACGGTAGTAGAGTAATTCAGAGAAAGCAAGAATTCCAGTCGCCAAACCCTCACCGGTAAGATATCGAACGTTTCTCTCTATAGATTAAATTTTCCGGTAAAGCTAGAGCCCTTGCAAGACCTTAACTAGCTTCAATTCTCATACCACCCCTTTTTCTCTTTATATTATAATGGTCTATTGTGTATGTGTTTGAGAAGTTGGTTGGAGGGTCAATAACTTAGTAATTCGGCAACATACATAACTCCTAATTTCTCTTCTTTGTCATTATTTATCACGTACTTGTTTTATGTTCTCATTTATTTGGTTCTTGCATATATATATATGTCATTGAAGATATTATCTTGATTCCTTTCATGTTTGGCAAAACAAGATATAAATTTATTGTAGAAGATGAACTCACGACCTCTAAGATTTCGTGAGTTAAGGTAGGACATGTCACTTGCAGTTAAGCTATTTCAGGTAATTTGGTTTCCTGCGTGAATTAAACTTAATGTTTAACTTATATAGAGAGCTAAATAATGAATTCCTTGCATATGTTCTAAATTCAATAACTTGTGAATTTACTCTTCAATTCTCCAGGAGTGTACTTAATGGTCATAACAATTTTTTTGTAGCCTTTGAGGAAAATAGAAGGGTGGAAAGGCTTGCCACAATGTATTATGAATTATGAGGATCCTTTTGTAATTGTACAATGGTTCCATGTGTTCTTCAATTGGATCTGCGGGTTTCATTGAAGACATGTTATTCCCGTTTATATTTGCTAGGTTATGTTAGCACTCATATATTTTTTTTAAATAGAACGTTATGCCATTTTTCCTTTTTTTTTTTAAGTATGGTTCTAAGTATTTGAAATGTACGATAGTCCATATATAAATTTATATTCATCCCCTAACCTTGTAACAGGTTAATTGGGTTGTTACATGTAAGTAATTAAATTTAACAGCCTCTGGACCATTGTGAATGCTTCGTTTAAATTGTCTTCTAAATATATTTATATACTTAAATTTAGGATATTTATAATAATTTAATTTTGAAAATTTAAATAAAATATTTTCGTGCTAATTAATCCGGAAGTGGAAATCCTGGCTCCAACAGTTTTACTCAGGTCCTGCACATGCACAGTTAATACTTATCAAACAGCTTGCCCCAATTTCCATTAGTCTTAGTGATTAGGTTTCTTAGCATTTTATGTACTTGCATTCAAAAGGGGATTGTCGAAAAGACCAGCTAGTTCAAACTCTCATTATTTTTTCATTTCTTTAGGCAGTGGTTGTGTCCTTTAACTTACCAAGGGATACTCTCTAAATCTTTCGACTAAATTGAATAGATGCTTTCTTAAATTCAATGGTATATGTATTGTCCCCTTATACAATTTTGAATTCCCCAAACTCTTTGGAGAACTATTTTAACACATTTATCAAGGTCCCCTAATTCAATTTTCTTTTCTATTAGATATGATTTTACATATAAATAAACAAATGGTTCCGGCTACTATCTTGGACGTCCTGTGCCAAGGTGATTTTCAAACTCATTCTACCAACTCACTCACACCTATTAGGCTCCTATTAGGAGCAATATAGACAAAATATTCTCTTTGTTGGCAAATAAAACAGAATAAACTCAAACTAATATACAATGTCAATAATGTTCGAGTAGAATGGTCGCAACTCCAATCATCCGTATATAGACTAGGGCCTGATTCTATCGTCCATGCATTACCTCTGGCATCAACCGCTTAACGACTGTGATTTCACTTTTTTGGCTTAATAAGCCAAGAGCAAGGACGGAGCTGCTGTGAGTGCGCAGAAACTTATTTCTTATTGATTGAACATACTGGTTTTCTAAGGCTGGTCCAAATTCGTTGATGATTGGGGACTTGCCATACTCGGGGCACTCTACACAAATAATACTGGAAGTGCTTCACTGGTCAGGAGGGGCAGTAGACCAATAATACTGGCAGTGCTTCGATTAGTGGAAGAAGGAAATGCTGGGATGATCAAAGGTGAGGCTAGGTACACTCAAACATGGGAAGACGGAGAGCCGGTTCGGGCGGAGTTTGAGACAAGGTGGTTCGGAGTTTAGTCTTTCAATTATGGCTCGTTAACAAATCAATCTATTCAATTTTATTTGTTTTAACAATTTAATCTTTTTTGTTTCATTTTTTACTTTATATATCTCAATATTTTTTAATAATTTAATAATTGAGTTTTACTTTTGCCCAATAATTTAATTCATTTGTCTTATTTTCTAGGTTATCCTTTTGTATTATTTGATTTGATTGGGGCAAATTATTAAAAATGTGAAATTAAATAGTTAAATTATTGAAAATTAAATTAAATGGTGAAAATGTTTTTAAATCATAAATTAGAGGAATATTACAAAATCATTTTGATGTTTAATATTTTATAAATTAATAAAAAGTAAAAAATATTACATTTTTATAAAAAAAATCATCTGAAAGCAAGTAGTAAATAAATGATAAAAATTATGTTACAAAGCTTAATTTAAAAAAAAAGAGTAATGCTAATATAGTATAATATATACTCTTACAAACTTTTCTTGAGAGAATAACACTTGTGATACTACTGCAAACTAGTGTAATATTTATGATCCATCCATAACATTAGTAAAATAATGATTTTATTTTATACTCATCTTTTCATATTGGTTCATTAATCCTCGGCATTAGTTTATTTATTTTTTTATTTTAATAATCTTAAAATCATACCAAAATTAGCATGGGACGTGAGTAGCAAAAGACGGGCCTTGATACCTTAAGGGGGGCCTGGATAAATATTATATGGACCTACCCAATTGCTCTTATGGGGTAGAGCTCTTGTGGTCCGGTTTTGATCATGTTTTTTATTGTCGGAGTGAGTATGTTCTGCTCTATCTTACATTTATTCACCTTTTTTTTTCCAAAGTGCAATACCCAGCTATGATCCATAAGCAGAAGGAGAAAAGGAAGATAAAAGATATAGATTAGAAGGGAGTCTGTCCTATCTATTGATTAAGAAAAAATGGAGCCTATTAATTGTTCTTCACAAGGAAAGTCTATAGCTAGGTGAATTGGGATATAGCAGTGAGTTTGTTAATTATTAGTAGATCCGCCCCTTCGGCGACCCCTGCGGTCAACATGGGCGACCCCTGCGGTCCAATGGCAGTGTCAATGGCGGAAAGGTGTAAATATAGCTCGGCATATGGAGAATGATAAATGAAATGAAGGCAAATCACTTGTTTCCCTTTTATTTTTTTAATAATATTGTATATTTATATTTATATATTATTATGAACTTATAAATAAATATATTTTTTTATTTAATTATAACATTATTTATTAATACAATTTAAGATGCTATATAAGTATAGTTATATTATTTTCGCTCTATTATATTTTATTTATCCATCCTTTTTTCCTCATGCCTAAATTTCTCTCCTCACGTTCTTAATGGTTGCTTATCGAATTTGTCCACTTGTGAAAAAGACCATCTTCTACATTTATATTTTATTAAATTTTATTGTCGACGATCTATGTGTCTCGTTAAATGTGAATAAATATTGTTTGGTTGTTGTTATTTATTTTTTTTAAAGTTATTAGTTTTTATTCAATTTTTCAAACAAGTATTATTCTTCAAATTGGTCATATTTTTTAATTGTTTGATAGATGACTAAATATATGGGTAAATTAATCTAATTCAAATTAGGAATAATAATTTATATTTGTTGAAATTGGTTTGCATACAAATGAAAAATTAAATATTTAACGTATGAACCTAATAAAATAAAGACATGTATGATAGAAATTAATAACAATAGTATGATCATATGGTATATAATGAAACCAAAAATTTTGTCAATGGTGCATACATTTAAAATCACAAAAACCCTAAATCTATTGTCCTTATTAAATCTAAACCAGAGGTCTTTCCAAACATAATTCATACAGATTAGGGAGGTTGTCTATAAGTGGAAAATCTATCCTATATTTTATATTTTCTTATGTGGTAATCTTATTTCATGTAAAATAAGAAACAAACAATTATGTCTAGTTATAGTGTAGAGTTAGAATATCTTGTAATGAAAAACATTTCATGTTAGCTAATATGGATGAAGTGTTTGCTCATAGAATTATATGTATGGCACGATGAATTAATATGATTATATTGTGCAAAAAAAACAGTAATTCACATCTTCAATAATCAAGTATTTAATGAACCAACAAAAAATATTGAGATAGATTATCATAATAATAAATGATTTATAAACAAATACACATAATGAATGCAGTGAAATAGTTCATTTTCGAATAGATCTTTGCAAATAAATTTATCAAATCACTCCAAAAAATATATATTGATAATAAGTTTGATATAATAAATCTATATACTCTCAATTGTGAAGAATTATTAATATATTATAATAATATTATTTTAAATAATCAAGATATTCGAAATAATACTAAAATTATATTATTATAAGTCTATATCTTAATTAATTAAAATGTCATTTATCACTTAAATTTTACCTTTTTAAAATTGTTCTCCCATTGATCAAACACATTTATTTTTTTGAAGAAAAGAACTTATGGGTACAAACCAAAAGAGCCTCCTCGAAAAGAGAACCCCACAAGGACAGTCGTTTTTCATATATCATGATGATATTTATACGGCTAAGAATGTACATTACTCGTGCACATTATTATAGAGCCAGGAATCCCGGGATGAATTCCTTTTCCACCATCATCATACACACACCAACCAACACCGGCTAAAGGGTTCCTAACTCCCCAGTGTGTACGTGCGGCTTTAAAGGAAAATAATATATATATTTCATGTTAATCATTCTACTTAGGTAAAGCAAAGGCAAGCAATTCAGAGAGCACTAAGGAAAGTACACTGCACTTCTGATGGCAAAAAAAGTATTGTTTAAGTGATTCCATTTCCCCCTCCTTTTTCTTCTTGGAATCAGCTGACAGGCAAATGGAGCAGAATAGGCTGCCGTGAGTGAGCAAAAAAGCCAGTCAAAATCAGGAGTTTTGAAGGACCAAATTTATCCCCCAAAAAACCAGAACTTGAACTCAAAATTCTTGAGGACTCATGGAGGGCAGCAAGTTGGAGAGCATGATGGAAAGCAACTGAAGAAGACCCCCTTTATCTCATTTACATATCTGCTACCCTGATGGGAACATTCTGTCCCATTTCATCTCCTCCATCCGAATTTGAATTTGAGCATATAGATAGAGAAGAAAAAAGAGGAAAAAAAAATACTCCACTGGCCTTCCGTGTAAACCATAACCAGTTACAGCTAGAAACAACCGTTATCTGCCTTCTGCTTTAATAACATTGCCTTGGCAGATCAACAACGGTGGCGTCAAGATCGATCCACGCCTGAGCCAGAGGTACCCCCGTGTGCTTAAACCAAACCCTCTGATTCGAAATGATTATGGTGTCAACTGTTAAGTTTGGGCAAAGCAGCTTTTGGATCCCTGATTAATGGCTTCCAAGGGGGGACACCGTGTATTGGCAAGGGAATATCAATCATAGCCTTTGAAATGTCTAGAAAAAATATATATATATATAATTAATTCCTTTTGGACCCTTGTTAGCTCCTAATGAAGCTCCTTCATCCTCCTACAACCATGACTGCTTAGACACATCAAATTTCTAACAAGCATATATCTTTCACATAATAATTTGGCTTACATCATCGGTTATTAGGGTTTTTACTTGCACAGTGAAGTTTGCAGGTTAAGCCAGATGATGAATTTGACAGTGTTAAGACAGTGCTGGCTCTAAATAAACGGCTTATAACTGTGGATGAATTGACCTCGTCAAGTGGTACTTTGCACAGCTAAGTTTTTGTTCAAAAGGGACACAAACATCTAGAAAGGACTTTAAAGTCTCATCATGCTGCCATTGCCTCCTCACCATCCACACCACAAAATCCAGTTCATTTGCGACATGCTCCACAATTAAATGAGTCCAGCTAGCTATCAGTTACCATATCTGTTTCCGTGACTTTCTCCTGGCCCCATCAAACAGTATGAGCAATATGCTTATAAGGTTGCATCTTGCCATGATCCATCAAGTATGCATCAATGGAGGACCTAATAAAGGATATCCGGCTATATGGTCGGTTGTTGGCCTAGTTCCTTGAATTTCTATAGACCAAACTGATTGCAGATGAGTCGGCCGTGTCGGTGTTTCCTAGTTGTTATCGATAAGGTTCCGCCCAGAACTGATTTAGGTCCACCGGCTATAGACTGCTGCATCTTTGCCTCCGGGGCATGATGTTTCATGGAATTTGATGGTTCCTACCAAACATGTAGACCTATTGCTTGCTACTCAATGCAAATCAGCAATTAGTTGCCTTTTCAACATCAGCTGCAGTGCATGATAACCCTGCTTAGTGGAAATGTATTGGATTAATCAATTGACGTTTTTGTATATTTTCCAATCTTTTATAGAAATTTCTAACTCATTCATGGGTAATAATTGTAACCAGAAAAAAGAAAATGCATGTACCGTATAGGGGACAATATTAAGAGGTAAGGTGCCTCAGCAGCTGTCGCGGTCAATGGAATTATAAGTTTGCAGACGCACAAGGCCTTATTAAATGTTCTGGTCCTCCGGTCTGCCATGTGGGCCAATCATTGACGAGTTTCCCAGAGAAGATTAGATACCCTGCACTCCTTACCCAATCATATTCCCCCACGTGTCTCTGTCTACTTTTTTATTTACTTATCCTCTCCTCCGTTCCCGCGTATCCTACGATTCACCAAAAATATTCACGACCAATATTGTTGAAATTGACTCACTTGAAGTGATTCGGCGGATGTGAAAAAGACATGGCACGAAGAGTGATATGCCTTATCAGATCAATTCGGGTCGAATCTAGGATGATATCTATCACCAAAGAGTTATTCAAAAATTGAATCCATTCATTGGCCAAGGCTCGAGAAGGCAACCAACTACTAAAGATGAAAAAAGTAACGTAGCAGGACGTTTTATGAAGTTAGTTAGTGTAATCACTTAGTATATGCGTGTAGCATCCAATAAATAAGGTCACACAAGTTCATAGGATACAATGATTCTGCCATCCTATGTTTGGCAGGGAATCTACGAGGAACAAAGTCAATAATGGGGTCCTTGAAACTTATACTTGAACGATAGATGCCATAAGAGGAGGAATTCCTCCTTTTTCCACATAAAATATTAACCATATTGTTTACACGTTCCCAATTGATGTCACGTGTAGTGGTACTCGGGTACCATTGTTCCTTTCTTATGCGAATTTAAGTCATCGTAATGTCAATTCACTACAACAATCAACTGAATACAAAATTAAAATGTATGTTCAACTTCATGATAGAAATCTAGTATATTCAACTTCAAAAATACTATTGTGAAAAAAAAACTTCAAATATATCCAAAGAAAAATGTAAAAAAAATAGTAGGATATAATATTTTTCATAATAGAACATACGATTTAATAAATCAGTTTTCATTAAAAAAAATTATTTTCATAATAGAACATACCGTAACAAATATATGATTATATTTTATACATAAATCTGTAAATTATTTTATAAGTATGGACATTTATATCAGCATACAAATTTCATAATTTTCTAACATTAGACCTTGAGATATTTTTCATAAGATTTTATATTATTAGAAGAAATAACACATATTTGTGATAATTGGATTTTTATGGGGTTTGTAATTGGGAAAATAATCACTTGTTCCAAAGTGATCACCCAATTGTAAAATAGAAATCTCATTGTTACACTTGTAATTCGGAGCATTTTTATCGACCACAATGGTACAATTCTACCATCTTACCCATTAATCCGTTAAGATCATACCGTCTGTGTGGGCACATTGCCCCCTCCCATGGACTTATTTATTTAGTTGTATGCTAATGAGGGAGTAAACCTTTCACCTTTACTAGGTCTAATGCGTATAGGGCTCCTAGAAACCTTGATATACTAGACCATCGATAACTTCACTTGTATCAATATTGCTAACTAACATTTCTTAGGAGTATCACTACCTTGTACAGGGAATCTTACGATCTTGTTTATAAAAACAAACCCATAAAAGTATCTTAACTTAAAATCACTGCCTTTGTACTATACCCTACGGGATGAAACCAATTTACAGTTCGATAGCAACTAATTCAAAAAATCAATTGAATTTTAATTTATATAGCAAAATCAAATTGTATACGAAACAATGTCCCTCCCATCATTTCACAAGTTTTTAAAAAGGTGGTCTTGTGCCCACTTTAGCAGCATGAACCATGCTAATATCAAGAGTACTAAATATTAATGCTCATAACAGAAATATATACAAAAAATAGTTTTAAATGGTGTTCATACCATCATAGAAATATATTTATGGAAAAAGGGATTTAGTATCTTATGCTATCAATTGTATAATTAACGTTGCGTTATCCATAACTTGATTTCAAAAATTCCACTCACATGTGATCCGTAACTTGTTTATCCCAGATTGATTTCTGAATTCCTGTGTATTTGCTTGCACACGTGCGTAGGTAATTGTAGGTAATTGAGCTTCTACATTATTTCAAATAATTAAGTTCTAACACATGAGATTGCACTTAAATCCCTATATTTTCATTATTTACATACATGTCTCCAAGTTAACTTTATTTACAATTAGGTCCCTAAAATTCTTAAATCTCTCCTTTAGGTCCCTAATTACTCTTTGCTTCCATTGGGTCCTTGGTTTATTAATATTTGTAGTTAAAATGTCATCTCTTTCAAAATTTGTAAATTAGTCTCCAACTTTCTAAAATTTACAATCTAGTCCCTAGAACTTCAAAATTTAAGAAATCATGTCAAACGTTCTTAATTTCATCCTAACATGATATTAATCATTTGCACTAAGTCCCTACGATCATTTTAATATTTGTTTCACTCAATTTGGAATAGAAATGACTGTAAATATAGTTTTGCTGAAAAAATCATCTTATAGAGAGAAAACTTCATTTTCTTACCGACAAGGACGCGGCTGGAGAAGTTCTTGATATAGAAAACTAACTATCTTAAAGATGATCATTATGGGATCAAATGGTGCCTCAATTGGTGGCCTGAGCGATTAGAATTTGATTTAGTATATTTTTAGTAAATCGTTCTATAATTCAAATATTCCGATGAAGGGTGGTAGGGACTTACCACTAGGAGGTAGGGAGGATGTGACTTGATTAAGGATGGTCGAGGAGGCTTGGCTCAGTTGTAGGTGGCCCGGAGGTAGCTTGAATTGAGCTCGAGTTATTTTGGGAGTGTTTGGGCATTTGAGCAAGGGTACTAAGCAAGCTCGCCAGAATTTCTCCAGTGATTCTCGAGCTGAACGGAGTGTACTATCGGGTGGAGGACCTTTTCAAGATTCTAGGAAACTAAATTGTGTGTTCGAAGGTGGAGAAAGAGGGCCAAGTTAGAGCTCTAGTTTGCGGTTGATCAGAAAATGGGCTAGGTGGAGGTTTTTAAGCTTTCGAGGTATGTAAAAGTTGAGAAGAGATAAAATCTTTATATAGGGAGCTTGGTAACTCTCAATCCTATCTATTCTACCATATGTCGGCCATTAACTCTCCGATTTAAGTTATTGTTAGCACAATTTCTTGCTCTTTGGAGTTATGGCGATTTTCCTCCTCCCTTCCGTTGAGTCATCTAAAGATTGAAGAAAACATTGTGCATGTTTGTGTGAGATTCGCACGTGCAAGTGCCACGTGGTGCATTGTGATTGGTTGGAAATATTAACTTGACATTTGACTTAGTATCTCGGTCATCCTTTGACCGTATGACCTGACATGTGGTGACCTCTCATTGGTCATTTAATCTAATGTGACAATTGACCGAATCTAACCGTTAGACAACCGTTAAGACTCTTACATGTGGCGTCTATTGATTGGTTAATTTAAATAATTCAGATTCCCCATTTGACGCCCTATGCCAATGTCGTGTGTCCTCTCAAGATTGGCTGGGGATTTATAATGTGGCAACACCATGTGTCGTCCATTGATTAGTCAATATTTCTCTTACGTCTAAATTAGTTGTTGACTTGACATACTTGCCACGTGTTATCCTCTAATTGGTCAATCTCACTTTAATGGAATTATATTAGTTGGTCATTGGCAATTGACACGTGTCACTCTCTAATTGGTTAATCCATTTGATATAGATTTTCATTAGTTGATCGCTGACGACATACATGTGTCGCTCTCTAATTGGTTGACTCTTCCAAACGTTGATTTGTCGGCTGATTGGTTGCGCTCGTCAGGCGTCCTGTGCTGATTTGTCGTGCTTGCCAAGCATCGTGTGCTAATTGATCGTGCATGTTTACGAGGTACTGACCTAGCAGTTGGTCTATTGACCTGGCTAGATCATTGACTGGTTCAATTGAATCAGGTTCAGTGACCCAAAAAAATTAAATCCACTTGTTCAGGCCCAAATTTACCAATTTTCTAAAAATTAAAAATTTCTAAATTGGTATCCTCAATTTAACAATTTGCACCTTTTGAGTTACCCAAAAAATAAATCTTCGAACCGGTTACTCTCGCTTTAGTCTAATTTGATTCGATTCAAGCCCAATTTATCTTTTCCCGGTCCAGTTCTTAGATCAAATTTCTAATTGGTTTAATTTTCTTTGAAATTTGGTAATTTAAGTTTTAATTGAATTACTTTAAATCATGTTTGATTTCTCTTTATATTCTTAATTCAATTTGAACATGAGTTATGTTTTGAAATTTTATGATTCTCATTTATGATTTTCTTATTTGGAAAAAATAGGATTTACACAAGTACTAACCCGATATCCTCTTAGAAAATAAATTTCCTCATTAACACGTAATGTGACCTTTAGTGTTTGATAAGAATTTCTATAAGAATTACGAGTAGCGAGGTCAACCAGTTAGTATGTTGAACCTCTACTAATGAATTTACTATATTGAATTTATTGATGTGTGTTTAGTTTATACCATTGATTATTTTGTGCATGGCATATTTACCCGTAATTGCCTTTCGACAGTAGTTATGGTGTTTGACAATATACCTATGGTAAAGGTA
The DNA here is from genome assembly GCA_030064425.1 of Trapa bicornis. NCBI lineage: Eukaryota > Viridiplantae > Streptophyta > Magnoliopsida > Myrtales > Lythraceae > Trapa > Trapa bicornis. Next base: position 10,088,747 of record CM057748.1, on the reverse strand, counting down.
ATACTAACACACATAGTAGATCAGAAGCAGAGGAATAAGAGAGGGATGCTTATATCTTTTAGATTGTTCCATTAGACATGAGTTCTGTTCGTGTGTATACTGATGGCCCAAATGTGGTGGGACTTGGTTATAAGTATATGAATGTTCGGTGGCACAATATCGACATCACTATGAGGGAGACAATCATCTTATGATATGTTTTGCGAGTGTGTACATGTGGTGCACAAACCCCTCATAGCTTGATTGCTTATGTGTGAGACATTCGAGGATATTGAAAGTCCATGATAATAACTTAGTATGTGTTGCTTAACTTGTATTTGCAAGGCTAAACTATTATTATTACTTAGAATTAGAATGTGTTGCTAAGTTTGTATGTGTGATATTAATTTGGGATTTTATAAGTAAACCTGTTGATGTCAAACCACTATGAATAAAATTTTGAATTAGAAATAAAATACTAAGTAAGAAAATGGGATCCCAAATTTAAAATAAGAACCAAAACCGAAAACGAAATTTTAGATCCGGGATGGGATCGAAAATTGGGAATGTAAGTTTCGATTAAGAGTCAAAAGCCAAAATTAGGAATGAGACCTCGAGCCAGGAATGGAACACGAGCTAGGATTTGAAAAGTTGAGATTTAGATCATAACCCCATGCAGGAAATGTGATAGGAAACTCAATAGTGGAACTATAGATCTGATCGAATTTAGGATCGGGTTCTAGGGCAGGAAAATCGAGATTTTTGAGGAATCAGAGGTTTTCCCTGACTTTGTCCATGTCAACAAACAATAGTTAATTTTTGCTCGAACAAGACTGAGATTTAGAGTTTATTTACCAAAAGACCCAAAAGAACAAAATGGTCATTTAAAAGTTTAAAAATGGAAATAAAAGAAGAAAGGAACGAGTTGGGTCGACCCAACTCACATCGAGCCACCGAACATCGAATATCGACTGATAGTTTCTACTTCACTGATTCAACATGTCACTCTAATTGACTCAATTTTTATCAAATTAAGTACTACAAATTGGATAGATCAACTAGAAATGGAGTTAATTGCATTAACTTCAAAGTGAGATATCTTGTTCATAAACTACTCCCAAACCTCCGACCAGTAAAATGGGCATATCTCTCTCGTTTGATAACCAAATTAGGTGATCTTGGTGTCAAAGGGACATTAATTGAGTCCTATAGAGATTCAAAGCCAGGCCCTGACCTGGGCCAGAAAAGGCTGAAAAATAGCCAATTTTGCCAACCCCAATTCTGGACAGTAGAATCGGTCGCTAGTGGCGGCACTTTCGGGGGCCAATTCTCCATCCAACAGCCACCACTCCGGCACCCACCAGTGCCAAATTGTCAGCCCCCTCCTCCTTACACCTTTTTGGCTAGGGCCAACCTTCGACAAGGGAGAAATTGGCTGGTTGGAGCCAATATCTTCTGGTGGGTTTGTGTCGTTTAGCTTGATTGTGACCAGTCGATAACGAATTGCTCCCAACTCTGATGACCACTTGGTTGGCCACCACCATAGAAAATTTCACCTGACCCTTAGCTATAATACTCCTATGGTGTAGTCAGCTCTTTGGCAATCTCCGATGAGAATTTCTAACAACACCCTTTATTGCTCGATTTTGATGAGATTTGGAAAATTATCAAGTTTGGTCGTGGTTGGCTGATGTAGCCTCCCCCCACTCCTTGCATGAGCCATTATGGGTATGATAAGAGTAATTGGGGGGTAAATTGTGGATTTAGAAGTTAATTTTATTTGAATTCTTAAGTTTAGGGTCTAATTGTAATTATAAAAATTTTAGGGACCAAATTGTAAATATGGGAAAAATGTCCCTAAAATTAACCTAAGAGGCTTATAAGTGATTTCAAGATATACATATGAGGATTTCTAAAGTTATTTTAGGGAATTGAAGGGAAAAATCGTAAATACGATGTAAATTAGGGGGAAAATGGTCAATTTACCTAAAAGAATGTGAAATAGTTTATTTTAAACTATACAGGACAAAATTGTAATTTTTTTCCAAAATAAATATGCAAAAATGAATATTTTTTGTAAATAATGGGAAAACATGGTAATTTTGCCCATTTTAGGGACCAAAATATAATAAATACATTTTTGGGGGCTCAAATGTGTTTAAAGGAGTTATGAGTACCCAAAATAGAGACTTGAGAAATCTAGGGTCCCAATTGAGTAAATTTGATAAGTATTAGCAAAATGGTAATTTTGCCCTACTTAAGGACCAAAATATAAAATTTGGGAAAAGTTTGGTTATTTAAGTAAAATACTTAGAAACGTTTGGGGCATTTTGGTGAATAAGATATAATGTGGTCTAAACTTGATTTTGAAGGAAATCATAGGTGATGTTAGTAATTATAAATGGTCATGGACACGTTAGTTGAGATAACCCGGCCCGATGGGCAAAATCGTAATTTGTGAAAAATTACAGGATAATATGTCACGCCCCAACTCGGTTTGGTCGGAGTACGTGATCAACCTGCCACCCTTCCCTATATCATTTACCCGAATGAGGCAAGGAAGGTGAAGGCGTGTTTATGTTCGAACCCTTACTTTAGGTTAGGGTAGGAAGCGTACCTTGAGGGCCTGAGCATGTCCGGGAACTTCCTGTCTAGGTGTTATCCTAAAAAGGGGTGAGAGAGTGGGGTGAGTAAAACACTTAGTGAGAGAAACTACTATAACATTTTACTTGAATTCATCTTTTCTGTCTTTTAAATTAATCCCCTTTTTATTATTTCACACAATCACATGATCAACAATCACCCTCCTATCATAGGAGGGATCACACATTCGTAGGACGCTCCTCGATTGTGCTATTTGTGGACTGGATCACCTTTACCATCCACCTTGATAGAGGGATACTTCCTCTACCCAGAGTTTGAGTAGACATCAATAATCTGACATCAAACTGTCAAATTTCTCCACCATGTCTACTAAGTGGGATGAGACCTCATTCCCCCTACTGACTCAGTCTTCATGTGCAAGAAGCTCCTCGGCTTCATGACCTACTGAACGACGAAACCACCCTTATACTCTCTAGGCCGTACAATAGTCCTTAAGATCCATCACTATCTCATGCTAGGTGTCCTGATGGCCCGAACATCACGATGCATGCACAATCAACAAGCTTTTTGAATTATAGCCTTTATCTTTGGCCCTCTCGCACAACGGTCTGTCAGCTTGGCTTCGGCCCATCACGCGTACTAGCCCAACAGGCTTGACGACCTAGCTTCAACAGAGTAGCGATTTGACCCAACAAGCTTGACAACTCAGCTTGGCTCGATGGGTATCATGCAAGGTTCCCATTTTTCAGGTCTTTAAGCAATCACATATGTAAACCCCACACTTTTGAGTTAAGGAAAACCGGGAAAAGAACCGGTCAAACCGAGTAAGAAAACAGAGCCGGTTTACATTTGGGAACAAGTAATATGGAAATTTACAACTTCCGGGTGATCCAAAGGGTTCATTAAACCTTGGAAAATAAATTTAAGAAAAATTAGAAGACAAAAACCAAATTGGTTTAGGTGAACAAGATTCCATAAGAACTTTGAAGTTAAGCGTGCTCACCCCCTCCATTTACCCCTTTTCAGGTAACTGAGGGAAAACCTACATATAGACCTTCCAATAGTTGAACCTGCAAGACAGGTATTTAAAGTTAATATATTTAGTTTCGATTAATGTTATTCCATGAAAGGTACAGGTAGAAGGACGCCTTACTCCTCACAGTTTAATGGAGGGGAAAACCCCTCTTGAACCAAGAGAGTGACGGGTTGTTCACGGGGATTTGACCAAACTGGGTCGGGGCATGACTGTAAACCCCGCTCTTTTGAGTTAAGGAAAACTGGGAAAAGAACCGGTCAAACTAAGTGAGAAACACCAAATCGGTTCACAAACCCGATCATTAAAGAACGAGCAATTCGAGAAATTTATGGATCTCGAGTGATCTAAATAGTCTCAAAAGTCAATAAAAAGGACTTTAGGATTAATTAGAGATGAAAACCAAACCAATTCAGATGAATCGGATCCGAAACGGATTGAACCAATTTGGACCGGTTTGAACAACTATTGAATCGAATTCTAAATCCATTTTTCTAGGTGGCTTAAAAAATTCAAATTTGAGATTTGAGGCAACCATTGGATAGAAAATGAATTTAGAAATTTTTAGATTTGAAAATTTCAGTCAAATTGGGGGTGAACCGGTCGGTTTAAGCTTTGAACCCGGTTTGGATCGGTTCGGTCCAGAAGAGTGTCGTCCTCTTCCTTCAGATGATAGCACTGTTCACTCACCGGAAAATCGTGCAGCCCTAGTGAATGAATGACTGCCATTATGGCGCCAATCGGACGGCTAGGAAGTCCCCGAGCTTCCTATATAGAGAGGCCCTCCTCATTCGTCTTCTCAACACCTAAAAACTCCATTCTCTCTCAACTGCTCCAATTTCTGGCAAAGCCCAAATCAGAGCTCTGACTTGGGCATTTTTCTAAGCCAAACAAGGCGAGGTCGGGTTCTTTAGAACCGGGGAGAAGTCACTACACGCTTGCAGTCTCCATTTGCTCTGAGAGTCGCTGGAGAAACGCCGGCGTGATAGAACAATGAAGCAGCTCCGGTAGACCGAAGCTGGCCTAATTTGGCCGAGCTGAAATCGGCCAATTCGAGACCTCCTCGGGCCAAACCGAGCCCTTCCAACACCTCTACAGCCCTCCTATAACTGAATTAGAGCTCAAAGGTAAGCCAATTCGGATCCCCTCTATAATTTTTGACCGGTGCTAGAGAGAACTGGCAGAACTTCGATAATGAAATTCTCACTCAATTCGACACCAATTGATGTAATTATTAATCCTAGGAGAAACCTTAGGACACAAGCTATTTGTCCAGATCGAAAGCTCGGACCGCCGCGCCCTCGACGGTAAGCTCTCGAAAGTTTCTCTCTCTAAGTCCAGATTTCAGTCGAAGCTCTGTTTGAGCTCATTCTGGCACCAAATCGTGCGATTTAAAGTGCAATTGAATTGCATGAAGGTGTAGGAACTCCAATTTAACTTCAATTTCAACAATTAAACTCATTTGATTGGTCAATTTGATGAAATCAAATTCGGCAGAGTTAGAAGGTTGAAATTGGGTGAAAATTGGGGGAAATTTGGGAATTTCAAAATTGAGGACCAATTGGGCATGATAAAGATGTTGGAGGACCAATTGGGCAACTTTTGGAATCTTTGGGAAAAACATACCATTTTGGTAAAGTAGGGGCAAAATGGTAATTTTGGAAAAGTTGGGGGGCCAAATTGGAAATTTGGAAAATTAAACCCCTTTTTGTGTAATTTGAATAAATTGAGGTCCAAAGATAAATTTTAAAAGTTTCGGAACTTAATTTGAGGAAAAATCGGCATTTGGGATTTAAAGTTAAAGAAAAATAACTTTAGGGACCTAATTGCAAACAAAGGAAAAGTTGGTTTTCTCATTCTTTTGGGATGAATGAGGGCTATTAGGCCAAAGAATAATGAACAAAAATGTTCATATTGTGTAGGAACATGAAGTACCAAGGATGCCAACTAAGAAGAGTTTGAGTAAAGACAACAAGCCGGCTAAGAGGAATTTCACTGCACGATCGGGTGAATGGGATTTTTATATCATACCCGGTTGGGATGATAAGCAGCTTGAAAATGAAAACCCATTACTAAGTGATATTTTAAACTTTACACCTAAAAGGAGTGATGTGAAAAATTATGCAGAAAAACTACTTACTGGTAGTAAGTAGATCATACCTAGTTGGTATGATGAAACTTACTCGAAAGAAGTGGAAAACCCGTTCATCGGTTATGAGCGGAGATGTCCTCATACTCGGTTGGTAAGATGGACAGTTAAAAATATATTTTGTCGGAAGTGCTCTCCACTAACTGCGTGCCACTGCTTAAACAATTTGGGAGACCTTCTTGATGGGAGCTCGAATAGCTTTGTTAGGCTAGAGGCATGGGTTTTGGAACTTGGGGGCTAATATGCTCAATTTTAAAAATCTCGAACAGTGGGCCCTAGGCTAGTTGGCACGAGCAAGAGCTCGTAAACAAACATGAATTATATGCCATGAAAACTTAAGTAAATGAATTGTTTGGCCATGGTACCAAGATAGGACCGACATACTCAGTTGACTAGCGATAGTGCGACATAACAGGTCTCCGGACTAGTCAAAACAAATAGATGCAGGTCGAGTTGAGGGTTGAGGCCGTTGGACCAGTGGCACCACAGATTATATGGCATCATGTGAAAAATGTTGATTGTGCATGCATTGTGTTTACAGGACCTTCAAGACGCCCAAGAGGGGTAGTGATGCGTCCAAGGGCCCTAAACGACCTGGTGGATATAAGGGAAGTTAGTCGTACCAAAAGCCTTGCGAAGCTCAACATAGCTTCAAGCGCATGAGACCAGGGTGGGGGTCAGGATGAGGTCTCTATCCTCATACGGACATGGAGATATATTACGGGATTGAGGATCGGATGTCACGAATATCCACTCATTCTCAGGGTAGAAGTGAATGTGCTGGCCTGTGATTGTGTGTTTGACCTTCATGATGAAGGATGTGTGTTAGGTGATGACACACCCTGATTAATAAGAAATGGTAATAAAAACCGAAATTTGAAATGAAAGGTTTTTGAAAGAGAATAAGGAGTCTAGCATACTTCGAATCAAACATTTTTCCTAAAAGATAAATTTTGTAAATCCATTCACTGAATCGTTATACTCACCCCCTCCCTTATATCCCTTTTAGGTAACCCCAAAAAGCTTACCCCAAACACCACTTGCTAATACGCTTGTAAGACAGGTATGATCAGTTTAAAATTGTTTGCAGTTTTTAATTTATGTTATTCTAGGAAAGGTACAGATTTAAAGGATGCCTTACTCTTCATGGTTTATAAATAAGGGAAACCCTTAGTAAACCGGGAGAGTGGTGGGTTGATCATGGAGATCCGACCAAACCGGATCGGGGCGTGACAGTGACACTTAGGGTGTTAGTTGGTATCCTACTAGCTTAAGTTACTCTCTTTGCCTCACTTCCTCCACTCTCCGGGATTCGGTCAGTTTGATTTGTCCCTATATTTCTCGACATTCACAAAGCTTCTGGCAGATTGGGGTCGGACTTTCATTTTGGGGTGTTGCCTGGGTTTTAGGGTTCTGATACCTCCCATCGTACCTGGGTTTATTTACATCCTTCGTTGGTCTGGCACCTTGTCCGACCTGCTATTGTGTTTGACTTTCTCTATGTACTTTCCTTTTTCTAGCCCTCTAGCCCCGCCTTAGTTACTCGAGTTCTTTCCCTGTTGATGATTAACTTAATTATCCCTAGCAGTGTGACTCTTAAGCTTGTGGTTCCATACTAGGCCTTAGGCCCGGCTTGCCTTACAATTGGAATCGCATCCCTTTGCTCTGGTCCTTAGGGTGTACTCTCTCTTATTCTTGTCCTCTGTATCACCTAGGCCACTTTGTTGCTTGATTCTCTTACTCATGGGGTCCTGATTCCCTATGTCCGAGCCATGCTCTGAGGTCCTCAAGAACATGGGGATCCAGTTCCTTATGTGAGTTTGGGGGTCATTACGTTTGCCGAGGGCGGTACTCCATCAGATTTATCTCCGCCCCCATCGTAGTTGTCTTTCACGGAACTTCTTCCTTCGGTCAAGACTGTCCCCACATGGAATTGGTTTCCCTTGCTGACTCTGGGGTGTGGTCTCTGGTTCCCAACTCAGGGATTTGAGTCCTCTCTTGTTAGTCCTCGGTTGCTTTGTCTAGATAGTCGCTTTATTTCAACTCGTCCTACTGCCTATTCCTTCCCTAGGGTTGGCGGTTTTATGTGTCGATCCTTCCTTCTTGGGTTGGTGTTCCTCTTCATGTGTTGGGGTTCGCGCCTCTCATTTGCTTTTCGTTCTGCAGTTGGGGCGTCCTTCCACTTTGGTGTCCTTCTCAAATTTCTAAGTCTCTCGGTATAACTTCCTTACATAACTATCCTATTTTGACTTTAGAATTCTCATGCTTGCCGGCTCCTTCCCTTTTCCTTTTCCTTTTCCTGGTCTCTAGTGTCAGGATGTTTCATTCCTTCATCACGACTTGCTTTTTAGTCCTTTGTCCTTGAGGTACTATGCTATAGCCCTTTGGTTACCTTGGCTATCTCGTGTTAGGGTCCTATGAGGCAATTAGGTCTATCCTTGGCATGTCCACGATTTTTCCCAAGTCCCCATTTTCGGGTCGTTCAACTTTTGTCCTGCTGTCATTCCTGGTCTGTGGTTAACATTTCTTTGGGGTTGCCCTGCTCTTTCTTGATGTGGCTCTCCCTTGGGTCATTGGTCACTCCTTAGGGTTCTTGCTGACTTGCCTGTGGCATCTAATTCGTAAGGTTGCTCACCCTACCCTTTGAGCTGGCCATGGTTTGTTCTGGCATCCCTTCATCCTTTAGGGCACTTCCTGGGCCTCTTGTCATCCTAGCCTCGTTCTGTGGGGTATAGGTGTTAGAAGGGGATGGGCAACCTAAGGTGGCCTTGGTTTTACTCTTTCTAGGGTTCTTGGGATTTCGAGGGCTTCTGAAGCTCCCTTGTTCTAGTAATTGGTTAAGAATTTTGTGGTTTTCTTTTGAAAAGAAATTTTCATTATTCCTTGGACTGGAAAACCCCAGTTAGGGTTTATTACAATGGACATCTCTAGCATTTACTACCCCTTTTCTATCCCCACCAGTTAATCGACCTAGAATTGTACCTATACAGATTGCAAGACTTCGCATCTGGTTTCTGAAGGAGTCTTCTCCTTCTGGGTGGGAATTCGCTCCCATGGTACCGTCCATACTGGAGGCACGAGTTCATACTAGGCTCTTTGAATTCTACGGATGCTAATAAACTAGGGGCCCTCCTGACCTATACAGGAGGTGTTATATCTATGTCGTATCGACGTAAGACAGCTGCAACGTGGGCATGTTAGGTGGGGCCTATGGTACACATACTGCTATGAATCGAGGGAAGTCGGTGAAAAACTCTCACGTAGTTGGCGTATGCTTCCTATAAATTCCTTTCGGTTTCTGCCTGAATTTGGGCAAGGTCTGGTTCCCTCAGTGGAGACGCTTCATCCTCCACCGAGTAGGGAGGGGTCCTATCTCGGGGTGCGTCCCAGGGGATGGGCTCTTCTAATGCCTCTACCTGTTGTTCCATAACGTGGATCCAAGGGACATATTCTTCAGGAGCATTTTCGTTCATGTTTTCTGCAAGGTTGTCGAGAATTGCGGGTTAGGATGGGTTGAGGAAAAACTAATCAGGAAAGTCATGCTCTAATACCACTCAAGTTGTCACACCCCGACCCAGTTTGGTCGGAGTCCGTGATCAACCCGCCACCCTTTGCTGCATCATTCAGGTATCTCTACCCAAATGAGGCAAGGAAGGTGAAGACATGTTTATGTTTGAACCCTTACTTTAGGTTGGGGTAGGAAGCATACCTTGAGGGCCTGAACGCGTCTAGGAACTTCCTGTCTAAGTATTATCCTGAAAAGGGGTGAGAGAGGGGGTGAGTAAAACACTCAGTGAGGGAAACTACTATAACATTTTACTTGAACTCATATTTTCTATATTTTAAATAAATCCCTTTTTTTGTTATTTCACATAATCACATGATCAACAACCACCCTCCTATCATAGGAGGGATCACACATTCGCAGGACAGTACTCGACCGTGCTACTTGTGGACTGGAGCGCCTTTACCATCCACCCTCGTAAAGGGATACTGCCTCTACCCAGAGTTTGAGTGGACATCAATAGTCCGACATCAAATCCCCAAATTTCTCCACCATGTCTGCTAAGTGGGACGAGACCTCATTCCCCCTACTACCTCGGTCTCTATGCGCAAGAAGCTCCTCGGCTTCACGACCTACTAAATGACGAAACCGCCCTTATGCTCCCTAGTTCGTCCAGCAGTCCTGGGTTCCATCACTACCTCATGCCAAGTGTCCTGATAGCCCGAACGTCATGGTACATGCACAATCAACAAGCTATGAGCTTGGCTTCGGCCCACCATGCATACTAGCCCAATAGGCTCGATGACCTGGCTTCGGTAGAGCAGCGGTTCATCCCAACAAACTTGACAACTCAGCTTGGCTCAATGGGTATCATACATGGTTCCCATTTTTTAGGTCTTTTAGCAATCACATATCACATGTCTGTTTTGGATGGGTCAATGCCCGTATCCATTGGCCTTGGGTCCACTAGCATCTTGAGCCTAAGCCCGGAATTAGCTCCCAAATGTTTTAGGTAGAGTCACCCAATCAGGGGATGCTAATTCCAAGAAAATAGTTTTCAAAACTGAACCGTCATTCTAACCTTAATGGACATTATAGCAGTTCCCACTCACCTAGTGATCTCAGCGTAGTCGTGCCGACGAAATCTCTCTCCTCGATGCGCTTATAGGGTCGATGCTCGAGTAATCTGTTCCTGGAGGGTACGAGTGTTCGTATTAGAATGTGGTGATGAATGGGTCACATACTTTCTCATATCTGTACCTAAGGACCCCTATTTTGCTTAAATTGAAAATGGGTCCTCGATTTCCCTTTAGTCTCTAATGGGTCCCTTGGGTTCCCAATTATTCTTTTTGGGTCCTTAACTCTTTCAATTTCACAAATTGGACCTTAATTTATGAAATTTACATTTTAGTCCTTAATTTCCCAAAAATTACAATTTGGTCCCCCAACTTTTCAAATTTCCCCAAATTGCCCAATTGATCCTCAATTGGGGTGAATTTCATGAAAATACTCTCAATTTCATGAAATTGTCGTTCAACCCTTCAATTTTCAAAAATTGCACAAAAGTCTTCCAAAATCCCAAAATCACCCTTCATCTTCTTCCCCAATTCAAGCATGTGGAACTTTGGATCTTACCTCATCCGATTTTCAGCCTCTAAGTCCTTGTTTTCTTCGATTCTTGCTTATAATCGTCTCCTCCAGCTCCCATCGATCGTCCTGCACTTCGAATTTCTGAATTTGGCTGAGTTTTATGCCCTATCGGAGCTTTGTTGGAAAATTCACGGTAGAGAGAGAAAGCTTGCATTTCTTACCGATAGAGGGGCGGTAGCCGGAGCTTAAGGTGGGGGCAGCTAAAGCTAGACGAGGGGGATCTAGCAGGATCGAATTCTACTGCAATTCGCTACTGCCCTACAAGAATTTGAAGAGAGAAGTTTTGGTTGGTGCTGCTCAGAAATTTGGCAGTTTCGATTAGGGGAGGCAAAATTGAGCTTACCAGGGCCTGTAGAGGTGTTGTGGAGGGTTTTAAGCGGTCAGTGGTGGCCAATGTGGGTGGTGGAAGGGGCGGAAGGGGAGAGGTGGCATTGGGCAGGAGCTCGCTACTTCAAGCTCTAAAGCAGCTTCACTCTGCAATTCTCTGCGCACTTTCCCGAGCACCCTCTGGCTATTCTTAGAAGGTTTGAGCTAGAGAACTATTCCCCGGTTCCAATGCCACCCTTCGGAGCTCCTTTGGTGGAGGTTTTGCCCGTTATTGGAGCTTTGGTTTCCATCTCGCCGGAAAACTCACCTTCTTCTTCGCTCGATTGTGGGATGCTGAGAACGAATAAGGGGGGTGCTCTTTATATAGGGAGCTCGACAACTATTTAGGCTACCCGTCAGCATAAGACTCTTCCTCCGGCTTGGCCACCGAAGTCTTGACTGGAGCATTTTTTGAGTCGCCGAAGACTCCAACTTTTCTGGTGACTCCCTCTCTCTCTCTTCTCTGTCAATGTTTGAAGGTTGAAGACAATGACATGGCGATCGTGCCACGTGGCACATTATGATTAGTCAATTTTTCTGACGTGGAGTGCCAGCTCGGTCGTCGCGTCAGTCGTTGACCCATTGACCGGACATGTGGTAGCCTCTCATTGGTTGCTCGTGTCTGTGTGGTGTGCCTCTCATTGACCGTTGATCGGTCCGGTCCAACTGGGTTCATTACCCAAAATTCAAAAATTGACCAGTTCGGACCCGGTTCCATCGTTTTTCTCAAAATTAAAAATTTCTAAATTCATTTTCTATCTAATGGTGGTCTCAATTTTCCAATTTGACATTTTTAAGCGATCTAAAAAAATGAATTTGTGAACTAGTTCACTATGGTTCATGCTAGTTTGGTTCGGTTCAGGTCCGGTTCACCCCAAACCGGTTCAGTTCTATCCTCAATTCCACTTCCCGATTCTTCCTTGTCATTTTTGTGAATTTTTGGTCATTTGAGATTTTCCATTTTCCCATGTTAGCTATTTTCCATTCATTAAATGGCTCGTTTCTTCATGTATAACTCTATACCAATTCTTTTTTCGATTTTCTTTGGTCTCAAAGAGTGAATTTTACATAATAGTTATGAGTATTTAGTAAAATTTTAAACTAACTTGTTTGTGCAATTTGATTCATATAAAATGAATACCATAGCGGATCACACAAGGATTACACAACCAGAGATAGAGGAAATAACGATCAAAATGAACAAGTCCGGATCAAAATGGTGAGTGGGTTGTTTTGATGGCGCGTCCTATAGGACCGACCGAGTTATTTACTTGCTTGCTTGTGTGACCGTGTGTGGTAAAGTAACAAGCAGTAAGAATCAAACATACATATAGAGGTGTAAAAAGAATACTAGTTTTTGAGAAACCGGAGAAAAACTATTTTGTCTTAGTGCAATTGTGTAAATTAGGGAGAGAGTCAATAAGGGCCAAACTCCTAGTATGTGTGCATTGTTGTTATAGTGATTGGGTCGATGATCATGCTGTGAGACTTGAGTATGGGCTGTTGGGCCAGTTGTTTGCAAAGGGAAGTCAGTTATTGTAGAGTCGTGCTCCTGGTGTTTGTGTACACGTCATTAAAGGAAGACGACTAGAGAGAGTCCAAACTCTCGTTATTTATCCATGTTAAACATGTTGATTATTGTTTGAATTCTTATTTGTATAATGATGGGGAAAGTCGGGCATGTATACACCGAACTCTCGGTAACGTAGTGCTTGTAGTACCGTCACAATAATAACCATGTGTGTTTTATTGTTGTAACGGTATATATACTCGTGATTGTGAAAATGAGCGTGGTCAGCATACTTGAATGGATAGTAACGACGCCTAGGGTAAGACTAGAAATGGAGTAAGCAGGGTGCAAGTGATATTTCCAAATCATCTGGGTTTCATGTATACTCCCATGCGTGGCAGTGAGGGACAATCAAAGTATACGTATACTCGTGTGTGTGGCAGCAAGGAATAATCAGAGTATACGGATGGGCGGGACACATCCTCGACATTCGCGAATGAGGTTTGAAAGTAAAAATAGGGTCATGAATAGCCTCGTGCGTTATGTTATTTGGGGGCCTGAGTAGCCCCGGAGTGTTGAGGCACAAAGTTGCGAGAAGGCACGAGTGAGATGTTGGTGATGGGAATAGAGCATTGGGCCTCCCACACCCCAACTTCCCGGTTTGAGATTGAAAAAGTGGTGATCCATTCCAGGCATGTAATTTGTATGCTTTGGAACCATTAGTTGCCCATGCTTTTGTTTAGGTCTGAGTTATTGAGTCGACCCGTAGACTGTGAGTAACATAGTAGTGTCGCTCGAGCATAGGCCATACATGTGTGCAGGAGTGAGTTCCAATATTTATATTTAATGCACTAGAAGTGTAAGAGGAAAAAAATGGAGAACGAGTATAATTCGATCATAACTTAGACTACGAGCAGGATGGCCCGAGACGTGTGTTTCAAGGGGCGAAAATAAACTATAAGACTCATATAAACAAATACGGGTAAAGCAAATAGTTTATCATGATATTTAGTTTATGGAAAATATTTGGGTTGTAATCTATATAGCAACGCCAAGTTAGTGTCTCACTCACTTAGTTATGAGCCCATCCACTCTCCCAAACTATTACAGATGAAAGTTAAAAAAATTAAGGACGATTGCCAAGCCACTTATCCAAGATAATCTCATATCATACTCACAAATATTATAATTTACTCTATATCATATGTTTTATTCTTATGTTATTGTTAAACCATTTTTGGTACTACTTTAAATAAAAATGTTAAATTTTCGCTGAAAAATATATACATATTTTTTTTGTAAGTCTTAATTTTATCAATTTTATTTTGATAAAAAATCCTATTATTATAAAATTGAGCGTATTGAAAAATTACACGCTACGGTTGATTGATTAATCATGAACGTGATAATTAATCTCATTAATATGTATGTACGAGAAAATAAGTTAATTATAAAATTTTAACTGTAATAAAAAATATCATAATAATATATTAAAATTATATTTTTTTATTTAGATAATATTTTAGATAAGTTAAAAGGATATTATCTATATTTTTAAAAAATACATTAAAAGTGAGTATTTACACATTCCTATAAAATAAGGATGAATAAAAAATTGTATTTAAAATAAAATAAGTTTTAATATAAGTAGTTTTAATAAGGATAAAGTGAGTAACCCCATTGCTTTTTGTATGTTTTAATAATATTATCCTATACAATAACATATTAATACACTTTTTGGATAATGTTGTTTTATTGGGTATGATATAAGTTATTAATGGATCAAAGTTGGCTAGGAAAATATTAAAACAATTTATTGACCAATGGGTAATTTTGTAAGTCACATTGGAAACTTTTGAGATTATATTTATGTACATGTTTTGTTCAAAATTTTAGTAATTAAGATGCACGTCCCATTGAAGTTATTAAGAATAATGTTCTATTTAAATATGGTTTCAAACTAATAAATAGTAACTAATTTTAATTTACTTGCATTCCCTAATTTTATTAAAATATTTTAATATAAATTACCATACACACCGTATAGAGTAAAATTATTAAAATATTTTAATATATGATCAAGTATAAATAAATAATAAAAATATTATTGTTTATATACTATAACACATTTATATCTTATTGGTAATTAATACTATTTTTTATTATACCAAGAAATTGTAAAAAAATATTATTTTTATGTGACTAAAAGATTTATAAAAAGAGATTTAAAACATTTTATTTGTAAAATAAATTTCTTTTTTTTGAAAAAAATCAGATAATGCATGCTTTAATAATCTTCCTATGAGTTACTTATGAGTGAAGTACATCTTGGATAACCCATATTTTATGAAGTAAAAACTTTATTAATATTGAATGAGCATTTACTTTAGCACTATATGAAAATTAATGTAGAAAAATATATTTACATAATTAATTACATGTAAGGAAGTTAAGGATAGAAAATGTAAGTTAAGTATAGAAAATATCATCACATCATGTATACTACTTTTCCAATTAGTGGTGGCCTTGTATGTGTACTTTAATGGATTTTACTTTTGTGGAGTTGGCCAAATTTCAAAGATTGCATAAATTATTATATGTTATAAAACTATATTTTTATTTAGAGAAATTTTTGGAATGGATGGTAAGCTTCCCACTCTTGTTTATAATCATTATTCTAAAATGTTGATTTATTAAAAACATTGGGATACATTGATAGTTATTCAAAAGTAGTAAATATAATATTAATTAAAAATTTTAATGGCATCAAGAACGTCTCTAGCACATTTATTTGTTGCGTGTTATCGTAAAAAAAGAATATGAAATTATGGAAATATGGTTTACCATAAGTTAATTTTGCATTAATTTCCTTCTACGGGTAAATTTTATGAAATTATGGGAATATTGTTTCCCATGTTAACTTTAGTTAAATGATCCATTAAGTTATCTATGATCTGATATAGATTATTTAGTTTTTAAGAAGTAAACATTAATTAGGGCACTTGAATTCTCTAGGTGGATGTTACTCTGTGCATCTTATCTTAATTAGTGCATGAATTCTCAAGGTATATATTTCTTAGTATCCAAGTAATAATCATATATATATATATATATAAACTTACTTTAGAATCTTGTATGTTTATGCAAAAATTATATATACCTTTTTATGTTCTTTCTATTTTAAAAAATATTTAAAAGTATCAAATTTTTATTAATAATATTTAATCAATCATATTTATAACTAGGGATTTTCTATAAGTTTTTAGAAAATTTGATACAATATCTAATAATTATCCTATCTTATTATCATAATCCACTCAATTTTCTATGATGATCCTTCTCCTTTTCCCCTAAAATATTAATCATATAGTTTACATGTTCCCAACGAATATGGCATGTAGTGGTACGTACCCAAGTACCGTTGTTCCTACCTCTGCTAGGTCCTAGCCAAAAGCTATGAACCTTGCATATACACCCACATGGTTTGTGATGCTATATATTAACAAAGCCACAAAGGGTGGCTAAGATGGGAACCCCAAAAATTAATGGACCGTTCTTTTCATAGAGAATAAAATGATGGAAATATAACAAAGTGGTAATGATAAAAATTAAATTTAATAGATAAGTTAATTGAAAAATATATACACAAGGAAAGGCAAAGTGAAATGATTAAATGAATGTGATGGGACCCACATTGGTTATTATGAGTCCTCCACACCCTTCGTCTCTCTCTCTCTCTCTTGTGGCCCCTCAAGCTCAAACCCCTCTCTCCTTTTTTCTTTGCTGTGACTTGGGATCGGTCCCATCTCCGGCCACCATTGTCTTTATGGATTGAATGATAAAAAGAGCACCTCACGTGGTGTCTGAACCCATGCCAACCACAGTAAAAATGGAATCTTGTTTCCAAAAAAACAGAACTGAAGACCCAACTGTGTTTTCATCTCAGATAGATATAGATACCCGATTAAAAATGGTCTCTTGTTCACCAATTCATGTCCCTTTTTTTTTGCAGTCAATGTTATGCTAGATTGGACACTCACACACTACTAGAACAGAAAAAGGGTTTGCTCTGAGAGTATCAAAGGGTACCGTTCATCAATCCATGGTTGTGTTCTTGAAAGCCAGAAGAAGGTTTAAGAGCGTCTCTTTCTCTTCTTCCATGTTGGCAGAGCTGGAAACAAGAAAGCTGTTTATCAAACTGTAGAGAAGTAATTTTCTGGGAGAAGATTTTTTAGGGAGTTTTTTTTTTATTTATTATCTTAGATGATGAAAATGACGCCAAATCTTGTTATTTTAAAGGAGAAGTGGAGAAAGCAACGACCCCGAATAACAACAAAGCAAGTCCTTTTCTTGAAAAAAAATATATTATTCGTCTTTTAAAGCTCATCAGCCCATATAATTCCTACTCATTTATCTTTCCTTGCTTAAAGCTTTTCCCTCCTCCTGGCTCCAAGTTTCCCAATCCCTCTCTCCACCATTGCGGTATTATGCTCACTCAGTTCAAGACAGTCCAATAATGAAGACTTCACTAAGAGAGAAGAGAAGAACTCACTCCATTTGAAGGGCAAAGGGGCAAAGCTGGAGAGGAGACGAAACTCCAGAGAAGATTTCGATCGTATTGTTCAAGTGGAATTAAGGGCAGAAAAGAACTGAGGGTTGCTTGCTTCTTCATGTGTTGCCATGGACGGAGGCGATCGCCGTGATCATCATCACCAACACCAGCTCCACCGCCCCAACTTCCCATTCCAATTGCTGGACAAGAAGCTCGAAGATGAAGCATGCTTGGGCTCCCACAGCAATTACCCCTCCCTGGCTATATCTGCTCCTGAACCAAACCCTAGCAGTAGCAACAACAATGATAACAAGAGTACTAGGCCCAGCACGAGCCTCCAGCCCGCTCCAGAACCGCCCAAGAAGCCGCCTCCAAAGCGGACGTCCACCAAAGACCGCCATACAAAGGTCGACGGCCGGGGCAGGAGAATACGTATGCCTGCCTTGTGCGCCGCCCGCGTCTTCCAGCTGACCCGGGAACTGGGCCACAAGTCCGACGGTGAGACCATCGAGTGGCTACTCCAGCAAGCTGAGCCGGCTGTGATTGCCGCCACTGGCACGGGCACCATTCCTGCGAACTTCACCTCCCTCAACATATCTCTCCGGAGCTCCGGCTCGAGCATGTCGGTGGGGTCCCACCTGCGGTCAAACCCTGCATACTTCAGCAGTAACCCTGGATTCTCTATGGCCCAGAGGAGAAACCTCTTCCCTGGCATCGGGCTGTCGACGGAGCAGACTCCGACGCTGCTGAATTTCCAGTCAGGTAATCTGTCGAATATCGTGCAGGCAAAGCAGGAGAGCACGGCACTGGAGCTTTCGGAGGCTGACCAGGAGGAAAGCATGAGCCGAAAGCGGAGGTCCGATCAGCAGGATCTCTTACAGCAACAACTGGGGAGCTACCTCGTTCAATCGACGGCAGGAGCCATCTCTGCCGGCCAGATTCCGGCGAATTTCTGGATGGTCGCGAACCCAAACAACCCTCAAGTCATGAGCGGAGACCCAATCTGGACGTTCCCTCAGGTCAATAACATCAACAGCGGGCTGTACAGAGGGGCGGTGACTAGCGGGTTACACTTCATGAACTTCCCGGCGCCAATGGCTCTTCTGCCGAGCCAGCAAGTGGGGTCTAGCGGAAGCGGCGGAGGGGTAGGTGCTGAGGGAGGACAACTGAATATGATTGCTGGGCTGAGCCCTTACAGGCAATCAGCGGGTGCCGGAGTATCGGAGTCCCACAGTGGCGGTGTCGGAGGGGATGATCGGCACGATAAGAGGAGCCATCACTCGTAGTGATCGTAACGTGTTACAATACCACCGACGATTTGAATGTGTACACACGTGAGATTGTAAAACTTTTCGTTTGAATTTGATTTGGGTTTTTCTTTTGTTTTTTTTTTAATTTATTTTATTTTTAATGATGGTTCAATTTTTGTGTTACTAATTGATATGGATTTTTCCCATATTTTCAAGGTAGAATATTTTCTATAACGAATATTTAATATGCTTATAAATAGATTAAAAAATATATTGCGTAGGTAGGCAGTAAATAGTAAGTAACCATAATTATTAATGTTTGTTATTCAATTTTCTTTTTGGTTGATTTTTATGCTGACCGGCTTGACTTGTCTACCAATGTATTAATATTATATATTGAATTTGTGAATGGAAATGTGCATAGACAGGCAGTGGGACCCATTCACCTTATCAGTCAGGTGTTGGGTCAGGTGGAGGGACCCATATGTTCCTCATTGCCCGAACCAATGTACATTGCTCATTGACAAACAGGTCGATGAACGATGAACGATGAACGATGAACGATGAACGACTCAAATGTAAGTCCATAAACTTTATTACGATAAATCCTGATAATTTATTATTTATTTTCATCTAAATCCCATTATATTGGTGCCCATTGTTTCAGCTTTATCCCAATTCCCCCACCCCAATTTCTATTCTCGTGCATTTCCGGCAATTTTCAGAGTCAAGAGGCATACAAGTTTTAGCATCTTCAATTCGTGCAATTTTAAGCTCCAGAAGTTTAGATCCTGCTTCAAGTGTTTTGCAATTTAGCACCTGTTTCCCACCAATATCCCAACCATCTAGTTTCCTCAGTTCAATACCTGCCTATTTTTAGTGATTAGTGATGAGATCAGCAAAGCAACGTCACACAACTCATTCCATGTAATACCCCGTCCAATTAAAACGGAAGTGTAGTTAAAACGAGATAAAAAAAATTGAATGGAAACCAAAATGATTGATTAAGTGTTTAAAAATAATCAAATTAAGTTAGATTAAATTTAATAGTACACTTTTAATGTAAAATTAATTATAATAGATAATTCAATTAAAAATTAGAAATTAAATTAAAAAATTAAATTGACTCCTAAGGAGAATTAATTTTCTTAAAAAATTAAAAATGATAAATTACTAATTATTGGATTAATTGAACAAATAAATAATTTTAAAAAATTAAAAAAAAGTTAAATAAAACTTATATATAACCGCATTTAGATTTAAATCGAAACAGTTAACAAATACAACCGATTAATAAACTGAACAATGGGAAGGAGACACTCTAAGAAAATAATGTACACGTAATATTATTTTTTAATTAGCTAGAAAGGTGAGTATATATAGGTATTGATTAAATATATAATAAAATATAATTTTTTAAGACAATTAAATATCATTCATATAATTACAATTATCTTTTTACCTTCTCATAACAGATTTAAGCTATATACGGATTAAATTTTGAGTTAATATATTTTACAACTTTATTTTTAGACTATAGTATACCTTATTTTGACCACCAAATAACTTGTTATTAAGCTCTATAGAATTAGATTAACCTCTTTTACACCAAAGTAACATTGGACAATATTAATATTGTGATAGTGTCATTCTAGAGATAAGATAGTGAAACTATTTAACAATCTGAAAATAGAGCATTGGTTTACCCATTTCCACCACTAATATAACAAAAAACATTAGAGAAACTTTCGCGACTCTTCTCAACGTATTTTATCCTTTCATTTAGTCATTGCACACCAAGGGTGTAACACTCCCTTTTCTCAAAATAAGAAAATTTAACCATTTAGACATGAAATCAAAGTTAAACTAGTAAATAGGATTGGACCAAAATACGTGAATTATGTCATATTGGAAATCAATTGAAACCTTAACTTTAAAAATTAATTATTTTAGCTTAAACTGAACCTAACAAGACCAAATGATTGTAACTCAATGTTCAGAAAAATCGTTTATTTTAAACTAGACCAAATTGTATTGAATCTATTGGGATTGAAAGTATGATGAATTTTTCAAGTGAATTTCAAAATGGCAAAAAATAAAATTTTTATCCTAAAATCAAGAAAATAAATTGAGAAATTTTTTTAAAAATAAATTAGGTTGAAAACTAATTGAATTGTTGGTGAACCGATCAAATAAAGACCAACATTGTTCAAACCAATTAAAAAATTCATTGAAAATCAGTTCAAACAGTATCGGTCAACAGGCCTGGGTCAATGAGCGGTGTAAACCCCGTACTTTTGATTTAAGGAAAACTGGGAAAAGAACCGGTCAAACCGAGTAAGAAAACTGAGCCGATTTACATTTGAGAACACGCAATATGGAAATTTACAACTTCCGGGTGATCTAAAGGGTTCATTAAACCTTAGAAAAGAAATTTAAGAAAATTTAGAAAATAGAAACCAAATTGGTTTAGGTGAACAAGATTCCATAAAAACTTTGAAGTTAAGCGTGCTTTCTGAGAGTAGTGTGAGGATGGGTGACCTCCTAGGAAGTATGAATTTTTTTTATAACCATAAATTAATATATATTTAATTATTGTAATTAATACCAATAATTTAATACCGAAATTAAATTATTGGAAATAATACCAATAATTTATGGCAATATTAATACTATTAATAAATCTCGCTCATTTAATACACGGGTTTTACGCCTATATAAAGAGGTCATCCCCATTTCATTCTTCTCACACCTGAACACTTCTCTCTCTCTCTCTCTCTACTGCTCTTTTCTCGGTAAAGCTCGAACCAGAGCTTCGACTTAAACAAAGGTTGGGCTCTTTAGAACCGGGGAGAAGACAGCTATCTGATAGCAAACTCCAGTCAATTCAAGAATCGTTGGAGAAGCGCTGACATGATGAAATAGTGAATCAACTCCGGCGGACCAAAGCTGCCATATTTTGGCCAAGCTGAAATCGGCCATTTCAAGCCCTCCCAACACTTTCTCAGCCTTTCCACGGCCAAATTAGGAACGAAAGTTAAGCCAATTCGGCTCCCCTTTATAATTTTTGATCGGTGCTAGAGAAAGAGTCAACCGAATTTCAATGACGAAATTCTAATCCAATTCCGCATCAATTGATGCAATTCTTGATTCTAGGATAAACCTCAGGACGAGATCTATCTGCCCAGATCGAAAGCTCGAACCGTCGTGCCTTCACTGGTGAGTAATCGAAGCTTTCTCTTTCTATAGTCTGTTTTCCGGCGAAGCTCCATTTGAGCTCGTTCTGGCGTTAAAATCTGCGATTTAAAGTTTTTAGAATCATATGAACATGCAGGAACTCAATTTCAACTCCAATTTCAATAATTAGAAGTGTTTGATCAATCAATTTGATGAAATCAAATTCGGTAGTGTTGAAGAGTTGAAATTGGGGGAAAATTTGGGGATTTTCGAAATCCAAAGGGCCAAAATACAATTTTATGAAATTGAGGGTCAATTGGGCATGAAAATAATGTTGGAGCACCAATTGAGGAATTTTGGAATTTTGGGGGCAAAAATTACCATTTTTGTAAAAGAATGGTAAAATGGTAATTTTGGAAAAATTGGGGGACCAAATTGAAAATTTGGGAAATTAAACCCCTTTTTGGTGAAATTGAAAAAATTGAGGTCCCAGGATAAATTTTAAAAGTTACGGGACTCAATTTGAGGAAAAACCGACATTAGGGACTTAAAGAGAAATAACTTTAGGGACCTAATTGCAAATAACTAAAAGTTTAGGTTTTCTCTGTCACGCCCCGACCCGGTTTGGTCAGATCCTCGTGATCAACCCGTCACTCTCCCGGTTTATTAAAGGATTTCCTCTTATTGTAAACCGTAAAGAGTAAGGCGTCCTTTAACCTGCACCTTTTCCTAGAATAGCATAATCAAAACTAAATGAAATTTAAAACTTTACATACCTGTATTATACGCATCTTAGTTGACGGTCTTTAAGGGGAGGCTTTCCGGGATTTCTTGAAAGGGATATAAGGGAGGGGGTGAGTACGACTACTCAGTGAATGGGTTTTTAAAGGTCTACTTTTAATTTTTAAGAAAAATGTTTATATGGAGTGTGCCAAACTCCTTTATTTTCAAAAATCCCATCATTTAAAAATTTGGGTTTTTCCACCATTTATTAATTATCACGGTGGGTCATCACCCAACACACATCCTTCATCATGAAGGTTACATACATTTGCAAGTCAGTATCACTACTGAACCCGCTAGTGGCTTCGGAGCGACTTTTCCTGCCACCCAGATAGAAGTACGACCACTTCTACCCTGGGAATGAGTGGATGTACGCGACATCCGACCCACAATCCCGAAATTACTTCTTCGTGTCCGTATGAGGACAGAGACCTCATCATGTCCCCACCCCGGTCTCATGCGCTTGGTGCTACTACAGATTTCGCACAGACACCTGGAACGACGAACTGCCCTTATAGCCACCAGGTCGTCTAGTGCCCTTATGCATCACTACCCCGCATGGGCGTCTTGATGATCCCATACTTACAATGCATTCATAAACAATGTTTTCTCATATTGCCATGTAATCTGTGGTGCCACTGGTCCAACGGCCCCGACTCTCAACTCAATCCGCAGTTGTTTGTCTTGACTGGTCCATCGACTTGTCATGTCGCACTACCGCTAGTTGACTGAGCATGTCGGTCCTATCGTGGTACCATGTCCAAACAATTCACTTATAAAGTTGTATGGCACATATATCATGTTTGTTTACGAGCTCTTGCTCGTGCCAACTAGCCTTGGGCCCACTGTACGAGATTTTCAAAATCGGGCATTTAGCCCTCAAGTTCCAAAACCGAGGCCCCCGACCTATCAGAGCTATTCGAGCTCCCACCGAGAAGGTCTCCCAAATTGTTTAAGCATTGGCACACACTTAGGGGAGAGCACTTCCGACAAAACATATGTTTTCTCTATCCATTATACAGCCCGGTATAAGGACCCCTACGTTCATAACCGATGAACGGGTTTTCAACTTCCTTCGAGGAAGTCTAATCATACCAAATGGGTATGATCTACTTACAATCGGTAAGTAGTTTTTTCGCATGATTTTCACATCACTTCCTCTAAGTAGTGATGTTTAAAATACCACTTAATAGTGGGTTTTCATACCGAGCTACTTATCATTCCCAACTGGGTATGATATAAAATTTCCACTCACAACCGGTAAGTGGTTTTTAATTTTAAGTTGTGCTCATCATCCCAACCGGTATGATGCTTATCAAGAATTCCATATCTCCCTAATTAAAATTAAAAACCACTTACCGGTTGTGAGTGGAAATTTTATATCATATCCGGTTGGTAATGATAAGTACCTCAGTATGAAAACCCACTATTAAGTGGTATTTTAAACATCGCTACTTAGAGGAAGTGATGTGAAAATCATGAAAAAAAACTACTTACCGATTGTAAGTAGATCATACCCGGTTGGTATGATGAGACTTCCTTGAAGAAAGTTGAAAACCTGTTCATCGGTTATGAACGGAGGTGTCCTTATACCTGGGCGGTATAATGCATAGAGAAAATATATGTTTTGTCGAAAGTGCTCTCCCCTGACTGTGTGCCAATGCTTAAATAATTTGGGAGACCTCTTCGACGGGAGCTCGAATAGCTCTGATAGGTCTGGGGCCTCGGTTTTTGAAGTTGGGGGCTAAATGCCCGATTTTGAAAATCTCGTACAGTGGGCCCAAGGCCAGTTGGCACGAGCAGGAGCTCATAAACGAACATGATATATGTGCCATAAAACTTAATAAGTGAATTGTTTGGCCATGGTACCACGATAGAACCGACATGCTTAGTCAACTAGCGGCAGTGCGACATGACAGGTCGACGAACCAGTCAAGACAAACAACTGTGGATTGAGTTGAGAGTCGGGGCCGTTGGACCAGTGGCACCACAGATTACATGGCAATATAAGAAAACATTGTTTGTGCATGCACTATGAGTACGGGATCATCAAGACGCCCATGAGGGGTAGTGATGCGTCCTAAGGGTACTGGACGACCTGGTGGCTATAAGGGCAGTTCGTCGTTCGAGGTGTCTATGCGAAATCTGGAGTAGCACCAAGCGCATGAGACCGGGATGGGGACAGGATGAGGTCTCTGTCCTCATACGGACACGAAGAAGTGATTTCGGGATTATGGGTTGAATGTCACGTACATCCACTCATTCCCAGGGTAGAAGTGGTCGTACTTCTATCCGAGTGGCAGGAAAAGTCGCTCCGAAGCCACTAGCGGGTTCAGTAGTGATACTGACTTGCGAATGTGTGTAACCTTCATGATGAAGGATGTGTGTTGGGTGATTACACACCATGGTAAATAAGAAATGGTGGAAAACCCGAATTTTTAAATGAAGGGATTTTTTAAAGGAGTTTGGCACACTCCATATAAATGTTTTTCTTAAAAGTTAAAAGCTTTTAAAAACCCATTCACTGAGTAGTCGTACTCATCCCCTCCCTTATATCCCTTTTAGGAAATTCCGGAAAGCCTATCCTGAAAGACAATCAACTAAGATGCATGTAAGACAGGTATGTAAAATTTAAAATTTCATGCAGTTTTGATTATATTATTCCAGGAAATGGTGCAGGTTTAAAGGATGCCTTACTCTTTACGGATTGTAATAAGGGGAAACTCTTTAATAAACTGGGAGAGTAGCGGGTTGTTCACGAGAATCCGACCAAACCGGGTTGAGGTGTGACAAGCGAAGGCGATTCAAATAAACCATGTCAGTAGACGTGACCAATCATGACACGTCGTGTGGTATGATTGCATAGTCAAGAACGACTAAAACCAATTAAACAATTGTGATCGATCAATGTATACCACATGGAAGACCACATGGTCAACGAAGATCGACACTAGTCAGATAATCGTGCTAATGAAATAACCAATCAGCATGCAACACATCACAACACAATTTCATCTTTAACCTTCAACACCTGTTATTGTGCATAGAGGAGAAGACCGAGTTTTCAGATTAGTTTATCCGGCAAGAGAAAAATGTCAGGGAAGAGATTTTTCCGACCGATTTGACTTCAAAATATTTGTGAGCTAAACCATTGAGACCCTTAGAGCTTCCTATATAAAGGCCAACCCTCCTTTCTTTTCCATACAACAATTATCTTTTGAAGACTAACTACATATTTTGGCAAGGCGAAAACCAAAGCTTTGATTTGTCACTTTTTCATAACTAAACTTCCTACTTTTTGATTCACTAGACTCATGAGGAAGTGCTTTACCTCTAACGATGGAGCTCGAGAGTAACCGGGGAAGGAACATGACTATCATACAATATTACAACTTAAAATTCCTAAAACATAACTTATCCTTTTGAGTCAACTCCACCCACCTCAGCAACCAAACATGATTGGGATAGGTTTTTATGGACTCCCAAAAAGTGCATAAGTCTCTCCCCGACAACTTAGGTGACACCTTTACCGTTGACTACCAAAAAACTTAAGTTTTCCCCTAGTTTCAGTGAATTCCAATAAACCTCGATTCCAACCACTTTCGACAATCAATTGCATTTCCAATTGATTATCATTGATCCCCAAGGAGTCATGGTATCTTCCCAAGACCTTAACCCCAACCAACTAAGTCCCTAGGGTTTCCAATATCTCTCTCAAGTCCTTAATTTTTCAAAAAATTCTAATTGATCCTTACTTTCTTCAAAATTACCAATTAGTCCCCCTATTTTCCTTAAATTCACCAATTGACCCTCAATTTCCTCAAAATTGTCAACTGACCTTCAATTGGGAGTTAATTCCATAAAAGCCTTCCATTTTCCAAAAATTACAATTTGACCCTTGATATTTTCCAAAATCCCCAAATTGCCCAATTTTCCAAAAAATGCACTTTTACCCCGGGAATCTTTTGTCATTCAATTGACCTCTTAAACTTGGCCAATTGCCCCTAACATGTTCTGAATCATCTTACCTTTGTCCCCTACTTCATTTCAAGCTTTAAAACGCTCAATTTAGCTTAGAAATGAGCTTAAACAAAACTTCACCGAAAATAGTTCTATAGAGAGAGAGCTTTGATTACTCATCGGAGAGGATTCGACGATTGGAGCTTTCAATTCCAACGGATTGCTCTCTTCTTGAAAATCCTTCCTGGATCAAACCTCGCCTCAATTGGTGGCATGAGCAGTGCGGATTTAATATTTAAAATCTCAGCAAAAATGCACTTTGAATAGTACTTTCCGGCGAAGGGCGATAGAAGGGGACTTACTAATTTAACTCAGGGAAGGTCGGGACACTTCTAAGGGTGGTCTAGGGAGCTTAGCTTGGCCATAATTGTCCGAGTGTAGCTCGAATTGAGCTCTATCAGCTCGGGTTGCAGACCATCAAGGAGCAACGGTACTGTGCGAGCTCGGCAATGACTTTAGGTCCTTAATGCCAATTTTTCCCCAAATTGAGTCCCGAAACTTCAAAAATTTATTTTGGGACCTCAATTTATTAAGAATTACAAAAAGGAGTTCAATTTTCCCAAATTTCCAATTTGGTCCCAACTTTTCAAAAATTACCATTTTGCCCATACTTTACAAAAATGGAAAATTTGACCGCAATAGTTCCAAAAACTGACCAATTGGTCCTCCAATATCTTTTTTATGCCCAATTGGCCCTACATTTTAGAAATTTGTACTTTAGTCCCTCGAATTTTTGAAATCCCCAATTTTTCCCTAATTTCCTCGTTTCACACTGGTCGAATTTGATTTCATCAAATTGACCAATCAATCGAAGTTAATTGTTGAAATTGATGGTAAAATTGAGTTCCTATACTTCCACACGATTCAATGGAACTTTGAATCGTGTCATTTGATCCGAATTGAGCTCAAATGGATATTCGTCAGAAAATTGGACTTAGAGAGAGAAAGCTTCGAAAGCTTACCATCGGGGGTGCGACGGTACAAGCTTTCGATCTATACAGATATCTCTCGTCCTGAGATTTCTCCTAGAATCAAGAATCGCAGGGAGAATTTAGTTAGTGAAGTTTCGTTGGTTCTCTCTCTAACTCTGATAAAAAATTACGGACGGGAGCCAAATTAGCTTACCATTCAACTCTAATTCAGTCGTATGAGGGTTGTAGAAGTATTAGGAGAGCTTGGTTTGGCTTGAGAAGGGCTCGAATTAGCCGTTTTTAGCTTGGTCGAAATATGGCAGCTTCGATCCGTTGAAGCTACTTCACTGTTTGATCACGCTGGCGTTTCTCAGGCGATCCTCGGAGCAAATGAAGACTACCGACGAGTAGCTGACTTCTCCCCGAATCTAATGAATCTGACCTCACCTTCTTTAGCTTAGAAAAATGCTCAAGTCGGAGCTCTGGTTCGAGCTTCACCAGAAAATGGAGCAGTAGGGAGGAGAGAGGAGTTTTCAAGTGTGAGGAGGATGAATGAGGAGGCGCTCTTTATATAGGAAGCTCGGAGACTTCTTGGTCATCCGATTGGCACCTTTATGGTAGTCATTCATTTCTAGAAACTCCATGGATGGAGACTTTTCATCTTCGTCAATGCTTCTCGATTTTCCAGTGAGTGAACAGTGTTGTCATCTAAAGGAAGAAGATGACACTATTCTAAACCGGATCGGACTGGTCCGAACCGTGTTCAATGCTTAAACTGGTCTATTCAGGTCCGATTAGACCAAGTTTTTCAAATTTTAAAATTTTTAAATTCATCTAAATGCATTATATATCCAATGATGACCTCAATTCTCCAATTTGAATTTTCTAAACCACCTAGAAAAATAAATTTAGAAACTAGTTCAATAGTGGTTCAAACCGGTTTAGGTCTGGTTCACTTGAACCGGTCTAGCTTTCACTTACAATTCATCCCAAAGTCCTTTTCCATGACTTTTATGACTCTTTAGGTCACTCGAGATTTGTAAATTTTTATTTTTGCCCTTTCCCTAACTGTTGGGGCTCGTGAACTGGTTCGATTTTTTTACCTAGGTTGACCGGTTTTTTCCTCGATTTTATTTCTTTAATGGATGGGGTTTATACGTGATAACCATGATTATCGAGAAGTGCTAGAAAGTTTAGAAGCGGGTGTGCGGTTGGTAGAGTGAACGCAAAATGAGGTTGTAATGAGTAGGAATCTCCTCCCGATTAACTAAGTTGATATTTTTTAGAGCAAGTCTTAGATGGAATGAAGCTAAGGAGAAGGAGCTAAAAGGAGGGCAATACCCCTCAGGGTCCATTTGGAAAAAATGGCTAAAACACCCTTAAACATAGTTTGACAAGGTGACAAAAGCGCCTCTAAGATCGTGATTGGCAAACTGAATTATGTTGGGTCGCAGAAATAGGCCCCAATGAGTGTTAGTTGAAAATGATAATCAAGATCGTAATTTCAAGTCGAACTCGGAATTAATAGGAAATAGATTTAGAACTATATTAACTTTAGATATTACTTGTTTAATTATATAACAAATTTTTTATTAAATTTTGAAAATGTGTCTTGGGGCAAACGCAAAATTTTGAAAATATTACGATATAATATATATTAAATATTAAATTAGTCGAGCAAAAATATAATTATAAATTCGTATATGAAGTGTACGAACCAATTATAATCGATCATTTAAGAGTAGAATGAATACTGGTTAATCTTTATGTACTAATATGTTTTCGAATAATGGTGAGTGAGATTTTTGGTATTGTATACGATTAAATTGATGATTTCATATTACTTGTTATTTAAAATTTTAAGTATATTTATAAAACTTTTTAAAAAAGATAAAAATTATACGATAATTAATTTAAAAAATCTTTTTTAAATGTTTAAATTTAATTGTAATGTCCACATGAAAAATAATCGAAAAAAAAGAGTCAAACTGATTATTTATAAAAGAACTAGGTTAATTTTTATATTTTAAAAAATGTCATTATTCCACTCTTTACTTCATATATTTTAAATTGTTTAATATAAGTTAATTAAATATTTTATTTTTTAAGAACTCTGTGCAATCCGTCCCAAATTTAAAAGAACTTGATTTGTACAAATAATTCCCACTCTTGCTAATTCATCATATTGTTTGGCCATCCGCTCTTTCCCGTGGAGATTTAAGAGCATTACATAAAACTTGTACACCACAACATTCTTAGAGATGCTCGTTTGAATTGTCAGGAGCTAAAATTTACACGACCAATAACTTCACTTCCTTCGGTGATGAAGTATTGCCTACACAAAGGGATATTGACATATAATTTGGATAAGTTATAAAGATGCAAATAAAAATTAATAATAATAATGATAATAACTACAATTTTTATATTTAATTATTATTTTAGATGACAATATCAAATATATTATTAGATTATGTTAATATATAATATTTTAATTTTATATTTATGTAATTTATTAATTTCTAATTAATTAATTTAATATTTATACTTATTTAATAATTTATATATTTTAATAATAAGTTGTTATAGAATATCTATACATCATATCTGTCGAGGTATTAGTGATTGACGATATAATATCTCTTCCATTTATATAACAATATATCATATTATTTATTAAGTGCACTTCTAGAAATCATTCATACTAAACTTAATCTAAATTGTCTCCATTTTTAGCAATGAATTAAACATATCTTTAGCTATATATATTCCACTTCTAACAAAATTAAAAAGTAATATATATAAAATTAGAAATTAAAATTAAATTAAATTAAAAATTCACTTAATTTTTCCTACTAACCTTCGTGAAGGGAGCCTCAGCAATTCAGTGAGACAGGTCGAAGTTGATCTCCATTTCACCTCCCACATCTAATAACTGCTTCACTTTCTCCAACCTTTGTACATAGCCAAAACCATGCGAATTATTATATGTGATCACAACGTCATTATCTCATTGAACAACTTATTCATGATTGGGTTCTAGGAGGATACATGGAAGAAGTCGTCTCTATAAAAGGTGAAAAAGGGTGAATTTTCCAGGTTTAGGATCGCATTTTTGAGCATGCTCACTCTACCTCACCACGGAGCTATCAAAATTTTCTTTGAGTTCTCATCCTTATTAGTCACCATGTGTTAGGTCACATTGGTTAAGTCGTACATTCTGACTCACTGACCCACTAGATTAGTGTCGATCCATCGAGTCTCAGTAAAGATTTTAGTAATAACTTAACACTGAGAAAGTGGAGTAACTTATCAAAGATTACAATCGATCTAAGGTCATTAATGAGCATCAAGATATGACCTCCAAGACTAAAACTACGTGGATGGTCCGATACTATAGATAATGTTGAGAATATTGGACTCACGAGGACAAGAGACGCTCATGAGATCACCATCACCTTATGCCATTTTGGTAAGTCTTGGTTCATCTTTACTTCTTGTTCACCCCATGTGATACAGGTATACATTTTATATGTATACATATATATACAAATAAACTATCAATATCATACCTTCATATTACATTCAACTTCCTAGAAAATAAATATTTAAATAAATATAATATTTGGATTACCATTATTATAAAATGAAAATATAAAAATTGACCTTATAACGTTCAAAACTTTAATTAATGTATTAAAATATATTTTTATATTTTACATCAACAAATTAACTATTATTAGATATATAGATAATTTTATTACATTTTAATCCACTTTTTATTATTTTTTCTCTAAAAAGAGGAAAGACCATTTATGGCCATGCAATACGTGAGGCCACATTTTAATTAAAAATACCTTTTATTTTTTTATTTAAATGTAATTATTTCAAATACAAATGGTAAATTGTGTTTATTTTGAAAATTTGCATATTATTTAAATAATTTTTCATACATTGAACATTTATTGTATTTTAGTTATATTTTGTGAAAAATCACATATATTTTTTATTTTAATCCATATAACATTATTATCTCAATATTTTATATTTTGATACACTTATAATATACTAATTGTTCTATACATACTACAAATTGAAGTTATTACATAAAAATGAGATACAATTGGACACATACTGCAAAATAACATATAACTAATGACTTCCATACAATTAATTAACAATTATATCTAATTAAGGAAAATTGAATTTAGTTATATATTATTGGGCAAAAAGAAATTAGTTATATATTAACAATTCTCATTTGATTATATACTGTTTGTGCAGATATATTTTCCTTCAATGGGAGTCCTTGAATGGTGACCTTTGAGATTGGTGGAAAGCCGAGTGGTGGCTTGTGAGGTAAATGCTGACCTCTCTCTCATTAACTCTCTTATTAGCTAGTATAACAACTTTTGGGTATCTATATCCCTAAGGTAAATTCATTTTAATTGAGATTCTCCAATCCCCTAATCAAGTACATTTACCATTGGAGAAAGAGATTTGATATACCCCACGACTGCTTTGATAGTGCGAGGGAATAAAATGATCGGCAGAATTGGCATGAGCTTAGGAGACAAGTTCATGCTTTTAAAAACGGATGGACTTTTGATACTCCATAGAGATAACCTTGAAAAATGGAAAATTGATAATTTATATTCATGTTGATTATCATTCTTAAATCCAAGTAGTTATATGGTGTTAATAATTAAAAATTGCCTTATTTTATGGGTAATCTAAATTTTAGTTATTTATTAAAAAGAGCAAGAATTTATATTTTTTATTTATAAAAATAATAAATATTAAAATTGATATAATTTTAGAAAAATCACTTCAACATGGGCTAAATTTTAAATTATGCCTAAATTTTGGATTTTTTGGTGTAACCATCCCTATTTATTATTAAATAAATAAATTCATTAACCGCAGATTTTCTTGATTCTTAAAATTCAAATGTCTTAAACTTAGAATTAGCGTAGGGAACATCATTTAAAGATATGAGGTGCCTAACATACAATCTCCATAGATAAAGGTCGATTTTTTTAGAATTTTTTAAAGATAATTAATTTTTTTTCACGATGAATATTGATTTGTTCAAGGAAAAAAGCTGATCAGTAGGTGCTTGCTGGCACCATTTAGGGATATGCTGTGGGTTTTAATGACCCCACTGGATTGGGTCCACCTGCCATTATAATCTGGACCACTCCTTTTGTGGGTCCACTCTTTTGATTATGGGGTCATTGAATGATTGACTCTCTCTCTACTGTATAACTAGAACTATAACGTATGATATTACAAGTTACTGATGCAGCATCCAGTTTGCCATTTTTTAATTTTCTTACTTCGACATATTTTTTTTCAATTCTACCAAAAGAAAAGATGACGAAGGTGAGATGGTGGACCTATTTTTGTCTTTCAATAAATCCACCAATATATTGTAATTTATTTATTTCAAATTGATGTGACCCAATTAGACTTGGATCTCATATGTTATCCAATTTTCCATGTCTAAAGCTGGCTTTTATACCACGGGCTATATAATTGGAAGGATAATGTTATCTAAAAATAGACATAATTAGAATTAGGATTAAGTATTGTGGAATCTATGCACAGTGATTTGGCCATGAATAATTGATTAGCCCCACAAGAAGATGCCCTACAATTACATCAATGGTGACAATTAGGCCAGGTGTCCTTTGTCCATCCTCTCCTCTTTTTCCTTTCTAATTATGGGATTACCTCAACTATTTTTGGAATCTTAAAAGGGGAAAGGAGAGGCAGTTTGGTCCCAAAGTGGGAGCACGTTGATTACACCATGCTAACTGGGCCATTAGGGCTCCATTAATCCCCATCTCAAAGTGCTTATTAGGGCCCATAAAAATCCAATGACCACTTGCATCAATCACCGAGTGGCTAAACTCTCGGAGTTATATACCCACAAATCTATATATCAATCGACCAGTCAAATCAGTCATGTGACGACGTGCTTTGTGGTGCTGAGCAACCAAACAGGTTGGTTGTTGGTATTGCAACCTATAATGTCTAGACCCACATGTGCGAAACGTGTCTTGTCGCCTTTATCGAGCTCATATTGTCGGAACTCTATGATGGTTATGATTGGGCATTCGCGTCCACATCTAAAATGTAGAATGAGCTCATATATCTCATCTCATCTATAGTCAAGTTTTTTCCATTAACAAATAAGTAATTGATCGTTTGCTTGACATGGCTCGGATGGCTGCATGAAATCATCCATGCTGACCTAAATATGACACGAGAATGATGCATTTAACTCCAAATAGGTATGCTACTAGACCCTTTTTCAATTAGATGCGACTATTGTCATACACCCAATCAAAATCGATATGGAACATTGGGTATACAGTAGATGCAAGTCTACCCTCTTGAAGTGAGCTTTATAAATGAGAAGAAGTCCTAGTAGGTAGGTACACTAGCTATTATAATATCATGTTAGGGTTTTTTCATCATGTTTAAGATGCTATTTTAGGTAATGGTAATTGAGATTAGCCGTATTTCTTTAATATAAAGTTATTAGTCCATTGAGTATAGGATTACTTATTTGATCAAATATAGTACGGTTGGCAGCTGGTTGAATTAGGTAATTGGCACCAACTCTTTTTTGGATAATTGGCATTGGCTAACTTATAATGGATCTTGGACCCCGTGACCACATCCTTTGAGCTCACACTCCACAAAGTCCTTGCTGGTAACACATGGTTTGGTGCTCATATTGTAAATTCTTGGTTCCTCCTTACTGATTGCATTTATTATTCTTTGAAATACATGCCCATGTAATGCCAACCTTACGAATCCATTTCCACCATATGGTAGCACATGTCCCTTAATGTTAATGCATAATTTGACCCGATATTTTTTATACAAATTGGACAAAATTATAAAATATGAACATGGTATTCACTTTATGTCTCACATTTTAGAGAAAATGTTAGTCCTATATTACGTATATTTGAAAGTGACTTTTTTGAATCATATAGTTTGAAAAATATTATTTTTAGTATTATATTTATAAAAATGTTATTTTTAATTCTATATATTAAATTAACTTTTGATCTCATCTATTAAGATCTGCGAGTCAGCATATGGTGGGAATGTTTGGTCTGCATTTGGGCGAGCCTATCTTTCCAGCATAAGTTTCTTCTTCATCTCAAGTCACTTGGCATCAAGAGAGAAGGAAGAGGACTGAGTTGCAGAGGAAGTTGGGTGTTATAGGAATTCTTAGGAACCACGCAGTTCCAGTTCCGGAAGACCTACAGGAGTTGGAAGAGTAGGAAGCTATGAAAATCCTTGGACAAGATCAGATTATTTGGCTGGGAGATTTGAACTATCGGATTGCGAGTTGTTGTTCTGAAGCAAAGAATCATATGGAGGAAAATGATGGATGCAACAGGGATTAATTTGCACAGGCAAAGAAAGCTGAATGTTTAGGATAATTGGGATGATCGACAAGGTGCGACGAAGAGTTTCCCTAACAACGAGCCGGACAACGAGAAGGGTCGGTGACCGATCAGCCTCCGGTGGTCACCACTTGCTATTGGCAGTTAGGCTCAATGGACCTGATAATGGGTTTTGAGAAGGGGTAGGTATAAGCCCAGCCCAATATATTGCTAAATGATATGGGCTTTCTTACCTGGCTGAGGCTTCGGCCTATTTCGTAGGCCTTATTAGAGCTGGCTCATTCTAAACGTGGGATGAATGGGCTAGTTTTGATTTGGAAGTTGGGTTGGGTTCAATTCAAAAGAGTATTAGTTTTCTTATATGGGACCCTAGCAAATTTATTTGAAGTGTTAAGTACTTTTATAGATGTTTGGAGCTTTTGATCTTGAATTTTAAAGAGTTACCTTTCACTTTTATGCTATTTTGAATTAAAGGGTTTTGAGTGATAATAATTGGATAATAAGTAAATTGATTGATTTTAAAATTTTAGAAATTTTTAATAATTGTTTGTATAGAATTTTAGTGAGTTAAAAAATAATTAATAAAAAATTAGAAAATTAAATTAAATTAAATTAAATTATATATATTATATATTAAAATAATATATTATATAAAATAATTAATTTATTAATACAATAAAAAATTAACTCATGTTATATATAAATATATTTGAAAATTTGTCTATAAAGTAACTAAAAAATTAATTAACTCGTACATTTTCTTAAAATATAATTGTTTAATTGAATTTAGAAATATTTGATGATTGAATAAATATTTTAGAAAATATTTTTGTAGTTTAAATTAAAAAAACGATCAATACCCAAAATTTTAGAATAAATATATTTGAAAAATAAAACAATAAAACTAACATAAATGAATATTGAATTGAGGAGCAGGACAAATAAACTCTTTGAGAGATGTAGTTTGGTCCATAACCCTAAAAAAACCGCTACTAGAAAAATGGAGCAAATAAACTATGTGATTTGTTTCTAGTATACCATAATTAGTGATATATGGTAGTATCCAACTTGATCGAGAATTAGTTGATTAACCCTAATAAATGGTTCGATCGATTTTAGATGTTACACTTGTGTGTGGTTTTGAATAATACATGATGTAAATTTTAGTTTCATATTTATGCACCCTATTGATGTAAACTTCATTATTTGAAAAGAAAATAAGTAAAAAATGTGAATAGAAAAAATTAATGTTTAATTTAATTATGGATCATGAAACTAATAATCAACCTTGAATTGAATGAAAATTTCTCCATGAGATAAATATCAAAGTAAATTAATTTAACTAAATATTAAAACTAAGAATCAGAATAAACAGTGTGAACCAGAGATAAAATAGGCTGTATGTACCAAACCAAAAATAATATATTTAAAAATTTATTTTCTAGTATTACTTAAAAATAGTAAAATAGTGATTTAAAATACTACCATATATAAAATAAATTTATAAAAATTTAGAAATTCGAGAATCTGTCGAATTGGACTTAAATCAACCGAAAAATTATTATAAATCATAAAAGTCTCGTTTAAAGGTCGAAGCAAGT
Source organism: Trapa bicornis (assembly GCA_030064425.1). NCBI lineage: Eukaryota > Viridiplantae > Streptophyta > Magnoliopsida > Myrtales > Lythraceae > Trapa > Trapa bicornis. The sequence goes on along the minus strand of CM057748.1, from coordinate 10,052,224 downwards.
CAACACAAACAATCCAAACAAAGTATTGGATTTCTAAGTTAGTGGGACGTAGACATGCACGGCCAACCAACGAATGCTACGTGAAAAGTATGTTAAATCAACTATTAGACAAGCGGTCTAAAGCCTTAACTAATTATTGTACAACACTTGATAATCATTTTAACGAAAAAAAATATTTATAATGTTCGGCTAGATTATTTGGATTGAGCCAATGTTACAACATCACTTTTTCCGATTGTATAATAGTGAATATGTACTACTGCAAGAGAACATGTCATAAACCATAAATAACACAAAATTCTTTAATTTTCAATAAAAATTTAAATTACTATTTCAAAAAATTATAATATATAGTGATAAAATTTCCAACTTTAAATATTTGTTTTTGCTTGAAAAATTCTTAAACTTCTTATCAAGAAGATTTAACTTGAAAAGTTTTTTTCACTTTAAGGTTTTTGTTGCACTACTCTAATTGATAGCTGAAATAGATTAGAAAGAGGGTTGAATTACAAAACTTAGTAAGTGGAGTAAAGAATATTATGTCCACGAGCTCAATCCTTACTAAAATAATTAGTACAAACTATAAATTCTTTTGAAAGTGTTACTCTTACAATTTATTATCTTAAAATATATTTTTTGAGAGAATAAATTTTTATCCACATAATTATCACATCATATTAATGTATATATGAATTGCATTGTCCCATAACTAACATATTTGTCCAAATCAATGTATCCACATAATTATCACATTACATTAATGTATTTATGTATTGTCTCATAATCATCCTATTTGTCCAAATCAATGTAGGGTCTAACTACTAATGAATCGTACACGAGTAGCACGAAAACTCAAGAATTTCTCTAGGACGAACACGTCCATGAAATATAGGTAAGTGATTTGGAGTCAGAGTCTGATTGGATTAATAATATGTTATTACTTGTACTTTTTAAAGTATGAGTACTTCCCGCAAATAGTAGTAGTAGTGTGATTGGCCAGATAGTAAGCCAAGTTTCTATAATATAACTACCTAATAAATTATTATGTGAAATGGGTCATGTTTGGTAACTACCATCGAAATAGAAATAGGTATCGTCCGATATAATTAATAGTACTAAACATTAATATATGAGATTAACCCGATAGCAAGCTAATTCTTGAGTAATTAAAATATTATTTTATGTATTTGAAATGAGGGAGATCATGAGACCACTAATAAGTGGTAATGATGGCATCAAGTGCTAATAGATAAAAAGGTAGGAATAATGTCAAAGCATACTAGTCCGTACTTGAGGGTCAAGAGAAAATGTCTTTATTCCTAAATAACAAATAACTTATATATATATTTGTGGTAGGTTACTTGGTCCACAAAGACTATCTTGCATGGATATTATGATCTATTCAAACTTTTGGTCGAGGATATGTACTAATAGAAGGGTGATTAATAAAGTCAATTTGAATTACAAGTGAAATTGAGTGTGTCTCCTTTCTATAACTATGTGATCATTTAATGAGTGAATGAATTTGATTATAATGATTAACTTGGACCATGCAAGTTTGTGTCAAATGTTGAAAGATATAAATCTTGACATGGTACCATATTATCGTCAATATCAAAATATATTAATCATTCATGTACATCCCTTATAAATATTTTAAGTATATTTTAAATTGTGAATATAATATAGATGTTAACTAATTGTATTAACTGGTATTCATATCTTATCCCTACAATAACATTGTCATGAAATTAAAATCTAAAAGAAATGTGATAGTAATAAAGAAATGAGTTAAGTCAAGTACCCACATATATGGAGAATTAGTACCTATATTCTCAAATATTGTTTAATAAAAATATTTTTCATTTTATTTAAAATATTTTTTTTGAAAAAAGTTATAATGAACCGTTTTATTCTTATTCTTAATTTTTGTTATAAGTTGATTGCATGTCTAACCAAAAAATTGGATCAGGTGTGATAGGGAAATATTTGTGGGAGTGAGCTCAAGTTAAGTCACGACTATCTGAATCACCGATTGCAGAAAAACAAATCACTCGAGCTCGGATCATAGTTAAAGAGAGAATTTCAACTTATTACCAACAAGATTGTGGGAACCATATTAAGAGAAGCTCTCCGTGGAATTTGGTAGTTTGCCCATGCTTTTTTATGTGTGAAACATGATTAAGATTGGGTAATTTTCTCGGCCCGTACATGCCAAGTATGAGTGTTATGAAGAAGGATGGAGTTGACAATGGTTGATCGGAGTTAATTAAGTTAATCCAAGTTGACTTGATTGATCTAATTTTTTTATTATTTTTCTTTATTCGCTTATTTACCTAAAATTTTTATAATTATTTGATTTGGTTCATTTCAATAAATAAATCTCAATTTAATCTTATTTTCAATAATCTAATTTTACATTTATTTTGCTGATTAAAATTGATTATACAAAATTTTAATTATATATACTAAATAAAATATTTAAAAAATATTTAGAGTTATTAATAAAAATATGCATAATTTAAATTAAATATTTATATATAAATTATGATATCTTAAAAATATCTAACTTACACGTGTAATTATATATATATATATATTATAGGGAAAATAATATATATTTTATATTTTAAAAATTAATATATTTATATTTAAATAAAATAATATATATAAATTAAAATATAATTGATACCAATAACTATTAAATTATCATATATACTTGTAATATTTTATAAACTTATATATTTTATGCTCAAACTTGTAGTTATTTTCTTTATCAATATAATACAATATTAATAAAAAAAATTGGGGCAAGTTTTTAGTAACAAGTCTCAATAATATAATAAGGTGAACATTGAGAGTAATCACACATCCAAATTTTCTCAAACAACCATGTAATTAGCTCTTTTACATGCAAATATATTATTTTGTGATGAACAATGTAAAATAAAATGTGATCCGATAGGTTAGCTTTGCCAAAGGGCATCATAATAGAAGAGTACTGGCTATTGGGCTACCATAGAATTAATGCCCCTTAAATATGTTTTTAAACCTTGCTAAGATTGACCTTGCCTAATGTGACAAAATCAATTTTAATCAATTGTAACTAATTTATACTAATTGTATGTTCAACAAAACAATTTTCTCTATATATGAAATTTCAAATCCCTCCATATAAATCAATGTATCTTAATATTCAGTTCTTGTTCCTGTTGAAGCGTGGCATGGTTGTGTAGGTTTGGGCAAGCTACAAAAGTGAAATTGATTCCAATTTATTATATTGCAAATTGGGCACTTGAGTGACAAGAGAGAGCCCTAAAAAACCACAGGAGGACAATATATGATATAGCATATATTGCATGAATTTTCAACTGACATATTTTAGTCAATTATTAATGTTGAATGAATTATAACCAGATAAGCTCGTTTACTTGTTTCTCATTTATATTTTTATTTTACACTTATTATTCTCATTAGTAATTATTTTTATATAGTTTATTAATTAAAAAAATTAATTATATTAAACTATTACAATCCATCAATTTATCACACAATATTTCCTAAGCCTCCTATGACCTCTTTGAGTAGAATACCCGATCTAATCATAAGAGGGTACTTTGGTCATTTCGCGGAAAACGGGCCCGCACTCAAGAACAGCGAACAACTTAGCATAAGAAAGCACGTACGGCTGTTGCCGCCCGACGATGACGGCCCATAACGGGGTTAGATTTTTGAAACGTGAACGGCAGAGAGTCGTTAGGAGTGAAGGCGCGTGGAAGAGGAGAGAAAGAGTGGGTCCCACTGCACGCGAACCAGCAGCCAGTGAGAGAAAGAGGGAGAGCGTACTGTAGGGCATGGGCGCACGTGAGCCGCTGCCGCCTCATCTCACGTGCGCGGTGTCGACCTTCTGAGCTGGGCCTGTGGCTTCACCTGCAGCCTTCACAGCCTCATCTTCCCACCGGATAAAGGTTGCACAATTTTACTGTGGCCATCAGTGTGAGAGTATATTATATAAACCGTCAATTATTATATAAGAATCGAACGACTTTGGAGGGAAGAGACGATTGGAGAGGGATCTGGTGGGGGATGGCGGGACCCACGCGATGAGTTGGCCACGTGATTGGGTTGAGACGATGTGGTAGACAGAAGTTTCAATCACGTGACGCGCCGCGCAGTCCACGCTCCCTTCCACACGTCCCCTCATCTATTGCCTCTTAGTTGTTATCATCCGGTCTTTCCGATACTTTAATTAATCATCTTCCAAATAAAAATAAAAGTTTTATTAAATTTTTAATTTTTAATCAGAGAATTATTTAGCTGGATCAGATCAGACGCACCAATAAACTGCCCTCTCGCTATGATTCGATTCGTACGCTTTAATTTTCGAAGTGGAAGTCCATAATAGCATATTTAACTGATCCCTAGGCGGATTCCTTAATATGGGAATATATCTTCCTCACTCCCTCTAGCCTCTCAATTTTATTGTATTTTATTTTTTTATTTATGTCACTTGCTGCATTCCTCTCCTCTTATTTAGTGTCCACCTCCACTTTAGGATGTGGAATCTCTTCTTGGTCAAGTAAGAGGGTAAAAAGCCTTGTAGAAAGGGGCATTCAATTTCTCTTTTGTTTAAAAGTTAAATTTTTTCCATGAAAAAAGTTGAACCATTTTTGCTCTCTAGATAAGATAGGGTTTGAAGTTTTCTTATTTGGTGAATATTTGACACAAAGCAATCTAACGGCTAAATAGATCTTTCATTGTTATTTTCTAAGTTTGAGTCTCCATTAAAATATAAAATCTTCTCCTTTCCTTATATTGAGAATATAATTCAATATCATATAAAATAAAGTAATATTTTTTATTTATAAGTTTGTAAATATTTTACTATTTATAATTAATTACTTTTAATTATGCGGGTATACAACCCCTTATTTTAATAATATATTCTTATATATTATCAAAAGCAATTAGCTCGCATCTTTACCTAACCCGAGTTTGAAACCCGTCTCATGATATGCCCGAGTATGGAGGAAAAATACAAAACTCGAGTTAATTATTCCCCATCTTTGAGACTGTAAAAATAATACCCAACTTATAAACAGTTGTTGAATGCGGGTTTAAAATTGCACTCGGTAAGTGTATCCATATTGCACGTGAGAGTGAGTGTTGAGAATATAATTATAAATTGGATAAAATAGAGAATTGTTGTGGGTTTATAAGGTTTGAAATATTTCACGTACTTATAATTAATGACTTTTAAGTAGAAATTAGTCTTACCCCTTATCGTTCCACAATATCTTCTCACACCTTACAATATTTTGTAACCCTCAAAAGCGGTCACCATCCGTTTGTGATTGCTAGGAGCTTAACAAGGCTTTTAGCTTCAGGCCTCGTGCGACTCGTTTGAACAGTTTGAGGGTGGGACCAACATCATAGATTTCTTAGGTCGGGAAGTCCTAAGATGATGGAACAAAGTAAGGATGTTGTATTCTAATATGAAGTATCCCGATTGTGCCACATTTGAGAGTAGGTTTATTGAAAAATACTTGTCCATGGATCGGGCATGAGAGAAGTCATACCTATTGGCAATACAAGAGTAGGGAACTGAATCAATAGAGATTTTTGAAATGGTGATTCGGGACCAAAATGTAATTTTTGAAAAGTTTGGGCAAATTGGATATTTTTCGAAAATTGGGGACCTGGTGGCAAATTGACAAAATTGAGGGTCAATTGGGTGAATTGGATCAATTAGAGGGCCAAATTGAAAATTTTGAGAATTTGGGTCAAATTGTAATTTTGGGAAAGTTTGAGGCTAAATGGCAATTTTGGAAAACAAAGGGACCCAAGAGCAAGGTAAATAAAATTAAGGACTCGAAATGACAATTGGAAGAATCTAAGGGCCGAAATAGAGGAAAAATGGGAAGTTAAGAACATAAAGATAAATGCACAAATCATAGGGACTAAAGTGCAATTAAGGCCAAATATGAAGGCCTATATGCAAATATGCCAAGAAGTGCTATTACTTAGTTCAATACCCTAACGAGGACATCCATGCCATATAGGGACAGACTACTCGAGCGCCTGCTTCAGGAAGAGAGACCGCGAGGCTAGACCTCGTCGGTGCGAGCCCGCCAAAATCACCGGGTGAGTGGGAACCGCCATGACGTCCATTACGGTTGGAATGCCGGTTTAGCTTTGAAACTATTTTCTTGGAATTAGCATCCCCTGACTAGGTGACTCTACTTTAAACATTTGGAAGTTAATTTCGGGCTTAGATTCGACATGCTAGTGGGCCTAAGGCCGATGGATACGGGAATGGATCTGTCCAAAATAGACATGTGATATATAAGACTAAATGACCTGAATAATGGGAACTTGCGTGATACCAATCGAGCCAAGATAAGTTGTTAAGCTTGTTGTGTCAAACCACTGCTCTACCAAAGCTAGGTCGTCGAACTTGTTGGGCTAGTACGTGTGGTGGGGCCGAAGCCAAGCTGATAGACCATTGTGCGAGAGGGCCAAAGATAATATGTATAATTCAAAAAGCTTATTGATTGTGCATGTACCGTGATATTCAGGCCATCAGGACACCTGGCATGAGATATTGATGGAACCCAAGGACTACTGGACAACCTAGGGAGCATAAGGGTAGTGTCATTGTTCAGTAGGTCGTGAAGCCGAGGAGCTTCATACGCATAGAGACCGAGGCAGTAGGGGGAATGAGGTCTCATTCCATTGACGGACATGGTGGAGAAATTTGAGAGTTTAGGGTCAGACTATTGATATCCACACAAACTCCGGGTAGAGGTAGCATCCCTCTATCAGGGTGGACGGTAAAGGTGATCCGTTTTACAAGTGGAACGAGGACCGTTCTACAAATGTGTGATCCCTCCTATGATAGGAGGGCGATTGTTGATTTGAGAAACCCAATAAGAAATTGCTGAATTATCAAATAATTGAAATTGTTAAATTAAGCCTTCATGAAAGTGTTTTCTTCCCCTCATTGAGTTGTCTAACTCACCCCCTCCCTCTGAACATTTTCAGAAAGGAACAGAACTGTGTCAATTTTTCCTCCCCAGACCCAAAACCAGGCACACAAATTTAAAAAGTTTTAGTTTTGTTAAATGTTATTCAGGGAAAACATGATAGGCAATACACCTGACTCTCTTGATCCCCGAGGAGCCCAGCCTTAAGGCTCAAGAGAGTGGTGGGTTATCCATTAAACCCCGGCCAAACCGGGCTGAGGTGTGACACACCCCCTCCCTCAAAACCCTTTTCAGGAAGGAACATGACTGCACTGACCTTTACTCCCTAGACCTCAACCTAGGTACACAATTTAAAGTTTCAGTTTTGTTTAATGTTGTCCAAGTAAAACATGACAGGTACTACACCTGACTCTCTCGATCTCCTAGAGTAGTCCCTCTTCGGGGTTTGGGAGAGTGACAAGTTGTTCACAGGACCTCGACCAAACTGGTTCGAGGCGTGACATCCAAAGTGTCCGACCGTCTCCATGCCTGGTCATTTCCTTTTGACCATTGAAAATCCTTAGCTCAGCGTCCTTTCGAGCTTTTCTTCTTAACCTCACAGGTTTTGGTGTTATCCCTTTTTATCTTGTATTAGTCCTTTAATCCATTCTTTCTTTTATTATATCTCTGGTCCATCTCCCACCTTCCATCCGGCCTCGTCATGCTTAAGTAACCAACTCTTTCTCACCTAAGTTCACACCTCCTCGAAACTCTTGGGCTTACCTATCCTTTGTAACACGACATGTTCCAGAACTATCTCTATGCATTATACTTCTAGGGTCTCTCCTTGATATCCTTTTCCAACTTACTAATCCTTTATGGATCATAGGATTTTATCCCTTCTCACTATCTGGTAGTGTTCTTCAACTACCTTCAGCGTTAATTTGATCTTCCCAGTACCGAGTTCTTCCACATCCTTCCTTAAATGGTGTTCCCATGCTCTTTTTCTTGTGTTATTAGAGTATTTCACTACTCGTTTCTGGTTCGTGCGTCTCTTCCATACGCAAAATTTTCCTTTACCTTATACGCCATGCCTTTAATGATTGTTTGGGTTTTCCTTATTCACTCGTCCTTTACCAATCTCCTTATTGGCCATTCTCGATTCCAACCTTCGTTTTTTCCAGTCACCTCTTGACTTTACGTCATACTTGAGATTACCTCCTTCACATCTTTCCTTATATTCGATGGTGTCCTTACTTAAAGGTTTTCGCTCTTACGTTCATCCTTACTCGTTCATGATCATTTCACGGTTCTTCATTACGAGTTGGTTCCTCTCGGTCTACTTATCTACTCCTTGGACTCACTTAGAGGATATCCTTTTGTTACTAGTTCATTATCCTTAAGGTAGGTGCTCAACATACTTGATCCCCTCTCCATTAGCTTTATCATGGATGATATCATATTGTGCAAACCCCTATGCATTAGTCCCTTCTAATTTAGGCATCTTAACATACTGCAATGAAGACCCGGTGATGATTGAGGGTTGTCCAAGATGCCTAGGTCGGATAGGATCCTTACCTTCGATTTAAAATTGCTTCTGAGTCACTGACCTATAAGTATTAGCATATATGGGGGATTTATGCCCCTCGTGGTTGAGTAGAGTGGGACTTTGTTGTTTGAGAGTCTACAAGGACATGACTCTTATAAGTAAAAGTGAATATTTTTGGAGTAGAGATCCTCTCCACCGGCCAAAATCCTTCTTCCACTCCTCTTCCAAAGGTACTTACAAAAATGAATGGCATATTTCAATCTCCCACACTCACTACTAAATGTAAAAAGAGAAAAGAATAAACGTTCATATTTGAATTACAACCAAATATCTTCTAAAACTCCAAATTCCATCTTTTAATTGATTCTCTATATTAATTTTAATTCTATAATAAAGAACAAATTGATATTTTTCTTAAGAGTAGGACCCTCCACTTTGATTATTTGGCCTATATAGTATACCAAAATTTCTAGTTGTTATTTTGTAAAACTTGATTTCTATCCCACCAATGAATCTAAACTCACATTCGCATATGATTAAGCTCTAAGTGATTAATGCTATGATATTCTCCCCATTTTTTAAGAAACATAGTGTTCCCTCAATAAATCAAGGATTGCCTTCCAAAATTTGATTGGTCATACTATCATTAAAAAATGCAAATAAATATATATTTTTTCATCTTCATTTTCCACTTTCACAGCCTCCATGAGTTTTTCATGCCCATTTCAGGACCCATCAACATCCCCAGAGACCTTTGGATTCGTGACAACCTTCACTATCAGAACAATAGGCTTACAAGGAGTTGATGGGAGAGAGTCCAAATGAAGTAATTCGGAGCTTCATGTCACACTTCTTGGGCATGGTGAGGGGCTTAGTATTGGCATTGGCAAAGATTCCTTGGTAGAAGAAGACATGCCTAGAACGATAGTGACAAACCCGTGAGGAACGGTGTTAGTAAAAAAAATATGAACTACATCAAAAGATACAAAAGAGGGGGAAGTCAAAGTTGATGGTCCATACAACTTTTGCGCAGTAGTCCGCCACTATGACAATGTAAGGGCGATAGACTCGAAAATGTTTGATGGACGTAGACGCGGGGTGGTGAAACGACTTCAATCCGGTACTGAGATCGATACAGTGTGCGCAGCAGTCGAGCTTAATCCAAGAAGAGGGAGGCTGGAAGGGATGTGAAAGATCAACGATGAGATGAGACGTCGGAAGGAACGGGGAGCCACGGATAATCTCTAAAGATGGATTCTCTAATCCCTATAGGGTAGGTATCACGTGAGCAACATGTGGGTAAATGTGTTTATATATAAATATTATGGATACTTATATTACGTATTCCTTTAATATTAATGTATGATAAATTGAAAAAAATAAGTATTTAATATACTGATATCAAGAACTTGCATTAGAAAATTAAATATTTGACAACATTGTTTTTTTCCAATATGTAATTATTAGATAATTAAAATGAGTCATTATTACCATTCAAAATGTTCTATATAAGCCACTTAACCTCTTAAATGTGCTTGGAAATATATTAGTTATACTTGCCATAAGGGATAGATTAAAAAATTCTACCCATGGAGTAAAATTTCAAAATTTTTAAAAAATAAAATAAAATAATTAAAGTTCGAGAGGGGTGTTAAGACAATCAATTTAAATTAAGTAAACATATGGACCATAAGTATAGTAGGGGAGAACATATTTTGCAGGGCTGTGTTTGAATGAGTGTCCGCCATGATTGTCGGGATAGCCAAAACCAAAACATTATATTGGAGGATCGATTTAGATTAAAGGGAAGTTAAGTGCATAATATATGCGTACATGTACACATGGCTAGTGAGAGTTGGAACCCATGATGGGACATAATGTTAAAGAAGGAAGGCTAACATATAGATTGGTATAATTGTCAGGCTTATCTTATTATATTATATTATATTTAATTTAAGCCAACTTTGGTCGGTCCAGAGGGAATCTTAGCCGAATTTTTCCCTTGAGATTGTACTTGCCTGGTGACATTGAATAACCTTATTTCCATGTGTCCCACATGAGAAAAGATCCAAATGTTGTGAATAATTTGCACGTATATCAGGATTACAAAAAGCAGAAAGAGTGCCGCAGACTACAGTTTTGTTCATATATCACCTGATATTCGGAATTTATTACACAATGAGTGAATATGTTCAAAGTTTGATAGATTTACTCATGGGTTCCCATACTTATCTTCTTGATATATACACATTTTGACAACAATATTTATTTTCTAGATCTAAACCCACATGGGCATATGGTTCAGCTTGATCTCCTCCCCATTCTTCAAGACTAATGGGCAAAGGTCTGCCAAGTTCTGCCTTCCAAAATTGGATTTGTCGTACTATCATGGAGATTGAAGGGAGAGAGTCCAAACCAAGTCATTGGGAGCTTCATATCACACTTTTTTCGGGGAATCGTGAGTGGTCTGGTATTGAGATTGGCAAAGCTACCTTGGTGGAAGAAGACATGCCCCATAACGATAGTCACAAACCCGCGAGGAAACGTTGCTAGTAAAAAAACGAACTATCTGAATGCATGATTGGAATAGTGAAAGATCAAAAGAAACAAAATAGGGGGAAAACAAAGTTGATGGTCCATGTGCTGCTAGTAATAGGTGACCCCTCTGGTTGTACTGTGGGAGGGTTGATCTTAGATACTAGTGAGTTCAGTGGCAATTGATGGACCAGAGGTTGTGGTATTGGATCGAGCCTTCAGACGCGTGGCCGACCAAACCAAGAGAAGTTCGGTTACAAGTATTGACCCTATGGCTATAGTGGCTGGTAGCCCCGCCAATATGACAATGTGAGGCGATAGACTGGAAAATATTTGATGGACGTAGATAATCGGAGCCGGTGATACGACTTCAATCCGGTATTGACGTCGACGCAGTATGCGCAGCAGTCGAGCTTATCCAGGAAGACCGAGGCTGGTAGGGATGTGAAGGATCAAGGAGGTGACGTTGCACGGCTGTGTGAAAGAGTGAGCGACATGATTATCGGGATAGCCAAAAGCAAAACATTATATTCGAGGATCGATTTAAATTAAAGGGAAGTTAAGTGCTAATGTATACGTACACATGGACATGGCTAGTGAGAGTTGGAACCCATGATGGGACATAATGTTAAAGAAGAAAGGCTATAAAACATATAGATTGATATAATTGTCAGGATTATCTTATTTTATTATATTTCAGCCAAATAGTTTGTCACAATAAGCCCATTAAAATAGCACACAAACCTCGGCTGACATGTCTGTCTGTGTACAGCCAACTTTGGTCGGTCCAGAGGGAATCTCAGCCGAATTTTGCCCTCGAGATTGTACTTGCGTGGTGACATTGAATTACCTTATTTTCATGTGTCCCACATGGGAAAAGATCCAAATGTTGTGAATAATTTGCACGTATATTAGGATGACAAGAAGCACAAGGAGTGCGGCCCATGACCGTTTTATTCAATATCACCTGATATTCTCTTACTTCTTTGTTACATAATTTATAGTAAATAAAAATTTGTTTTTATATTTATTATATTTATTTTTTCCTTAATAACATTATACTTCAAAAATTATGTACTATATATATATATGCGTGCAAGTGCAACCAGCATTTTTTTCCATTCTTAAAGCTAACTAAAATGGTGCCACTAAATCAAACACTAGGGGTGAAAAGGTAAATCGAGGCGCCCAAAAACCCACAACACCCTGATCTAAAAAAATGGAAACATTGCATTAAAAAAATGAATTAGATTGGTTTCCAAGGGATTGATGCCCATACAATTTTTTGAGCGACATTTGAAAACAACTCGGAGGCCCGGTCCAGGTCCAACAGGATATAATAGGAGAACGGAGAGATGATTTAATGCCATCATAGCCATTGAAAGAAAGAAATAAGAAAATTTCAAGTCATCTTAGTCGTTAAATAAGAATCTTTTTCATGCATTCCAAAATTTAGGTTTCATAGGCTTACTAGTGCAGCACGTAACCTTTCCTTCCTCCTCCTCTACCAACATCCTCTCTCTCTATCTCATCCTAACCATTCCAAAAAATAAACTAATAAATCGGGATCTGTGAACTAATCATCAGCCGGGAAGCTGTTTCATCATTTTTTTAATAAAACTCATCCCCTACCGGCTAAAATAGGTCAACCGGTTAACTGCTCTTTAAGTCAACAAGTCACGAGTAATTAATCAAATTCCCCACCTCTCTCTCTCTGTCTCATGCTTTTAACCTTCACGTGATCTATCTAATTATAATTGCCATTTTAATCCGCGGCAGCGAGTCTGCAGTGCACATGCCCAGAACAAGGATCTTTATAGTCCAGTTTGATCCGGTTGAAAACCCATGAAGTAACCGAGCTTAATTTGAATTTAAATGGGAACTAAATAGGGGTGAATTTACAATTAATAGCAAATTTAGGGGAGGCATAGATAAGGTAACATTGGTCCTTTGTAAATTAGGGAAATTATCATAGGGATCGTCAAACAATTTTAAACTACCCTCCGTATTAAATAATTGTTTTATGTGATGTCTGCATAACGCCGTGAGGCGCCGTCAGTTGTACCCCCACGACGTTATAGGAAACGCCGTTTGAGATTGAACGGAAAGCAACATCACAGTGGAAGTGAACTGTATAAAACATCTCTGAACTCTTCCCCTTATCAGTGTGAGAGAGAGAGAGAGAGAGAGCGGTGGTAGAAAAATAAGGTTTGGTGAATTCTCTGCTGAAGGCGAAACCTGGAGGAGATTCGGAGCTTCTGACGCATTCTTCACGTCGCTGGTTGGCATCTGCATCTATCTATGAGCAGAAAACTTCGAAGAGGTCTCTACGTTATATATTGGTTAGTGCTCATATTCACTTTGCTAGTTGGCGCCGCGGTTTGAAGCGATTTTTGTAGTTGAATCTGATTCGGCGCTCGAGGTTGTCGCGATTGTCATCATAGGTCGGTTCCTTCTAATACACGCGGGTGAATTGTGAGCTGAGTTGATAGAATTCTAGTGTATTTCAAGCTGAATTGCCCGTCACTTACTGAATTGTGAAATTATCATGCGTTACCAGCTCATGGAGCACGATTTGTTTTCATTTCTGACTGGTGATTACATGGCTTCAGAGAATTTTCGGAATTCCATCCTGGCAAAGACACAACCGTTCGCTGATTCCCACACAGAAAACAGTTACATCGACAAGGTGTGAGGAGAGCTATCTGTTGTTCGCGCGAGAGCCGAGGTCCAGTTTTCCATCGTGGAAATTCTCGTCAGAGAATCTGCGTACGTTTCATTGCATAGATCTGGTAAAGAATTCGGACAATTTCCACTTTAACGCTTTGGCTGCGGAAATCATTGTCCAGTCGTGCTTAGTCTGCTGAATTTCCGTGTGAAAAAGGGAAATTCCCAGCTTTTGCTTGATGATGGAGCTCCCACAGGCACGTCCATTTGGCGGAGAAGGTACTTGAGATCATCAATCAATATGAATTACTATTATAATTGGAAATTCTTGTTTTCTTCTTATTTTTTTAATTGAGCGTTAAATTTCGGTTTTCTAACTATGATAAGCTTCAACAACCCCAATTTCCACAGGCAGAAAACCCACGCATGACTTTCTGTCACTGTGCACACTTCCAAATCTACAGCAAGATGCAACTCCTAGATCTTCTCAAGGTATATATAGAACATTCTAATTAATAATTCCACATTCTTCCTTTTTCTTACCAATAGCAGTTAAACTTCAATCCCCCATAAAGCTTTCCTGCCTCTTATCCTTAGGCCATTCACACGTAATGCATTAAACAAGTTTATTTCTTTAATTTCGGGCTTAAGGCCTCGATTATCCTTTAGCATGCCTCCCTTATATATGTCTGGATCTATGTATTTATGGGCCTGGATATTAGAAAAAGAGAGAAGGAAAGATGAGATGTAGATGGTGTTAAAAATAATGATGAGAAAAGATATCTGAGAGATCTGAATATTTACTCGTGGACAGAAGGGGTTTTGTTTGAATGGAGCACGTGATAGATTTGGGCCATGAAGTAAGTGGGTCATGGTTGGGTCGAAAAAGAAAATGGTTAGTGGGTCATGCTTTGCTTGGGTCGAAAAAGAAAATGGTTAGTAAATCAGAGCCATCAGATTGGGGCTGGGTCCCAGTTCAAGTAAGAAGCCAATACAGAATTTAATTTTGATTTGACGCCACGTAAGGGACGGTAGGGGCCTTTCGTGTTTTGCTCAGATTGTTTTTCTGTTCAACAACAGTCACAAACTTCATAAATATGCATGATAAAATTAAGTACGGCGGATTTCCCTTTGTGTTTTCCTCTGTCATCTGTTGATTATAAAAAAATATGTTGAATACTATTTTCTTTTTCGAACAGTTTCTTCCAATTAAATCTCGCAAAAGTTTTGTAGCCTAGTATATAAGATGATTTTTTTATAAAGAGGATCCAGTTATATGTGGATTATTTACTATACGGTAACAATTTCAATGGTGGCCTAGGGCATCGGTCCAAAATTTCATGGATTTTGATCATTAGATTTTTTGGGAAGAGATTATAAACGGATGATCTCCTCACTTGTTCTATTCTTTTTGGTAGGAAAATATTTTCCAACTTGTTCATTTATTTTTTAAATATGAGTGAATTTTTCATTACCCGGGGATGTAAACGGCAAAAGGTTGTATTTTTTCTTGTACAATGGACACGAACTTCAAGAAAAAAACTGCACTTCAATTATTTTTTTGGCTGATCAGCGGAACGCCTGAGTTGAATTGGGAAGGGTCAAACAAATAATATATATTCCTAGGAAATTTTTGGGTTAAGTCAAAGTTTTGCTTTGAGTTGACTGATCACTAACCTTGTTCGTCCTTGTAAACAGAAAATTTCCTTGAGACGCATGATTTCTTGGGCAAGACTAATGCTAAGGAAGAAGTTTCTACAGAGATATCATCGGCTGAGAGGCCACCTCCAGCAGCACCACCACCTTCTGGAGAGCACCTCCTACCTGGAGGCATCGGGACCTACAGTATAAGCCATATTTCACACTTGAATCAGAGAACTCTGAAGCCCCATGTCACTTTGTTTCCGGTTGCTCAAACCAGCAGCACCACTGAGAGGAATGATGACAATTCTAACTGCAGTTCCTACGCAAATAGCAGTTTCATCTTGTGGGATGAATCTACTGCCAAGAAGGGAAAGACAAGGAAGGAGAATGCACAGACCAAAGGTTTGAATAGTTAATTTTCAGGGGAAAATAAAAATATTTGAATAATTAGTTGAACTCATGAGAAGTTCTTGTCCCTTTTCAATTGCCTATTCTTGATCGTCTAGTTCTTAAACAGAGTCAGCGATGAAGGGGAGCCAGTCGCCATTGTTAGAGAAGCCATTACAGTCATCTTCCAATAACAATAGGCACCGCAACTCGTTAAGTTCTCCCTCTTCTTTTCAGTCACGGATTGCCCTCTTTTCCTATTTACATACTGAGAGTACTCAAATAGTTGATGAAAATTTTGGTAATGTACAGCAGGCCAACTGGACAGAAAAATCAGAGCTTTTTGGATATGATAAAATCAGCCAAAACTTCTAGTAGTCAGGAGGAAGACCTGGACGACGATGAAGAGTTTTTAGTAAAGAAGGAGATCTCTCCTGCTGTAAGAGGTATTTTTATCTTTGGATTTGCTTCATGTAATTCTTGTTGACATTATTACTGACAGGCATGTATAACCTTTTGGGATTGATGCAGATGTGAAGGTGAATGTGGACGGAAAAAGTAGTGACCAAAAGGCGAATACCCCTAGATCCAAACACTCTGCTACCGAGCAGCGGAGGAGGAGCAAGATAAATGATCGGTAGGTTTTTCTCCTCTAAGTAGAAATCGATTTCAAAACAAGATTTTCATTATTACCTTCCAATTTCTCATATTCACATCCTAACTGTCCAAGCAGATTTCAGACATTGAGAACGCTCCTCCCTCAGAACGACCAAAAGAGGGATAAGGCATCATTCTTATTAGAGGTAAGTTCTGCCGTTAATTTCAATTTTATCTGGTGGTAGAATCCACATTTGTTTTTCCCATGTTTCAAATAATGCAGCGGTTGAAATCTAATGTAGGTTATTGAGTACATACAATTTTTACAAGAAAGAGTCCAGAAATTTGAAGGTTCATCATATTCTGGGTGGAATCAAGAACATGCAAAGATGATGACTTGGGTATACCATTTCTTGCCTTATCATTTAGCATACAAAGAGAAAAAGAGGCATTTGGCGTGCTGTTTCAGTAGCTATTAAAGCTGGTCGATCAGGATATCTAATGATATCCTATCCTGCAATTCTGATAATTGAGAATAAAGATGTATTTTTATATCTGAACTCTTACTCTTTTCTATTCATTAAAGCAGAGAAGTGATCAGAAACCTGGTGAGACATATGAGGATCATGCTCGAAGTGCTCACGCTGGCAGTGCAACCTTAGATTTTGCCACAAAACTTGCTGAAAACAATATCTCCCCTGCTGGCAGCTTTAAAAACCATCCTGGATATAAGGAAGGAGAACATGTCAACCAAGCTGTCATAAATGAGAGCGTCTCTGTTCCCGTTTCAGTGCAACCAAACATCCTGGTACCAACCAGGGTCAGCGGATCAAGTCAGCTGTCACAAATGGTCGATGATTCTGACTTGGGTACCAAGGGTCTGCATCCTCAATCACATGTATGTCAAACCAAGCCGATGATGGGAGAGTTCAATGCTTTGAATTATAAAATAAAGGAGCAGGAACTGGCTATTGAGGGCGGCATGATTAGCATATCCACCGCTTACTCTCGAGGGTATGTTGTCCTTAATTTCCTAAACACTTATTGACTACTCATCTTTGAAGGATGCAAAAGATCGACGTGAAACTAGACGCAAGCATTGCTCGTCGATAAAGCATTTACGACTCTACAGAATTGTCCTCTTAGTTCTCCAAGAAGATTTTAAATTGGAAGAAGAGGAAGCTTGACTAGATGAATGAAAATTGTTTTATTACAGGTTATTTGACACTCTAACCCAGGCACTCCATAGTTCAGGGGTTGATTTGTCTCAGGCAAGCATATCGTTGCAGATTGAGCTCGGGAAGAGAGCAAAGTCATCAGCCCAGAAAGTACTGCTAGCTTGTGTCTTTTCTTCAAGTTCCTTTTAGTCTGTCTCAATACATTTCTGTCATTAGTGACGTGCTTATTGCTGAAATCAGGATAGTGAGGCACCGTGCAGCAACCAGGGCTGCATGGTACGAGGTCAAACCCCTGAGGATGATTCCATGCAGGCCATGAAGAAGTTCAAAACCAGAAAGAGCTAGAGATGCAACTCCTTGCTGTACGCATTCATTTTCTCCCCCCGCTTATTTTTTTTATCTTGCCCTTGGATAGTAATGATTTTTCCATATTTTACTTCATCGGCCTTCGCTTTCAGGGGGACAATTTTTATAAAGGAGATCTCCTGGTAATGTTTCAATCCAGTTGAGACTCACCTGTACATGTAGAGATCTTTTTAGTTAAACTATTAATGCACATAATTCTCTTAACAACCATTAGACTGCCACTTCTCTTTCATTAAATAAAATATCCTTTTTGGGTTCAGTTCCTTCACCTACATTAGCCTATCTTGCACTGATCTCCTTGAGAGTGCACTCTACCTTTAAAGCAATGGACAGTTGAGATGGCTGGCCCTCGACATCACTCCCTATTGTTGCTTTGGAATGCACTAGGGTCGCCCAATGTTGATAAGATGGTCCGTGGATCAAACTTTTCCACGGGATGTGATCTCCATAACGGCCATTGTCATCACTTAATGAGTTAGCAAGAAGGCCAGACACCTGCACTCAATAAACAGCTCTAACCAGCCCCATATACAGAACCGGGGACTTCCGAGCTTTAGATTTGGCTTACAGGAGATGAATCCTAATAATAAACATGGATGTCCTCGGAACAAGGAACTGCTTTATGTAGCATAATAGTGCATCACAGTACAAGTACAACGGGAAACAGAAGATGGTATAATTATTTTGTCAGATATTCTTTTAGTCAGGTCTTGGGGAGGAAAAGGAAAAATAGAAAGTGAATGGAAAAAAATGTTAAATGGTTGAAGGAAAAAATAAGTGTGAGATATGAAGTATTGGGATATATTGGAAAATATGTTGTTAAAACTTGTTGGACTTAAATGAGACAATGTGTAAACTTTTAGGTCATTCTTGTAATTTCTTATTCAGTTAAAATTGTAACTAGTTTTTTTTGCTCAATAAAATTCCAACTAGTTAGAAGTTCTCTTTTGTGTTGTTCATCCCATTTAGGAATTTCCATTTGATTCGCGGCGTCAATACCCCCTTTCCTTACAAATTCGATAGGGCTTTTCATATAATCCATTAATATGGTAAGAGAGTAGAAGTCCGTTATAGAATTCTAGAATGGTGGATTTCAAGAAGTCCAAGATTTAAGTTCTTCTATGACAAAGAAAAGAAGAGGGATTTAAAAAATGATGAAGAGTTTACAAATTAGTTACAAGTTCTATTTGAAATTGAGTACACTAAATTTGACTCAAATGTTCACAATCATTTATTTCGTTTGTTCTCAAATAATCCCAAATTGTATCATTTACTCACGTTTTAGATAATGCGGCTAGTTTGCATTAATTTAAAATAACATTTGATATTATTTAAAAATAATATCATGAAATGAGGATATTTGAGTTAAAATAAAATTTTTATACTATAAATTAACAAAAGTTATTAATTAATACATATTTTTAATGCACCCATATGATTTCTTGTATTGGTTACATGTTACAATTGTGACATCTTCGTAATATTATAATAGTTAGTGAGACTGATTCCTAACACATACATGTAAGATAAATACACTATAAAATCTTTCAAATTTCTTAAATAATTTAAACTTTAAAATATTAAATCAACAATTAAAAAAATATTTTATAATAATATACTATTTAAAATTTTTTAAAATTATAATCGAAATATTTAACTTAAAATCTTATTCTATTAATATATTTTCTGAAATTATTTTAATCCATACTAAAAATAATAAATAAAAATGATTAATTTTAAAACTTTTAATTTAAAAAATCTTGCATTAAAATTTTCATTTAGGATATATATATATATATATATATATATATATTAGCAAGAAGTATCACGACATACCTCAAAAAATACACATATAATTTAGGAAAACACAGCACACATACATTCTAAGGTAACAACCTAGCAACATAAATTCAATTGTTCCATATATTCCTAAAATCATGCCTTAAATCGTTCTATATGTATCTGTTGAATATTGGATAAAAATATTTTTTAAGTATAGTGGCCAATACTACTTAACAATAAATACTTAACATTTAGACAGAATGTTTGGAATTTTTTAATTCTCATTTTAGTTTTCTCTTTATCAATTTAGTTTCACTTTAAACCACAGTTTTCTCTCGAAATTGTTCGGTTCCCATTTCTAGCTTCTTATTTGGAGAGAACGGGATTTATACGTTGACCTAACGGCTAAAAGGATTCACTTCACCACGCGTCGTGCACTGAGTAGACACTAACCTAACAGACAGTCCGTTGACCTGGCTAGACCTTTGACCAATTCGGTTGGACCATGTCCGGTGATCCGAAATAAAAAAATTGGTCGATTGAGGCATGATTCGACCAGTTTTCTAAAAAGAAATTTTTTTAAATTTATCTAAATTTATTTTATAAATTGATGTGTGCTCAATTTTTCAATTTGACATTTTTAAGTTATCCCAAAAAATAAAATTTTAAATAAGTGATTCTTGGTTTAATTCAATTTAGTTCTTGTCACGCCCCAACCCGGTTTGGTCGGATCTCCGTGATCAACCCGCCATTCTCCCGGTTTATTAAAGGGTTTTCCATTATCGTAAACCATAAAGAGTAAGACGTCCTTTAACTTGCACTTTTTTCCTGGAATAGCATAATAAAAATTGTATGAAATTTAAAACTTTACATACCTGTCTTACATGCATCTTAGTTGACGGTCTTTAAGTGGAGGCTTTCCGGGATTTGCTGAAATGGATATAAGGGAGGGGGTGAGTACGACTACTCAGTGAATGGGTTTTTAAAAGCTTTTGACTTTTAAGAAAAATATTTATATGGAGTGTGCCAGACTCATTTATTTTCAAAAATCCCATCATTTAAAAATTTGGATTTTTTTCATTATTTCTTAGTTACCACGGTGTGTCATCACCCAACACACATCCTTTATCATGAAGGTTACACACATTCGCAAGTCAGTATCACTACTGAACCCACTAGTGGCTTCGGAGCGACTTTTCTTGCCACCCGGATAGAAGTACGACCACTTCTACCCTGGGAATGAGCGTATGTACGTGACATCCTACCCACAATCCCGAAATCACTTCTTCATGTCCGTATGAGGACAGAGACCTCATCCTGTCCCCACCCCGGTCTCATGCGCTTCGTGTTACTCCAGATTTCGCACAGATACCTGAAACGACGAACTGCCCTTATAGCCACCAGGTCGTCCAGTGCCCTTAGTACGCATCACTACCCCTCATGGGCGTCTTGATGATCCCGTACTCACAATGCATGCACAAACAATATTTTCTTATATTGCCATATAATCTATGGTGCCACTAGTCCAACGGCCTCGACTCTCAACTCAACCTGCAGCTGTTTGTCTTGACTAGTCCGTCGACCTGTAATGTCGCACTGCCGCTACTTGACTGAGCATATCGGTATCTTAGTACCATGGCCAAACAATTCACTTATTAAGTTTTATGGCACATATATCATGTTCATTTATGAGCTATTGCTCGTGCCAACTGGCCTTGGGCCCACTATACGAGATTTTCAAAATCGGGCATTTAGCCCCCCAAGTTCCAAAATCAAGGCCCCCGGCCTATTAGAGCTATTCGAGCTCTCGTCTAGAAGGTCTCCCAAATTGTTTAAGCATTGGCACACAATCAGGGGAGAGCACTTCCGACAAAAATAGGTTTTTACTGTCCATCATACCGATCGGTATAAGGACATCTCCGTTCATAACTGATGAACGAGTTTTCAACTTCTTTCGAGGAAGTCTCATCATACCAACCAGGTATGATCTACTTACAACCCGTAAGTAGTTTTTTCGCATAACTTTCACATCACTTTCTCTAAGTAGTGATAATTAAAATACCACTAAACAGTGGATTTTTATATCGAGGCACTTATCATCCCCAACCGGGTATGATGTTAGTAAACCCACTCACCCGTTAATGTCGTGAATTCCACTAGACTGGTTCTTTGTAGTCACGCAAGCTTGTCCTTGCTAGCGTTCCCGGTATTTAACGTTCCGGTGAAGGCACGTCAGTCCGAGCTTTCGATTTGGGCAGATAGGTCTCGTTCTGAGGTTCATCCTTTTAGTTCTAATTCGGCCGTGGAAAGGCTGAAGAAGTGTTGGGAGGGCTTGGTTTGGCCTGAGGAGGGCTTGAAATGAACAATTTCAGCTTGGCCGAAATAGGGCAGCTTCTGTCCGCCGGAGTTGCTTTACTATTCCATTATGTCGGCGCTTCTCCAACGATTCTCAGATTGACTAGAGTTTGCTATCAGATAGCTGTCTTCTCCCCGGTTCTAAAGAGCCCGACCTTTGTTCAAGAAGAAGCTCTGGTTCGAGTTTTACCGGGAAATGGAGCAGTAGAAAGAGAGAAGTGTTCAGGTGTGAGGAGAATGAAATGGGGATGACCTCTTTATATAGACGTAAAACCCGTGTATTAAATGGGCGAGATTTATTACTAGTATTAATATTGCCATAAATTATTGGTATTAATTTCAATAATTTAATTTCGGTATTAATTCCAATAATTTAATTTCTGTATTAAATTATTTGTATTAATTCCAATAATTTAATTTAGGTATTAAATTATTGGTATTAATTTCAATAATTAAATATATATTAATTGATGGCTATTTATGATAAGTTGTATGTATTAAGCACGCTTAACTTTAAAGTTCTTATGAAATCTAGTTCACCTGAACCAATTTAGTTTTTGTTTTCTAGTTTATCTTAAGTTTCTTTTTCAATGTTTAATAAATCCTTTGGATCAACCGAAAGTTGTAAATTTTCATATTGCTTATTCCCAAATATAAACCGGTTTGGTTTTCTTATTCGGTTTGACCGGTTCTTTTCCCGGTTTTCCTTAACTCAAATGTGCGGGGTTTACAGTTCTGTTCGGACTCGATTTACCTTAAATCGATCTAATTCTTACTTTCAATTTGCAATTGGATTGTTTTACTTAAATTTTAAATATTAGAAATGGGTCATGAACTTTGGAAGTGAGAATCAGACCGATTTAGGGTGAACCGGGCTTGAACCACGTTGAACCGGATCGATCCGGTTCAAAGATTCATTTTTCTAGTTAACTTAAAAATATCAATTTGGAAAATTGAAGTCACCAATGTGTAAAAAAATGAATTTAGATAAATTTAGAAATTTTTAATTTTTAAAAAATCGGTCGAATTAGGCCCAAACCGATTTTCTATTTCGGGTCACCAAACCAGTCAATGGATCGTCTGCCAGGTCAGTATCCAGTCAGCCGCATGGTCAGCATCTGAAAGTGCTGAACAATCAGAACATAACACGTGTACTTGGTCAACGGTCAGACGAATAAAATCCACATCACCGGAGATTGACTAATGGGAGAGCAACACGTGTCCTCGGTCAATGGTCAACTGAGGTAAAGCCTCGTTAGTAGGGTTGACCAATGACAAATTGACACATGGCAAATGTGCCACGTCAGTGACTGACTAGGATGTCAGAGATTGATTGACTAATTAGAGGTCAACACGTGACAAAGCCACAACAGATGGCCACAACCAATCAGAAGCTAACATGTGGCATTGGCACAGTGCGTCAGGTGGGAAAACTAACAAATTTAAATCAGCCAATCAGAGTATGTGTCACGCCCTAACCTGGTTTAGTCAGATCCCCGTGAGCAACCCGCCACTCACTTTGGTTCATGAAGGGTTTCGCCCTTTTCTAAACTGCGAGGAGTAAGACGTTATTTTTCCTATTTTTCCTAGAATAACATTATACAAAATTGATAATCTTTTAAATAGACATACCTATCTTCACAGTTCCCATACAATAAGTTCTTTAAGTTTAGTTTTCCCTTGGTTACCTGAAATAGGTAAAAGGTTGGGGGTGAGTTCTACAACTCAATGAGTAGGGGTTGAGAATGAGTTTTCATAAATAAAATAACTTTAATCGGAGTGTGCCAAACTCCTTATTTTTTAAAAATATTCATTACTTAAATTCTGGTTTCAACACATTTTCCCAAGGTTTGCCAATTATTTTTTTTAAAGAAAATATTTTCAAATTGGAGTGTGTCAAACTCCTTAATTTCTTTAATTTTTCTCCACTTTAAATTCTCAAATTTTCAAAAATACATCCTTCATCATGAAGGTTAATCACACAGTTGTAGGCCAGTACGTCCACTGAACCCATTTGTGGCGTCGAAGCGACTTTACCGGCCACCTAGATAGAAGTACGTCCACTTCTACCCTGAGAATGAGTGGATGTTCACGACACCCAACCCTCAATTCCATAACAATTCTCCATGTCTATATGAGGACAGAGATCTCATCCCGTCCCTAGCCCAATCTCGTGCGCTTGAAGCTACTCTGGGCTTTGCAAGGTCACCTAGTTCGACGAATTGCCCTTATACCCACCAAGTTGTCCAGGGCCCTAGGACACATCACTGCCCCTCTTGGGCATCTTGAAGATCCCGTAAACACAGTGCATGCACAACAGTATTTTCACATCATGCCATATAATCTATGGTCCCATTGATCCAACGACCCCGACCCTCAACTTAACCTGCAACTGTTTGTCTTGACTAGTCCGGAGACCTATCATGTTGCACTGCCATTAGTTGATTGAATATGTCGGTCCTATCTTGTTACCATGGCCAAATAATTCATTTATTTAAAGTTTTATGGCATATAACTCATGTTTGTTTACGAGCTCCCACTATTCGAGATTTTTAAAACTGGGCATATTAGCCCCCAAATTCTAAAATCGAGGCCTCCAACCTATCAGAGCTATTCGAGCTCCCGTCGAGAAGGTCTTCCAAATCGTTTAAGCAATGGCACACAGTCAGGGGAGAGCACTTCCGACAAAATTATATTTTCAACTATCCATCATACCAATCGAGTATGAGGATATCTCCGCTCATAATCGATGAACGGGTTTTCCACTTCCTACGAGGAAGTTTAATCATACCAACCGGGTATGATCTACTTACAATCAGTAAGTAGTTTTTCCGTGTCATTTTCACATCACTACTCTAAGTTATGATGTTTAAAATATCACTAAGTAGTGGGTTTACATTTCCGAGTTACTTATCACCCCAACCGGGTATGATATATAAATCCCACTCACGATGGCTTCAAATTTAGAAAAGGTGCTTATCATCCCAACCAGGTATGAAGTGTAAATTAGCCCACTCACCTGTTAACCGTGATGTGTTCGTCCTCGGTTGGTTTTCCAAGTTGACGCAGGCTTTCTCTTGCTAGCGTTCCGATCACACTTGTCCCGTTAGAGGTGTGATGGTCCGAGCATTCTATCAGGAAAAGGTAGCTCTCTTCCTAAAGTACCTTCTAGGATAAAAAATTTATACTATTGACCTTTCAACTTCGTTGAGGTCATGTGAGGGTTGTGGGGGATGTTGGGAGAGCTTGGTTTGGCTAGAGTAGGGCTGAATTCATCCAATTTTAGCTAGGCCGAAATAGGGCAGCTTCGGTCTACCAGAGCTACTTCAATGTTTGATTACGCCGACGCTTCTTCGGCGATCCTTGGATCGAATGGAGGTTGCTATTAGATAGCTGACTTCCCCCGTAGTCTAAAGAGCCCGACCTCTCCTTCTGAGGTTGAGAAAAATGCCCAAGTCGAAGCTTTGGTTTGAGGTTCACAAAAAAATAGAGCAGTAGAGAGAGAAGAGTTTTCAGGTGTGAGAATAATGAATGGGGATGAGCTATTTATATAGGTATAGAATTGGGGAAGATTTATTACTACATTATGGCCATTGAAAATTAATGGGTATTTATTAGTATTAATTCCAATAATTGAATGTAGGTATTAAATTATGGGTATTAATTCCAATAATTAAATGTAGGTATTAATTTATGTGTATTTATGATAGATGCGTATGATTAATACTAATTAAACCAAATTCACCTAATTATCTCATTATTTTCACCTAAAGTAATTTACTAGGTATTTATTTATTTCGGTTAAAACAACATTTTTCATTTTATTTTTCCAATTATATCAATCAAATTTTAAACTTATAATACAATTGCATAAAAAATTTTTACCGAAATTTTGGGTTACTAAAAAAAATGGTATGACAACTATTGAGGGGGTGCAACACGAATACTTCCCAGGAAAGCACGCTTAACTTCGGAGTTCTAATGGGATCCGGTGCATTAGTGCTGGTATATTTTTTTTATTTATGATTACTAAAAACACGGTGTTACAGTGTGCCACCTGTCATGGTCAACCAATAGCTAGATTTGGTCAAACACCACATTAGACAAAGCGACCAATGGGAGGTCACCACTTGTCTAATCAACGAGTCAACAAATGACTCGGATGTTGAGTAAGATATCGTGTCAGCGAAGCCAGCCAATCACAGAGCGCTATGTGGTAACTCGCACGTGCACACACAATGTCATCTTCAACCTTTGAACAAGCAGGGAAGAGAAAGGCCAAAACGACTATCATTACACCAACAACCAATAAATCTCTCCAACAAGGCCTTAAATCGGAGAGTTAATGGCCAACTGATGGATGAACGGATAAAACAGTCAATTTTTTAGCTCCCTATATAAAGAGCTCCCCTCCATTCATGCTCTTCATCCCTCAAAAGCCTAAAAAAGATGAATTGCTCCAGTTTCCGACCATCCCTGTACCAGAGCTCCCCATGAGTGAGCTCGAACTCAATTCATGCCGGTTCTCTCCTAGGTTTCTCCCAATCCTTAATCTCTTATCCTGGGACATTTCCTAAAGTCCATCATGACCCTTCTCATTACTCTTAGCCCCTCCATCGATCCATTCTCTCATTCCGATTTGATTTAGTTTTTTGGTATATGTTTTCCTTCCTGGTTCGATCCCTTTTTTCGGTTCAACTCGACCAGTTATTGAATTGAGATTCCCCGGTATTACACCAAGACTCACCCATCATCCCTAGTTGTGCCCAAATCCTCCCTACTCTACTATGGTAAATCCCCACCATCACTGTTCGCCAGAATTTCTAATTTTTTGTTCAAACTTCCTAAGTATTGTTCCATTCGAATACAAACCCCTCAGGCTAGCAATTGAGGCGCGATTGATCTAGGAATATCCTCTAGAATAAGAGATAGCTTCCTTCGCCAAGAACTCCGGTTGTCGTGCCCTCACTAGTAAAATTCAAAAGTATTCTCTCTCTATAACCAGTTTTCTAGTGAGGCTCCATTCTCGACTATTTCTTGGCCAAATGGGGTGGTTCAAAGTTTAAAATGCTCGTAAGTACTTAGGGAATACGATTAGTGGTATGATAGGAGTGAATTGGGGAGGTTTGACTATGATTTTATGATAATCAATATTCGGGGACTAAATTAAAATTTTAAGAAAATATGAGTACTAAATTACAAATAAGAACAAGTTAAGGACTTGATTGAAAATAAGGATAATATAGAGACCTACGTGTAAATACATGATAATATGAGGTCTTAAGTGCACTTATCCTTATACCCAAACTATTGTAGGAACTGGTCACTTATGTACCCAAAGCAAATGAGCAAACAAAGGATTGAGAATCCCTACCGGACAAACATGTCACGGTACTCTGATGAGTGAGATTTTTAGTATTGTGTCAAATTAGACTGATAACCTATAAAAACTAATAGCATATACTACTAAAACCCTTTTAAGGAGTTCTATATGCATCAGACCTTGATGAAGGAAAAAAAAATGTCTAATCCTTCATTAGCAGACAAAATCTATATATTTGTGATTGAGCAACGTTTCTCACACATACGATCTCGCATAGACACCTTGGTATGTACAAATAGGTGGTTGGTAAAGGTGATCCACATCATAGGTGGAACAAAAGGGAATTATTCTACGATTGTGTGATACTTCCATGATAGAAGGAATATGCTGTGATGTAAACCATATTTGCCAAATACGAGATTTTAACCTTTATCCTCTCCATAACTGAACCTATTAAATACTTTAGAGTATGTGTTGAGTTGTACCCATTACATTAATTTACTAGAAAATCCTACTTATTAAGTTGTGAACTCACCCCTTCAATCCCCAGCACAAAGTATGAAAAAAAAAGAGAAGCCTACGAATAAACCAAGACCCAATGTACATGCCTTCTAATAGTTCTCTACAACTACGAAGATATAGGATAATGAAGAGTTATGAGTTATTCGTAGGTCGAATTGGGTAAATTGAATTAGGATGTAACACTCTACCTCTTCATTTGCTCCTTCCCCAACCACCATATCTTCCCCTAGTTCTATTAGCTCTAATCTTAG
The DNA here is from genome assembly GCA_030064425.1 of Trapa bicornis. NCBI lineage: Eukaryota > Viridiplantae > Streptophyta > Magnoliopsida > Myrtales > Lythraceae > Trapa > Trapa bicornis. Next base: position 10,024,103 of record CM057748.1, on the reverse strand, counting down.
AGTTCATAGGCCACTCACATCTGCAAATTTTCAGCAATTGGTCTTTATACTACTTTCCTCCACCAAAAAATTACTTTACATTTTCTTGATACTCATCTTGGTAGTTCTTCTTCATTTATAATTTATTATAATCACATTTAAAACATATGGATCTCAATATCTTCTCAACTAGTACATTAATCTACTTGATTTCCAAACATTTTCATTTTATTAGTCACTATTAGAGTTCTAGCAAAATAATCCTCCACACTTTCGTTCTTTTTCATTTATAATTCAAAATCCCTTATAAGCGCATGTAGTTGAACATGTCTTATTTGAGAACCCTTGGTATCGTGATTTGATTACCTGCCAAATATTTAGAATAATATCGATTAATAATGATTTAAATTATAGTATGATCTATGGATTAAAACAAATAATTTTCACTTTCAAATCTAGTAAATAAATATATTCAAGTGTTGGTTTATATAGGGTTTTATCTACAAAAACTTTAAATATGGAAGAAAATATGTCTTGAGTAACTACGTCAAATTTAGGTATATTAGTTACAACTAACTACTGCATTCATAATATTGAATTCGTAAACAACTAATAATTATACGACCATATTACAACTAAAATACTATCACTTACATTTACCACAAATCAATACTTGAAATATTTTAGTTAGTGAAGATTGAATAAGTTCTAAAAATAGATGACAAGAGTTCTCTGGACTCATTTAGAGTTTTGCAAAAATTTATGAAAGTCAACCATCTCACGTAATTGGAGAGTATCTTGTTTGGAAGAAAAAAGCTCTCTCTACAGAGTGTTTTGCAAGGTAAATTCAATAAACATTACTGTCAGCCATTTTTTTCATCAACAATCAACTATATAGGGTCTCATAGAACCCCATACAGTTACTACCGTATAAATAACTATATTTACATGTTTGTACGTAATCATTTTCTTTCTATGTACATGTAGAAGTTGCTACCATAATAAGGCTATAGGTACATAAGTTCACCAAATCTCACTCCAAAGTAGTGAGAGAGTATGGGCATATTTTTCCCTTTTTTTTGTGTGTTAGTGACCACCCTATGGAGATCATACATATACTTTCCACAATAAATGGTTAAGAGGATCCGTGCATGTGTTTATCAACGATTTAAATGACACGTCAGTTTCATATTTCCGGGAAAGAAGACCGGTAGCCTGTGGGCACGTAGTTTTCTGAGTGATATCGAATCAAATATTCTTATCTCCCACCCGCGTGGGGACCAAACATATGAATAAACTTGCATCCACTTTCATGATACATCAACCCAAAGGCCGAAAACGACCTACAATGTGGTAGGTTTGCATTAGTACTTCTCTACTGAGATGATCACTGATTAGGATAAATCATATCTTTTTTTTTTATTTACTAAAATGATGAATATAATATAGATAGTCTATGCAATAGAGATATCGTATGGAGAGGAAGAAGTAGCCATTTGTGAATCCAATCTTTCATTCAGAAATTATGCCTAGGAAGTAGCCATCTAACTAAGACTACCCCCAATAATGTCAGTTGATCACAGCTGTGTCGTTTGATGTTGTCGCGATCGAACGGGTCTCTATGATAGATGCTGCCATGCTGTCCTATGGAGATGGCATTATCACAGGTTGTCGCAGTTCTAGAGCGGTTGATCAGTACCAAGAGCCGAGTCGAACCGCCTAACCCAATTGACATTCTAGTTAGTTTATTAGTTTTTTTCGGGTTAAAATCTCAAATAAGTTATAAAATTTTGTATCCTTGTGACAGTTTTTCGCCCCAAAATAAAAACCCTAGATAGTGGCATGTGACTGGTCCAAGGCCGCTATAGCCTACACGATGCTCATCTTCATGCCACATCTCTCGATGAATTGTTGGTGTACGAAAGTACTTTGCATTTGGATAGGAGCCCGGACTGACCGGGATACTGACCGGTCGATATCGAAGGAGTCTGTTAGTGTTTGGTCTCTCCGTAGCCACATTATGTATAGATAATTTATGAACTTGGGGATAAACAGCAAGTGAAAAATAATGGAGAGAGGACGTGGACGAATGCAAAGGAGGCTAAGTGGTAGAGCCACACACCTCACCCTCACCATGTGCACATATTCCTTGGTGTTTGAATCATATGGTTCCCACTACCTAATGTCGATTTCACCTCCAATTATCACAGGAGAGCTAAGTCTACTCTACTGCTCTTAATAGTATCTGCAAGTTTTTCAATCCCTTAATTCAGACATTATTACGTACTTATTCTTTCAATAATTCAAGAATTATAAATACTTAAAATTCAAATTATTATAAATTCACAATATTCTCACTCATTTTATAAAATACAGAATTATTCTAATTTTATAATTTTAAAAATATTTTACTACTCACAATTTATAATTTTTAAATATAAATAAGTACAAAATATAATCGATAAATAATACATGTGAATCCTGAAAATTTAACTCGCAATCTTCACAAATATTAAAGAAAAATAATCAATTCCATTTAATTTTTCATTTTTTATTTTATCGGAAAAATGATAAACTGATTGTATACATTTGTTTAGTTCAAGTTTATAATTGATTATACTAAGTGTATATACATTCAAATTTAATGCGATTGTCAAAAATATAATATAAAATTAAATAAAATATAAAAGTATTACCTTACATTTTTATAAGAATTTAGGTGAAACCTTACTTGGAAGAATGGTAATTTACACAACCCTCACCACAGGCGTGAAAGAACCCTGGCAGATGGTCAAACGTGTAATTACACAGTCGGGGTGATTCCGTGATTTCGACCACGCTTTGGGGTATTTGGGTAATATCGCAGCTGTTAAACGATCGCCAGTGGGGATGGATACAATTCGGGAGATTAATGAATGATATTTGTCCATCCCTTCCACCAACCGCCTTAAAGCAGCAGAACCTTGGGGGCGGAGGAATGAAAGGTCACATTAAACAGAACGGCCAAACAAGCCTTGAAGATCTCTCCTGAAGGTCACGATCTCCGTGTGAGAACTGAATCTCCACCGCACTGAGTTCTCTGGTTTCGGTCGTTAGTGGAGGCAGGGGATGAAGGATATCCAGTCGATCGCCGGCGGGAGTATATTCGATGGTGGAGGCGGCGGCGGAAGTGGCGGTGACGGCGTGGGGGACCGGAATCTGCGCACTCTGGACTACCACCACCACCACCGCCACCGCCACCAGGAGCTCAAGTGCCCCCGGTGCGACTCTCTCAACACCAAATTCTGCTACTACAACAACTATAACCTCTCCCAGCCTCGCCACTTCTGCAAGAACTGCCACCGGTACTGGACCAACGGCGGCGTCCTCAGGAACGTTCCCGTCGGCGGCGGCTGCCGTAAGAAGAAGCGATCCAAGGCGAAACTATATTCTCCGGAAGAGCATCTACCTCTAGGTGCAGAAACTGTTGCCACAACTGCGAGGGGACATACGAGAGATTGTAAAACGAGCACCCATTCGAGCAACGAGAGCTCCAGTCTCATTGGAACCACGACCAGGACGGCCGTCGTGGAAACTGTGTCGGCAACTTCCTCTGTAACGCCGGCGAGCTTCTTCAGTGTGACTGACAGCAAGTCAATGAACACGCAGGCCATGGATGCTCCCCCAAACAACCATGGTGGGTTCTTCTCGGAGATGGGGAGCTTAGCGGGCTTGATGGCACCCACGTCCGAGCCTCCTCCGTTTGGGTACGGCAGCGTCTTAGATCAGAGCAGTCAATGGAGTCAACAGGAGGATCTACAGCAGCAGAAGATCAAGCAGCCAGGAGAGATTCCGCCGTCAGACGATGGCGGCACTTCTCTCTGTCAGACGGTCAGACCACCTGTTAATGAATCATGCAGGCCGTGGGAGTGGCCAACTTCCGCCGATCAAGAGCAGTTCGATCTCATGGGGGGCGCCGTTGATCAAGGATACTGGGGTCAGATCTCTCAGTGGGCTGATTATCTTCATCTGCCCGACCTTTAACTCTGTGAAAATAAATCCAAATACAGAAATAAGGAACCTATAAATACAAAAATATATCATCTCCTTGTTGTAAATAATTTTGGGCGAAATTTTGTTTGGCAGTTTTAGGAGGGCCATTTTGGGCTCGATGTTACCAACCCAAGAAGCAGCCACATATAAATTACACTATTAACATTTTGAGTAAATTACTGCAACTTGATGTGTTTACGAAAGGTGAATAAATTACTTCCAACTTGATGTATTATGAAAGGTAGGCGATGTATCTTATTTTTCACTTTTTTGGTAACACGTATCTATAATAACACGTATCTGTACTTGTAATTATTTTTTACTTTTTTGGTAATTAATTTGGAAAGTAACTGAACTAAAGTTGAATATAAACTTAAATTAATTATAAGGTTATTATTAATTTCATAATTTCTCAATACTTGTATCTTATTATTATTTACTATTCACGCACAAACGTATATACCTTTAGAACTCGCCCGGGGTATATACCATCTCAATCATTATATGTTCAGCTTCTAATATGATCTTAGTCTAAATAAATAAATATATATAACTATACAATATTAAGAATTTGTACTCAATTATCCCTATACTCTAAATATTATCTAGAATCATATATTTAAGTATATATATAACTTGATTATATACTAATGCTAAGTACTAAAGTATACATGCATCCATTCACTCGGTTAACTAAAAGTATAACCTAATCTATTCTTATTGGACGCTTTTAATTCATCCCTAAGATTGATCTGCACCTAAAGTTCCGTAGTCGATCACACATGTTCGTAAAACTAGGTATATATCTATAAAATACAAGGTTATGTACTAAACATATCAAATATAAATTCATTAGAGTTGAGCCTCCATGGCGGACTCCACTAATGTTACGTAGGGTTTTATACACTAATATCACATGGTGTTTATACACATCCTTAGTATTGGATTTTAACCCTTCACGGTAAAAATATCATTTATTTATTTAATTATGTGTAAATACATCTATTTAATTTTTATAAGTTTTCATAATATATTTCAAAACACTAATGCTTATATTTATGTTTTTATAAATTACTGTAAAATATAATAATCAATTCAATTAAACTTACTCTTAATAAATTTCACTCATTATTATATTTTAATAAATATGATCTAGCTCATTTTCATCGACCACGGACTTGACCCATTTTTTGGGTCGATAATGGATTTAGACCCTAACTTTAGAAAACACTTTCAAAAGAATCCCACTATAGTTTTCTATCTTTTCAAAAATATTTTTAAGTAGGATTTATATTTTATAAAGTGCGAATAATAACTCATCATCAACCTAATCCGACTGGATCCAAGAAATTTAACTCACCTATATTCCATCAATGTTTTGGTTCCAAAGAATTCCCAATTATTCATGTCTTTCCTTGCACACGTAAGTATATAAATAGATCCTAAAATAAATTGGATAGTTGGTCTTATTACATTCAATAAGTATACTTAAGTTACTATACATTACTTTATTTGCATATAAGTCCCTAAGTTATGCATTACTTCCAATTAGATCACTAAAGTTTTAAATCATTCCTTTAGGTCCCTAACATTTTTTGTATTTCAATTTAGGTCCCAAACATATCAATATTCATGACTTAGTCTCCAAGTTTCTCAAAATTTTAAATTAGTCCCCAAAATTTTATTATTCTTAAAATAAAGTTTAAAACTTCCTATTTTGGTCCGATTATGATACTAATGGTTTTTCATATATCCACATGATTATTTAAAGATTTTAATCATCCAATTTGACATAGAATTGACCTAGAATGGAAGTTCGTTGAAAAAATATTTCTAGAGAGTGAATGTAACACCATAACTTTTGGACTCGTAAATTTAAATTAGAAAATTTGCCGGAATTATAAACTCAATTAATTTGATTGATAGTCTAATATAAATTTGAATGAAACTAATTTAATTAGTTGATATGAACTAATTTGTTTAGAATAAATAACTCAAAGGAATAGAGTTAAATCTGCTGAATTTAAGGGGAAAAATAATAAATAAATATTATTAAAATATATATAATTAGTAATTATATATATAGCTAATAAGAAGAAATTGAAACATAATAAGATATATATATATATATTTATTTATATACCTGTATAGAATCATATATTTAAGAGAATATAAAATGAAAAATAATTTGAGAGATGAAGTTGTATTAATATCAAATAAATACATACAAGACTCTATTAACATGTTCAAGTACATATATAATTATAAATATGTTATAGAAAGAGAATAAATAAGGCCTAAATAAATCCTGTACAATGTAGAACACATCCACATATAAATTTGAACAAGAAATGAAACCTTAAGTTTGAATGAGAAATTTAAATAACAATTTCAAACTATCACACGATTAAATGAAGGTTTTATAGAAAAAAAATACTAAAGGTTTGATCTATTAGAGTGGACCAAGACTTAGTCATCACTCGTCTTTTTCTCAGATAACATATGAACCAGGTTCATGTATTTATGCTACAATAACAACCTAGTTTTCTTGAGAATCCATAGTAATTTATGTGTTCTAATGCAATATATTCCTTGTCCCAAACCCGAAAGGCAAACAAAATCATCATACTTGGTATAAAAGACAAACAATAAACCAATTTTTTTAACAATAAAATTGGTCAACCGATCTTATCAAGAGACTAAACTAGCATTAACTAACTATTGGAGATATCATGTACTACAAACTAACTGAAAAACCATCCTCTATCAATAAAAAAAATAAGCAACTAAACATCATGAGTTCAATTCTAATCTACAATGAAGTCAACTGCCCAACTATCAGTAAACTTGGGACTAACAACTAGATTTACCCAAGGGAAATACACTCAGATCTACTACTATCAGCCTAACTATAATGAAACGGGAGACATGGCTGCAATCATGAATCCAATATATATTTTTTTACCTTGGTAAATTAATATTAGTAAGCATAATGAGTAAGTATAGATAAGAAGAGGTGTTGGAAATAAACTACACTTGTAAACCGAAGGGCAATCAACCTTCAGTGGTAGAAACAAGGAATTAACCCCAATATCCCTCTCTAAATGCATGTAATCCGATGACCCAAATGTAACAAAAAATGGAGACATTTATCATAATATGAAGCTCAGAACTCTTACAATAGTGCGATCATAAAATTGAGGGAAAGTGGAATCAATAATTTCACCTGCCATTAATCGAGAGGCAAAAATGTGGATCTCCCAGAGTCAAGCACAAACAAACGACATGCAACCGATTTCAATGACAGGAATCAAACTTTGGCAAAGCTAAACAACCAACAATAGAGGAAAACTAAAGCAATTGAAGAGAGTAGGGGGAGGCATAGCTTACCAGAGATTGTGAACATTTGGGATCGTTGTGAGGTATGGAGAGATGTCATCAAAAGACCACCAAACGAACTTATCAAGAAATCAAATAGAGAGAAAGAACTCACCGGAAGGCTTGGAATGGATGGGATGACTACGATTGGGGATCGAGTGATGACAAAATAGCCTAAGGTGTGTGTGCAGATGGAGAGGATTGATGATGAGAATGAATATGCTTCATATGTTCAATGTGAAGACCCCTAATGCATTTGATAGTGAGGGCTGGGCAATGACTAATGTGCCCTAAGGTCAAAGGGCAGAATTGTCCTTTAATTTCGGGCAAAATTACAAGTTTTACCACTGGACTGCAATTACCGAATTGCCCTTCATTTTAGCAAAAATTACAATTATGCCATAAGGTACGTTTGGGGACGAATAAAATGATGCTCAAAAGGTCATGTTAGGAAAATGGCATAAAAGGGAAAATAGAATTTATGAAAAGCCTTGATGCCCAACCCTCATCTAACAGTGAGGGTTGGGAAATGTCTAATGTGTCCTAAGGTCAATGTGCAGAATTGTCCTTCAATTTCGGGCAAAATTGCAAGTTTTGCCCCTGGACAACAACTACCGAATTTCCTTTCATTTTAGCAAAAATTACAATTATGCCATAAGGTACGTTTGTGGACAAATAAAATGATGCTCAAAAGGTCATGTTAGGAAAATGGCATAAAAGGGTCAATAGAATTTACGAAAAGCCCTGATGGCATAATTAGAGTATGAGAAAATCCTGAAATTTATGGATCGACCCCAAATTTTATCAAGTATTGGATTACTGCTGTAGGAGAGCAAATCTTGGACGATCGTGCAAATGGAGCACGAAAACTTAGGAATCCCTCTGGATGAACATGTTTTCAGATAAAAGGTGAGTGAAATTTCTGGCATTAATACCAATTTGACCGATGATGTGATATTACTCACATTTTATTTTCTTACATAATTACAATATTTTTAGAATATATTTTCCCTTAACTATGTGAACCCAACTTAAAAACTATTTTTGGGGGAATATATTCTTTGGATGAATTATGATGTTTTAGTAGGCCCAAGGCCATACTTTTTTAAGAGAAGTGGGCACAATGTCGTACTTTGGAAATCTTGTGAAAGTGGTCCAAAGGCCAATGAAAATGGGTATTGTCCCATAAATAATTTGAGTTATGAGTTTGATAAAAGTGATCATAATTTGATAATGTGTGTTTAAGATACTAAGCTGAAGCTGAGTCGTCAAACTCGTTTGGCTAGTAGCACAAATAAGAAAGGTTTGAATAATAAGACTTTTGATTGTAAATGTTGAGATACAGAACCATTGAGGCACCCATTATAGGGTAGTGCTGGTTCTAAGGGTTGCTAGACAACTTAAGAAGCATAAGGTAAGTATTGTTGGTCCAGTATATCAAGGAGCTCTGGGTGCTTCGTGCGCATTGAGATTGAGGAAGAAGAGGGAGAGGTCTCATCCCACAATATTAGACATGAGGTTTTGGAAAATTTTGGGGGTTAGGCAATGGTGCTCACATAGACTTGTGGTAGAGGTTGCAACCTCTTACTAGGGTGGACAATGAAGTTGCTCTGTGCCACAAGTGGAATATTTAGGGACTGTTCTCCAATTTTTTGATCCATTTATTTGAGAAAAGGAGTGTGACTACTGGTTGATACAAACCATCTAAAATATGATAAGAATCCAACAATGTGTAATGGGATAAATTGTAAACCCTTATTTGGAAGAAGTCTCTTTTATTTTGATTAGAGTATGTGCTGAATTGTGGACTCGTTCCAGCTACCCCGCTCACTAAGTTGTCAAACTCATTCCCCTCCAAATACCCCTTTTAGGCAACGGTGGTGATGAAGGTCACATGCTTATTAGTAAAGCAATCCAAAACCAAAGGTACACTTTACATTCAATACTTAGTCCCGATATAATTTATGAAATTTATTTTTCCAAATATATAAATGATTATTTTTTTGAAATAACTGGAATTGTTTTATTTTATGCCTTACGCCATGTCGGGCTTACAATGATGAGCCGCCCATTGTTGTAAAGTCGGGAGGATGTGGCGGGTTTTCTGTAAGTCCGGCTGGAGAAACTAGGTCAGGGTGTGACAACTTAAGTGATATTAGAGCTAAAAATTATTTTTTGAATTTGGTTTTTGGAAAGTGAAAACATTTTTGAAAAATAAAAGTATCGGGAATGTACTATGTAAAGCTTATATATTTTATTTTATCAAATAACTCAATTGTCACGCCCCGACCCGGTTTGTTCGGATCCCCGTGATCAACCGCCACTCTCCTGGTTTATTAAAGGGTTTCCCCTTATTGTAAACCATAAAAAGTAAGGCGTCCTTTAACCTGCACCTTTTTCCTGGAATAGCATAATCAAAATTGCATGAAATTTAAAACTTTACATACCTGTCTTACAGGCATCTTAGTTGATGGTCTTTAAGGGGAGGCTTTCCGGGATTTCCAGAAAGGGATATAAGGGAGGGGGTGAGTACGACTACTCAGTGAATGGGTTTTTTAAAGCTTTTGACTTTTAAGAAAAACATTTATATGGAGTGTGCCAGACTCCTTTGTTTTCAAAAATCCCTTCATTTAAAAATTCAGATTTTTCCATTATTTCTTAGTTACCACGGTGTGTTATCACCCAACACACATCCTTCATCATGAAAGTTACACACATTCGCAAGTCAGTATCACTACTGAACCCGCTAGTGGCTTCAGAGCGACTTTTCCTGCCACCCGGATAGAAGTACGACCACTTCTACCCTAGGAATGAGTGGATGTACGTGACATCCGACCCACAATCCCGAAATCACTTCTTCGTGTTTGTATAAGGACAGAGACCTCATCCCGTCTCCACCCCGGTCTCATGCGCTTGGTGCTACTCCAGATTTCTCACAGACACCTGGAACGACGAACTGCTCTTATAGCCACCAGGTCGTCCAGTGCCCTTAGGACGCATCACTACCCCCTCATGGGCGTCTTGATGATCCCGTACTCATAGTGCATGCACAAACAATGTTTTCTTATATTGCCATGTAATTTGTGGTGCCACTGGTCCAATTGCCCCGATTCTTAACTCAACCCACAGTTGTTTGTCTTGACTGGTCCGTCGACCTGTCATGTCGCACTACCGCTAGTTGACTGAGCATGTCGGTCCCATCTTGGTATCATGGCCAAACAATTCACTTATTAAGTTTTATGACACATATATCATGTTCGTTTACGAGCTCCCGCTCGTGCCAACTGGCCTTGGGCCCACTGTACGAGATTTTCAAAATTGGGCATTTAGCCCCCAAGTTCCAAAACCGAGGCTCCCGACCTATCAGAGCTATTCGAGCTCCCATCGAGAAGGTCTCCCAAATTGTTTAAGCATTGGCACACAGTCAGGGGAGAGCACTTCCGACAAAACATATCTTTTCTCTATCCATTATACTGCCCGGGTATAAGGACACTTCCGTTCATAACCAATGAACAGGTTTTCAACTTCCTTCGAGGAAGTCTAATCATACCAACCGGGTATGATCTACTTACAACCGGTAAGTAGTTTTTCCGCATGATTTTCACATCACTCCCTCTAAGTAGTGATGTTTAAAATACCACTTAATAGTGGGTTTTCATACCAAGGTACTTATCATTGCCCAACCAGGTATAATATAAAATTTCCACTCACAACCGGTAAGTGGTTTTTAATTTTAAGTTATGCTCATCATCCCAACCGGGTATGATGTTAGTAAACCCACTCACCCGTTAATGCCGTGAATTCCACTAGACCGGTTCTTGGTATTCACGTGAGCTTGTCCTTGCTGGCATTCCTGGTACTTCGTGTTCCTACATGATATGAACATCTTGGTTCATTATCCTTCAGCCTAATCGCCTTCATTCATTCCAAATGAATGAGAAAGTCAAACTTTCATTTATTTGCAATTAGGTCCCTAAAGTTATTTCTCTTTAACTTTAAGTTCCAAATGCCGGTTTTTCCTCAAATTGAGTCCCGAAACTTCTAAAATTTATTATAGGACCTCAATTTATTCCATTTCACAAAAAGGGGTTTAATTTCCCAAATTTCTAATTTGGTCCCCCAACTTTTCCAAAATTACCATTTTGCCCTTCCTTTACAAAAATGGTAAATTTTGCCCCAAAAATTTCAAAATTCCTCAATTGGTCCTCCAACATTATTTTCATGCCCAATTGACCCTCAATTTCATAAAATTTCATTTTGGTCCTTTGAATTTCAAAAATCCCCAATTTTCCCCCAATTCTAACTTCTTAACACAGCCGAATTTGATTTCATCAAATTAACCCATCAAACGTTTCCAATTGTTGAAATTGAAGTTGAACTTGAGTTTTTACATGTTCATACGATTCTTTAGAAATGTGAATCGCAAGTTTTAATGTCGGGACGAGCTCAAACGGAGCTTCGCCGGAAAATGAACTATAGAGAGAGAAAGTTTTGATTACTCACCGATGAAGGCACAACGGTTCGGACAAGCATGCTTAACTTTAGAGTTCTTATGGACTCTAGTTCACCTGAACCAATTTGGTTTTTCTGTTCTAATTTGTGTTAAGTTTCTTTTTCAAGGTTTAATAAACCCTTTGGATCACTCGAAGCTGTAAATTTCCAAATTGCTTGTTCCCAAATGATCGGGTTTGTAAACCGTCTCGATTTTCTTACTCGGTTTGACCGGTTCTTTTCCTAATTTTCCTTAACTCAAAAGTGCGGGGTTTACATCAATACCCTTAATCTTCAATAAAAAAAACTATTATGGAAAGGAGTGTTAGGTTTATGACCCTAGTAAGAAAGTGTCCTTGAGAGATAGGTCATCATCGAATATCGACTTAAGAATGTCGGAAAACCTGAAGTAGAAGAACCTCCACAAGAGTAACATTAGTGATACTAATAAAGTAATATGAAGATTTCAGGGAGAAATCTGAAGAATATCCTTAGAGAGGGTTCACAAAAAAAAAATAGAAAGATGAAAACATATAAAAGAAACCATATGAATGATATTCAACAAGTGAGTCAAAGGAAATAGAAAGAAATATGTAATTTCATTGCCTTAAACATTTACATATGGAACACCATAAATATAAGTACTTTCATTTGAAGTACAATAGATATGTAATAAATGAAACCTACCATTGATACCTGAATGAATATTGTGAAAAATCTTATAAGATCCTAACTTAGTTGATGAAATGTAACAGATCTAGAAGTCTGATAGAAGAGACTTAAGGAAATGTGAGATAAATGTTTTATAAAATAAATACTCATGCAATATCCAAAATGTATTTTGATTTAGATCAGTGAACCCCACCAATTATAAATTTTGTGGCAAAGGAATTGCTAGAGTAGTTAAATGAACATGAGGGAAATCCCTAAATACCAAGGAAATTAGTTCATAATTGGAAAATGCCTTCAATGGGCATCAAAGGAAAGATGGTCATATATGACTGAGATAAAATTTTCTAGAGCAATAGACTCAAATGTATAAAAAGGAGTTCAATGATATAAAAGCCTTTAAATAAATAACGACTTATAATGTAGTAAGTTGTAATGGATATCCATGAAAGGGTTATAAACAAACATTTCAATATAAAAATATGTTGAGAATGGGATAGATAATCTTGAAAATGATATACCAACATTTCATGGCATGAGGAAAGACATGATGATGAGCAATGGAATAAATGAGAAAGTACATGGTATAGTAGATCCAATAAGATGATATAATATTTACAAAAAAAAGACCTTGAAATGGGAGGATATAATCCAATGATGGACGCATGAACCGATGGAGAAAATTGTTAAAAATTTTAAAACCTTCATTGGATTAGAAGATGTCAAATTAATTTTCCTAAAGAAAAGAAACAACTAGTATATATAAAGATCATGTGATCTCGGAAAATCGAATCTTTGACTAGAGATAGGTATTTGAAAATACCCAAAAAGTTATAAAGGATTTTTTTCCTTTTGAGTAGTATAAGCTGATACTTGCTAAAGGGGGCATGAATTTTATATAAACGCTAAGGAGATCGATTAAGATATGAATAGACCATTAATCTCACGTACAATGCAACCTCATACAGGGAGCCCTAACTGAAAATTTTAACTAATAGAAATATATGTTGGACACCCAAATTATTTTAGGTGAGTTGGACAAATCAACTTTGAGTAAAATTATGCTTCTAATGGGATAAATACCCTTAAGAAAAGACAACACCTTTTTATGCAATTATTATTGGCCAAGTGAGAAAATATCACTAATTTGAAGAAGATGATATCATAGAATGTCCAAAGGGTAATAAGCGATAATTTCAAAGAAAAGCCTTTAAGAAAAGTGGAATCAGAAGATCTAATGTTTTAGACAAGTACCACAGAGCATGGTACACGACATGAGAATTAAATTCCACTCACATAAAACAAATATGATATGAAAAATAAATTATTGGAGAAAGGAAATTGTGATAAAATATTTATAGGTATGGTTAATGAAAAGATAATCAGAAGTAAATACTTAAGCAATGATTGAGAGAGGGTAAGAATTAGAGATTTAAGTTATCCTAGTTTTGAGGATAAAATTATTAAAAATGTAAAGAGTAGTTGTAACAAAACTTTTGGACTCATAAATTTAAATTAGTAAATTTACCGGAATTATAAACTCAATTAATTTGAGTAATAATCTGATATAATTAATAATTATAACCTTAATTAAATATTTTTAATATATATATAATTAGTAATTATAGGTATGGTTGATAAGTAGAAATTGAAGCATAATAAGATATATATATATAAATATATATTTATATACCTGTATAAAATCATATTTCCAATAGACTATAAAGGAAAGGGGATTTGATAGATGAAGTTGTATCAATATCAAATTAATACATACACGATTGTATTAAGATATTTAAATACATACATAATTATAATTATATTATACAAAGAGAATAAAGAAAGCCTAAAGTAAATCATATGCAAAGTAAAAACTATCCACTTATGAATCTGAACAAGAAAGGAAATCCAAATATGAATGAATAATTTAAATAGCAATTCCAAACCATCGTATGATTAAATGAAGGTCATATAGAAAAAAAAATACTAAAGGTCTGATCTATTAGAGTGGACCAAGACTTAGTCATAAGTCGATCTTTTTCTCAAATGACATATGAACCGGGTTCATGTATTTATGCTACAATGGCAACCCTGTTTTCTTGAGAATCCATTGTAATTTAAGTGCTCTACTACAACATATTCCCTGTCCCGAACCTGAAAGGCAAACAAAGTCATCATACCTAGTATAAAAGTCAAACATCGAACCAAATCTTTAACAAAAAAATTGGTCAACCAATCTTATCAAGAGACTAAAGTAGCATTAGCCAACTATTGGAGATATCATGCACTACAAACCAACTAATAATACATCCCCTAACAACAAAAAAACATGCAACTAAACATCATGAGTTCAATGCTAGTCTACAATGAAGTCAACTGCCCAACTACCATTAAACTCGGGACTAACAAATAGATTTACCTAAAGGAAATACACTTAGATCTACTACTATCAGCCTAACTATAATGAGCCGGGAGACATGCGTGCAATCATGAATCCAATAAACAGTATTTAACCTTGCTAAAGCAATATTAGTAAGCATAATAAGCATAGATAAGAAGAGGTTTTGGAAATAAACTACACATGCATTCTAAAAACTAGGAAATTAAAGTACAATGAGCACACCTTAAGATATGAGTAGATAGGAAAATATCAAAGGATCCCAAATAGTTACTTTGACTATTCATAAAAACCTGTAATATCCACGGTTTGAAGTTTATATCAAGATTACCTATCCCATACCAGAAAACGTCTACCGATGACAAGCATCGAATGGTATTTATTATCAAAGGTGGATACTAATAATACCTAATCTAATATGAGTCGGCCTTTACCAGCTAAAGTCCATAATGTAAAGGATATGTACTATCAAAGATAAGAGTTTGTTTCAATGAATCGGAATATAAAATTAAAAGGATTTTAATATACTAAGTTAATGAAGGAATTCCTATAGTTATATAGACTTTAAGACTACTGCAAGTTATGATAGAAATCCTATCCTAAGTCTGCTATAAAAAAGGGTCACTAAGAATCCCACGAGAAACACACACAAACAATATTTCATGGACAAGAGAGAAGTGCCAAGAATTGGAGGGAAATACTTGAGCTACGAGTGGTGGAAGAAATTGCTTGAGAACGACCATGCAACCAATTAAAGTTAACTTGATGCAGCCAAGACAATCACATCCAAGCCTAACCAGAGAACGACTGTGATCACTTATTCAGTAAGGTTCTAATGGAGAGATGACACTAGGAGACCACCAGACGAAATCATCGAGAAATAAAACAGAGAGAAAGAACTCATCAAGAGGCTTGGAATGGACATGACAACTGCGATTAGGGATCGAGTGGCAACAGAATCACATAAGGTGTGTGCAGATGGAGAGGATTGATGATGAGAATGAACATGCTTCAGACGTTCAATGTCAATACCCTTGATGCATCTGACAATGAGGGTCGGGCAATGACTCATGTACCCTAAGGTCAAAGGGCAGAATTGTCCTTCCTTTTTGGGCAGAATTACAAGTTTTGCCCTTGGACTACAACTACCGAATTTCCCTTCATTTTAGCGAAAATTAAAATTATGCCATAAGGCACGTTTAGGGACGAATAAAATGAGGTTCAAAAGATCATGTTAGGAAAATGGCTTAAAAGGGAAAATAGAATTTATGAAAAGCCTTGAAGGCATAATTAGAGGATGAGAAAATCCCAAGGCTCATGGATCGACCCCAAATTTTATCAAGTGCCAGATTACGGTTGGAGGAGAACAAATCCTAGACGATCGTACAAATGGAGCATGAAAACTCGAGAATCTCTCTAGGACGAACATGTCTCTAGATAAAAGGAGAGTCAGATTTCTAGCATCGGTACTCATTGGACCGATAATGCGATATTACTTGCATTTTATTTACCATAAAATTCCCTTTTTAGACTTTGGAATCAAAATTTTTGCTTAATTGTACTTTAGTCCCCAATTTTTCTAAAATTACCAATTTGCCCCATATTTCCCAAAAAATGGCCAATTGGTCCCGAATTTCCTTAAAATCATCAATTGGCCCCCAATTTCCTTAAAATTGCCCATTGACCCTTAATTTTCAAAAAATTGAACATTGGTCCTCAAAATTTTGGAAATACCCAATTTTCCCCATATGTTTCCCCAATTCTTTCATCATTTTTCCCAAAATTCGATTTCATCAAATTGTCCCCTCAATCCATGTTAATTACTCCTAGCATGGTGCTAATTGATTTTCTCACCTCTCTATGATCTAACCATGCTTTGAATCACCATTTTTGGGTCTGAAACAAGCCCTAATGGAGCTTCGTAGTAAAATGAGAAGTAGAGAGAGAAAGCGTTAGAAGCTTATTGGTGGGGCTGCAGTGGTTGAAGCTCTTGATTTGGAATGATAGCTCTTGTCCAGGTGATCCTTCGAGGATCGATAGCAGCTCCAATTCATGTTCTAAGTAGTGAGAATTTGGTCAGTGAAATTAGGGTACTTTCTCTCTCTAGGGATAAGCTGCTCCAACGAGTGGAAGTTGAATTAACTTACGTGGGAACTTCTGGGAGTCGAGAGCCAGCTGGATAGACATGGAGGAGGCTTGGTTTGGCCGCTGGAGGTTAGGGGTAGCTAGAATCAGACTTGGCAGAATTGAGCTGCTTCAAGTCCTTCAGAGCAGCTTTACTATTTGTGTCCGTCGACGCTTCTTTGGTGGTCCTCAGATCGAGTGGAGGTTGCGACTGGGTGGAGAACTCTCTCCTGGTTCTAATTAGACTTTTGGCAGCTTTAGTAGTTGAGAATTCACACGACGTCGGAGCTTTGGTTCACGCCTCATCGAAAACTAGTACACCTTCTCTTCTTCACCCGATTGCTCGATGGGCAGAATGAAGGGAGGAGTGCTCTTTATATAGGGAGATCGACAAATATTGGGGATACCGATCGGCGTAGGACTTGGCACCCACCACACTCACCAGCGATCAGACCGGAGATTTTTTCGAGTTGCCGAAGACTTTCTCCCCTTCTTATCCTCTTCTCTCTATCATCCAAACAAAGAACATGACACTGTGTTGCGCATGCGAGCTTCGCATGTGCTGGCTTGCCACATGGTGTGCCATGATGGGCTGACTTTGCTAACACGGTATCCTACTCAGTAGCCCAGTGAGGCTTTGACTCGCTAGTCGAACACGTGGCGGCCTCCTATTGGCTGCTCATGCCAGCGTAGCCACTGACCGTATCCTTATTGGATGTTGATCGTGAAACGTGGCATCCTCTGATTGGTCCTTTTAAATACGTCAAATTCCCTCCTGATGCATAGTGTCACTGCCACGTGTCAGCCTTACATTGGTCGGGACTATCCGACGTGGCCTTGCCACGTGTCGACCTCTAATTGGTCAGTCATTTCACAAATGTGGCACTTTTTCCACATGTCCACTTCCCATTGGTCGGTCCGACTTACTAGGCTTTTTTGACATTGACCGTTGATTGGGGACACATGTCGTACTCCTATTGGTCCATCTCGATGAGGTGGATTTCCTCCCTTAACCATTGACCAAGGACAAGTGTCACGTCCTAATTGGTCAGCGTGTGAAACCCGTCACCTCGGATCAAGGAAATCGAGAAAGAACTAGTTAATTTAAGGAGAAAATCGAACCGCTTAATGAAATGAGAATAATAAAGAAGGGTTGAAATGGGAATTTGGAAAAATCCCAAGTGACCAAGATGTCACAAAAATAAAGGGGAAGGGTCATGAAGGAAATTGGATGAGAAAATCGGACCAATTTAGGGTTAACTGGAATTGAATCAAACTAAATTGGATTGAACCGGGTTGAACTATACATGAACCGGTCTCTTAATTTATTTATCTAGATAGCTTAAAAAGATTGATTTGGGAAATTGATGCTGCCATTGAATAGAAAATAAACTTAGACAAATTTAGAAATTTTAGTTTTGAGAGAACCTGTCGAATTGTGCCTGAACCAACCGATTTTCATTTTGTGGTCACTAGACCCAGTTGGACTAAACTAGTCAATGGTCTAACCAATTAACGAAACGTTGACCGGTCAGTGCCCAGTCAGCACATGCGTGACAAATCCGAGTGCGACGCATGGCAAGGAGCGCTTTGTTAGCCGATCAATGGTCAGTGGGTACCTTGTCAGCAGCCACGTAGACATGACCAGCCAATGAGAGGCTGCTACGTGTCTGATCAACGAGTCAATGACTGACGTGACGTCTGAGTTAGATCGCCATGTTAGCTGAACTGACCAATCACGTGCTCTCACATAGCCGACCTGCACGTACGAGCTTCGCATGTGCAAAATAGTGTCATCTTCTTCCTTCGACTGACACTATTCATCGATGAAAGATTTATCTTTCCTTTTCCGATAAAGGAAATTTGCTCCGATTTGGGCAATTTTTTATCAGGATGAGCACGACCGATATGGAAACTGGTCAAGCAGAGGGTCCCCGAGCTTCCTATATAATGAGCTCCCCTCCGTTCATTCTTCACACACCTAAATTCCTATCTCTCTCTAAAGTGCTCTATTTTTCGATGAAGCTCATACCAAATATCTAATTTAGGTAATTCCTCTAGCCTCAAAAGCCAAATTTAGATCCTATAGACTCGATAGGAAGTCAGCTACCTGACGCCTACCTCCAACTGACCCGAGGATCACCGAGAAGTGCCAACGAGCTCGAACAGTGAAGTAGCTCTAGCGGACTAAAGCTGCTCTATTTCGGTCGATCAAAATTCAACCAATTCTGACCTCCTACGGCCGAATTGAGTCCTCCCCTAGTCCACTCGATGATCACATGACCTCTCCAGAGGCGAAAGACAAGCCAATTCAGCCCTACTCCATCGTTACAGTTCAGTTCTAGAGAGAGAAAGTGATCGCGTTCATTGATCTAATTCCTGCTGATCCTGACATCAATTGCCCCGATTCTTGATCCTAGGAGGACCCTGAGAACAAGAACTAACTTCCTCGACCAACGGTAAGCTTTCGAAGTTTTCTCTCTCTACATCTTGTTTACCAACGAAGCTCTGTTTGAGCTCGTTTCAGACCCAAATCCTGCAATTCAAAGTGCAATTGAATTGTAGGGAGGTGTAGAAACTGATTCATATCATCAATTTGAGAAAATAGCCCTAATTGAATGACCAATTTGAAGAAATCAAATTCAGTCAATAGAGAGGGGTAGAAATTGGGGATTTCAAAAAATTGAGGGACCTCCATATAATTTCTCAAAATTAAAGGTCAATTGGGAATGAGAAAGATGTTGGACAACCAATTGGTCAGTTTTCAAAAGAATTGGTGTCAATTGGCTATTTTTGGAATGTGGGCGCAAAACAGTAATTTTAGAAAAATTGGGAACCGAATTGGAAATTTTGAAAACTTGAGCCCCGTTCACAATTTTAAGTAAATTAAGGACCCAATGAGGACATTGGAAGCCCTTGGGACTTGGTTTGGGAAAATTTAACACTAGGGACCAAAAGTAAAGAATTATGATCTTTAGGGACCTAGGTGCAATAAACAAAAAATTTGGGTGTAGTAGCCAATACTTAAAAGCTAGAAAGCTTTTACGCCAAACCCTAATGTATAAGGGTGGTCAAACCATGTAGGGA
Source organism: Trapa bicornis (assembly GCA_030064425.1). Lineage (NCBI taxonomy): Eukaryota > Viridiplantae > Streptophyta > Magnoliopsida > Myrtales > Lythraceae > Trapa > Trapa bicornis. Next base: position 10,003,945 of record CM057748.1, on the reverse strand, counting down.
CTCTTGAGAGACTGGAACGCAAACAAGGGAGCCAGACCCAGACTTGGAAAATCGGTTGGGGATAAATGTGTCACAATTACCAAGTGTGTGGGCTTATTTACACTTTGTTCCCGGTTGGGGTGATGAGCACCATTATTAACTGAAAACCTACTTGTCGGTTGCAAGTAGAACTGTTTATAAATCATGCCATGTGGGGATGATGGGTACTTTTAAGAAAGAAAAAACCTACATACCAGTTGTAAGCAGACCTACCTCTATCATCACACTTGATTGGTGTGATGAGTACCTTAAGCTTAGAAAGAGGTTTTGTCAGAAGTATTATCCCCTAACTGTGTGCCATTACTTAAAATCTTTGGGAGATCTTCTTAACAAGAGCTAAAATAGCTCTAACAGGAAAGAGGTCTCGATTTTGAACTCATAGGGCTCAAGGTCCCGTTTTTAAAAACACATGCAGTGGGCCCAAGGCCAGTGGATATGGCTTTGTAAACAAACATGACTAAGAAAAGCCATGCAAACTCTGATTAAAAGTGAAATAATTGTGTGATTTGTCACGATACTAAGTCAGGAATGACAATGCTTGATAGGCTAGCGGTAGTGCATCAGGACCAGGTCGACGGACTAGCCAAACAAACAGTTGTAGGTCAGGTTGAGTGTCGGGGCTGTTCCGTCGACACTAAAGAGAATGGCTAAATTATGAAAACTATTGTTTGTGCATTTACTTATGGATTCGAGACCATCAAGATGCCCAAGGGGGTAGTGATGTTCCAAGTCTGGTGGAGGATATGGTGGATATAAGGGCAGTTTGTCAGGCCAATTAGTCATAAAGCTCTGGGAGCTTCTTGCGCATTGAGATCGGGAAGGGTGTGGGATGAGGTCTCCTCCTCATACGAACAAGAAGTACTTGCGAGTCTCAGGGTCAGACATCTAGGACATACACTCAGACTCAAGATAGAAGTTAGGGACTTCCATCATGATGGACGGTAAAGACGCTTAGATCCATGAGTGGGTGCAATAGGCATATTGCATCGACGAATGTGTGTACCATTCATGATAAATGACGTGTGTTTGTTTACTAAATACCCCTCGAGGCAAGGGGATGTGCTAAAAGAGCTAGACACACCAAGGCTTCAAAGAAAGATTTGTGAAAAAGGGTTTTAATAAACTAAGAAATTTTAAAAACTCACTCCCAACACCTACTTATTGAGTTGTAGAAACTCACCCCCTATCTTTTATTCCTTTTTCAGGAAAAACTCACTCTCAACACCCGCTCACTAAGTTCAAAGTCAGGTACACTTAAAGTTCTTTTAAGCTTGCTTTAGTTTTGATTAATGCTATTCTAGAGAACAAGATTAGAAATTACGTATGGCTCCTCTTGTCTAAGAGAAGGGAAAACCCTTCTTGAATTGAGGAAGTGACGGTTGCTCACAGGGATCTAACTAAACCGGGTCGGACGTGACACAATGCTTCTAGGTGTTGACTGTGCGCTTACATGGTGTGTTTCGCCATGCATCACACGTTGATTGGTCATGCATTAGGAGCTACTGCGAGGGATACGTAAAGTCGGCCTCTATTGTCTTTCGGTCGATCATACGAAAAACTCATCTTCTCATGCTTTGGTTAGCTCCGCCTTTTCAAATTCCTTGTGGCACCAACGGCTAGGACATCAAGCCTCTCCTATTGTTAAACATGTTTTATCATTTGGAAAACTAATAAAAGTTGTGTCTACATCCACCTTTTGTACCTCTTGTTGTGTGAGAAAATTTACTCAATTACCATTTTATTCCACTCAACATGTTAGCACCTCTCCATTACAACTTATTCACACCCTGCTCTTATTACCTCTCATACGTGACATCGTTATTATATTTATTTTTTGGATGACTATAATAAGTTTTCTTGGTACTTTGTTATGAAAAGACACACTGATTTTCTCTCCATTTTTCGTGCATTCTGACTTCGTGTTAAAATTTGTTTGGGCTCAAAATTAAGTCTCTCCAATGGGATGTGGCTAAAAAATTTCTCTCCTCTAATTTTTAACATGAACTCCAAATGCATGGCATTTCTCATCACCTTTCATGCCCACATACACCATAGTAGAATGGAGTAGTTGAGAGCAAACACCATCACATTATCGACATGGGTCCCACCCTCCTCGCTCATGCTAATCTTCCTATGAAATTTTGGGATTTTACTTTTGAAACATCTGTGTTTCTCATCAACCGTCTCCCCACTCATGCTCTTTAGTATCATTCTCCTTATCATGTACTCCATCATTCCTCCCCTAGCTATCATCTTTTTCATGTGTTTGGGTGTCAATGTTTTCCTTACCTCTAGCCCTACCACACTCACAAACTTCAATTTCGCTCTTGACCATGTATCTTTCTTGGCTATCCTTCGAACTATCTCAAGTACTGCTGTTTTGATCACCATTCGGGTCGCATTTCCATCTATCGCATGGTCACATTTAATGAGTTTCCCTTTGTTTCCCCACCTTTAGACCCTTCTCCAACCACATCCCCCATCAATCTCCCTCTCCCTCCCACCATGACTGCTTCTCATCCTGATCCCCTCGGGTTGAATTCCCCTACAACTAAGGCTTCTAAAGCTACAACACCTCGTTCGCCGGCTCGGCGCATGGTTACTCATTCTCAAGATGGCTCTCTTCCTCCTCGGCATTTTACCATCACTAACAATCCAACTATATTTGTTATTGCTGATCATTTACAAGAACATATCACATTTGTTCAAGCTCGCCACCAATCTCATTGGATTCATGTAATGCATTAAGAATATTTGGCTCCCCTCGCCAATCGCACTTGGAACCTTGTTCCGGCTCCCACAACTCATCATGCTATCGATTGCAAATGGGTTTACAAAGTTAAACAACACACTGATGGCTCAGTTGCTCGGTACAAAGCTCCTTTGGTTGCTCAAGGATTCTCTCAATAGACAGGTATTGACTTTGATAAGACCTTTTGTCCATGATTAAATCGGTCAATATTCACCTTATTCTGGCCATTGCAGTTTCTCAACGGTGGTCCATTCATCAGCTTGACGTCAATAATGTATTCTTACATGGTTATCTCAACAAGTAAGTATATATGCATCAACCGCCTAATTTTCGTGACACTGCTCATGCTCATCATGTATGTCACCTTCGGCATGCTCTATATGATCTTAAACAATCTCCGCGCGCTTGATTTCTTCGTCTTAGTACTTTTATGCTCCACCTGAGATTTTATGCTTCTGTGGCTGACATCTCTTTATCCATGTATCAACATTACGGTGTTGTCATATTTTTCCTGATTTATGATGATGACATCATTATCCTCAACTCTCCCAATGCACCTCTCGAGTATGTCCTCACTACTCTCCATCAAGAGTTCTCCATTAAGGACCATGACTCACTACATCATTTCCTTGGCATATAGGTTCATTCGGATTCCCAGGGACTCTTTCTCACTCAACACAAATATATTATGGATATTCTTGCTCGGGCCTCCATGAGCACTTGCAAACCTTGAGCACTCATGTAGCTGTTAGACCACAACTTTCTCTTTATTATGGGACTCCCATCTCTGATCCCACGACATACCGTCAAACTATGGGCTCCCTCCAGTACCTCACCTTAACCTAACCCGATATCACCTATGTTGTAATTAGGTTTGTCAATTCATGCATCATCCCACTACAACCCATTGGGTTGTTGTTAAGCGCATTTCATGTTATCTTCAGGGCACTTCTACTCATGGACTTTTTGTTTGAAGGGATTCGCTATATATTTTGATTGTAACTTAATCTCTTGGAGCTCTGAAAAGCAAAGAACCGTGGATCGTTCTAGTACTGAGGCAGAATATAAGAGTACGGCCAATGTCATCGCATAACTCATTTAGATTCAGTCTCTTCTCCAAAACCTTGGTCCCTCGACCTCTCAAGTTCCGATCCTTTGGTGTGATAATCTCTCTATCATCTATCTAATTACTAATCTTGTTTTTCATGCCCACACCAAGAATATTGAAATTGACTATCAATTTGTCTATAAAAGGGTTAAACAAAAACGTCTATTTATTCGCTTTATTGGTACTAACAGTCAAATTGCTAACCTTCTCACCAAATGACTTCCTACTACCTCATTTACATTGTTATGATCCAAGCTAAATGTGAGAGAATCACCCATTCATTTGCGGGGAGTAATAAACCACCTAAACCACCACCTACTATTAACCATTGTTCACTTATTAATATACATAAAAAAATTGTCACAGCCACCAACAGCAGATCTAGTCGCCTTCATCATAGTTACTAGCAGACATATAGTATAAAGTTGTTTAATAGTTATTAATATAGTGTTAATTGTACTATATTTAAACATTATGTTACCATTGTTGTATGAAATTAAGTTGAGAATATTTCATAACTTATTTTGCTCTCTATTTGTACATTCTTCTGCTCTCTCTATCTCTTTTAAGAAGTTTAAAAATTAATCTTTTAAAAAGTGAAAAGATGAACACTTTGATACCATAATATTGAGATTTGAAAAAAAAACCTCTCAAATTCAACTAGCACAAGACTAAATTTTGGATCAAGCTTTCCATCAAATTCCTATAATAGAATTATAAAGACATTATAAAGACATGGAGAATTTGTCTAAAGAAATGAAGCTCTCAAAAGAAAATTTTATTAATTTAGAAAGGTATTTTAAGAGCTTTTCTTGTGCACCAGCTATCACCATCCATAATCTTCCACACTCCAACTTTGGATAGACAAATATGCCATCTCCTCCATGAATGTACTTGAGTTATTGAATCTTTTGATTATATTGTCTAGCTTTTCTACATTTATTATTTTTTACTCAATTCATTTAGAGATAGGTATGGGTTGAAGTGCGTTAGCAAGCTTATAATTAAAAGTTCTAGATCATTATAAATTTATTTATATATTAATGTAATTTTTTAATGTATTTTAATTTTATTTTCTAGATTTATAGGTCAAAAAGTTCCATTCATGATTTTTGCCAAAATTTATGTCAAATTCAATTGGGTTGTGAATAAAAATGGCTCAGTTTTAGCTCATTAGGTGGTAACATTTACCTTTCTAGTCCATTTCATCATTTAAAGATGGTTTAATTATGTGCAAAAAAAATAATAATTGAGAAAAGTGAACTTTATAATTTGGCTCCAACTTATCCATCTTAGCTTTGCATTTATAATATTGAGCAAAAAAAATTGCCTTTATAATAATTATTTTATTATTTAAGAAATAAACCAAAGAAAAAAAGAAACATGCAATTAGGATCCTCATCCTCCCTCTCCTTCTCTCTTGTATTGTACTGTGTTTTTATTGTTTTAAGGTTTTTTCTATTTTAAAATTTAAAACTATATTTTAATATTATTTTATAATGCATAATAAAATTAATATTAAAAATAAATTTGAGAAAAAATCAATGACCTTAAAAGTTGGGATAGGGCTAAATATCCGTATCATCTTATACGTCTTGGCAGTCATTCGTCAATTTTGGTTGAAAAAAGTTAGTATTTTCGCAAAATTCATTTTTACTGGGTCGAGGAACCGATGCGGCTAAGGTCACTTGTAAAGCCCAAAGAAATGATGCTCAAAGGCAGAGCCCATGAAACGGAGACTCTGGTAGCTTCTTTCTTGTCGGTCAAGACATATCATTCCAATTCCCCTCTATAAGTGGGAAAAGCCGCAGAATGGTCTTCCTCTTCCTCATCAGATCAGATGAAAACAGAAGCGGTTTTGTTCCTCTAATTCTCGAATTGAAGAGTCAGTTGTTTAATATTTTCCGTCATGGTGAGCCCAAGATCTGCTCCTCTAATTCTAGAATACTCCTTGTAGGAATGTTTGCGTTTTTCTTTCTATATATTTTTTATCCACTCCATCGTGTCTCAGAAACTGAATGGTTCTCCTCTCTTTTATTGGTGTTACTTCTCCTTGTCATCGTCAGACGACTGCGCCGTTGATGGTCGGAGTAGCGGTGGCTGCTGCTGCCTTGAGCGGGAGGTTCTTAATCGGAGCATGGAATGCTTTCAAAGCCCGACCGCCGGTTCCTCGAATGAGTAGGTTTCATCTGGGCGGGTTCCAGCCGGTCATGACCCGGCGAGAAGCCGCCTTGGTCCTTGACATCAAGTAAATATAAAGACCAGAGTTACATTTTAAAATAAAAATAAAAATGGCATGTTATATAGTGTGAAATATGCCAGGGAAAATGCTGCAATGGATAAAATCAAGGAGGCTCACAGGAGAGTGATGGTGGCTAACCACCCTGATACTGGAGGAAGCCACTACCTCGCATCCAAGATCAATGAGGCCAAGGATCTCTTGACGAGACAAACCAGTGCCTCGGGAACCGCTTTATAAGCCTTTTCACTATATATATTGAGAATTAGATCAGAAAAAAAAGTCTTTCGATGCTTTGAAAATTTTGTTATAACCAATCACTTATTTCTAGTCTGTTTTTCTTTTTTTCCCTCAAGATTTCCAGTTTCTTAATATCAAAGAGAATGCTCTTATATATTGGATCCATGTTGGATCTGTTTTGAGAGATAATTTGATGCGCAACAACTACAAGCAAATAATGAGAGCAGTCGAACTTACCTACTGGTAGGGTATCATGCACAGATAGAGCGAGCAAGCTATAAACTTTTCATGGCCTCATTAATTCATAGTAAACCAAACGAATCACATTATGACAAGGAGCTCATATTTAAAGTGCAAAAAAACGCTCATATTTCTCATTGATAAAATCAACCTATGCAGCAGAAAAAGTGCTAGAAAGTCAAATATGCAAATGCAAAAAGTACCTCAATTCATTTCTTCAAAACACGAGCAGTAGAGGATGAAAGAATACAATGATATCCTCAACAGGTCAAAAGGTAGGACTAACAAACGGACCAAGCTTAGGAAGCAAACTTCACTCAGTTAAAGGGAAAGCATATTTCAACTTAGTGGAATGAAAATAGCCTAATCAAAATCAACAGGATCAAAGCATATTTCACACATTACCGATACCCAGCAATCAACTTACATGTAATAAGAATATATAAACATTGCCTTAAGAGAAGACAGTTTTAAGGATGAATTACGGGACAAATCCAACATCCTTGAAGTACTCATGTTCAAGAGCTTTCCTTGCTGTAATTCTCCGGCTCGGATCCAAGCACAGCATTTTCTGGTGAAAAAAAAATCACAAACTCAACTTAAGATCTTTATTTCAGATAAAAATTGAATCAATGTCGGACACAAGGGCAGCAGGTCCGGTAATTTCACTCTCATTTGCAGGATTTACTTGTTAGCACAATTTAAATAAGAAGTAGAAACTCACAGAAAGAAGATCAATTCCGACTGAATCAAGGCCCGGTACCACCTCTTGTAGATTCTGCAAAGTCATGTCATATATTTATCCAGCATATCAATCATGCTCATTTATGTAATTGGAAACCATCTGTACACAGTATTAGAATGGAGTGGAGGATAGTCAATTACCTTGGGTGGCCACTTCGGAAATGCTGATTTAAAATCAGGAAGGGAAGTCACTCCAGGCCACACATCTTCATTAGGAGTGCCCAAGATCCTTCGTGTAAGAAAAAAAGCAGGTTAGTTAGAAATACACTGGCTTGGCCCATTAAAATATTCATTCTTTCTAGAAAGCCAGTGAGTTGCAAGTCTGAGGCCAGGCATGTACTGATGAATAGAAGTTGTGAACATTTGGAAACTGATAAATTGAGTAGCAAATCCTATTATCAGATGAATCAGTTGTGCGTTGATGGGTTTACATGAGCAAGAATGGAAAGACAATTTTATGGATTCAACTACACTTCACACCTGAAAATCTTGAAAATCTCATCAATCTCAGAATCCCCGGGAAACAAAGGGCGCTGGTTCACCATCTCAGCAAATATGCAACCCACTGACCAGACATCTACAGGGGTAGAGTAGTGACGAGAACCTAACAGTATTTCTGGTGCTCTGTACCACAATGTTACCACCTACATTGAAAATAACTAGTGAAGAGTATATATAGGCTATCATGCACAGTGGAGAAGATAAAATGAGAACATGTTGACACCAGGATAGATAATCACATAACTGTTTAGTAGAATACAGAGGACATGAATATATAAGCATCTCTATCTACCTCATGTGTAAATGTCCTGACAGGGATTCCAAATTCTCTAGCAAGCCCAAAGTCAGCCAGCTTCAATGCATTAGTTCGGCGGTCTATCAGTAAATTCTGAGGTTTCAAATCTCTGTGAAGTACTCTATGAGAATGACAATAGGATATGCCACGTAATATTTGGTGTAGGAATGTCTGCAGCCAAAACAAAGCTGTGAATCATCTAAAATCAGATTAATAGACATTAAACAGAAGTCATTTAAACCAGTATGCATATAGGGAACATGCTACACTGGGATTTCAGAGAAGAAAAGTAGACATGTTAAACAAGAACTTAACTTCTTCTATCTGTGATATCCTCTTGGAAAGGTTAAACAAATGGATGAATGGAGATGTCACGTTTCTACATTACTACATTCAATATAAGATGAGAGTAACTGATCACACTTAAAGTGGAAAATGATAAAACCTCCACTCACTTTGACTATGCGTGGATCCTTGGAAAATTCTGGACATGTATCCATGTGTTTCTTCAAATCCAAGTCCAGATACTCAAAAACCAAATATAGGCGCTTCTCACTGTGCACAACATCCTGAAGCCTGTGGGGATAACAGTATCAAAATATTGCCGTGTTGCTTTGAGGGAGAAAATTAGTTAAGAAAACAAATACTGCATAGGTATGATAAACTGAGATCCAAAATCACTTATATCTTCTAGAAGGATGCAGTGAAAACAGTTCAGAGTTAGGTCCACCTTCCGAGTGCATTTTTAGTTTGTAATATATTTCTTGTGCTAGACACCAAAAGCAAATATGTGTAAAGTTGGATCCTGTGCTCGTAATAATTAACATGATAAACAAAAAGAATGTATCCCATTATTAGACAAACACTGAAAACTTTACGTAGAAATTTAACATTAATTAGCGGTCAACTAGAAATGTCAAACAATGAAACCAATGTAACTCATTACAAAAACAAGGCTGCAGTCCATGACAAGCTATATGTCACAGGGCATTGTATGATTGTACTAAATGCATGCATTCCCTGAACATTTATCCATAATCTAGCATGAAATCCTAAAATAATAATTATATTAGAAACAGTTATCCAGGGAGCGTTTTCCACCCTAATAGAACAGAAGTTGTAGTTGTGAACCTGAAGCCTGGGGGATAAACAAAATTTAGTTAATAAGGTTATCTCTAGTTACTTCTATTACATGATCAACGTCAATAGTTTTCTTGATAAGTCAAGGAACACAGAAACCACTAGATCTGTGCACAAAGTTCGAACATAGCTAAGCTCTCTAATTATGGTACAATCACATGCCAGAGCAAGTATGAGAACTGAGTTACACTGGAAAATGTAGGCGGAAGTTATCGAAAATGAATATTGTATATTGGGTGGGAGAAAAAATATTCGCAGAATGTTCAATGAGGTTCCACATATTAGCATTTTTCAAAGATTCACCTGACTATATTTCCATGCTGCATTTCTTTCAGGAGTGAGATTTCCCGAATTGCAGTGCTTGGGACTCCCTCATCTTCCTGCTCCAGTCGGATTTTTTTCAGAGCAATGGTCTCATTAGTTAAACGATCACGAGCCTTGTAAACAACACCATATGTCCCTTCACCAATTTTCTCGACTTTCTCATACTGTGATAAAGCAAGTTAAGAAAATGATAAGAATAAAGAAACAAATTAGTGATGGGCAAAAAAAGAAACAAATTAGAGAGAGGCAGAGAAGGAAAAAGGATGCAGAATAAGAAAATTATTTACCTGATCCATGGTACAGAATCAAAAGCCTCCCACCTCCCTAACACCTGTTACCAACTTCTATCGATGTTAAGCAAAATGCAGCCATGAACAGTAGGAAAAACGTCAGCATTTAATAGAATCGTGCATAGTAAACATAAATACCACTCTATATTTATCTCGCTTCCAATTAGCTCCATTTCTATCTTATTACTCTCCCTATAGGATATTAAGGGTGGCTGAGAAAGCATTTCCAAAACTTTAATCGTCTAAAGCAAAAACACTTCAAAATAATAACAATGTAAGAGAACCGCGAGAATACAACTCTCAATCTACATCAATTATCGATCAGGAGAAAACAAAAGTTACTGCTGCTTCTGGTTACTAATCAAGGGATCGGCTCTGGAAGAAAAAAAAAAGGCAACATCTAATTCAGCTTCAGTTCAGGGAGTCGATTCTAGACTCAACCATGGAGCGAGCTAGTTTGAGCAGTTACTTGGCCTTATTGTATCAGTTGCAAACCGATTTCGACGATTTCTATCGGTATAGAAGGTATGACAGATGCGATAAAGAAAATGCGGTGCTAGAGAAGCTTGCCTGGTTGTCCGAATGGCCGGAGATATGGCGGACTTCCTCCCAACTTTTGCTTTGCCTTCAGCTCTCTCTCCCTTCGCTCACTGCCTGAGTAATGAGAGTGCAGAGCCCTTTTTTATTGGGGAAGGGACAAAGGAGATGGTGGACCGTGGTCAACACATATAAGAACCACTTTTTGACATTATCCCGGTAATTTTCATTTTTTATTTAAATATGTTATTCACACTCGGGTGATTCCTCCTTCCAATTTTATTTTTTTTTTCAATTTCTTATTATTATTTTAATACATAAATAGTGGCTGCTACATTCAATTTGCAATTAAAATCTTGTAATTGTTGCATTAAAAGATTTATTTTCATTCACTTAAAACAAAAAGCTATTTTCTATAATTCATATATTTTTATGGAAGAGTGATGGGATATAACTTATAACTTTTTTAATATAAAATTATTTTTTAAAAATAGAAAAATATTATAACAATTTATATGGATCACCATTTATTAGCCTAATCTTTTGATTATATATAAATTTATCTATTAGAAAATGTGATATTTGTATTAATACTTAACCTATAACTAAAAATTGAGTCATATTTTAATTAAAAAATATAATCATTGCACATGTTTGCTTAAAAAAGTAAAAGAAGACATTATTAATTGAAATATAAAGTATATATATTTTAGGGGGTTTTCCGTTAAGAGATATTATCAATAATGTATATGGGATATAAAAATATGAAAAGTAAAATTTTGGAAATATATAATGACATCATAATTTTAAGTATAATTTTAATTATGATAAATTATATATGCCAGAAAAATAGATTGAGTGAAAGTTTTATAGGAAGTTTAAAAACTTATTGTAATTTATTAGTTATCTGATTATTTTAATTATACATTTTATATATTATTTATATTGATATTTATGAAAGATAAAATAATAATTTTGAAAAAAAATCATATAATCATAACTTCTTAAATTTATCAAAGTAATTTATCTTCACATATAATAATTTCTGTAATATGATAACTTAAAATTACTACTCCAAGGAAGGCTTTTGGTATTAATAATTGAATTTTAGCAAAAATGTGTATATTATATAATTTTTATAATCTATGTATGTACTGTTGGCTAAGTTTCTTTCCCGCTCAAAGTTGATGATAATTAGATTAGCTCAATGTGGACTGTCAGCTGGCTGGGCCCATATCTGGACTTCTACGCCCACGGACTCTGGCCAGAAGGATACCTTAACGGGCCACAACACTAAAAGTAAAGTTCAGCTCGGTCCTCTAAATTACAAATACTACGCCATGCTCCAGTTCACCTTTGCGTGTGTGCGTTTTGGGTAACTGGAACTTGGAATTGGATGAATTTAGCACGTGATTAATCCAACTCGAATAAGTTCACTTCAATTCTTCTCATATATTTTTTTCATTAATAAATACACGAGCTAATATTTATAATTAAGAGAATTGTGATAAATAACTCAAGCTATTCACTTTGGTGAAACATAAAAAATTTATTAATCATACTTTAATTTATATGAAATAAAAATTAACTTATTTTTTTAATTAATATGCATATAAATATAGTAAAATCGAAAAGCATGGTGTTGAACAATTTTATGAGAGTAATATCAATTCTTAAAAAGATAAATTATTTATTAAAAAAAAGATATCACCTATCATCTTAAATTAGTATTATCTCTCTTTATAAAAGACATTATCTATCACCTATCCCGGGAACATTAAACTCACGTCATATTTAAACTATATAATAATTTAAATTGAAAAAACTCCATTGAAACAGCATATCAGACCAGGCTCTATAATCTAATTTCTTACAATTGTAATTTATTTTATATTAGGTTTAGTTTTTTATTAAAAAATTAGATTTAGTTGAAAGGTATAAATAATGGATAATTGATAAATAATTAAAAGATATTTATACATGTAGTGTAAAATTATACTATTATACCGCCATACCATACCACTCATGCTGTAATACAATATTTTTTCAAAATTAATTTATACTTATAAATCAAAATCGAATAAAAATAAAATTTTATTCAAATCAATATTTTAGAAATGCTTCAACTAAGTTGTACTAAACCTATAAACAAATCTTTATAAGTAAATCTCAAAATAACATTTTTAAAAATTTGAGACTTGGTAAATTAATCTATAGTGTTTACAAAAATTTAAAAATATTTTGAAAGCAAAAATATAAAAAAAAAAACTTCCTTAAATTATACTTAATTATATTACCTTAACGGGCCACAACACTAAAAGTAAAGTTCAGCTCGGTCCTCTAAATTACAAATATTACGCCATGCTCCCGTTCACCTTTATTTACACATAAAAATTATACAACACATACTCAAACATAGATGATGCCCTATTCATATCTCCGAATGTACCACACATCCATTGGGATTATAAGGGTATGTGTATTGTGCTCCTGAACTCACTTAGTACTATAAAAGTTAATACCCTTGTATGAATATCATTATAATGTAATCGAACATTTGTATACCTATAATGATATTTTGACAACTCCCTATCATAATTACACGCCATTATATACTTATAATAATATTTCGTCAATTCCTAATTATAAGTGTATATGAGACACCTATTACGTTTTTTAGGGGTTATAAGTGATTTATAAGCTATTATCTCTTCTTTTTATCTTCCATTTTAATGTCAATAAACTATGTCAAGTCTACATTCATTCAAATTTTAGAATTTGGTTTGCTAACTAATATTATTCATGTTATTTAAGTAATTTAACCATCATATATAACTTAACCTACCTCTATTTAAACGAGATAACTTTAGTCCACTTTCTTTATAATAAGTGTTGTGAGTCATAGTTCATTTTCTTTATAACATTATGGGTGGGTTTTATCCCTTTTGTGACCATTAACTTCTTATTTTATAAATATTATAGGTCAACCTTAACCATTTTTTATTTTATAAAAATATTTTTACGTAGTATTTATTAGATTTTTGTAATATTTTTAAAGAATATGTATATTCATAAAATTATTATAAAATTGTAAAATATCATAATCAAACTTATTAAACTTGTCGTTAATAAAAATATACTTATTATTTAGGATTTATTCGTTCAAAAAGTATTTTAAGAATTTGTACTTGTCACAATTATTTGATATGCACATCTATATACTCTTACAAATATTATATATATAAAAATCATTATAATGTTAGAATTGTAGATAGTGGTTAACATTAATATATTTTATACTATTACATAATTTCTCATAATTATAATTTTGTATTGTATGATTACTGATTTGCACATTAAAAAACTCTTTTTCACTATTATTTTAGATTTCCCAAAATTTATTCAAAATGACCTTTAGGTTCTTATTTTCTAAAAATTACACTAAAACCATTATATTTGTCAAATTGTCTTATACAAATTGTCCATTTAATTTTCTAAAATTATTATTTTTACTCACAATTTGTAAAAATTGACTATTATACCTATTATGGTGCAAAATGAATATTTTACCTTTATTTAGGTAAAATTTATAACTTTGCCCCTATTATAAAAAAATTACCATTTTACCCTATTTCATACAAAATTTATCATTTTTGCTCATCATTCATCTAAATTGACTATTTTGTCCTCTATTTACCAAAAAATGATCATTTGCCCCTAAATTTTTTAAAATTACTTTTGACATCTCCATTTGTCCATAAATCACATTATAACCCCTTAGTTTTCCCTTATGGTATATTTCCACAATTATTCTCATTTTTACAAATTAGCTCCAAACTTTTCAAAGTTTACACTTTAGTCCCCAACATTAGAAAACAACTCCAACCAACTTAAAATTTCACAAATCCATTCGAAATACTTCAACTTATCTTCTAAGGGTTCGTGTAAGGAGTTAGACGCCTTACTCCGATCAAATTTGGTTGAATTTGATTGTTTTCTAAAAATGGCTAAAACTAAGCTACGATAGGTATGGTTAGAAATACTTATAAGAGAAGGCACCACCGTTGAATAAAGAGTAAATTAAATGTTGCCAAGATCCATGCAAGTCATTCTTTGGTGGTTGTCGATCAGGAGGTCGTCAAACCTGGCTAAATTTTGGCTTCAAATAACTGTTGTCAAAGGTTATATAACATAACCATTATGAAAAAAAATGGTTTGGGATGGCTGAAAGTTACCTTACTGAAGATTAGGTAAGGCTTGTGAGTGGTAGAGAAGAGGCATGCCGATATTTTGGCATAGATGCTAGTCGAAGTGTGGCTGGGGGTAGTAAAATTAAGCCATGAAAGGTCATTGGCGTTGCATGTTCTTATTGTCCCAGAAACATAGTAAAAAACAACTTTATACGATGGTTTTTGGCCACTTTGGAGTCATAACTTGACCATATAACTCAGAAGAAGTCCATTAGCGACATTTGAAGACAAAAATCACCTCATATGGTGGTTGGGTAAAGGAAAATTTTGAGGTCGATCGTATTGTGACAGGGGAGGTATCCCAAAACGATTTTTCTAACTTTGTGAGAGAAATTCTATCTGATGGGAGAGAGATAACTCAATTAATTTTAAGGAGAGGTCTATAACACCAAAATTTCTAAAAACATGAGTTAAAATAAATTAGACCAGAAGTCGATGTTGAACCAAAATTTGGAATCAAACTAGATTGGAAATTGGTTTAGATATAAAATTCAAATAATGGAAAAATCCATTAATTCCCATCAAAGAAACTCACTTGATTTGAAATAAAGGATTGGAAAAAACACGATTGAAAACTAGCTCAAAGCAATATCGAATCGACTTAGGACACAAAATCCCTGATTTTTAGGAAGGATCATATAAATTGGAAAATAGCAATTTTTTGCCCAATTAATATGGAATTGGATAAAAAAATTTAGAAAAAAATAATTAGGCTAAGAATCGATTGAAACAAAGGTGAACTGACCAAAATACATAAAAAATCTATCGAACTAGCTTGAAGTGGTAAAATTCCTCGATTTTTAGAATGGGCTATACAATTTGGAAAATAGATTTTCTTGAGCCTAATATATAAAAAAATTGAATGAAGAATTTTTTGAAAAATAAATTCAGACAAGAAAAAGTTGAATTGAAGGTGAACTAGCCAAGGAAAGGCCAAAATCAACTGAACCGACCAATTTATTTGTCAAAAATCGATTTTCTATAGTGTGAATTGGACATGCATGTTACATTAGGCACACGCACTCGTGTGCACACGTGATTGTTTTCTTCACGTGACTCACTGCCTAAAACCCGACCTAGAACCCAGAAATAACCTGATTTCACCATGATTTATGGCATCTTGTCAACTAAGGGAAATTAAATGAAAAGTGTGGTCTATGGTGTCTTATATGACCAACTATGGACATGGTGTGATATAGCGTTGATCCTCCGACCTATCCATATAAACCTTGGCCCCCCTCTTGCTGCTCGGAGACTGAAATTCCCTATGAAAGCCATATCTCTTAGTTTTCTAGCAACCTCACTACCAAAGCCTACAAATTTTGTTTTCGACAACCAAAATTAGTCATTTTAGTGGCATTGTAACTACGATAAAGTTAGCTTTCAAATTGCACCTATCTTCAACACCCACGTTGTTACACCTCGACTCGATTTGGTCAGAACCCTATGAACAACCTGTCACTTCTCCCAATACTATAATAGAATTAGATTCTATCTTCATAGTATTGATAGAAGCAAGGCTCAAAACCGAAAGGAAAACAATGTATGAGATAAGTTTTCCCAAAACTTTACTAGAATGAATGTTGCAATACATAAATATATAAAAAAAAACAACAATTTATGTACCAATTTAGTAATTAATTCTCTAGCATTCTTTGCACCATAATCTATGACCTGAAAGAGATAAGGGTAGGGGTGAGTTCATAACTCAGTGAGTAGGATTAATAGTACAAGATTCAAGGGGATAATAGGGTATCTTTCCTACTATCAGATTACTTGTTTAGTGGGTTTGTTTCAGACAAAAATCAAACACCATTTCTAAGTAAAGGGATCAAATAGTCGCAAAACAAACCTTCAGAGGATAGAACCTCGATTTGTTCCACTAGTGGCCTAGAGCATATTTATCGTCCACCCTATTGAGAGGCCACAACCTCCACCACATCGTCTGTGTGAGCACCTTGGCCCAACCCCCAGACTTATTGATACTTTGATCCCTATATGTAGAGGTAAGACCTCACTCTTCTATCCACTCAGATAATGTGCATGAAGCTTCCAGATCTTCAAGACATACTAGAACAACATAACTTCCCTTGTACCAACTTTGTTATTCAGTAGCCCTTAGAACAAACACTACCCTGTACGAGTCATCTCTTTGGTTCTGTACAATTGCAATCACACACACAAGAATTAGGATTTAAGACCTTTATCTTTAAGCTACTAGCCTAACGGGCTCCAACCCGACTTTAGCTCAACAGCATCAACAAACATTATCAAATTTGTGATAATTTTATAAGACTCTTAAATCAGAAACTTATTTATGGGTTTTCCCCATTCCCATTGGCCTTGGGCCTACTCATGCAAGTTTTCAAAACATGGCATTGGGCCTACTTGACTCTTCAAAACCAAGGTCTTGGGCCCACTTGGACAGAACTAGATATAGTCCACCATTATCGATCATGGGCTTTGCCCATTTCCTGCATCGATGGTCACAGCTACACCATTCCCCTTGAAGTGTATCCATACAACATCAAGGGTTTTCCCTAATATGATACTTCATGCTTTCTTCAAAAGTATAATCCCAAAAAGTTTAAGCAGTGTCACACAGTCACGGGATTATACTTCTAGAAATTTGATTTTCAAAGTAAAGCATGTTTTTAAGTATGCATTGTCAGTCCAATCATACTCGAGGTTAATAATCCCACTCACTCGAAGTATGTTACTCGTTCGTCTCAAACATTATTCCAAAAACTCGTATTAGATTCTCGTTGTAGGTTAGAGTCATCCTTTCATACCTACATTGTCACGCGTCAATCCAGTTTGGACGGATCCTTATGATTAATATGCCACTCATTCTAATGTACCAATCATTTTGATATCGGCAGGAGTCAGGTGAAAACTAGAACATTTTTAAACAATTTATAAAACATGCCATGTAAACCCTGCCCTTTGGAGTTAAGGAAAATTGGGGAAAAAATTGGTCAACCCGAGTGAGAAAACTGAACCGATTCACGAACCCCGACCATTTGAGAACGGACAATTGTGAAATTTACAACTCCCGATGACCCAAAGAGTCATAAAAACCTTGGAAATGGACCTTAGGACAATTTGGGAGAGCAAACTATACCGGTTCAGGTGTACCAGATCAAAACCTGATTGAACCGGTTTAGACCGGTTTGAACCACTCTTGAACCAGATAGTAAATTTGGTTTTTTTAGGTGGCTTAAAATATTCAAATTGGAGAATTGGGGCCACCATTTGATAGAGAATGAATTTAGATGAATTTAAAAAATTTTAATTTTGAAAAACTTGGTCAAATCTGGCCTAAACCAACCAGTTTAAGCGTTGAACCCGGTTCGGACCGGTCCAGTCCGGTTTAGAATAGTGTCGTCTTCTTCCTTCAGATGCCAACACTGTTCACTCACCGAAAAATCGAACAGCACCAGTGGAAAGGAAACATTTCCATTTAGGACGTTTTAGGCTATCAATGACTGCATTAAGGTGCCAAATAAACATCTAGAGAGTCTTTGAGCTCCCTATATAAAGAGTCCATCTCCATTCATCCTGCACACACCTAAAAACCTCACTCTCTCTCTCAGCTACTCAGTTTTCTGATGAAGCTCGAACTAGAGATCCAACATAGGGGTTTTTTTAGCCAAAGAAGGAGTGGTCGGGTTCTTTAGACTCGAGGAGAAGTCAGCTACCCGACGGTAGTCTCTAATTACTCCAAGGATCGCCGGATAAATGTCGGCATGATCGAATAGTGAAGTAGCACCGACGGACCAAAGTTGCCCTATTTCTGTCAAGTTGAAATCGATTGATTTGAGCCCTCCTTGGGACAAACCAAGCTCTCCCAACACTCCCTCAGCCCTCATACGACCGAATTAGAGTGAAAGGTAAGCTAATTTGGCTCCACTCTGTAAATTCCACTCGGTATTAGAGAAAGAAACAGTAAAAATTTACTGACCAAATTCTCCCTCAATTCAACATGAATTGAGGTTATTCTTGATTGTAGGAGGAACCTTAGGATGAGAGCTATCTGCCTAGATCGAAAGCTCGAACCGTCGCACCCCCGACGATAAACCTTCGAAGCTTTCTCTCTCTAAGTCCAGTTTTTCGGCGAAGCTCCGTTTGAGCTTGTTCTAGCATCAATTCAAAGTGCAATTGAATCGTATGGATGTGTAAGAACTCAATTTACCTTCAATTTCAACAATGAACCTCGATTGATTAGTCAATTTGATGAAATCAAATTCGGCCAGGTTGAAAGGGGGAAATTGAGGAAAATTTTTGGGGAAAATTGGGGATTTTAAAAATTCGAGGGATTAAAGTAGAATTTCCAAAAATTGAGGACCAATTGGCCATGGAAAAGATGTTGGAGGACCAATTGGTCAAATTTAGGAATTATTGGGGTCAAATTTACCATTTTTGTAAAGTAGGGGCAAAATGGTAATTTTTGAAAAGTTGGGGACCAAATTGGGAATTTGGGAAACTCGAACCTCTTTTTGTGATTTTGAATAAATTGAGGTCCCAAAGTGAATTTTAGAAGTTTCGGGATTCAATTTCGGGAAAAATTGGTATTATGGACCTAAAGTTAAAGAAAAAGAACTTTAGGGACTTAAATACAAATAACTAAAAGTTCGCACATTTTATTCATTCATGATGAATGAAGGTTATTAGGCCAAAAGATAATGAACAAGGATGTTTATATCGTGTAGGAACATGAAGTACTGGGAACGCTAGTAAGGCTAAACTCGCTTGGAGGTAGAAGCCACTTTAAGGAAAAGTACACTGCACTTATCGGGTGAGTGAAAATTTTCACATCATACTTAGTTGGGATGATGAGTACCTCAGAAATGAAAACCCACTATTATGTGAAATTTTAACATCACACATGATTGGGGTGATGTGAGAAAACACGTGGAAAAACTACTTACTGGTTGTAAGTAGATCATACCCAGTTGGTATGATGAACTTACTGGAAGGAAGTAGAAAACCCGCTTATCGGTTATGAGTGGAGATGTCCTCACACCCTGTTGGTGTGATGGACATGTGAAAAGTTATTTTTGTGAGAAGTGCTCTCCCCTGACTATGTGCCACTACTTAAACATTTTGGGAGACCTTTTTTACAGGAGCTCGAATAGCTCAGATAGGCCATAGGCCTTGGTTTTTGGAACTTGGGGGCTAGAATGTCTAATTTTGAAAAATCTTGTACAGTGGGCCTAAGGCCAATTGGCACGAGAAAGAGCTTGTAAATAAACATGATATTAAGACATGAAAATTTTTTAAATGAATGATGTGATTTGGCCATGGTACCATGGCAGGACCGACATATTCGATGGATTGGCGGTAGTGCGATAAGACAGGTTGACGATCCAGTCTAGACAAATAGCTGCAGGTTGAGTTGGGGGTTAGGACCGTTAGACTAGTGGCACCAAAGATTAAATGGCTTATGTGAAAAATTATTGTTTTGTGCATGCACTCAGGTTTGGGACCATCAAGATGCCCAAGAGGGGTAGTGATGAATCATAGGGGCTATTGGATGATATGGTGGAGATAAGGGCAGATTGTCGTGCCAGTAGTTAGGGAAGCTCGATGTAGGTTAGGATGAGGTCTTTGTTCTTATACGGACACAGAGTTTCTTTTCGGGTTTGAGGGTCAGATGTCACGTACATCCATTTATTTCCAAGGTAGAAATGGATGGGCTTCTATCTAGGTGGATGGTAAAGTCGCTTCAATGCCACAAGTGGGTGCAATGGACGGGCTACCTTGCGAATGTGTTATCCTTTCATGATGAAGGGTGTGTGTTGATTATTAAACACACCAACTGTGGTAAATGATGAGTAATCATTTTGAAAACTGAGAAATTAAGGAAGAAAGGATTTTTAAAGAAAATAAGGAATCTAACACACTCCAAATTATTTTATTGAATTTTTTTTATCACCCATTCACTGAGTTGTAGAAACTCACCCACTATTTTTCATCCCTTTTTAGGAATAGAGAATAACTAGGGATAACACTAGGATTTACCCTCTGTTAGGTATGCTTAAATACCTTTTAAGTTTGCATTTTGATTGATATATGTTATTCCAGGGAACATAGTTGTAAATTTCATCTGGCTTCTCTTAATTAAAGAATGGGGAAAACCCTTTTTGAACCAAGAGAGCGGCGGGTTAATCATGGGGATCCGACCAAACCGGGTAGGGGCGTAACAACTTGAGTGGTATTAGAGCTAAGTTCCCTTGAAACATTATCAATACTATGCCCTGACATTAATAAGACTTTAACTACCATGTAGGAAGGAGAATTCTTAGGAAGTTTGCCATGAAATGATTCTTAAGTAGAAGTCTCTCTGTACAAAACTACATTATCATGAATAATTCATTGAATTATTCGAATATTTTCACTTGGATCCCTAGTTCATTTTTATTGGCAATTTCACCCCTTATAAAATCCACCAAATTGCAAATAAATCCACATAAATATTCTAATTACAATTAAATTCCTAAAATTTATTTTTAATTACAATTAAGTCCTTAATTTCACCATAATCACCAATTGGCCCTCAATTAATGTTGATTTCACAAAAATCCTCAATTTTTGAAATATTCTCAATTTGCCCAATTTCATCCAAAATTGCATATTGGCCCAGAATTCTTGATTTATCCAATTGAGGGTAGAAATTTTATTAGTTCCCTCTTAGCATTCCACTAATTATTTTCCCCATCTTTCTACTAGCATCTTGACCTTTGAGTAACTTCATTTGTCCCAAAATTTAGCTCAAACCGAGCTTCGCCAAAAAACTTTTCTAGAGAGAGAGCTTTCTTACTGGTGAAAGGGCGGTGGTCACAGCTTTGGATATGGCTAGCTAGTGCTCATCAAGGGGATCATCCTAGGATCGAGTTCCACAACAATTGGCAGCCTAACTAGGTGAATTAGATGAGAGAAGTTTTTCTTGTTCTAAGCTCTACAACTCTACTGTTCCAATGGAGGGAGACGAAATTGGATTACTTCGAAGGTTTCAGGAGGTCAAGGGGCAGTTGTTGAAGTCTATGGAAGGGTAGGTCTAGTGGTAGGATATCACGTCCTGACCCGGTTTGGTCAAAACTCCGTGATCAACCCGCCACTCTCCCGGACCTCGAGGAGGGGTTCCTCCCCTTAATCGGGAAGAGTCAAGTGTATTACCTGATATGTTTTCTCAGAGATGAGTTCCACAACTTAGTGAGTGGGAGAAATCTTAGGGTGTATTTAATTATACGTCATCAAGTTTATAGTGTTTCACTTTCTACCCCTTCTTGGGTTGGCACACAATCACACGCCCTTTGTAAACCCCACACTTTTGAGTTAAGGAAAACCGGGAAAGGACCGGTCAACCCGAGTAAGAAAACCGAGCCAATTTACAAACCAGATCATTTAGGAACAAGCAATTTGGAAATTTACAACTTCCGGATGATCCAAAGGGTTCATTAAACCTTGGAAAAGAAATTTAAGACAAGTTAGAAGAGAAAAACCAAATTGGTTTAGGTGAATAAGAATCCATAAGAACTTTGAAGTTAAGCGTGCTTGCTCGAGAGTAGTGTGAGGATTCGGTTAAAACTTTTTATGCGAATGTACGCCTTATCATAAATAGCCATAAATTAATATATATTTAATTATTATAATTAATACCAATAATTTATGACAATATTAATATTAGTAATAAATCTCTCCCATTTAATGCACGATTTTACATCTATATAAAGAGGTCATCCCCATTCATTCTCCTCACACCTGAACACTTCTCTCTCTCTCTACTGCTCCATTTCTTGGTGAAGATCAAACCAGAGTTTTGACTTAAACATTTTTCTTAACCTCGAAAGGAGAGGTTGAGCTCTTTAGAACCAGGGAGAAGACAACTATCTGATAGCAAACTTCGGTCAATCCAAGAATCGTTGGAGAAGCGCTGGCATGATAGAATAGTGAAGTAGCTTCGGCTGACCGAAGCTGTCCTATTTCAGCCAAGCTGAAATCGGCAATTTCAAGCCCTCCTTATGCCAAACCAAGCCCTCCCAACACTTCCTCAGCCTTTCCACGACCAAATTAGGACCGAAAGGTAAGCCAATTCGGCTCCCCTTTACAATTTTCGATCGTTGCTAGAGAGAGGGTCGACCGAATTTCAATGACAAAATTCTAATCCAATTTTGCATCAATTGATGCAATTCTTGATTCTAGAATAAACCTCAAGACAAGAGCTATCTGCCCAGATCGAAAGCTCGGACTGCCGTGCCTTCACCGGTGAGTAATCGAAGCTTTCTCTCTCTATAGTTCATTTTCCAGTGAAGCTCCGTTTGAGCTCGTCCTGGCGTTAAAACTTGCGATTCACATTTCTAAAGAATCGTATAAACATGTAGAAACTCAATTTCAACTTCAATTTCAACAATTGGAAATGTTTGATGGGTCAATTTGATGAAATCAAATTCGACTGTGTTAATAAGTTGGAATTGGGGAAAAATTGGGGATTTTTAAAATTTAAAGGATCAAAATGAAATTTTATGAAATTGAGGGTCAATTGGGCATGAAAATAATGTTGGAGGACCAATTGAGGAATTTTGAAATTTTGGGGGCAAAATTTACCATTTTTGTAAAGGAAGGGCATAATGGTAATTTTAGAAAAGTTGGGGGACCAAATTGAAAATTTGGGAAATTAAACCCCTTTTTGTGAAATAGAATAAATTGAGGTCCTATGATAAATTTTAGAAGTTTTGGGACTCAATTTGAGGAAAAACCGACATTTGGGACTTAAAGTTAAAGAGAAATAACTTTAGGGACCTAATTGCAAATAAATGAAAGTTTGACTTTCTCATTCATTTGTAATGAATGAAGGCGATTAGGCCGAAGGATAATGAACCAAGATGTTCATATCGTGTAGGAACACGAAGTACTAGGAACGCCACCAAGGACAAGCTTGCGTGAATACCAAGAACCGATCTAGT
Source organism: Trapa bicornis (assembly GCA_030064425.1). Lineage (NCBI taxonomy): Eukaryota > Viridiplantae > Streptophyta > Magnoliopsida > Myrtales > Lythraceae > Trapa > Trapa bicornis. The sequence goes on along the minus strand of CM057748.1, from coordinate 9,980,280 downwards.
GGAATTCATGGCATTAACGGGTGAGTGGGTTTACTAATATCATACCCGGTTGGGATGATGAACACAACTTAAAATTTTAAAACCACTTACCGGTTGTGAGTGGAAATTTTATATCATACCTGGTTGGGAATGATAAGTACCTCGATATGAAAACCCACTATTTAGTGGTATTTTAAACATCACTACTTAGAAGAAGTGATGTGAAAATCATGCGGAAAAACTACTTACCGATTGTAAGTAGATCATATCCGGTTGGTATGATGAGACTTACTCGAAGGAAGTTGAAAACCCGTTCATCGGTTATGAACGGAGGTGTCCTTATACCGGGCGGTATAATGGATAGAGAAAACATATATTTTGTCGGAAGTGCTCTCGCCTGACTGTGTGCCAATGCTTAAACAATTTGGGAGACCTTCTCGACAGGAGCTTGAATAGCTCTGATAGGCCAGGGGCCTCAGTTTTGGAACTTGGGGTCTAAATGCCCGATTTTGAAAATCTCGTACAGTGGGCCCAAAGCTAGTTGGCACGAGTAGGAGCTCGTAAACGAACATGATATATGTGTCATAAAACTTAATAAGTGAATTGTTTTGGCCATGGTACCAAGATAGGACCGACATGCTTAGTTAACTAGCGGCAATGTGACATGACAGGTCGACGGACCAGTCAAGACAAACAACTGCGAGTTGAGTTGAGAGTTGAGGCTGTTGGTCCAGTGGCACCACATATTACATGGCAATATGAGAAAACATTGTTTGTGCATGCACTATGAGTACGAGATCATCAAGATGCCCATGAGGGGTAGTGATGCATACTAAGGGCACTGGACGACCTGGTGGCTATAAGGGCAGTTCATCATTCCAGGTGTCTATGCGAAATCTGGAGTAGCACCAAGCGTATGAGACCGGGGTGGGGACATGATGAGATCTCTGTCCTCATACGGACACGAAAAAGTGATTTTAGGATTGTGGATCGGATGTCACGTACATCCACTCATTCCTAGGGTAGAAGTGGTCGTGCTTCTATCCGGGTGGCAGGAAAAGTCGCTACGAAGCCACTAGCGGGTTCAGTAGTGATACTAACTTGCGAATGTGTGTAACCTTCATGATGAAGGATGTGTGTTGGGTGATGACACACCATGGTAAATAAGAAATGGTGGAAAAATCCGAATTTTTAAATAAAGGGATTTTTGAAAACAAAGGAGTCTGGCACACTCCATATAAATATTTTTCTTAAAAGTCAAAAGCTTTTAAAAACCCATTCACTGAGTAGTCGTACTCACCCCCTCCCTTATATCCCTTTCAGTAAATCCCGGAAAGCCTCCCCTTAAAGACCGTCAACTAAGATGCCTGTATGACAGGTATGTAAAGTTTTAAATTTCATGCAGTTTTGATTATGCTATTCGAGGAAAAGTTGTATGTTAGAGGACACCTTACTCTTTACGGTTTACAATAAGGGGAAATCCTTTAATAAACTGGGAGAGTGGCGGGTTGATCACGGGGATCCGACCAAACTGGGTCGGGGCGTGACACCCTTTCTATCATAGAAAGGGATCACACGTTCGTAAAATAGTACCTGACTATTCCACTTATGGACCAGAGCGCCTTTAATGTCCACCTTGATAGAGGTTAACAGCCTCTACCCTAAGTTTGAGTGAACCTTGCACGTCCGACCCTCAAACCCCAATCATACTTCATGTTTGCTTTGTGGTACGAGACCTCTTTCCCCCTGCTGCCTCAGTCCCAGTGTGCAGGAAGCTCCTAGAGCTTCTCGACATACTAGATGACAAACTGCCCTTATGCTCCTTGGGTCGCCCAACAGCCATTGGGACCACCACTACCCCATACTGGGCGTCTCAATGGTCTCGCAACACATGCATGCACAATCAAGAGTCTTATTCATTTATAGCCATTATCTTTGGCCCTCCAGCCCAAGGGTATGTCAGCTTGGCTTCGGCCCAAGTGTGCCAACCCAACGAGTTCAATGACCCGGCTTCGACTTAGCAGCCATTTGGCCCAACAAGCCCAACATCTCAGCCTTGGCTTGGTGGGTATCATACTAAATTATCCATTATCAGGACTTTTAATAGTTCATAGCATGCTCATTCTTAACGAGTCAATACATCGAGCCTAAGCCCCAAAATTTGCTCCCAAATATTTTAAGCAGAGTCACCTAGTCAGGGGAGGCTATATCTAAGAAAAACCATTTTTGAGGTAAAGCCATCGTCCCAACCAGAATCAATGTTGTAGATTTTTCACTCACCCGGTAATAGTGACGTGGTTGTCCCAGTGAGACCTCAACTCGTGGTGCGCTACTTTGCACAGGTAACAACCAGCTCCTACATGGTACGAGTATCCATATTTAGAAAACACCGCTATTGGAGCTCTGGTTTACTGCTCGTCGAAAAATGAAGTACTTCACCTTCTTCACTCATTTGTGGGATAGGGTAGACGAATGGAGGGGTGCTCTTTATATGGGGAGCTCGCAACTGACCAGGCTACCGGTCGACATAGAACTCGGCCTCCGACTTGGCCACCGACGGTCATACTGGAGCTCTTCTCGGGTCGCTAGAGGAATTGCCCTTCTCTCTCTCTTTCCTTTCTGTCAACTGACCGAGGAAGAAGACAATGATGTGGTGGGCGTGCCATGTGGCGCACTATGATTGGTGGGTTTTTCTTACGTGGCATTCCCACTTAGCCGCCACATCAACTATTAACCGATTGACTGGACACGTGGTAGCCTCTCATTGGATGCTCGTGTCTACATGGCAGGCTGACCAGTCATCCGTTGACCATTGACCAAACATGTGACAGCCTCCCATTGGTTGCTCGTGTCTAATTGGCTAATAACCGAGCGCCTGTTGATTATTGATTGATCCGGTCTATTGACCGGTTGGACCATTAACCGGTCCGGCCCGACCGGGTTCGGTGACTCGAATTCAAAAATTGGCCAGTTCAGGCCCGATTCGACCGATTTTTAAAATTTTTAAAATTTTAAAATTCATTTTCTACATAATGTTGGCTTCAATTTTACAATTTGACATTTTTAAGCCACCTAGAAAAATGAATCATTGAACTGGTTCACAATGGTTTAACCCGGTTCAACCCGGTTCATGTCCGGTTCACCCTAAACCGGTCCAATTTTCCCATCAAATTTACTTAATGGTCCCCCCCATGATTTTATGACTTTTTGGTCACTTGTGATTTTCCAATTTCCCATTTTAACCCTTTTTTACTATTTTTGGTGCATTAATTTGCTCGATTTTCTCATGGAAATTGGCCGGTTCTTTTTCCAATTTCCTTGGTCCGAGAGGACGGGTTTCACACAAGAGGTTGGAGGTTACCAGAATTTAGCTCAGAGGAACTTGCTACTTTGCGACCGTCGGAGCGATGGTACTGTGTGAGCTCCCTGACGCTTCTTCGGTGATCCTCAAGATGAAGGATGGTTGCAGTGGGCTAGGGAACTTCTTCTCTGTTCTAGGGGAACCCAAATTCACCGTTGAAGGTTGAGAAAAGGACCCATTATGGAGCTTTGGTTTGTGCTTCGTCGGAAAAGGGAGTACTTCGTCTTCTTCGGTCGTTTGATGGATGAGGAGGACGAATGGGGAGGAGCTCTTTATATAGGAAGCTCAAAAACTGAGAGGGCTACTCCAATCGTACCTGACTCGACCCAATTTTGCCCGTCCACGTTCAGATAAGAGAAGATTTTAGGGTCACCGAAGATCGAGCAGTTCGCCTAGTCTTCCACTCTACTAGCTATCAGAGGAAGAAGATAACTCTGTGTGGCACGTGCGAGTTGCCATGTGGCACGCTATGATTGGTTGGCTTTGCTAACACGGCTTCCCACTCAGTGTCCAAGTCATCCTTTGAGTCATTGTCTGGTCACGTGGTGACCTTCCATTGGTCACTCCTTCCAACATGGTTGTTGACCAGACTCAACTAGCCGTTAGACCATGACACATGGCATCCTCTGATTGACTAATTTAAATAAATCATATTTCCCTCCTAATGTATTGCGACACTACCACGTGTCAACCCTTGATTGGCTGTGATAATCTGATGTGGCTTTGCCACATGGCGATCTATGAATGGTCGGTCGTTTCTCTGACATCCTAGTCAACCGCTGACGTGGCACCTTTGCCACGTGTCATGTCACACTCTAATCCAGTTTCCCTGGTCGGACCTATAGACAACTTGCCACAATCTCCCAACTTTACAAAAATGGACGCCTTATCATTGTAAATTCGATAGGGTGTAAGGTGTAAAATAAAACCATTCAAGTTATTTCCCAAAAATAATTATTTAAATATTTGGAAAATAAACTTCATAAAACATATTGGGACTAAGTACTTAATGTAAGATGCACGTTTGGTTTTTTTATGGCATTCTCCATTATCCACATGTCATTTATCATCTTGATAGTCTAAAAGGGTATTTGTAGGGGAATGAGTTCAACAACTCAGTGAGTGGGGTAGCTGACATCGTGACATCAAGTCCACAATTCATCATATACTCTATTTAAAATAAAATAGCTTTTTACCAATAAGGTTTGGTAAAATAAGGGTTAAGATTCGAGCTAAATAAATTAACTTGTATATGACAAGTTTGAAAATCATTCAATCCCTCATAAAGAACCTAACAATTGGTTCATTCATGACAAGTCTTTAAAAAAGTTGCTTGTATTTAAATAAGCATATCTCACCCACATTGATATGTATAAAGATTTATTTACTTTAATCTTAAGAAATTAACTAAACAAGCTACTACTTGTTGTATCAATGAAAAACTTTTCCCATGGTTTTCAATTAAATTCTTTTGCTTGTATCCAACAAGCTAAAATTTAAGTTCTTCCCTAGCCGGAAGAAACATTTATAGCTTTACACAAGATAAAAAGTTCACAAGCATTTGTATATGCCAAACAAACATAAAATCTTTCTCATTAAAGTGATCATTCTTTTGCATAACAGTCTCTGACTATTCCACATGTGGCCCGGAGCGACTTTACCGTCTACCTTGGTAAGAGGCTACAACCTCTACCACATAGTCTATATGAGCACCATTGCACAACTCCTAGACCATCTTAATATTCTGTGTCCGCTATTGTGGGACAAGACCTCTCCCCAATCTTCCTCGGTCTCAATGCGCACGAAGCTGCCAGAGCTTCTTGACATACTGGACCAACAATACTTCCTTTATGCCCCCTAAGCTGTTTATTACCCCTTAGAACCAACATTACCCCATATTGGGCACCTCGATGGTTCCGTATCTCAACAAGCACAAATCAATAATATTTTTATTAAGACCTTTATCTTTGTGCTACCAGCCCAACGAGTTCGACAACCCAGGTTCGGCTCAGTAGCTGAATCATACAAATTGTCAAATTGTGATCACTTTTTATCAAACTCATAATTCAACAATTATTTATGGGACAATACTCGTTTCTATTGACCTTGGGCCCATTTTCAGAAGATTTCCAAAACACATCCTTGGGGCCACTTCTCTTTAAAGAATGTGGCCTTGTGCCAACTAGTGCATCATAATTCACCCAAAAAAATATATTTCCCCAAAAATAGTTTTAAGCTGGGTTCACACAGTCAAGGTGAAATATATTATGAAAATATTGTAATTATTCAAGAAAATAAAATACGAGTAATATTACTTCATCAATCCAATCGGTACCAATGCTAGAAATTACACTCACCTTTTATCCGGAAACATGTTCGTCTCGGATGGATTCCCGTGTCTTCGTGCTCTACTTGCATGATTGTCTATAAGTTATTTTTTTCTAATCTAAACTTCATTCTCGGAATATCTAGAGGTCAATCATGTTGTGTTCAACTAATTTTCTAGGGCAGTGGCTTCTTCATAATTTTACCTTTGTTTATGTCATTGTCAAACGGGACCTTGTAACACCATAATTGTTCTTCTACTTAATGTCTATTAACTATTTTATCCTAGTCAAGGATGTCACAAGATGATATTCTTTATGTGCCTTCTATTTTTTCCTCCTTTAATCTTGGAGACTTCACACACACATTAGTAATGCTAGAGAAAGTTGTGGCACTTCTATGAAATCCCTCCTTAGCTATTTCTCTAAATCACTTCAACCCAACACTAGGATTTTCCCCTCTTAAGTATCACGAGATCAAGACATTACATGAAATCACATTTATTTTAGTCAATTTATCAATTAGTTTATGGGTAGTCACCAACTCAATGAGACCACTTATCAATGAATTCTAAGAAATTGAATCTCAAATGATACGATTTATTTCAAACACTTTCCAAACACATTCAGTTTCATCCTCTTCAGATAGGGAATGCTAGAGTAAAGACCAAACTATGAGGGTTCTCTCTTCAGATTTGTGGTTTAAACATAGGAAGAATAACTGTTCGAGATGAGGAAAATGATGATTGATCATTGAATGCTTCTTTTCTTAGATTTGATGCATGCATGAACAGGGGAAGACTCGGTCTTTGCCCAATCTGCCATAGGAGCATCCATCCAAAGTTGCCACCATCATATCTCAAGGTGGAATCGCCTTGAGAAGGTTCAACTGAGATGAAGCGTCGAAGCAAGATGATGCCCATTGTTCTTTGGGGGTGAGACAACCTTCTTTGCTTGTCAAAGGTTTAGTGGTGAAGCGGAGGCGATATAGACGGAGACACCTAGAAGCTTTAGGAGAGGTTGGTAATTTAGAGAGGATTTTATTTTAAAAAAATGAGTTACTCTCTTTAGGGTTTTTGAAAAAATGAAGATTTTATATGGTTTCCGATTTTTTATGGATAGTTATTCGTTGGGTTATCAGGTCGATCGATCCGAGTCCGGTCGTAGATCGTAACTCACACACCACTACTATTATTATTATTATTATTATTATTTTACTTCTGAAATGGAACGGGGAGAAAGGATGATGGGAACTTACGAGAAAATTGAGGGGAAAATGAGATATATTCTAATGAGGAATTTAAAAAAATATGAAGATATTAATACAAGGGTATTTTTGAAAAGTGAGAAAAATTTTAATTAATTTATTTAAGGATATATAGATATATACTATATAGTATTATAAATTTATTTACTAATTTCATGGGTGGAATCAAAATTAACTTTTGTAGATGCAAGTTCACTGTGGAATTTCATATATTTTATTTTTTATCAACATTTCAACTTATAATTTTCGGACATTTAAAAAAACTTTATTATTTTTAATTTGAGAATTCAGTAAAATTTTATTACTATTTTCAAGAAAATTGTTAATCAAGTCAGAAAAAAACCAGCTCGGATAAATAAATCTAATAGATGCAAATGGCAGGAATGTTCAATATTCAGATCCCAACTCAATTACCCAATTCAATTAACAGATCACATAATTGGAAAAAGAAGCGAACGATCCATTATCTGTTCTACGGAGCATTTACACCAAAATCTTACAAGAGGATATGTAAGACTAGAAGTTGGATCCTTATTCAGACCCAACAAAACCAATGCTATACAAAATCGGAACTAAAATGAATCAGTAAGCACCTCTGGGGGCTAAAAAAAATATAAGTACAACCTTCCAGCATCAAATTCACCATGGATCTCGGAGTCGAGCTATGTGCTCCTTTGGCAAATGAACTAGAGAAGTGATGCCTGGGAAAAAAACTGGATCCATGGGAAGCACCATAGATTCTACTGGATGTGACCACCAGATGATTGTTGGGTAGTGTTGAACCTTTCATTACTTCATCCTGAGTTGAATGTTGTTGGATCATTCTTCCCTGAGGTAAGGAGAGGAACTCAATCCGTACTGTACATTGAGTCGTCCCCACCAACACAGTACATGGTGTCCTTCTCATCGTCCCATTTGAGCACTTCCTTCACATACTTGAAGGCCTCATCAATTGAGACCTGCTCCCTGGCCTGGGTTTTCCATACAAAGAGCTTCTGGTCCCTGATGTCTCTGTACAGGTTCTTGAACTTCATTGCCACATAGAAGTAAGCTTGGAGGGCCAGCACCTGATTGCTTGCATGAGACTTCATAGGGTTGAAGTCCGTGAACATCTGGCAGGTTGATAATGGGGACTGCTTTATCTTCTCCTCGAAGGCATCATACTTGTTCAGGAGGAGAATGAAGGGGATGTTGCTGAAAGATGGGTGCTTTGCTAAGCCCTCAAACAAGTCCCTGCTAGCCAGCATTTTGTTGGGGCGAGGACCCTCATTGCCTTGAGACCACACCTGATCATAGTCACTCAATGCAATACAGAATATGACTGCTCTCACATCTTCAAACATTTCTAGCCATTTACACCCATCATGAAGGCCTTTTGAGTTCACTTGTATCAGTTGATACCTGTGCATGAGAGGAAACCTCTTTAAGACCATGCAGGACCCACCGTAAGCAAACAAGACGCTACTCCATTGGTCTAGGATTGTCCTAAAAAAGAAACTTCCTACAGAAAGCATTCTGTAAAAAAATGATTTCTCCGAGATAGGAAACACGCATGAAGACATACTTGGTCATTGGTGGAGGGCAATCGAAGTTTTCACTGTACATATCAGATATGGGACTTCTATCATCAAGTGAGAAGTCAATGAAGGAAAGTCCGTTGCTTGGAGTGACTCCCTCAGCATATAAGATATCCTCTTTAGAAGGTTCATATTCATTGCTTGATATCTCAATTGCCTACATATAATATCAAACCACAGCAATCAACTAAGTTTGGATGCAAGTGTACACAGAATATTAATGAATGAGTATAAGAACTGAAGTGGTTGGGGTTACTGAAGGACCAGATCCAATCTTGCAGGAAGACTAAGACATACCCGATCTAAAAAATATTTTGCAACATCAGGAAGAGAACTCAGTTCGCCCCTCCTCTTGTATGTTTCCTGGATAGCAGGATCCTTCCAAATCTCATCCACAATAGGAGCATACTCTCGTGTTGCAGCGGGAAAGAAAGCATCTAAATCTCCAGTTGCCATTATATGGAGCAACCACTCGGAAAAATGCTTAATTTTTTGGTTTATTGAATAGATACACTGCTTATTTTCATCAACTGCTGTCTCCCCTATATTAATTCAGATAAAACATATAAACAATGAAAAACAAAGAGTTAAATGCAGATCATAAACAACACATTATCATAAAATCAGTAAACAAGAAGGGTGATGCAGCAAATCACCAGCGCTAGTAAGTTGAATGCAACTAAACTAGATGAACTTTCTTCTACTATAGAAGCAACCAGGTTTTGGCTTGTCCGTGTAGTTCAAGAAATATTATGGGATACCTGAGGAAGATTCTCCAGTTTCTATTGAATCTTGATTTCTCTTCATTAAAGCTTCCTCTTCAAACTGCTCTCGACCTTCAAGTAATATACTAAGGTATCTATACATATTGCTTTGGATCATGAGCTTAATACTTTGCAGCTCTTCTGCATTGAACCCATTATCATAAAGAATTTTTGCCTGTCCATAGAAAGAAATGTGTATATTGAGAAGCCAAAGAATTTATGCTCAATCGACCTCATCTGTGAATATGGTCTATGCTGAAATTGAAGTAAACATGCTGACCATGAAAGAGAAATGCTACAGGTTGCTGCTTCTATATTACGAATTGGTGCATCTTGAAGCTTACATGCTTATAAATAGTGCTAGTTCCAGCCCCTTCAGGTCCAATTAATAGAAGTTTCTGAACTCTTCCATGTTCCAAATATTCTGGTACAGATCTACTTGAATAGGCAGATGTGTCTTCTTTTGCTCCATGAAGATTTAGAGGTGGCACAGGTAACGACAATAATGAACAACATATACGAGTAGATGCCTGCCTACCATAAAGCAAAGTCAACTGTATAAAAAATTAAATGAATACAAAAATACACCTAAAAGGGATAAAATAGCATCAGATAGACTAGAATAAATTCTGAGAAAACCTTTCCCCAAATGTTCCCCTTTATGTTATTTTGACCTTCTTCCTCATACGATCCATCATCATACACCCAAAAATGAGTCTCCCGGGGGCACTGTACATTGGCCAGCTGAAACAGAAATCACCCGCTAATACAATCAGATGAGCATGCAGAATAGAAAATTAGAATCTGCATTGAAGAGTTTCAAGACATTATGTTCAATATGTTAACAATGAAAAATGTCATATCATTGTTGCCGAGGTTCCTGAACTTCTTTCAATGAACATAAATATATGCTCCTGTTAAAAATCAGCCTGTCCTAACTGAGTATCAAATAATTTACAAGGGAAGTATAAAGACTATCAGAGCAGACAGCACCTTGGCAATTCAGACACAGAAGGAATCTTCCTTTCAATTTCTGACTTAAATTAACTGTAGAGATGTTCGTAGATTTTATATCAAAATTATATTCCCAATATGATCAGAAGAATAAAGGACAACTGTATTCAGAAATTGAACCCGATGCCACAGAACTTATCAGTTTAACTCCACGGTTCTATACTTGTGAGAGAGACAAGCCTCAAAATTACATTCCTATGCATCTAGCTGTCTTTATGGAATATAATATTTCAAATAAGTATGTTGCCTTTGCTCTTACCTTTGACGTGACATATCCTTCTCAATCTTTAAAGTATAACCTTTACATCTAAATACCCTTGGTGGCCAGTCTCTCTTCAATGCCACATGTTTCATCTATATTTGAATTTTAATCATCCAACACCCTAATGTCTAATAAATGCCAAATCCTCTTTTAAAACCAACCGAAAGGAGCCCCAAAAATTCAAAAGCATGGCTTTGTAAGGCCAGGTATGTCGCATTACATTTAGCTAAGTGACAGACACAATATCTGAGTAAAAGCATCCTTTCATCTTAATGAAGGACCTTCCTTCAGGTTATCACTCGTACACTTTTTTTACACATACCTTGAGTTTATGCCACGTGAAAGCACTAGTAATATTCACCCATTGAAGTCACAGCTATGTAAGAGAAGAGTACTTTTTGCAGAAAATATAATGCCAGATATTTTCTCCACTGCTACTACATCCAATGATGTACCTTGAAAAAGAAGTTTTGGAGAATTTTAAAAATAAATGTTGATTAACTAAAGCAATTTCTGAGTCATCACTTTGCCTCAATCAAGGGAATTTACCTTAAGCACTCTAAGCTCCACCTTGGTAATTTCTCGCCCATTAATGTAGACCTTTGTATTCCCATTGCTGGCATCACTCCTAAGCTTACCCCCAACATTCAGCTTGGAACTAATTATTCTATCAGGTTTTTCTCCTTCCTGAACATCCATAATCCACAAGACGTATGAGAAAACAAAGCATCAAACATAAAATTCTCTTCAGTAATAAGAACACAATCTAACTTTAGGCATAATAAGCCTTCTTTTTTACCTTCCCCCACATCCCAGAATCCTTGTCATACCAGTAACTACCAGGTTTCAGCTTTTGCGGTGGAAACGGGCAACCAAGAATCTCAGCTAACTCCTCCTGCCTCAGCCGTCTTCCATTAACATAGACCTGTTCAGGCCTCAGCTGATTTGCAGCACATTCCTTTTCAGCCTTCATTATCTGTCCCACCTCCAGTGGGCTGCAAACCCTAGCCAGAATCCTCGAACACTTTCCAAGATCCGGGCGTCTTGCTTCATCGATCGGCCTCCCAATGCAACCAACACACTTTCTCCCCTCAGGCATCGATCCCATGGCCTTCAAGAGGCAGTTGCTACAGTACTTGGCCCCACAAACAAGGCACGACTCTCGCTCTTTCAGCCTGTTCCCCTTACCGCAACGGCAGCAGACACCACGCTTGCTAGATGCCGCCTTCTTGGCGGCGGCAGACGGGGAGACTGGAGCGGTGTCGGGGTTAGTAGAGGCCGGAGACGAGGATGAGAAGTCATTATCCCCATAATTATCGGTATCTTCGAACTCGGAGTCCCTCGGAGTGGTAAAGGTCACTACAGCACCTCGTCTCGGCGAAGCATTCCCAACTCTGATATCGGAATCGTCAGGATTCACAGACGCGAAGTCCACGCTGACCGAGTTGGCGTTCTCTCCGTCGTCCAGCTCCAACTGAGTTCCAGAGGTCGAGGACGCTCTTTGGCTATCAGCTGGATAGTCCCTGAAGGTAGAACCATTCCGCGTGGGTAAGAACCGTAAGATCCGGTCCGGCGGTATCGGGGCAGCCACCGGAATCGGAGAGGATAGGTCGAATCGAGTCGACATGGAAACTGAATCGGCTATTTCGACGGGATCAACCCTAGGCACGGCGTAGGAGACCGGCGGGCCATCGTACTCCACCGCTATGGAGTAGTCAAGTTGGTCCTCGTCGGGGAGAGGTACTCCGGCAGGGAGCATTTTGCGTAGAACCTCCTCCCAGGCCCTCTTCTGGTCCTCGTCCTGGTCCGCTGCCATGGAAGGAAGCCTCAGGAGCAGGCAAGTAAAGGAAGAAGGGTTGAGGACAGAAGTGGAAAGGACGCGTTGGACGAAGAGAAGTTTCAGAGAGAGAGAAGGCAGAGTTGTTGGAGTGAGAAGGAAAACGGAGCTGACTAACAGCGTCTACGGGCAACCGGCAATTCTGTTAAAATTGATGGCGCCTTCCGTCCGTCTTTGTCTTGCTCTATCAGCTCCGGGGTTTCACGCAGTTAAGTGGCCACGTGTTCTAGACAATTAAAATGATTTGGACGATTTTAGATAAACTTTATTTCGGTCTGAGTTGGATCGTACTACATAGGTAACCACTAAGCATATTAAACTTTTTGTATTAAACTTTTATAAAATAAACTTATTTAATATTATATTGACATAAAATTATTTTATTTGATCAGAAGTTTAGTATTAAAATAATTATTTTAATATATTTCATATTTAACTATAATATAATTTATCCAACATTTTCACACTAAAAATATTCTAAAATATTCAATAAAAATGCTGCTAAAATAAAAGGGAGTGGGATATTTCTTCTGGTGAAGTCTAGTGGATTCTTGGTGCAAAAAGTCAAGGCTGGAAATATGTCGGAATCTTCAATGGGGACTCCAACCCCATTCCCAAACCACATATCGTCGGTCTCCCATTCGCCACGCGACGCGTCAGCACAACCCACCACCATGAGATTTGCGCCATTTCTCTCTCCAGCTAGAAGGAAACCACTGGACGCCATTTCTCCCTCTAGCTAGAACGAATATCTCTCCTATCCCACTTTACTCTGAAATTACTTTTCCAGCCTTCCCTCTTTTTATAAATTTCATGGATGTCAATTGACCGAAAATAGAGCATATCATATCTGTTTTCATGCACTATGTTCAAATTAATTTTTTTAATATATATTATATTTTAAAAATAATAATATATATTTTTAAAAATAATAATAACTGCAAAATAAAATTATAAAAAGAAGAAGGCTCCAGAGATATTTCGGTAATTTGAAGGGTTGACTAGGGGTACTTCCGTCTCTTGAAGTTGGAGGGCCAATATAAAATCCAGTTTCCTCCACTACTTGAGTAGTTTACAGTTCTGATTTCTCCGCATTAGGGTTTTTATTTGTGACTGATCCATTTCCTGTCTCCAATTCATTCTCCCCGAAGGTAATTATTGATCTCGTTATGTTCCACATTTAGTCTTTCTTGGTCACAGGGTTTCGATGTATGTGGTTATTTTTCTCGGAGTTATCCTATTGAGAATTTTATTTGTGGATGACCAGGTTCTGCAGTGCTGAGCAATGGAATCGACTTCTTTCGCAATCTCCCAGTCTTCGTTCGGCATCTCCAGCCCTTTTTTCATTTTCAGATCGGGTACTGAGGCCATCAAAGGACCCAATTCTGTCAAGTTCAGGGGGAAATTGCAAGCCTCACTGAAGGTACTCTGGCAGATTGAAAGGATTGGGGATATTTCTTGTTCAATTGAAATGTCGTCTTTTGGGTTTTCTGGAAATTTTTGGCCGTTCAAGTTTTTCGTGATGATTTAGAAGACATCGTTTTTCCTTTTTATCGTATCGTTGGGGAAATATAGTGGATATTGCCACTTTTTTTCATCGGTTACACAGGAGGGCCCACTGGGGATAGGGTAAATAAGGGAATGAAAGGCCCCCATGGTGGTGCGAAAGCCTATGTCAGTATTTTTTTCCTGTTTGTTGCACCATCTTCTTGCTGACAGTAGTCATTCACCAGACTATTAAAAGAAAAAAAATACAGTGGTCATTCACTAATGAGTCGGCTTCTTTATTGTCATGGATTGTAATTTTTTTTATCCCAGTTGTGCAAATGATTAAATTCTTTTAATTTCAAATCTCACCATAAATATTTTAATAGGTCCATTTTTAGGATACCCCTTATAGGGGTACGCATGATCATGCTTGTATATATAGTTAATTTACACGCATCGTATGTAGGAATTTGATTCATTGCCCTACTTATTGATGTGTGGCAGCATTACAACTTGGCATCTCAATTGAGATCAGGGCAGTGGAAGGGGATTCCTGGGAGCAGGAGAACATCAGCAATTAAGGCATCGTTGTATTCAGAATCTGCTGGATCATCTGTGCCAATTGCTCCTCTTAAGCTGGAATCTCCAATTGGGCAATTCATTCTTCAAATCTTGATCAGTCATCCACACCTTGTGCCTGCTGCAGTTGAGCAGCAGCTTGAACAGCTTCAAACAGATCGAAATGCTGAAAAAACTTCTGAAGAGCCTCCAGCTACTGGCACAGATCTAGTCCTGTACAGGTATTGAAAGTTGAAACTACATCACTACATATCTTCACTCTGATCTTATTCTTTTTTCACTGTCTTAATTATCAGGAGAATCGCTGAGGTGAAGGCTAATGAAAGGAGAAAGGCATTGGAAGAGATCTTGTATGCTCTAGTGGTGCAGAAATTCATGGATGCTAATGTATCTCTTGTCCCTTCTGTAAGCTCATCTTCAGACTCTTCAGGCCGTGTAGACATGTGGCCCAGCCAAGAAGGAAAGCTCGAGAAGCTTCATTCTCCTGAAGCCTATGAGATGATCCAGAACCATCTTGCTCTTATTTTGGGAAACCGAGTGGACGAGTCATCTACTGTGGCACAGATAAGCAAGCTTCGTGTTGGGCAGGTTTATGCAGCATCAGTCATGTATGGGTACTTCCTCAAGCGGGTTGATCAGAGGTTTCAGCTTGAGAAGACAATGAAGACTCTTCCTGGTGGATCAGATGGAGATGGACTCAACGTACAGCAAACTATGGGGGAAGAGGCCAAAGAAAATGCTTTTGATGGTTCTCTCAAATCTGTGCAGTCTCACCCTGAAGTCTCATCTTGGGCTGGTGGGGCTAGTGTTGGTGGTTCCAGTTACAGAATGAAGGTATCCAGACTTAGATCGTATGTTATGTCCTTTGATGGGGAGACACTTCAGAGATATGCCACCATCAGATCTAAAGAAGCTGTAAGTATCATTGAGAAGCACACAGAGGCCTTATTTGGAAGACCTGAGATTGTGATCACACCTGAGGGGACAGTTGATTCTTCTCGAGATGAGCTCATCAAGATTAGCTTTGGTGGGCTGAAGAGGCTTGTGTTGGAAGCTGTGACTTTTGGTTCCTTCCTGTGGGACGTGGAGAGCTACGTTGATTCAAGGTATCACTTCGTACTGAACTGAATGGTATCATCTTGCATTGCCTCTTTCTCTGAAATGGGAGGGTCCACTGACCAGCTTGATGAAAATGAGTCGAGTTTAAATTGGATGATGCAGTTTTCCACCTCTTGTTTGTATATATTTATATTTACTGGTGTGGGCTTGATAATGGATGAATTTGGGATTTGCAAAGCACTCATCTTCCAGTTTTGGTGCTAGGGAAACGTGTCAGGGTCAGCAGCTCATTATTAATGTGATGATATGCCTTTCAATACAAGTTTAGAGGTTTCATGTACTTGCCTCTGCCATGCATTTGCTTTATTAAATGTAACATGCCCATTTACGATTTGCTGATTTCGGTAGCTCTCAGAGGAGCTAGCAGCTGAGGCCACGGGTGTGGTACCTGTAGCTCCTTTGTCGAGTACCTGTAGCTCCATTCTATCATCATATGAATTATGCTGAAAATCGAGATAATAGAACATATGGCTCCGAAATCACATTCATGAAAGTGGTAGCTGGACCGTTGGTTAAGGTTCATTTAAAAGATATAACGTTCCATGAATATGTTTTTTTTCTCTATCTGTAAGATTCAAACAATAACACGGTTAAGGGGAAAAGATGCTTTTACCACCTCAGCTCGAGCAACTTATGTATGCTCTCATCAATTCAAATCTCCGAGATCAAAACCATTTGCAAATACGCGGTACCTCACTGCCAAAATATTCGATGACGGTATTATGAAGCTCAACCTCGGCGAACAATTTTTCGGATAACAGAGCAGTGGGCCTCCGGCTCACCTGGAGGGCCCAAACTCCAGGTCCAGGTCCAGGTCGGTGGATCTTCCAATTTACACGCTTGATGTCGATTTACCATCATTGGGAGGCTTAATTTGTATGAACCCACAAACGTAATTCGGAATTAGCTTCAACGGCAGATTTGAGCCGGCCCTGCCCTCTATTTTTCCTTCGTTAATAACTCATTTAAGCATAATCTTCGATTTCTTTTAACTTTAATACAATATTTTATATCTATCATGATTCGATACAACCTTTATCCTTTTATTAAATATAGTGCATAATCGTTTTTATATTAAAATTACATATATATGATGAATAAAAATGGTGTATAACAAATGTAAACTGGTGTGACATTTACTTAAAATATTTTTATAGCAATATCATCAAATTATCATACATGTGACACTCTACAATTTTAAGAAAATGTTGATATGTTAGATTTAATAGATGAGCAAATGTTATGTATATTTAGGATAGGAGAAAAATATTGTATTAAATTTGATAAAAAAATATAAAATATATATTTCAGGATAGATGAAAAAGTATAGTACTAAATTTAAAACCAAACTTGTGGTTAAATAACTTATTAACCCCTTTTAAAATATTAGGATATGAAAATCCTAAAATTTTAAAAATATTTCACAAACTGATAACTCGACAAAAGTTGAATATTTTTTTATATCAATTCTTTGGCTCTATAATTGGAAAATAAAAAAAATTAATATCTAAAATTAATAAACATAAAAGTGATGGCACAGTTGATATACTTATCCTAAGTCATCCATGTCCACAAATAATAATTTGGTATATGTTATCAAAAATAAAATATATTTAGAAACATGCTTAAAATAAAAAAAACAAAGAGATGGAAGGAGAATAGAGTTCAACAAACTTATATCCGTGACAAAGAGAAAGCGTTCACTTATTTTATTAATATAAATGTGCAGTATTACTAAAACTTTGTGTTTATGAGTGTTAGAAGAGCAAATTACTCATCATAAAAAAAAAAAACGTCACGAAAAAAGGGTCTATATGTACGTATCCCCTATATCTTACAATGAAAATGAAAGTGATGTGAAAACTCATCATCACCCTGAATGACTAGCTTGATTGCCATTAATATTTGCTATGACACCCATGAATTGTGGGAAAATTCATGCAAGTGTATGCCTTGAAAACACTGCTGCCTTGACTCTGAGAGGTGTCTCCCTAGGAAAAATAGCAAGATAAGCCATGAATAATACTTTACCTCTTAAAATAATACTCAAGTCAATATTGATGTATCTATAAATAATATGAACAGTATACCCAGACCACTTTTTTCCCGGGGGGCTACGTTATGGTGGTTTTTGTCAGCGCCATGCAAGTAGAAGTAGATGATACCTAGGGGAAATTTTATTTTTCTGAGTCAGTTCACTGTATCTAGGAGAATATTTTAGCGAATGAGGTAAAAACGCTGCACTCTATACCTTTTGGGATACTATTTCGATACATATAAGCCAGTATACATAAGCTCCAAATTTGGAATAATTTATATTTGACTCGGTATGAAGCATACAAAGACAAGATTAGAAAGGAAAACTACAGTGGACGTGATATTTAAAATAGGAAACCCTGTTTTTCTGTGGTTTCTCGCCTTGGTCTTTTGCCGATGTCTAGGGCTTGGCAAAAAGGAGTCAGCAAAGTCAAAAGAGGGCCTGAAAAAGAAATGTCCAATCAAAACAATGAAAAAGAGAAAAATGGAAACAGAAAACAGTACTCGAGAACACTTTTCAGATAGTTGTTTTCCACTGGAAGGCACAGACATGATAATGCTTTCAAATCAGTAGCCTTTCCCTTGGCCCATTCCCTTTCCCTTTTCTTTTACTTGTCAAAGCATGACTTTTTTTCCTTTGGAATATATAAGACTTTTGTGTGTAGAAAGAAAATAATTAAATTTAAAATAAATATAAAGTCACACAATAATAATTGAATGTACAATATATTAGTTATTATATTAAGGATGATGATACTAAATCTCAGTTGACAAGAATCAAACTCTATGATTTATTCAACATAAAGATGAGGCCAAGCTAATTGAAGCAACTTATCCTAAATAATTAGAATTTATTATTTTTATAATAAAATACTCATAATAATAATAGAGACTTGAAATGTATATAAAATCATGAATTGAACTCACAACTTATTATTATTTGGTAATTGTTTTTGCTCTATGCACATTCACAAATGCACCAAATTTGTACAAATAAGAATATTTATAAAGGAAATTACGGATAAAAATAGTTTTGTTAATATAATTTGATATATTTTTCCTTTAATCAAATATCTATTATTCATTGAGAAAAAAATATTATTGAAATTCTTACAAATAAAAAAGTTGTAATTTTTACTAATTGATCCTTACACTAATTTAATAGAAAAAGGAAATAATGGCAATTCAGAAAAGCTTCATCCTCTCTCTCCTTTCTCCCTTTTTGCTTTTTCTTCTTCTTTTTTTCTCTCTCTGCTACCTCATTGGTTTCAATCATAAAGCAATCGAGTGCAAAATCATTAATGAGCTCTTTCCTTCCTCCCTCATTTTGTGTTACTTTCTCCATGGTCTAAAGTATAATATGAATATATGTAAAACCCTTCATTTGGTTGATGGGCACATTACCTATAAATACTAAAATAGCATAACACAAATAATAAAATAATTATATATTAACCCTTAAATTTCACTCTTTATTTTAGTTAATAATCTCAAATTCAAAATTCTTAATACTATGTTAGACCATATAAATTTTTAATGTTCATATTGGATAACAATATATGAAGGATACCAAGATGTGGAGGCTTAGTCAAGAGATCATCTCATTTTTGGAGTTGGTGCATTAATTTTATAATGGTCCCATTAATTTTTTTTCACAAAATGATAATGTTAGTCTATAAATGTTGTAGGTCTATCCTATATAGTCTTATTATTTGTGTAGTAACTAATGCTATAACTCAATATTCTTCTTTTATAGTTGAGTTTGTAACTATAAATTATTTTTTTGTTTTTCATAATATTAATAAAAAATATAAAATACACTAATAGAGCTCCAAAAATTAGCACAAAAATTTCAATCAACATCTACAAATATTTTAATTTATAATTGAGAGTTTAATGGAAATAATACTCCATATCCATTATTACATTTTAAATAATGTAATACCCTAATACTTGCTTCAAAATGTATAAGTGTACTAGAAGAAATAAACTTTGATAAATGAATAACATAATATATATTCCATCTAATTATTATATGATATATATGGTTACATGATATCTTCATATATTGTTCATGTTTATCATATAGCATATTATTTTCAAAATTTTCAAACTTCAGATTTCATTGAGTCGGAGTTCTTATAGGTTTACAACCTAAAAACTCACTTTCCTCCAACAATCAAGCACATATCTCATTTCTCATGTTAAAATTTTCAATATTTTCACACCTAAGAAATATTTTGGTTCCTTTGATTAAGTATGAATTTAGAAGAGAGACACACTTGTATTTGATCTAATACTAATTGTGATGGGCTAAATAATATTTTATCATCTATATATAATAATACTAGTGCAACAAAGTTTTTATCCAATATTCAAAATTTCTCATTTTAGTGTTTTAAAGCATGTTTTAATCATTAAATTGACTTTATTAAACGACATACAACTATATTTGGTTTCATTACCTTTCTTCATTTCTACATCAATGCACTATCATGGTTATCCTACAACTTATCATTATTTCTCATATTTTCATTCATATCAACTTCATTATTATTATCATCCATTTCTTGTCCGTTTGTAATACGTCAAACAAAGTAATTTCTACAAATTTTCATTAAAATATTATCATAAAATATAGAATTTCTTGAAATACTTATAATATTACTTTCCAAGTTCAATACTTTATATCCCTTATATCATAACAAATATCCTAGAAAAAAATAAATATATATGGTTCGTGCGATTGAATTTATTTCTTTAACATAAAAAATTTTAAAAGTAAAATAAAACTCAAATTTACTGAAAATTAAAGTTGAAAAGAGAATGATAACCTCAAAATTGAGTGTAAATCAAATGGAATTAAAATTGAGTTTTGGATAACTAATTTAGACATATTCAATTGGGGAACATAATTTAAATTAACGTGAAAACTCAACAAGTGCAAAAATTAAATTTGAAAAAATGTGAAAATATATGGAAAAAGGGTTAGTGTGGGTGGTTAATGAATCATCAACGGGACTCAAATTTATTGACTCACCTCCATCGTCGTCAGTCGTAACACTTTCCCTTTTCTTTTTCCTTTCACCCACTCTTTTTGGTATGCCACCAATTGTTCACATGCCAAATTTATTCGATTTTTTTTATCAAGTTTCACATAAAAATTGTGATTGAGATAAAAACTCTTATAATAATTTCCCCTTAAAATTAATTGAGTTAGTTCATATCTATTAAATTGAATTTCTTTCTAAAAGTCGAGAAAACTAAATTCACTATCACCCAACCATCAAATATTATAATTATTGTCTTAAAATAATGCTAATAAATCATATAGAATTGTGGTGGTTTAGCTCGGTAGTAACACAAAATCACTATGCGAGTGTCATTTTTAGAGATTATTTTATTGATAGAAAATCTGAGCTGCTATGACAAAGGTTTCGTAGATAAATTCTAGCACCCATGACACTATTTTGGTCAGCATCGATGCCTAGAGGACCACTCAACTCTTCTCTACCTCTTCCAAACCTTATCCTAGCTCCAATAAGCCTCTTTTCCTCTAGCATGAACCATTTTCTAGTGACTACTTCTTCTGGCAACCTATGACTAATCAGACACAAAATTCGTGTAGCTCTAACGTCCTCCCAATGTGTGGTCATCACTAAACGAACCATATAGGCCTTTAGATTCATTTCCCCTCCGCTTTGACCGTCGATTGTGCCATCTCCGAAGAATATTTTCAGTAATATCTCTAATAAAACAATTTTGGCTACTTTTGGCAAATGATCAAATTCAACTAAAATTGGTCGAGATAAAACCCATGACTACTCCCACAAGCACTTACGAGATAAATAATAGTGTTTAGGAGGAATTTGGGAATTATAAGTTGGATGTAAGGACTTTTGAAGTTAATGGAGTAAAATGCAAACTTTGGGACTAGTTTACAAAAATAGGAAAACTTGTGGGAATGGTTGTAACACCAAAATGTCTAGAAGTGAATTTAAACTCAATTGGACCATAAATTAAGATTGATCTGGGAATGAGAACCCGAATATGGAATTTTGATCGGATTAGATTGGAAATTGCTTCCTAGACAAGAAATCAGGATTTTTGAAAGTCGTTTTAGAATAGTCGTATAACACCAGAATTTTTAAAACAGAAATTTAAGCCCAATTGGACTAGAAATTGATATTGAATTTGGAATAAAAACCCAAAAACCGAGATTTTGAATTGAGATGGATTGAAGACTAGTTCAAACCATAAGGCTAGAAAATTAATTAATTCAGGAAATTACCCTTAAAGAACCTCCTTTGTTAAGAAATCAAGAATCGAAAAAAAGTTCAAATAAAAATTGATTCTAATTGAGATCAAACCGATTTAGGGAAAAAGCACTAATTTTTTGGAGGGGTTATGCAAATTAGAAAATATTAATTCTTGAGTCAAATTGATATGGATATGGCATTTTTAGAAAAATGAATTAGGCTAATAACCGGTCAAGTTAGAGGTGAACTGATCAAAAGACGACCAAAACTAATCGAACTAGCTTGATGTAGTAAAACCACTCGATTTTTATAGGGCACGAGATAATATAGAAAATTGAAGTTATTAATCTCAATTTGTAGGAAATTGAACAATAAATTTTAGAAAAATAAATTAGGTCAAGAACCTTTCGAATTAGGGGGGGAGGGGGGTGGCGGCGGAGGGAGGGGGTGAACCAACTAAGAAATAACTAAAATTGGCTGAAATAGTTGATTTATTCACTAAAAACATATTTCCTACAGTGCGAACAAGCTGGCTTGTTACACTGGAAACGCACATGCGCTGTACGCGCGAGGTCATCTTCTCCACCCAACTGAAACCCTAAAATCCGACTCGGAACCCACATAGTGATTTTATTTTCACACAATTTCTAGTATCCTGCCCCTAAGGAAAATTAAATGAAAAATGAGGCCTATGGGGTCCAATTTGATCAGCTATGGATATGGGGTGATGGATACTTAGTCCCTAAGCTCACCATATAAGACTCAACCCCTCCATCATCGGTTAGTGACCAAAATTATCTTTGGAAGTGAAGATGCTCAATTTTTCAGCGACCTTATTTCTATATCTCATAAAATTCATTTCTGATCACCAAACTTGGCTATTCCAGTGGCCTTAGAACTATGTGAAAGTCAACTTTCAAATCCCATCTCTCATCAACATCGACGTGCCCTCTTCCTATGCTGACATGATCAAATAGTAACCTTGCTCCCTTAGCCGAAAGCAGACCAATGTATTTTAAAACCTTCCCCGTTCCCCCTAACGACCAATCACGACCCAAAATAATTTTGGAAACACCTCTTAGTCATCTATAGCCAACACCACCATTTATCGAGGTGTAGGTAATCCTCATAGCCATGAAATTTCTTAGAAGCTCTAATGGCTCACATATTTTAAACATCAAATGTTAATTGTATTTTCAGGTGAATCAAACCACCATTTGGAGTGGTTCAAGAGTCCACATACATGCAAGGGAGTCAGCTTTCCAACCCTACCCATGCTGATGACCGACTCACCCTCTCCAATGAGTTATCACAGTTTTTTCGATATATGTCAGTTTTACAGAAAATGCCCAATCATGGTAAAATTGACATAGTTCCAGTTGAGGTTGTCTGGAAAGTGATAGTGAGGACATGCAAAATAAGATGTAGATCCTATAAAGTATTTTTGGAGAGTTTGTGGAGGTGTTTTAAAGGAATAGAAAGTTGAGTGGCTAAAATGTAAAATTTGAAATATTAGGGGACCCAAATGAGACTCAATAGAAGTATAGGGACCTGAAATAAAGTTTGAGAAAACTTAGAGACTTGAAGTAGAAGCTTAAAAGAGGCTAGGGTCCTAAGTTAAACATTTGGAAAAATTTATGGGTAAAATGGAAAATATTGAAAAGTGTGGGCCAGAAAAGAAATTTATAAGAGTTTGAGGACACAACTAAACTAAGAGGAAGTTAGGGGACATGATGAAATGATGTTATGAAAGAGTGAGGCTTTTCAAAATTGATAGATAAAAAGTGTAAGGGGGGTTTGGGAAAGTTTGAGGTCTAAAGTGCAAAAAGTGAAAAGTTAAGGCTATAAGGAGAGACTTGAAATACTTTGGGGACTTAGAATAAATATGGACAAATAATGGGAGAAAAGTATAAAGAACTAGAATAATATGGGAACATATCGTATAAATGAGTTTGTCGATGCGCAAATAGAGCGAATTTGGCCCGTTGGGCAAAATCATAATTTTTGGAAAGTTACAGTACGACAATAGAATTTTTGTTTAGCACCAAATCTGGTCTATTCTATATTATATGGTTATTGTAGTTAAAAATGCTGCAAGTCATATGTGGGATCTACTCGATCCAAGACACGTGGGAAAACCCCCCGAACAAACAAGTACCAAATAAAACGGTGAGTGGGTTTATAGATGACGAGTTCTATTGGACTAATGATGTGTCACACCCTGACCCGATTTGGTCGGAACTCCGTAAGCAACCCACCACTTCCTTTGGTCTAAGAAGGATTTCTCTTCCTTATAAATTGCGAGAAGTCATGCATCCTTTTCACCTAGTTTCATGGAATAGCATTATACAAAACTTGAATAATTTAAAAGGGCATACATCACTTAGGGTTCAACTTCAGGAAATCTTCTGAGGTTTTTGTCTCATTTCCTGGAAGGGGTTAAAAGGGAGGGGTGAGTTTCTACAACTCAGTGAGCGGGTGTTGGGAGTAAGTTTTCAAAAAATATAGTTTTTCAATCATTCTTCAAAGTATTTCATCTTTTTCAAAATCCTTCATTGTTATGTGTGTTTAGCTCTTTTAGCACATCCCCTTTCCTCAGGAGGCATTTAGCAAAAATACACACGCCCTTTATCATAAAGGCTATAAACATTTACCGATGTAGTACGCCAACTGCACCCACTTGTGGATTGGAGCACCTTGATAGAAGTCCTCGACTTCTACCTTGAGTCTAAGTGACGCTGTGAAACCTGTCACCTCGGATCAAGAAAACCAGGAAAGAACTGATCAAATTAAGGAGAAACTGAAATGGTTAATGAACCAAGAATGATAAAGAAGGGTTGAAATGGGAAATTTGAAAATCCAAAGTGACCAAGATGTCACAAAAATCATGAGAAATCATGAAGGAAATTGGATGAGAAAATCAGACCGGTTCAGGGTCGAATCGGGCTAGAACCAGCCGATTTTCATTTTTTGGTCACTGGACACAGTCGGACCAGACTGGTCAATGGTCCAACCGATCAATGGATCGTTGACTGATTAGCGCCCAGTTAGCACGCGCGCGAACAATCAGAGCGCGACACATGGCAAGGCATGCTTTGTGAGCTGGTTAACGATCAACGATCAGTGGGTGCCCAGTCAGTGGCCATGTAGACCCAACCAACCAATGAGGGGCTACCATGTGTTTGATCAACGGGTCAATGATTGACGTGGCGGCTGAGTTGGATTGCCATGTCAGTTGGACTAACTAATCACGTGCAGCTACGTGTCTGATCAACGGGTCAACGACTGAAGTGGCGACTATGTCAGCAGGACCGACCAATCACCTGCTGCCATGTGGTCTACCTGTACGTGCAAAGCTCTCACGTGCGGAACAGTGTCATCTTCCTCCTCTATCTGATGACATTGTTCATCTTGTAAAGAATTTCTTTACTTTTCCGACGAAGGAAATTTGCTCCAATTTGGGCAACTTCTGATCAGCATGAGCACAACTAGGATGGAAAGTGGTCGTGCAGAGGGTCCTCGAGCCCCCTTTATAAAGAGCTTCCATCCATCCATCTTCCACACACCTCAATTCCTTTCTCTCTCTGAAATGCTCTATTCTTTGGCGATGCTTGAACTAGAGCTTCAATTTGGGAACTTCATCTATTCTTTGAAGTCAAATTCAGGTTCTACAGACTCGAAAGGAAGTCAGCTACCTGATGCCTACCTCTAACTAACCCAAGGATCGCTGGAGAAGCGCTAACGAGCTTGAAAAGTGAAGCAACTCTATTTCGGCCAATCAGAATTTGATAAATTCCAACCTCCTATGGCCAAATTGAGTCCTCCCATAGTTCCCTCGGCCGCCACACGACCTCCCAAAGGCGAAAGGTAAGCCAATTTGGCCCTCCTCCGTGGTTACAATTCGATTCTAGAGAGAGAAAGTTACATAATTCTTTGATCGAATTCCTGCTGATCGTGATAGCAATTGCCCCGATTCTTGATCCTAGGAGGACCTTGAGGACAAGAGCTGACTTCCCCGATCAAGAACTCGGATCGCCATGCCTCTAATGGTAAGCTTTCAAAACGTTCTCTCTCTACATCTAGTTTTCGAGCGAAGCTCCGTTTGAACTCGTTTCGGACCCAAATCCTACAATTTAAAGTGCAATTGAATTGTATGGAAGTGTAGAAACTGATTTATATAATCAATTTGAGGAAATAACCATAATTGAATGTCCAATTTGAAGAAATCAAATTCGGCCAGTAGAGTAGGTAGAAATTGGGGGAAATTTTGGGGATTACAAAAATTTGAGGGACCTCCATGCAATTTCTCAAATTTGAAGGTCAATTGGCAATGAAAAAGATGTTAGATGACCAATTGGTCAGTTTTCGAAGGATTTGGGGCCAAATGGCTATTTTTGGAAAGTATGGGCAAAATGATAATTTTAGAAAATTTGAGGACCAAATTGGGAATTTGAAAAAAACTTGAGCCCTGTTCACAATTTTAAGTAAATTAAGGACCCAATGAGAATATTGCAAGTCCTTAGGACTTGATTTGGGAAAATTTTAATAATAGGGACCTAAAGTCAAGAAGGGAACTTTAAGGAGTTGGCATATTTATACATCATACCTGGTTGGGATGGTGAGCACCATTTTGAAATGAAAAACCACTTGTGAGTGGGATTATCTAACGTCATACCCGGTTGAGGTGATGAACACTTTTATTAAATGAAACCTACTTATAGGTTGTGAGTGGGCATATTTATACATCATACTCGGGTGGGGTGGTGAGCACCATTTTGAAATGAAAAACCACTTCTGAGTGGGATTATCTAATGTTATATCCGGTTGGGGTAATGAATACTTTTATTAAAGGAATACCTACTTATTGGTTGTGAGTGAGACTTTTATACATCATACCGGTTGGGGTGATGAGCACTTTTATTAAAGGAAAACCTACTTAACGGATTTTAAATAGGATTAAATGAAACATCACACCAAGGTTTGTATGATGAGTTTCTGAAAGGAAAATCTCCCATACCAGTTGTAAGAGAACCTATCATCACACTCGGTTGGTGTGATGAGTTAAAAAAAAAACTTTTGTCGGAAGTGTTCTCCCTTAATTGTATGCTATTGCTTAAACTGTTTGGAAAACTATCTTGATGAGAGCAAGAATAGCTCGAATAGGCCTGTGGCCTCGGTTTTGAACTCATAGGGCTCAAGGCCCAGTTTTGAAAAACACGTACAGTGGGCCCAAGGCTAGTGGACACGGACTGAAGCCCATAAACAAAAACAAATAGGAAGAGCCATGAAAACTCTTATTTAAAATGGAATTTAATTGTGTGATTCGCCATGGTACCAAGTTAGGATCGACAATGCTCAATGGGTTGGCGGTAGTGCGTTAGGACTAGGTTGACGGACTGGCCTAGACAAACAACTATAGATCGGGTTAAGTGTTGGGGCCGTTGGACCATCGGCACCAAAGAAAATGGCTAAATGATGGGTTCCAAGGGCTAATGGACGACATGGTGAAGATAAGGACAGTTCGTCATGCCAGTTAGTCATGAAGCTCTATGAGCTTCTTATGCACAAGACCAGGGTGGTGTCAGGATGAGGTCTACGTCCTCATAGGGATATAGAGTAAATTTTGGGTCTGAGGGTTGGATGTCTAGGATATCCACTCAGACTTAGGGTTGAAGTTTGAGACTTCTATCAGGGTGAATGACAAAGGCGCGTTGATCCCCAAGTGAGTGTAGTTTGGGACCGCTCTACGAACGTTTGTACCCTTTATGATGAAGGGCATGTGTTTATATGCTAAATGCCTCCCTAGGCAAGGAAATGTGTTAATAGAGCTAGAAACACCAAGGATTTAAAAATACTTGTAAAAAGAGTTTTAAATAAACTAAATACTTTTTAAAACTCACTCCCAACACCCGCTCACTAAGTTGTAGAAACTCACCACTCCCTTTATCCTTTTTTTAGGAAATCAACCAGGGAATTTAAGAAGATGAATCCTAAGTTAGGTACACTTAAAGTTCCTTTAAGCTTACTTTAGTTTGATTAATGTTATTCTAGGGAACAAGATTTGAAATTTCGTCTGGCTCCTCTAGTCTAAAAGAAGGGGAATCCCTTCTAGAACAAAGAGAGCGACGGGTTGCTCACGGGGATCTGACCAAACCGGGTCGAGGCTTGGCAACTTGTGTGGTATCAAAGTTGTGTTCCCTTGAAAGCATTATAGACTATGTGTCACGCTCCGACCTGGTTTGGTCGGATCCCCGTGAGCAACCCGCCACTCCCTTTGGTCTGTGAAGGGTTTCACCCTTTTCTAAACCGCGAGGAGTTAGGCGTCCTTCTTTCACATCTTTCCTGGAATAGCATTATACAAAACTGAATATCTTAAAACTAACATACTTGTCTTAAAGGGAGATCTTTAAGTTTGGTTTTCCCTTGGTTACCTAAAAGGGGAAAAAGGAAGAGGGTGAGTTCTACAACCCAATAAATGGGTGTTGGGAGTGAGTTTTAAAAAATAGCCATGCCAAGATTATCATTTCTTTAAAAAGAATATTTTTCCTCAAAGTTCAGTTTTCAAAACCTTTACCCTGCCAAGGGTGACATTTTCTTTTCAAAAAAATATTTTTTCCAAGGTTTACCATTCCCTTTTCCAAGGATCCTTTCCAAGGTTTTCAAAACCTTTTCCTCATTTCCATATTAGGTGTGTTTAGCAAACAACATACACCTTTCATCAGGAAGGGTACACACATTCGGTGCAGCCCGTCCACTGCACCCACTTGTGGATCGGAGCGTATTTACCATACACTAAGATAGAAATCCGTCAACTTCTACCCTAGGTTTGAGTGGATATTATCGACATCTACTGTAAACCCCGCACATTTAAGTTAAGGAAAAACCGGGAAAAGAACCGGTCAAACCGAATAAGAAAACCAAACCGGTTTACATTTTGGAATAAGAAATATGAAAATTTACAACTTTCGGTTGATCCAAAGGATTTATTAAACATTGGAAAAGAAACTTAAGACAAACTAGAAAACAAAAACCAAATTGGTTCAAGTAAACTACATTCCATAAGAACTTCAAAGTTAATTATGCTTACTTAAGAGTAGTGTGAAGATGGGTGACCTCTTGGGAAGTATGATTTTTTTGTAACCCCAAATTTCGGTCAAAAATTTTTATGCGTACGACTTATCATAAATAGCCATCAATTAATATATATTTAATTATTGGAATTAATACCAATAATTTAATACCTAAATTAAATTATTGAAATTAATACCGAAATTAAATTATTGTAATTAATACTGAAATTAAATTATTGGAATTAATACCAATAATTTATGGCAATATTAATACTAGTAATAAATCTCGCTCATTTAATACACGGGTTTTACAACTATATAAAGAGGTCATCCCCATTTCATTCTCCTCACACCTGAACACTTCTCTCTCTACTA
The DNA here is from genome assembly GCA_030064425.1 of Trapa bicornis. Lineage (NCBI taxonomy): Eukaryota > Viridiplantae > Streptophyta > Magnoliopsida > Myrtales > Lythraceae > Trapa > Trapa bicornis. Next base: position 9,950,968 of record CM057748.1, on the reverse strand, counting down.
CTCCATTTCCCGGTAAAGCTCGAACCAAAGCTTCGACTTGAACAAAGGTCGGGCTCTTTAGAACTGGGGAGAAGACAACTATCTGATAGCAAACTCCAGTCAATCCAAGAATCGTTGGAGAAGCGCCGACATGATGGAATAGTGAAGCAACTCCGGCGAATCGAAGCTGCCCTATTTCGGCCAAGCTGAAATCGACCATTTTAAGCCCTCCTCAGGACAAACCAAGCCCTCCCAACACTTCATCAGCCTTTCCACAGCCGAATTAGGACCGAAAGGTAAGCTAATTCGGCTCCCCTTTACAATTTTCGATCGGTGCTAGAGAGAGAGTCGACTGAATTTCAATGACAAAATTCTAATCCAATTCTGCATCAATTGATGCAATTCTTGATTCTAGGATGAACCTCAGGACAAGACCTATCTGCCCAGATCGAAAGCTCGGACCACCGTGCCTTCACCGGTGAGTAATCGAAGCTTTCTCTCTCTACAGTCTGTTTTCCGGCGAAGCTCCGTTTGAGCTCGTTCCAACGTTAAAATCTGCGATTCAAAGTATCTTAGAATCGTATGAACATGCAGGAACTCAATTTCAACTCCAATTTCAATAATTAGAAGTGTTTGATCAGTCAATTTGATAAAATCAAATTCGGTAGTGTTGAAGAGTTGAAATTGGGGGAAAATTTGGGGATTTTCAAAATTCAAAGGGCCAAAATACAATTTTATGAAATTGAGGGTCAATTGGGCATGAAAATAATGTTGGAGGACCAATTTGAGGAATTTTGGAATTTTTGGGGCAAAACTTACCATTTTTGTAAAAGAAGGGCAAAATGGTAATTTTGGAAAAATTGGGGGACCAAATTGGAAATTTAGGAAATTAAACACCTTTTTGGTGAAATCGAATAAATTGAGGTCCTATGATAAATTTTAAAAGTTACGGGACTCAATTTGAGGAAAAACCGACATTAGGGACTTAAAGTTAAAGAGAAATAACTTTAGGGACCTAATGAATGAAGGCTGTTATGCCAAGTAATAATGAACAAGGTTGTTCATATCGTGTAGGAACACGAAATACCGGGAACGCCAGCAAGGACAAGCTCGTGTGAATACAAAGAACAAGTCTAGTGGAATTCACGGCATTAACGGGTGAGTGAGTTTACTAACATCATACCCGGTTAGGGATGATAAGTGCCTCGATATAAAAACCCACTGTTTAGTGGTATTTTAATCATCACTACTTAGAGAAAGTGATGTGAAAGTTATACGAAAAAAACTACTTACGGGTTGTAAGTAGATCATACCCGGTTGGTATGATGAGACTTCCTCGAAGGAAGTTGAAAACCCGTTCATCGGTTATGAACGGAGATGTCCTTATACCGGTCGTTATGATGGATAGTAAAAACCTATTTTTGTCGGAAGTGCTCTCCCCTGACTATGTGCCAATGCTTAAACAATTTGGGAGACCTTCTCGACGGGAGCTCGAATAGCTCTAATAGGCCGGGGGCCTCGATTTTGGAACTTGGGGGCTAAATGGCCGATTTTGAAAATCTCGTACAGTGGGCCCAAGGCCAGTTGGCACGAGCAAGAGCTCGTAAATGAACATGATATATATGCCATAAAACTTAATAAGTTTATTGTTTGGCCATGGGACCAAGATAGGACCGACATGCTCAGTCAACTAGCGCCAGTGCGACATGACAGGTCGACGGACTAGTCAAGACAAACATCTGCGGGTTGAGTTGAGAGTCGGGGCCGTTGGACTAGTGGCACCACAGATTACATGGCAATATAAGAAAATATTGTTTGTGCATGCATTGTGAGTACGAGATCATAAAGACGCCCATGAGGGGTAGTGATGCGTCCTAAGGGCACTAGACGACCTGGTGGCTATAAGGGCAGTTCGTCGTTTCAGGTGTCTGTGCGAAATCTGGAGTAGTACAAAGCGCATGAGACCGGGGTGGGGACAGGATGAGGTCTCTATCCTCATACGGATATGAAGAAGTAATTTCGGGATTGTGGGTAGGATGTCAAGTACATCCACTCATTCCCAGGGTAGAAGTGGCCGTACTTCTATTCGAGTGGCAGGAAAAGTCGCTCCGAAGCCACTAGCGGGTTCAGTAGTGATACTGACTTGCGAATGTGTGTGACCTTCATGATGAAGGATGTGTGTTGGGTGATGACACACCGGTAACTAAGAAATAATGGAAAAACCCGAATTTTTAAATGATGGGATTTTTGAAAACAAAGGAGTCTGGCACACTCTATATAAATATTTTTCTTAAAAGTCAAAAGCTTTTAAAAACCCATTCAGTGAGTAGTCGTACTCACCCCCTCCCTTATATCCCTTTCAGGAAATCCCGGAAAGCCTCCCCTTAAAGACCGTCAACTGAGATGCTTGTAAGACAGGTATGTAAAGTTTTAAATTTCATACAGTTTTGATTATGTTATTCTAGGAAAAAGATGCAAGTTAAAGGACACCTTATTTTTTACGGTTTACGATAAGGGGAAACCCTTTAATAAATCGGGAGAGTGGTGGGTTGCATTTGGAATGAAAGGAGTTAAAAGCCCAAAGGAAAGTGGATGTCATTATCATTTGAAAACCTAAAAACATGTCTTATCAAGTAAATAACAATAGTTGTGGGATAGCGAACTATGTCTCAATAATAAATATTTAAGAAGTTATTTTGAAAAATGCGCTATACACGATAATTGCTATCAAGTTAGAAGTGTGTGTCGTCTCGTAGAACTAATAGTACAAAAATAATAAAACAATAATTAAAACACATTATATTTGTTTATTATGGACACTATCACGAGACGCTCTATTCTTATGCACACCATACCTGGTAAATTATAAATATCTCATCACTTAATAGAGGACAATAGATTCGAAATGTTCACTCAAACAAAAGATATAACATTGATACCTTAATATGTTCAAATATGTGGTTAAGTATGCATTTTCATACTCGGGTTTGGAAAATTTACTACAAAAGATAAGTAGGATAGATGAGAACTATGGTTTGCGATTGTATGATAATTTAATGATGGAATATATGTTATGAATGCTTATCTAATTATATACTATACCTAAAAGATTAAAACTCTAAAATTATTTTTTAAAATGAATGGTTTCCAAAAATTCTATGTTTAGCTCTAAATATGGATATATTAAAGTATGTGCTCAAATTGTGAAAATTATTTTAATGTTAATAGCCCTATTCAATAAATTGTGAATTCATAATATTTTTTTCAAGTATTTTATGACTTAAAAATGATAAAAATGAAATTTGAAGGTCATTTGTCCTTTTTTTTAGATTTTTATTCAATATAATATTATGTTTAGTGATATTTTTTAATAATTACTTTGAAAGTATTATATAAGAAAATTGATATTTATTTTTAGACTTATAATGATTAATGCACAAATTGTTATAAATTAGAGAGTATGTTATATATTAATTGGAGTTTTGATCCCTAAACCAAATTAAATGTGATATAACATATATTATAAAATTTTGATGTGACTAAAATACTGGTCTAAATTATATTTTTAATAAATTATAAGTTGGCATGTGTTAATATACTATTAAATTTATTTAAAAAAAGTAATGTGAAAGCAAGGACGTGTTGCTCCCCTTCCCGGCAGACCTCCTCTTGTCCTAGAAAGCTTCCGTGAAGTCATTAGAGCCCTTTGGGACCTCAAACGAGATGGTAGAGGAGGCGTGCTACTAAACTTATATAATTTTATTATCATTAAATTATATATATTAAATACAAATCATTTATAGTTTTTTATTTAATAATAATTATACATATTATATATAATAGTATTCCATATTATGATCTATGTATAAATTTATATAAAAATATAAATTATTTATAATTTTACTTAATAAAATTATAAAAATTATATATATTATTTATAAATGTGCATAATATTATAATATATATTATTAATAATTCAATATATATATATATATAATTGTATATTATATTTGAGTAAGATATTCATTTTATTATTTTAAAATTATTATAAAAAATATTATTTAATATAATTTTTATTTATAATTTTATGAAGTACAAATATATATAATTTATATTTTAAAATATTTATATATAAATTAATATAACAAAATTTTAATAGTAATTGACATTATTATTATTTAATGTAAATTATTTCTCTCCATTTAATTCACTGGAAGGAGCAGTAAAAATATTTTATATTTACATAATTTTCATTTCTTCTAATAGAATTTTTGTTTTAAAATTATATATTTTATTAAAAAATATTTTCAAATTATTAAATAATGCATTAACACATTAAAGCGAGTTTACCACCCCTTTAATGATATTATAGTATATGTGGTAAATGGATATCCTATTAATCTTATATTTAATAAAATATGGATATCATGTCACTCCTTAGCATAAGTACTAGATATTATTGCTTTTTCTGTGGAATATTAAACATGAAAAAAAGGGAAAAACATGGACATGACACATCTTTGATGACCCACCCATCTTTTGGTTACGCGCCATTAGTTTTCTCTAATAATTAAACATAGTTGTACTTTTATTTGATACTTCTTTTCAGCATATTAAGTTAATAATTAACTATTATAGGTGAATAGCATGTAACCCTTTTTCATGGTTTATTAATTCTACCATGATTGTTTTGTGAAGGAAGTACATACATTAATATTTTTATTCTCTAAATATACATATAAATATTCATGAATTTTCCCTAGACCGGGAGACCACATTTGATCCCTAGAAACCATGAGCATAAAGATTAGTATAATAATTTTTGTTTTCTTGGTAGAGTAATGCATGAATGTAAATGTCAGAGGCATAATTGATTCACATGGACCCATTTGACCTAAATTTGTGTGATCATCTTAAAGACATATTTCTCTCCTTACGAAGTATACATGTATATGTATGTACATATATTTTTCATAATGTATATTAAGAATTATTCCTTTTCATTCTCCCATATATTCTCTCCAATCCTCCACCATCAACTTCTTTTCTTTGTCCACATAATTTTCAAAACTTTGAATCTTATAATACTCCTTTTTACCCCCACAAGCATTTATCTATACATTTAATGAAATCATATTCATTTTAGATTAAATAAAATAGCTAATAAGATAGAAGATACCTTCTTTTTTTTGCTCCAAAAAAGATACCTTCTTACTTAAGGTGACAATGAGAACCGGCTTCCAAATGCCAAGGGTTAGGGTCTATGTGGGACAAATATAAAAATCGTTTTTTTACCTTTTACGATCAAACTTTGTAACGGATAAAAACACTTATACCCAAAATTTTAAAAGTCGAGATATTAATTAAAATGACGTGAATTTAGTATATTGGACAATAAATTTAAAAAAATATTAGAAAAAAATTATATTATAATATTTATATTTTAAATAAATTATAAAAACAAATTTAGGTGTAGGACAATTTTATGTGTATCCTTGCATATAAAATTTGAATCCCTCTATTCTAAAAATATATTTTGGGATAATTCATTATATTTTAAATAACGGGTATATTTTAAAATAAATTTGTAATCCTTATAGGTCTGTTAGTAAAAGTTGTATATCAATAGATTATTTTATTATTACAAACATATTAAGTAATAATATTGTCACAAATAAACTATTTTTATTAGTGAATCTCCTTTCTCTAAATCAGGCACAACTTTTACTCATTTGTTTTAATTTAGAACATTTTTATCTAATTTAAATAAACACAATATTTTTTATTTAATCAAATTTAGTAAAATATTATTTATTTATCAAAATAGCATACATAACACTAAAAAATAATATGTGATAAATAAAAAGCAATTAGATATCTACTTGAAATATATAAAATAAATTTTATTACAATCTCATAGAATTATCATATATATACATATATGTAATTATAAAATTTTGAGAAAAAAAGTGTTGCCCAACTAAATTTGACAATGTGAGAACATCAGCAAATGTTGTATCTATTTATAATATGAGAAAATATTATAAGATATTCAATAAAGGAGTAAAAGTTGTGCCTATTTAGGATATAAAAAATAATATTGTGCTAAATATGAAAGTTTTAATTATTAATTAATATTTTAGCCTTTGGGGGAGACTGACTGCCTTTGGTCGATTAAAAAACAAAGCATTGAATCTCCTAAAGTATCACATCTTGTGGTTTCCTATTTGATATACAAAGATAATGAGCCATATAGAGTTGTTAAGGGCAACCAAAGCATTGAACAGATATTTATTGCCACTCTAATGGCTGCCATTGATTCGATGTGTACTTGGGACAAGAAAATGATCAGTTAATGTCACGCAAGAATGGGACATCCCACCATGAACAGAAAACCCGCAAGTTTGGTACTAATGCCTTGAATTCAGGTTGTATTAGTATAAATATGAAGGTATGTAATATATATATATATATATGTATTATTTAGAAATTAACTCATCAATTTAAAATGAATTAAATTATAAATCTAATATAAATATGATTTATATTTGATTCTCCAATACAAATCTTATCCAAATTTGATCATCATCCCAATGGGAATGAATGGGATTGGATATTTTTGCCAACCCTTAGTAATGCTTGGGCTCATACTAATTAACAATTTTATAGCATACTCCAAGTGCATAGGAAAATATTAAATATATCATATTTATTAAAATATTAAATATATTTATATTCAAATAAGAAATTAGTGCATTTTTCAAATATTGCACAAGTTTACAATTCGTAAATATATATTGCTATTAAGTTATCTGACAATGGTGCTCCTAAGCTGATCCTCCTCATAGCTCCTACCCTTCATTGGAATGTGGTGTCTACTAGAGACCTTCATCCCATTTTGAGGTGCAAATTGACATGGTTTCCATTTAAAATTATATTTCTTCATTTTACAGAATGGGGAATGGGAAGAGAAGACGACTGACTGACAAATTTCTCTACGGTAAATCCAAATAATTAAAATACTATCTATATATAGACCCTATTCTTCTCCTCCTCTTCCTCCTTTCATCTTTTCCTAGGGAGACAACACAATTTTCTTGGGTGCATTTAAGGCACATGAGAATAAACATTGTCTTGAGTTCAACCCCTTCTTCAAGGCGGCGACAGTAGGAAACTAAATTGAATTATATGATTGATTTAATAATGGTGTTTAAATCCGATGTCCAAGGCCCCATCCATAGACTTTTGATCTTTTTTCGACTGTTCAAACCCTAATATGGGCAGTAGATATATATATTAAACGTTTTTAAACCTAACTACTTATTAATTATATCTAGATTTAACATTGGACCAGCTCACATACATGCGAAGCTCAAAAGATGTGTCATGTACTCACACTCAAAAACAAAAACTTGTGTGCAGTCACCATGCAAGGTACAAATATCAGGATCAACATTCCATCCAAATATTCAAGTTTAAAGCAATTATGGATAATTTCATAAATTATGATTATAATATCGCGTGATAGGCAAAAAAAAAATATATAATTATATACTCTCGGAATGTTGACGTTTGGTTTTCTTCTTCCTTTATCTGTCTTTGTCTTGGTCATTTTTTAATGTTGGGGTTTTTGCCCTCACATTTCCCATTTAAGTTTAGGTGTAAGTTGGCCTTGACTAGGCAACCTAGCTATTCCAACACCCTATAGAGCTATAGAAATATTGGTGAAGACTGAAGCTTCTTGCCTGTATTCATTTCCAAGGAAACTTGAAGCACTCGAGGTCGAGGATGCTGTTGACTATTTTTTTGTTTTTGCTACCCTAACCTGCTGGGAAATTATCTTCTACACTATACACATTATACAGCAAAATAGCAGATACGTTAGATAGAAATAGAAGAAAATTACGTATGCACCCAACAAGAAAATATGTAGAAAATAGCACGATAATGGTGGTAAGGAAGAAAAAGTGTCTTTTTGGATTGTAAAATAGTATTTAAAAAGTACTATATATAAAGCTGCTGCTGCTGCAGGCTGCAGCATCTCCAATCACTCGTGTTGGAAATAATTCCACGGAGAGATGCAATTTTCAAATAATAAACCCATTAATTAAGAAGAAAATGAAATGTCAGTATGTCAACCTCATGCAAATTATAGTTCATGCTCTTACCAAAATCAATTGTGCTTTTCCATGTGTCAGATCTTTCCATTTAATCTGAGTGCCTTTCATATGGTCGGTCAACTTAGCAGACAACTAGACAAATTTAATTTGGTGTACTTTTCTTTTTAAATAAATTCTTAACATTTTCCAAACCACTCAAATTTGTTGAATTTTTTTTCTATTTTTATTATCCGTGTCTGAAATATTAATATGAAAGAAGAGATGCATCATCTGTCTGGTACACGTGGACGAATTTAGGGTGGCTGTGGGCAATCACTCCATTTATTTGAATTTTTTTAATGTTTTAAAATAATATTTAATTATTTTTTAGGTTTATTCATATTATATATAATGTATTAATTGGCTTATCTTAATGAGGGTTATGCATGTAGAATATAGGAATGGACAAGACCACTCAAGTTACTCAGCATAGTAGGCATTTTGGGGAATTCATTAAATTTTATAAAAAAAAGCCAACTATCAGCAATTTTTATTGCCATTTGCCCATTGGGTAATAACTCATGATGTTATAAATACTTATAAGGAACTGTTTGGTTGGGAGAGTTTCAATTCCATGAAAAATTTGAATTATAACAAAAAGATATTTTGTAATGTGAATTTGTATTTAATAAGCTTAATTTGGGAGAGAGAAGGGGTAGCCCTTAACATGAGTCAAGAGTATTTAGACAATGCCAGGCTGTAAGTCAGGTAGCAAGGATGGAAAGAGTCTGTCAGTGCCAAACTGTGAGCTGGATTGCCGAATTGACATGTTAATCCACCTAACATGTGAACATTAAGAATGAGAAGTCAAGTAGGGGTAGGGGGTGACGACCCAATTTAATTCTTTTACGTTTGAGTTTGTGACAGATGGGAAAGAGAAGAGTAGACAGAAAGGAAGTAGGGAGATAATAGAGTAAGAGAGAGAGAAAGAGAGAGCCTTCTATTATTTCCTTGAAAGTATTTAGAGTAGAGTAGTGAGTAATAATATTGTAAATAATTGTAGAGCTTGAGTGTGTATCATCATCTGTCAAGTAATGGGAGACAGATTTGTTATACTTATATATATATATATAATGAGAGCACTGCACCAGTCGAAACACCATTCTACTAATTTATCTGATATTATATGGAGAGCTTAAAAATATAAGGATTGGTTTTATGGTGACATTACGAGTTTTTTTTTGTTAAAGGGTGTAAAATATCAATAGTATTGCCAATTATTTTTCTGCTATAATACTTTTAGATTATGGTAAATTTAATAGTCAAATGCTGTAATTGGAGCTGAAGTCGTGTGCCTGCTAGTCATCCATATCCTCCTAGCAATATTTTGTGTTAATCACACTCGTCTTTTAACACGAAAAATGAGGTTTGGATAGTACAAGTTTAGTGATTGGTATTTGAAGACCAGAAAATGATGCGCTGTTCCAAATCTGTAAGCAATTATATTAAGAATTTTGAATTTGCGGTTATGGACTAAAAGAGTTTTATGAAGTTGAGTGACTAATATATAATTATTTTGTTATTTTTGTTATGGGATTGAAAATATAACCAAGTATATGTTAACAGAATTGTAGAAGAAATTAAAAGAATAAAAATCTTCAAATTTATGGCTATTGTACTTATTCTTCCAAATAATCTCTCCATTTATGTAAAAGGGCGTTTCAGGCTATAAATGATCATCACAAATGCGCCAATCGAATGACCAAGGAGTTTTCGAGCTTCAAATATAAAGAACTACTCTCCATTCCTCCTCATCACACCTGAAAACTCCTCTCTCTCTACTGCTTCGATTTTCGGTAAAACTCAAACTAGAGTTACGACTTGGGCATTTTTTGAGCTAAATAAGGTGAGGTCGGGTTTCTTAGATTCAGGGAGAAGTTAGCTACCCGACGATAGTCTCCATTTGCTCTGAGGATTGCTAGAGAAGCACCGACATGATTAAATAGTGAAGCAGCTCCGGCGGACTGAAGTTGCCCTATTTCAACCGAGCTAAAAATAGCCAAATTGAGCCTTACTCAGGCCAAACCAAGCTCTTCCAACACTTCCACAGCCCTCATACGACTGAATTAGAGTTGAAATATAAGCCAATTTAGCTCCCCTTTGTAAATTCCGATCAACATTAGAGAGAGAAATGATGAAACTTCACTAACCAAATTCTCACTCAATTCGACATGAATTGTTGCAATTCTTGATCCTAGAAGATCCTCAGGATGAGAGCTACCTACCCCGATCGAAAGCTCAAATCGCCACACCTCTGACGGTAAGCTTTTGAAGCTTTCTCTTTATAAGTTTAGTTTTCCGACGAACCTCCGTTTGAGCTCAATTCGAATCCAAATGACGTGATTCAAAGCTCCATTGAATTGTTGGAAGTGTAGGAACTGATCCATACCTTCAATTGAATCAATTAACCACGATTGAATAATCAATTTGATGAAATCAAATCCGACTAGTTTAAAAGGAGGAAAATTGGGGTAATTGGGGATTTCGTAAAATTGAGGGACCAAAGTGCAATTTCACAAAATTGAGGGCCAATTAGCCATGAAAAGGATGTTGGAGGACCAATTGGTCAATTTTTAAAATTTATTGGGGTCAAATTGCCATTTTTGTAAAGTAGGGGCAAAATGGTAAGTTTTGAAAAGTTGGGGACCAAATTGGAAATTTGAGAAACTTGAACCCCTTAAGTGATTTTGAATGAATTGAGGACCCATAGTGAATTTTAGAAGTTTCGTGACTCAATTTGGGGAAAAGTTAGCATTATGAACCTAAAATCAAAGAAAAAGAACTTTAGGGAACTAAATGGAATTAACTAAAAAGTTTGGGCATTTTCGTTAAATACGTGAGGAATGAAGGCTATTATGCCAAATGTCAATAAACAAGGATGTCTAAATCGTGTAGGGACACGAAGGACCAGAACTCCAGTAAGGATAAGCTCGTGTGGAGGAAAAAAGCCGATAAAGGAGGAATACACTATGAATATAGGGTAAGTGAGCTAATTTACACTTCATACACGGTTGGGATGATGAACACCTTTTCTAAATTGGAAACCACTGTGAGTGGGATTATTCACATCATGCCCGGTTGGGATGATGAACACCTCAGAAATGAAAAACCGCTACTATGTGAAATTTTAACATCACACCTAATTGGGGTGATGTGAGAACTATGCGGAAAAAATTACTTATCGGTTGTAAGTAGATCATACCCGGTTGTAAGTAGATCATACCCGGTTGGTATGATGAACTTCCTGGAAAGAAGTAGAAAACCCGCTTACCGATTATAAGAAGAGGTGTCATTACACCCGGTTGGTGTGATGGATGAGTTGAAAAGTATTTTTTTTAGAAGTGCTCTCCCCTAACTGTGTGCCAATGCTTAAAAATTTTGGGAGACCTATGAGAGCTGGGATAGATCAGATAGGCCGGAGGCCTCCGTTTTAGAACTTGGGGGCTAAAATGCCCTGTTTTGAAAAACCTCGTATAGTGAGCCCAAGGCCAGTCGACACAAGCATGAGCTCTTAAATAAACATGATGATAAGCCATGAAACTCTCATTAAAAGCGGAAATTATTGTGTGATTCGCCACAGTACCAAGTCAGGACCGACAAGGCTCGATGGGCTAGCGGTAGTGCATTAGGGCTAGGTCGACGGACCAGTAAGATAAATAACTACAGATTGAGTTGAGTGTCGGGGCCATTGGACTGTAGGCATCAAAGATAAATGGCTATTTGGAAAAAAATATTTTTTGTGCATGCACTTGAGTAACAGGATCATTAAGACGCCCAAGAGAGGTAGTGATGCGTTCTAAGGACTGCTAGATGACATGGTGGCGATAAGAGAAAGAAAAGCTACTGTGTTTGAGTTTCTCGTCATACCAGTTAGTCATGGAGTTATTGTGTTTGGACTCCACGAAGTTATTGTGTTTGAACTCCACGAGGCAACTGTGTTTTTGGCTTCCTGAAGCTATTGTGTTTGAGCATGATGTGCACGAGACCGAGATATGGTCTCTGTTCTCAAATGGACATGGTGTTGATTTTCAGGTTTGAGGGTTGGATGTCGTGAACATCCACTCATACCCAGGGTAGAAGTGGATGGGCTTCTATATAGGTGGATGGTAAAGTCGTTCTGATGCCACAAGTGGGTGGAGTGGACGAGCTGCCCTGCAAATGTGTGATTCCCTTCCTGATGAAGGGCATGCGTTGATTGTTAAACACACCTGATATGGAAATGGGGGAAAATGGCTTTGAAGAACCGGGGACTTAAGTAAAGAATATTTTTGAAAGAAAGAAGGAGTTTGGCACACTCCGATTAAGGATGTTTTGAATACTCTCTCCCAACACCCATTCACTGAGTTGTCGAACTCACCCCTCCCTATACTCTTTTCAGGTAACCAAGGGAAAGCCACTTAAAGACCTACTTGTAGTTGAACCTGCAAGATAGGTATGCAAGTTAAATTTATTCAGTTTTGATTAATGTTATTCTATAAAAGATAGGAAAAGGATGCCTTGCTCTTTGCGATTTAGAAAAGGGCGAAGCCCTTCATGAACCAAAGGGAGTGGTAGGTTGCTCATGGGGATCTAACCAAATCGGGTTGGGGTGTGATAACTTGAGTGGTATTAGAGCCTATTTCCTCAAATATAATATCAAGAATAGAGAACATAGTAACTAATATGAATAATTTAAAAATTTTCAGATGGCTCCCAAGAGAGGAACCAAGAGAACTAGAGCCGTAGTCTCCGACATTGCCCAAGCACCCCTCCTTGTGGAAACTCCCCGAGGAGCCTAAACAACCCCACCTGGATTAAGCTCAGAACATTAGAGATTCTACGAGAAGTTCACTCGAGTGTTTAGACGGCCTAACCTCACTCCTGAGGTGGACACCAACTCTCGAGCTGAGCCTAAGGAAGTACAATCTCATCCCCCTCCTGTTAATGTTCTTCCTCCAGTGGACATTCCCAAATATCTCAAAACCCTTTAACAATTAGGATGTAAGCCATTCCAGGAGAGAAGAATGCTGGGGCTGCGATGGACTGGCTAGCCAACATTAAGAAACTCATGGGGATAGTCAGAATTTCACCAGAGGATATGGTAATCCTGGCAGAGTTTTTCTTGTAAACTAGTGGGAAGAGGTGGTGGGATAACGTCAGAAGCTTACATGCCACCACCCCCACATTAGAGCAATTCGAGGAAAGGTATACGGAGGAATACCTAGCTCCACATCTAATCAACGAGAAGAAGCAAGACTTCCTTTGACTCCAACAAGGGTTTAACTTTATCTCGAAGTATGAAACCAAGTTTAACGAGTTAAGACCCTTTACCTCCAACCTAGCCGGACCTATAGATGTTTACCAACGATTTGTGGACAGTCTTAATATGGACATACGAGACCAAATGGGAGTACTAGGATGCCCCACAGATTTGGCTATTGTCATTAGTATGACCCATGAATGTGAGCGTCTGGTACAAATGAGACGCCACCGGATAGAATAGACCGGTAGGAAAGAGGAAGGAGGCCAGGACAACTGAGGAAGACAAAAGGAGCCAGATGGACATAAATAGGGGATAAGAATGGGGTTCCCTAGGACAATGGAAGGTTATCATACCCAAAGGAAGGCCAGTACAACCCCATAAAGGAGAAGCCTCTATTGTTCAAAGTGCTAGAAGAACCATGAAGGACCATGCCAAATATGCTTCGAATGTAGACAGCTTGACCACTTTGCGAAAAACTACCCAGTCCTTTGGGACAATAAACAACGAAGTACCCACCGACCACCTCAAGGAAACCCAAGGGCACTAGACAGAGGGCAAGACACTACATCGAGGGTCCCACCCAGAGTATACAACCTCACCCAAGAGGAAATAAGGAAGGATCCTAGTGTCGTAGTTAGTACTTACCATAATTTCCCTGAACAAATATAGCCAAAGACTGTAAATAAAAGTTATATTTTCTAGAAAAAAATAAACTTGTGATACAAGTAGGTGAAAATACAAAGGAAGTACCCATCCATTTTCATGAGGGAAACGAGAAAGAATGGCATCTAAGGATGTCATGAAGTGGATTTGAGGTTAGATGCCCTCGAAGACGCATAGAATTTTGGGAAAGAAGGGGGAAGAATACTCCCAATGAAGGAAACCCTGGAAAAGCATACATGTCCCAACTAAGAGGTAGTGAAACCAAGTGATGAGGGATAAGGAGATGAGCTTGCAAAAGAAGTACATGCTAAGGTGAGAGGGAGGTATACTACGATGACCCAAGGAAGAAAGTTAAACCCAAGGAACAGGTAAGTAGGAAGATATCAGCAAAATGTGCCGTAATAAGTAAGAATGGGTGGACTACCCATAAGGAAATAAAGGAAGGAACGTCTAAGAAACCTTGGAGAATTAAGCCCTCCAATTAAATGGAACAACCACTAACATCAAGGCTGGTTGTGGTCCACGCTCAATTGATGGAGCCTAAAGAGAGGATGATTAGACTTAGTGTGGAGTATAAGGAATAAGATCGAGAATCGGAAGTGTCTCAAGTAAAGGATAAGGGGTATGAAGAAAGGAAGGAAAGAAAACTTCAAGGAATGGAAAAAGGGTTGAGAATATAGCTCCTAAAGTGAAAGTCTCTACTTTGAAGGACATAGTAGAGAATGAAATCATAAAAAGGGGACACCCCAAACACAGCCATTAGGACATAGATTGAAAGGGATCAACTCAGCAGAAATAATCATGAAATGGTCATGAGCGAGTAAGAGTGGATGAAGGAAAAGGAAAGTCCTTGGATAATGGATGCCACTTGGAATGAGGAAGGATATAAAAAGGGTCAAAACTGAACGAAAATGAACTAACATTGAAATCTATGAAAATAAGTATGTAGCGTTTGAGGGGACACCAAGCTAAGGGTTTCAATGATAAAGAAAATGACTAGACACAGGAATGATTGGGTATCTTGGAACTCCCAATCCCGAAATGCTGAGTAAAGAACATTAAGGGAAGAATTTTTCTTTAAGCAAAGGAGGATGAGAATCTAAAGGTATACCCTTGAACTCTCAAGTAAGATATGCTTAGCTAGGATAAGCTCCATAGAATGAGTAAGCAGTGGAAAGGAAAAGAAATTTCTTAAAGTGCGTGTTAGAAAGAGGCTAAGTGAAAATGACCAAATTGTTAGAATGTCAACCAAACCCATAGTTGACACAAAAGGAAATTATTCATGATGCAAAGGTTGCTAATTAAGTTTTGGGGACAAAACTCCTAAAAAGATGGGAGAGTTGTAAACCCCATCCTTTAAAGGTAAGAAAATCGAGTTGGTTCACAAACCACAACCGATAAAGAAAGGGTAAAAAGGGAAATTTACAACTCCTGAGTGACCTAAAGAGTTATAAAAGTTATGGAAAAGGACTTTGGGATGAATTGGAAGAGAAAATCAGACCGGTTTAGGTGAACCAGACCTAAACCGGTTTGAACCACTATTGAATCAATTTCTAAATTCATTTTTCTAGGTGGCTTAAAATATTCAAATTGGAGAATTGAAGCCACCATTGGATAGAGAATGAATTTAGATAAACTTAGAAATTTTTAATTTTGAAAAACTTGGTCGAATCAGGTTTGAATCGACTAGTTTAAGCATTGAACCCGGTTCGGACCGGTATGGTCCGGTTCGGAACAGTTTCATTTTCTTCCTTTAGATGACAACACTGTTCACTCACCGGAAAAGTGAGCAGCACCGATGAAGATGAAGAGTCTTCGTTAAGGGCATTTCAAGCCATAAATGATTGCCATAAAGGCTCTAATGGGACGACGAAGGAGTCCCTGATCTTCTTATATAAAGAGCTCCTGTCCATTCCACCTCCTCACCTGAAACTCCTCTCTCTCTCTACTGCTCCGATTTCCAGTGAAACTCGAACCAAAGCTCCAACTTGGGCATTTTTCTGAGCCAAATAAGATGAGGTTGGGTTCCTTAGATTCGGGGAGAAGTCAACTACCCGAAGGTAGTCTCCATATGCTCTAAAGATCGTCGAAGAAGCACCAGCATGATCAAATAGTGAAGTAGCTCCAACGGATAGAAGCTGCCCTATTTCGGTCGAGCTGAAAACGGCCAAATTGAGCCCTCCTCAAGCCAAACCAAGCTCTCCCATCACTTCCACAGCCCTCATACGAATGAATTAGAGCTGAAATGTAAGCTAATTTGGCTCCCCTCTATAAATTTTGATCAACATTAGAGAGAAAAATTGTAAACCTCGTCCCTTAAAGACAAGGAAACTGGGGAAAGAACCGGTCAACCCGGGTGAGAAAACTAAATCAGTTCACGAACCCCAACCGTTAGAGAAAGGGAAAAATTGGAAATTTACAAATACCGAGTGACCTAAAGAGTTATCAAAGTCATGAAAAAGGACTTTGGGATGAAATGGAAGAGAAAACAAAACTGGTTTAGGTGAACCGGTTTGAACCACTATTGAACCAGTTTCTAAATTCATTTTTCTAGGTGGCTTAAAAAATTCAAATTGGGGAATTGAGGCCACCATTGGATTGATAATGAACTTAGATAAATTTAGAAAATTTTAATTTTGAAAAACTCGGTTGAATCGGGCATGAACTGACCGGTTTAAGTGTTGAACTCGGTTCGGACTAGTCTGGTACGATTCGAAACAGTGTTGTCTTCTTCCTTCAGATGACAACACTGTTCACTCACTAGAGAATCGAGCAGCGCTAGTGAAGATGACAAGTCTTTAGCCAAGGAGTTTCAGGCAATGAATGACTACCATTAAGGTGCCAATCGAATGACCAAGAAGTCCCCGAGCTTCCTATATAAAGAGCCCCTCCACATTCATCCTCCTTACACGTAAAAACTCCACTCTCTCCCTACTATTAAATTTTCCAATAAAGCTCAAACCAGAGCTCTTACTTGGGTATTTTTTTGAGTCAAAGAAGGCGTGGTCAGTTTCTTTAGATTTGGGGAGAAGTCAGCTACACGGCTGTAGTATCCATTTGTTTCGAGAAACGCTGGTGTGATAAAACAGTGAATCAACTCTGATGGACCGAAGCTGCCCTATTTTGGCCAAGCTAAAAATGGCTAATTCAAGCCCTTCTCAGGCCAAACCAAACCCTCCAAAAACTTTCACAGCCCTTCTACAGCTGAATTAGAGCGGAAAGGTAAGCCAATTTGGCTCGCCTCTATAAATTCTGATCAGTGTTAGAGAGAGAACTGACGATACTTCATTGACCAAATTCTCCATCAATTCGACATGAATTGATGCGATTCTTTATCCTAGGATGATCAGAACAAGTGCTATATTCCCAAATCAAAAGCTCGGACCGTTGCGCCCCTGACGATAAGCTTTCAAAGCTTTCTCTCTCTACATCTAGTTTTTTGGCGAAGCTCCATTTGAGCTCGTTCTGACATCAATCCATGCGATTTAAAGTGTAATTGAATCGTATGGAAGGGTAGAAACTTAAATCTTACTTAAATTTCAATAATTAACCTCATTTGGTCTGTCAATTTGATAAAATCAAATTCGGTCAAGTTGAAAGGTTGAAATTGGGGATTTCAAAAATTCGATTGACTAAAGTGCTATTTCCCAAAATTATGGGCCAATTGGGCATGGAAAAGATGTTGGAGGACCAATTGGTTAATTTTTGGAATTTTAGAGTGAAATTTACCATTTTTGTAAAGTAGGGGCAAAATGGTAATTTTGGAAATGTTGGGGGACCAAATTGGAAATTTGGGAAATTTGAATCCCTTTTTGTGATTTTGAATAAATTGAGTCCCCAAGGTGAATTTTAGATTTTTCGAGACTCAATTTGGGGGAAAATCGGCATTAGGGACCTAAAGTTAAAGAAAAATAACTTTAGGGACCTAATTGCAAATAATTGAAAAGTTTGGATATGTTATTCATTCATGATAAATGAAGGCCATCAAGCCAAAGGATAATGAACAAGGATGTTCATATCGTGTAGGAACACAAAGTACCGGGAACGTCAGCTAAGACAAGATCGCATTGAGGCAAAAAGTTGGTTGAGAGGAATTCACTCAATTAACGGGTGAGTGGGATTTTTATATCATACCCGGTTGGGATGATAAGCACCTCGAAAATGAAAACTCGCTACAATGTGGGATTTTAACATCACACTTGGATGGGGTGATGTGAAAAAACATACGAAAAAGCTACTTACCGGTTGTAAGTAGATCATACCCGGTTGGTATGATGAACTTCCTGAAAGGAAGTAGAAAACCCGTTCATCAATTATGAATGTAGATGTCCTCACACCCGGTTAATGTGATGGACGGCTGAAAGATTATTTTTTTGGAAGTGCTCTCCCTTGATTGTGTGCCACTACTCAAACTTTTTGGGAGACCTTCTTGACAGGAGTTCGAATAGCTCAGATAGGTTGAATGCCTCAGTTTTGGAACTTGGAGGCTAATATGCTCGATTTTGAAAATCTCATGTAGTGGGCCGAAGGCTAGTTGGCAAGAGCAAGAGCTCATAAACAAACATGAGTTTAAGCCATAAAAATTTTAAATGAATGATATGTTTGGCCATGGTATCAAGACGGGACCGACATACTCGATGGACTAGCGGTAGTGCGATAAGATATGTCGACGGACCAGTTGAGAAAAACAGCTGGAAGTCAAGTTGAGGATCGGTGCCGTTGGACTAGTGGCACCAAAGTTTTGTGCATGCACTGAGATACAGGACCTTCAAGACGCCCAAGAGGGGTAGTGATCCGTCCTAGGTGCTAATGGACGACATGGTGGAGATCAGGGCAGATTGTTGTGCGAGCAGTCTGGGAAGCTCGACGTAGCTTCATGCACATGAGATCGGGGTGGGGTCTGGATGAGGTCTCTGTCCTCATATAAACACAAAGTTTCTTTACAGGATTGAGGGTCGGATGTCACATACATCCACGCATTATCAAGGTAGAAGTGGATGGGCTTCTATCTAGGTGGCCGGTAAAGTCGATCCGACGCCACAATTGGGTTTAGTGAACGTGCTGCCCCGCGAATGGGAAATTTGGGAAACTTGAACCCCTTAAGTGATTTTGAATAATTGAGGAACCATAGTGAATTTTAGAAGTTCTGGGACTCAATTTGGGGAAAAGTTAGCATTAGGGACCTAAAGTCAAAGATAAAGAATTTTAGGGACCTAAATGCAATTAATTGAAAATTTTGAGATTATGAGCAACTCGGAAATGAAAAACCACTACTATGTGGAATTTTAACATCACACCTAGTTGGGGTGATGTGAAAACCACACGAAAAAAACTATTTATGGATTGTAAGTAGATCATACCCAATTGGTATGATAAACTTCCTGGAAAGAAGTAGAAAATCCGCTTACCGGTTATAAGCAGCGGTGTCATCACACTCGTTTGCCAATGCTTAAAAATTTTGGGAGACCTTCTTGACGAGAGCTAGGATAGCTTAGATAGGCCAGAGGCCTCAATTTTAGAACTTGGGGGCTAAAATGCCCGGTTTTGGATAACCTCGTATAGTGGTACCAAGGCCAATCAGCACGAGTAGGAACTCATAAACAAACATGATAATAAGCCATGAAAACTCTCATTAAGAGTCAAAGTTACTTTGTAATTCACCACGGTGACTAGTCAAGACCGAGAAGGCTCGATGGGCTTGTAGTAGTGTGTTAGGGCTAGGTCAACGAACCGGTCAGATAAACAACTGTATGCCGAGTTGATTGTTGGGGCCATTGGACCATTGGCACCAATGATAAATGGCTATTTGGAAAAAAAATATTGTTTGTGCATGCACTTGAGTAACATGACCATCAAGATGCCCAAGAGGGATAGTGATGCGTCTTTTGGGTTGTTGGACGACTTGGTGGCGATAAGGGAAAGACAAGCTCACATGGAGGCAAAGAGCCAAATATGAGGAATAAACTGCACTATCGGGTGAGTGGGAATTTTCACATCATACTCGGTTGGGATGATGAGCACCTTGGAATGAAAAACTACTACTAAGTGGAATGTTAACATCACACCTGAATGGGGTGATGTGGAAACTATGCCAAAAACTACTTACTGGTTGTAAGTAGATCATACCCAGTTGGTATGATGAACTTCCTGAAAGGAAGTGGAAAACTTGTTTACCAGTTGTAAGCAGAGATGTCATCACACTCGATTGGTGTTATCGACAAGTGAAAACATATTTTGTCAGAAGTTTTCTCCTCTAATTGTGTGCCACTACTTAAAGATTTTGGGAGACCTTCTTGACGAGAGGTCGAATTGCTCAGTTAGACCAGATGCCTCGATTTTGGAACTTGGCACGAGCAGGAGCTCGTAAACAAACATGATGTTAAGCCATGAAAATTTTAATGAATGATATGATTTGTCCATGGTACCAAGATAGGACCGACATACTCGATGGACTAGCAGTAGTGCGACAAGACCAGGTCGATGGACCGGTCTAGACAAACCACTACAGGTCGGGTTGAGGGTCGGGGCCATTGGACCAGTGGCACCAAAGATTAATGCTTATATGTAAAACTTTGTTTGTGCATGCACTTGAGGTTTAGGACCATTAAGATGCCCAAGAGGGGTAGTGATGCGTCCTAGGGGCTATTGGACGATATGGTGGAGTTAAGGGTAGTTTTTTGTGCCAATAGTTAGGGAATCTCGACGTAGCTTTATGCGCGTGAGACTTGGGTGAGGTCGGGATGAGGTCTCTGTCCTCATATGGACATAGTTTCTTTTTGGGTTTGAGAGTTGGATCTAGGTGGACGAGCTTCTATCTAGGTGGCCGGTAAAGTCGCTCCGACGCCACAAGTGGGTGCAATGGATGGGCTGCCTTGCGAATGTGTGATCCCTTCATAATGAAGGGCATGTGTTGATTGTTTTACACACCAAATGTGGATAATATGATAAAGTTTTGAAAGCCGAGAATATGAGGAAGAAATAATTTTATAAAGAAATTAAGGAGTTTGGCACACTCCAAATTATTTTATTGAAACTCTTTTTCCAACACCCATTCACTAAGTTGTAGAAACTCACCCACCTTTTTATCCCTTTTCAAGAATAGAGAAATGACTAGGGATAACATGAGGATTTATCCTCTTTCATGTATGCATAAATGTTTTTTAAGCTTGCATCTTTATTGATATATGTTATTCCAGGGAACACAGTTGTAATTTCGCATGGCTCCTCTTGATTAAAGAATTGGAGAAACCCTTCTTGAACCAAGAGAGCGACGGGTTGATCACGGGTATCTGACCAAACTAAGTTGGGGTATGACATACTGTGTTTGAGTTTCTCATCGTACCAGTTAGTCATGGAGTTACTGTGTTTGGACTCCACAGAGTTACTATGTTTGAACTCCACGAGGCTACTATGTTTGGGGTTTCCTGAAGCTTCTGTGTTTGAGCTTCATGCGCACGAGACCAGGATATGGTCTCTATCCTCAAACGGACACAGTGTTGATTTTTGGGTTTGAGGGTCGGATGTCGCAAACATCCACTCATACCTAGGGTAGAAGTGGACGAGATTCTATCTAGGTGGCCGGTAAAGTCGCTCCGACGCCACAAGTGGGTGTAGTGGATGAGCTACCCTATTAATGTGTGATTCGCTTCCTGATGAAAGGTGTGCATTGATTGTTAAACCCACCTGATATGGAAATGAGGAAAAATGGCTTTGAAGAACAGGGAACTTAAAAAGGAATATTTTTGAAAGATAGAAGTAGTCTAGCACACTTCTATTAAGGATGTTTTGAATACTCTATCCCAACACCCATTCATTGAGTTGTTGAACCCACCCCCTCCCTATACTCTTTTTAGGTAACCAAGGGAAAACCCACTTAATGACCTACCTGTAGCTGAACCTGAAAGACCGGTACGTAAGGTTAAATTTATCTAGTTTTGATTAATGTTATTTCCAGAAAGAAAGGAAAAGGATGCCTTGCTCCTTGCGGTTTAGAAAAGGGCGAAGCCCTTCATGAACCAAAGGGAGTGGCATGTTGTTTATGGGGATTTGACCAAATTGGGTTGGGGCATGACATTATTAATATTTGTCTTATTTACTTAATTAATGAACATGGAGTTTAGCTATCCTTTGCTTTTAGAAAATTTTTGGCGTATTAGCCCTTTTTAAAAAGTCACTTGTGGAACATAGTTCCGATTTTCTCTCATTTCATCATGATCACTAGTCTCATTCATAGTTTAGTATGCACTTTTCATATCCCTATTTATCTTTAGGTAAACCCTGTTATGCTCTCTACATTATATAGCTTTTAATATAAAATGTGTAAAGTACTACGATCAACCCATTATGACTCGTTGTCAATAAACTCACTCACCTATATTTCCGAGACTTGTTCATCCCAAAAAATTCTTTTTTCGACTATCTGGGGACGCACATACTTCCGCATTGTTTTGGTTGAAAGTTTCACTACAAATTCAAGTTATATGAATAAGGTCAGATTTGGTTTCCCCTGTTTAACCATAGCACCACTCCGTAATTTCTTTTAAATTATGGATTTGCCCCTTTGACCGAGCTCGCCCGACTTTTACATTGGCAAACCCATTCATATGGCTATTTCCCCTTATGTGATATTTCTATATCTTCCCTTGGTCACTTAACCATATTTAATTCATGGTCACTAAAGATCCTAAAATCGTTTTTAAACACTTGTCTTTTTACTTTTTACATTTTGACCCTTAAACTTCCGAAAATTACCAAAATTCCCCTATTCTTTTAACTACCTTTATTTATGAGTCTAAACTTTTTGAAATAGTTCTTTTTGGTCCTTATATTGTGCCTTAACCTCATACGGGTCCTTAAGTTTTCAAATTTACAATTTGGCCTCCACTTTTTACATTATTTACCATTTTACCCTCCAAACTTGTTAAAACTCCATTTAGGTCCATACTACATTTTAAAACTCTTACCTTAGGTCCCTGAGTTTCCTAGCATATTATATTTAGTCATTACACTTCTACTAACTTTGATCTTAGGTCCCCATACTTTTGAAATTTTAAATTTGGCCCTTATGCTTTTCAAAATTTGCACTTTAGTCCCCCAACTTTTCTCATCATCAAATAACCACCATAACCTCGATGTCAAGTCATAATATCATCTTAAGCATGTTCCCTAGGTCCCCATGACCCTCTTACAAACTCGTTTTTGCCTATTGCCAGAAAACGAGAAAGAGTTGGGTTTGGGGTTATACCTTGTTGGAGAGAGAGCGGTGGTTGTCGACACTAGTGGGGCTGAAAAGCTTACTTCCCCATGAGTCAAGGGCAATACCCCATTTACATTGGGGTGTTAAAAATAGAGCATGAATAGAGCATGAATAGAGCGTCCATGAAGGAGAACAATCATTAGGCTTACCTTCGGCTTGATAGGCCAATATGGTTCAGTAGTATGAGTTGAGATGAGGTCGTGTGAATTTTTGTGGGATTTTAGGTCATTGGGTGGAGGAGAATTTGACCCCGAAAGAAATTGGCCATTTTTCGGTGAGGGTAGGTCTATTACTCTGTGAGATCATCAATGCCGATAGAGGGGATGTTGATGCAGAACATTGGTGGAGATGGAATGCTAACCTCCGCATGCACACAAGCACACCGAAATCACTAAGTTTGGTGATGTGAGGGGGGAGAATTTTTGCTTGAAAATTTTGTTTGTCTAAAACTCACCGCTAACTCTCTTTACTTTCATAGCAAAATTTGAACAAATGAGGGGATGATAACTTAATTACTCATATGTACAGATAGATGGATGAGTTGTTAGTTCAATAACAAATTTTATTGCAAGTGATATGATCAAAATCGGGATTTTCTAAGCAATTCCCTTTCATGTGTTCAGAGAAAATATTCATGAGAAAGTGGGTGGAGCGGTTGCACAGTGTCGGGTCATGAATTTCTAGGTTGGGTTTCAGTGGGGCGGAAGGGACATCACTCGCATGTACATGCACCTGACATGGTGCTCTGATGAGTTCACACTGTAATGAATCGATTTCTGATGAATAAATGAGCCAGTTCGGCCAATTTTGACCTTTTTTGGTTGGTTCACCTTTAATTCGACCTATTCTTGACTCAAATTCAATTTCTAAAAATTATTCATTCAATTTTCTTCAAATTGGGCTTAAAAAACATCCATATTCCAATTTAATTTACCCCATCTAAAAATCGGAGAGGGGGTGGGGGGGATGGGGATGGGGAGGGGGGGGGGGTGTTACTGCTCCGAGCCGGTTTGACTAGTTTTGGCCATTCTTTGGTCGGTTCACCCTTGATTTGCCTGGTTCCAGGAGGCCCAATCCAATTTTTCTAAAATCCTTGTTCACATTCCCTATTGTTCGACCTGGTTTCAACTTGGGATTTGCCCAATCCTCTATCACTGGTGAGGGAGGGGGAGGGGTCCCTTAGGGTGAATTTTCCCATTTCAAAGTTTGGAGTTTGTATGGCCTCTCTCTCTCCTCCCCTTCCACGTGGTTTGATTTCAATTTTTTAGTTTTTCTGTTCTACTTGGTTTAAAATTTCAGTTTGTATTTTCCGTTGTTACAACCACTCTACTACTTTTTAGAAGTTTTATCCCTAAAACTCTCATTAATTTGTAATATCAATGTCAATATTACAAATTGTCAATTCTCTATAAAAAAAAAGGTAAGGGTATTTTGCTCTCATAACTTCCTTAGGTTCCGAGGTTTCTTCAACCTTATTACTGTGCCAAAATACCTTTACCATGATAATCTTCCTATTTCGAAATTGCTTTTCTTAGCAGTTTGTAATGCTGATCAGTTCTATTACATCTCACAACGTCTCTTCCAGTCCAAGGGGTGGTTTTTCTATCATGTGCTTTGGGTCTGGTTTGTACTTTCTTAGCACTGACACATGAAAGACATTGTGGATTTGTTCTAAATCAAGTTGAAGTTGTCCCCAGTGAGTCTTGAAGACTCGACCAGCATCGGGATATAAACCTTGGGTCCTTATGTAATAAAAATGACAACAACTATCACTCCTTGATCTGATTTATCCGCTAGCAGTCCCGTGCACCCCCACAAAACTCCTCAATGACACTATGGTTGGTACCTTCACCACAGTGAAACCAGAGAGACTAAGGCATCTAATAAAAAGTGTCTCTGTATTTTGCATCAAAAATTTGAATTTTATTTGAAGTATAAAGAATGAGCCCTAAAAAATTAATTTCATAAATATTTCAGGAAAAATAGTAACTGATAAGAACATATTTCAACTTTCGTGCGTAGGATAAGAGGACTACCTTAACTAATGCTCGACTTGAAGATGCTCTCCAACCTGTGTCCCGAGCCTCCTGGACTATTACTTACAACCTCTAACATCCCACTTAAACCTCCTAACACAATTCTTATTTTGGGTGTTTAATGCTTTTGTATCATCGTGGTTTATCTTGCCCCTCGAGATTCCTATCTTGGGCCAACCATAACTGTAGTATACTCTACAGTCGGGTCACTCTCAGTTTCCCAGAGAATTACCACAAAAAACATATTATATTCTCATCATATAAACATACACCGAGCACTCATGTCCCACACATACATGGGCTACTCCTAGCCTACACACATGGGCCATCCAATTGCCCCCAATTATCACGAGCCATTCATTCGCCCTTATTCATGCCTCGAGGGTATTTCATGATACTGATCGAGTTCTATGAGAGTGTGGGAGTCACATATACTCTTCCTTAGCCGATGCCCCTCATGCTCGTCTCTCATTAGGATGTCTTTGCATTTGAGGTCATGACCAACATACCCACTGAAAACCTTGCACATACCCCTTGTACATGCGATTCCATCGCGTCTCCTTCTCATCACATCTATGTAATTTGGACGGTACTCATACATCAATCGGGTGTCATGGGAAATCTATAAGAATCGTTCAATCTCCCCTTACTCCCTTTCCAATTTCCCTCGATGTCGACACTACCACAAAAGGCTTCCTGCTGATGCCTGCGCCACTTCATACCAATATTAAAAAAAACATAACAATCAATTCCATAAACAATATTCTAGCCTATCTCAATATCTCGCGAGTATGGTCCTTATTACGACCATCTCTACACAATACACACAGCAAAGTTCACATAACAAATCATCAAAGGTAGTTTGATCTTTCATTCAACCAACTCCTATAAATTAGAAAAGATGGGTTCAAGGCCCCAATACACAGTCCTATTAGACCTTAGAAATCCATTATCCCAGTCTTTTTTCTCACTTCTTAGCCTTTAAATGAGTATTTTCGTTAGTGGACATGCGCACTTGGTCTTTTTACACTTCTTATATAAGTTTTAAAATGAAGCTTAACACTTAATTCAAAGCAATTATTCAAACACACAAAGTGCTTCGGTCGGTACAATCAACTCGCCATCAATACTTCCACTCACCGTGAATCCAAAAACATGTTCGTTCTAGTAGGGATTCGTTACTCCCACTGTAGAAGTCCGACTTGAGTGATATCTTCTTTCTTCTACAATGTTTAGAGCAAGACAAGAAGATTAGTTTAAGCTCCTTAGTAGTTTTATCCTAAAAAATTATAGTTTTATCCCTTGGGGCCGGTTTACATGACCTACTAGTCGAGGAACCGTCCCTTCACTAACGCTATCTAAGGTTAGTCAATAGGGCTTAAGGTCATAAACTCTCAAAATTACACTTGTCTAATGCTTAACATTCCCTTGTTTACTACCTAGTGACCTTTTTTTTTCCAAAGTAATAATTTGGTCTCCAAGTTGGGCAAAATTACCCTTTTGCCTTTATACTTTAACATATTTCCTTTTTGGACCTTAGGCCTTCATAAGACTTTCATTTGGGTTCCTAAGTTTTCCTGAGCCCATTATAGTCCCAAAAGTGCCTTAGAATACTTATAAGCCATATTTCTCATTATTTAAAAAATGGTCCCTAAATTGGGCAAAATTATCATTTTGCCCCCATTCTTTACAAATTATCTTTTTGGGACTCTTTTATTCTTCCATTTTTCCATTTAGGTCCCTAAACTTTCTTTAATCTCATTTAGGTCCTTGGACTACCAAAAAATCACCTTTGGGAGTACAAATGCCTTTATTTGCACCTTAGTCCTTAACTTTTTATTTTATTGCATTTAGATCCTTAGACATTCCAAATATGCCAATCTAATACCAGGACTTTATCGATATTTCCAATTGACCCTAAAACTTTATTTAGCCTCTTAAGAATACCCCACATAGAGCTTATTCCCAATTGGGTCCTCTAACTTTTCCTTATTTATGTTTTAGTCCTCGACCTTTGGTCCCTAGCAAAACCACCTAAAAAAATACTCAAACTTAGGTAGGGTGTCCCCAGGACCTTCCCCTATGCTGTCGTAACCATTGTTTGGCTGGGATCAGCCGGAATAGTGCTGATTAGACTTTAATACAACTATAAACTAAATGAACATGAGTCATGTCAATGCCAGAAACTCACCGGAGATTACACCTCGATTGTTAGCACTTGTGCAACTTGAAAACTAGCTCCACTAGGAGTCCATTGCAACTTGAACCACCTCAAATGGAGGTCTGAGCCGCTTGCAATGCTCATTTTATTAAGCTTTGTTATTTCTTAAGAAATCAGAAACTTCAACATTCTCATGCAAGGAAAGCATGGGGTGTCATGAAACCTCAGGAAGCGGGGATAAGTAATTAGCCACCTAGCTTCCCGAAGTTAGTATTGACCACCCTAAAGGAGGACGTTGGGACAGGAAACCCTAGAACAGTGAGACTAGAGTAGAAGAACTAAAAAAGATCTCAAGGAAGGATATTAGTGGAGTTGACCCCCTTGTAAGACTAGAAAGTCATGAGGGAAACCATACGGGATAAGTTAAAGTAAAGTGCCATAAGGGAACCCCAAAAGAGACCCAATGTGTGAACGAGAACCCTAAGTAGAAACATGGTCAACCGAAGTAAGGTAAGGCATGGTCGGCAAACCAAGTAGAAGTTGAGGAACCCATGGTAGGAACTAAGGAGGCGACCACAAAGAAGGGAGCTAAGATACGAGGGAAAGACACTGGCCACAGATAACAATGTGATAAATGCCTAGTCATGAAGGGCAAGCCTCGACCTAGCACACACGAGTAGAAACTAGAGTAGACCAAAGACCTCTTGAGGACAAATAAAAAGGGGGCCTACCCGCACTAGGGGAACCCTAATGAGTGGCAGCTAAGATGGTCATGAAATAGCGACGAGATATTTAATTGAACGGAGGAACGAGAGACGAACTAGTGGTGAAGTGATAAGAAAATCTGGCAATAGGAATTAGGAAAAGTGAAATGGCGAGGAGAACTGGGTGAACAAACGTGGATCCTGCAATAAAGTCGATTAGAGTGCTATATAAAGAAAACGATGAGGGGGAGTTCGATGCTCAAAGAGAACACGAGGTAGGAAGAGTATCCTACCCCGTAAGGAGGAAAATGTGGGAGGACACCCTCCAATGGAACCAGAATTTGAAGAAAACGGACACCATGGGGCTAGGAAGAAGTGATTAAGCCATGGATGTATGCGTTAGCTAACCATATAACCCCAAGGTAGTGAAAAAACACTACCGATTTATAACGAAGGGAACATCCAAGACCCCAAATAAATCAGAGGGTTGCGAGAGAGATCTCCATAATACGAGCCCAAGTCTAGAACATGTCAGATTTCGTGGGGCATGTGGGCCCCGAGTCCCCAAGAAGGGGTATGACTCAAGGAAAGAAGAGTCGTATGTCCAGGCATGAGAAAGTCAAGGGAGAGGATGGACCCGGGAGATAGTAAAGGGAAAAATGGAATAAAGGAGCAATCGATGATAAAGAGAGAAACCTACTCCAAGCCATGGGAGAATGGAAATCCAAGACCGCATTTTGGGAACAAATGGGTAACCCCAGAAAGTCAGGGTAAGCTCCTTGGTGTAGACAAATGTTAAAAGAGAAGAGAAGTCGCATGAGGGCAAAATGAATAGGGACTACGCGGAGATGTGATCATGGAGTGATCACCAAACCTTGCCAGATAGAATCAGGGGAGAAATTAATCCCCAAAGAGGTTCAATTGGCAAGGGCCAACAAGTATAATGGGCCAAAACAGGAAGAGAAGAGAGGAAGAAGGAAAGGGAAGAACCCCTCACTAGTCGAAGGACACCATTAGACTTGAGGATGGACTGAGGAAGGAAGGACCCCAGTATGTCAATAAGTCCAAGAGGGGATAGGAAACCAGATAGTTGGAGATCGGAAAAGCCCAATAAGGAAGTAGGGAAGGACGAATAAATGTGGGCAACCTAAATACTCACAAAAAGCCTAACATAAATGTCCAAAGGACATTTGAGGCGTAGAAGAGGTGTATGAATCAGAACCCAGGTGCAAATCAGAATCGAATGAGGAAGCATTTGACAATGCAAGAGGAAGGATAAAGGGAGCACGCTCTAGGAAAGAGGGTGGAAGAACATGACCAAAACCTCAAGGCGAGCAGGACTTCGAGCCTAAAGAGAAATAATCGAATGCGGGAGTCATACCACTAGGTACATGTAGGTCCAACGATCCAATAAAAAGGGGGACTCTAGTATGAAAGAACAAATTAAAGGACCAATGAGGGGAATAACCCCGAAACCCGTGAAAAGCAAGTACAAAAAGCTCGAAGGGACAATGAGCTAAGGAGTTCCAACGACCAAAGGAATAAATGGTATAGTTAGACATGCTGGAAGTCCCAATTCCAGACAAAACACTCAAGAGGAAAAGTTTGATCCCAAACGACAAGAAGCAGTAGATTAAGAACATTACATGGACACAGGGGATGGGACAAGTCAAAGTAACCAAGTCCTAGGAAATAAGGGAATGAGTCAAAAAGGCAGTCACTAGAGCGGCGAGCATCAAAGCGAGCCCTATGTTGACCGCAAGGAGATCCATTTACGATGGGAAGGATGAACAGGTGAGTTTTGAGGACAAAACTCCTAAAAGGAGGGGACAATTGTGAAACCCGTCCCCTCGAACGAGGAAAAACAGAAAAAAGAACTGACCAAATTTTCACACGAAAAACCGAGTCAATTAATGAACCAAAAATAGTAAAGAAGGGTTAACATGGGAGATTGGAAAATTTCAAGTGACCAAAAATTCACAAAAAGCATGTAGAAGAACATGAAGTGAATTGGATAGTAGAACCGGTCCGATTCACTATGGTTCCTCATTCGATGCCCGCCACATCACCGTTTTCAACCTTAGTCTGCCGATAGAAAGAGAACAACGAAGGAGGAAGTCTGGGATGACTCAGAAAATGCTCTGGCCCTATCGCCGGCAAGAGAAGCGAGGGCTGAGTCTCATGCTGGCCGATTGCCGGACAATTGTCGAGCTCCCTGTAAATAGAGCACCCTCCCACTCAACCTCCCCACCATTGAGGCACCCTCTGAAGACAAGCTACCCACCAGTTTGAACCACTATTGAACCGGATGCTAAATCCATTTTTCTAGGTGGCTTAGAAAATTCAAAAGGGAGAATTTATTCCACCATTTGATAGAGAATGAATTTATAAATTTTTAATTTTGAAAAACTCGGTCGAATCAAGCCTGAACTGACCGTTTAAGCTTTGAACCCGGTTCGTATCAATTGATTCCACCATTTGATATATGTTTTTGTTGAGCTAAAATCGGCCAATTCAAGCCCTCCTTAGGCCAAACGAAGCTCTCCCAACACCACTTTAGCCCTCCCACAGCCTAGTGCAGAAAGGTAAGCCAATTTGGCTCCCATATGTAAATTCCGATTGTTGCTAGAGAGAGAACCGATAGATTTTCACTGACTAAATTCTCCTTCAATTTGGTATCAATTGATGCAATTCTTGATCATAGGAGGAACCTCAGGACGAGAGCTACCAGCCCAGATCGAAAGCTCGGACCGTCATACCCCCGACAGTAAGCATTGGAATCTCTCTCTCTTTACGTTCAGTTTTCGGCGAAGCTCCGTTTGAGCTCGTTCTGATGTTAAATCGTGTGATTCAAAGTGTAATTGAATCGTATGAAGATGTAGGAACTCCAATCTAACTTCAATTTCAACAATTAAACTCATTTGGTTAGTCAATTTGATAAAATCAAATTCGACTGTGTTGGAGAGTTGAAATTGGGGGAAAATTGGGGATTTCAAAAATTCAAGGGACTAAAATGCAATTTTATAAAATTGAGGGCCAATTGGGCTTGATAAAGATGGTGGAGGACCAATTGGGCAATTTTTGAAAAATTTGGGGTAAAACTTACCATTTTGGTAAAGGAGGGGCATAATGGTAATTTTTAAAAAATTGAGAACCAAATTGGTAATTTGGGAAATTTAAACCCCTTTATGTAATTTCGAATAAATTGAGGTCTCAAAGTATAATTTTGAATTTTCGAGACTCAATTTAGGGAAAATCAACATTTGGATTCTAAAGTAAAAGAAAAAGAACCTTAGGGACCAAATTGCAAATATTTGAAAACTTGGAAATTTCTATTCATTTATAATGAATGAAGGCTATTAAGCCAAGGGATAATGAACAAAAATGTTCATACCGTGTAGAAACATGAGGTATCGAGAACGCCTGCAAATACAAGCTCGTGTGGAGGAAAAGAGCCAAATAAGAGGAATTTCATTATCGGGTTAGTGAGATTTTATATCTTACTCGGTTGGTATGATGAACTTCGTGGAAGGAAATAGAAAACCCGCTTACCGGTTATAAGTGGAGATGTCCTAATACCCAGTTGGTATGATGGACAAATGAAAAGTTTATTTTATCGGAAGTGATCTCCCTTGAATGTGTTTCACTGCTTAAAACTTTTGGGAGACCTTTTTTATATGAGCTCGAATTGCTTAGATAGGCCGAAGGCCTCAATTTTGGAATTTGGGGGTTAATATGCCCGATTTTAAAAATCTCGGATAGTGGGTCCTAGGAAAGTTGGCACGAGCATGAGCTCGTAAACAAACATAAAGTTTAAGCCATGAAAACTTTAAATGAATGAATTATTTGGCCATGGTACAAAGACAGGACCGACATACTCGATGGACTGACGGCAGAGCAGCATGACATGTCTATGGACCAGTCGAGACACATAACTGCAGGTCGATTAGAGGGTCGGGGCCGTTGGACCAGTGGCACCACAAATTATATGGCTTATGTGGAAAATTATTGATTTGTGCATGCACTGAGTTACGGGACCTTCAAGATGTCAAAGATGGTTAGTGATATGTCCTAGGGCTACTGGACGACGTAGTGGAGATAAGGGCAGTTTGTCGTGCCAACAGTCTTGGGAAGCTCCACATCGCTTCATGCGCATGAGACTAGGGTGAGGTCGGGATGAGGTATGTGCCCTCATATGGACATAGAGTTTTGTTACAAAACTGAGGGTCGAATGTCACATACATCCAATCATTCTCAGGGTAGAAGTGGATGTATTTCTATCTAGGTAATTGGTAAAGTCGCTCTGATGGTATAAGTGGGTATAGTAAACGTGTTGGCCTACGAATTTGTGTTTGTTTCATGATAAAGGGTGTGTGTTGGTTGATAAACACACCGATATTGATTGAGGATTCAGAAATGACTATAAAAACTGAGATTTCAAGAATGAGATATTTTAAAGAAATTAAGGAGCTTGGCACCCTCCAATTTAAAAACTATGTTATTGAAATTTTATTTTTTGAAAATACCCATTCACTGAGTTGTAGAAACTCATCCACCATTTTTATCCCTTTTTAGGAAATAGAAAGATAAATAGGGATAACACCAAGCCTTACCCTCTATCAGGTATGCTAAATTTCTGTTTAGCTTGCATTTTATTTTATATATGTTATTCTAGGGAACAAGGTTGAAATTATATCTGGCTCATTTTGAGTTAAAGAAGGGGGAAACCCTTCTTAAACCAAGAGAGCAGCGGGTTGTTCACAGGGATATGACCAAACCAGGTCAGGACGTGACAACCTGAGTGGCATCAAAGCTAAGTTCCCTTTAAACATTATCAATATTATGCCCTGAAATTAATCAAACTTTAAGCTACCGTGTAGGAATGAGAATCCCTAGGAAGTTCATGATGAAATCCAGCCCTCCTTCCATAACCCTTAAAAAGACACCCAACCTAAGGGAGGAAGCCGTTCAAAGATTCCTAAAAGGCGCGAAAAGTGTACCTAAAGGCATGGTGGAAGACTATCGAAAACTAGTAGGAGCCTTATTGGAACCAAAAGGCATCACATACCCTTCTCCAAGATAAGAGGAACCTATATCTCCTCCTAGGAGCCCAACTCCTCCTCCAGCCCCACAACATCCGAAGAGGAATCTAACCAAGAAGGAGGTTTGGGATAACTACTAGGATACGTATGTCACCTTCATGAAGGTCCACCAAGTACCTCTACCTACTCAACCTGGCTTCAATCCCTCCTAATGGATGAAGCGGACCTATGAGTATGAGGTCGTGGTACTAAGGCGGTACGAATTAGAGGCCATACATGAGATTCGTCCTATAAGGGAATACGAATGGACCCCAACTAGTTCCTCAGAACTTTCTGATCAAGAATCCCACAATCGCTCTAGGGTTAACTCTCGGCCTATGACCCCAAGGGATTAGGGGGTAGAAAATTCCTGTAATAAGCCTAGTATGACAAGAAAATATTTTCTTTAATGAATGAAAGTAAAATTTTTTATTAAACTTCTGAGTTCCTTGATAAATTCAAAGCAAAAAAGAGTGTGATCACCTAAAGAAGAAAAAAAGGGTTATTGATAGTTAACCTCAACGCTTAAGACTTTTCCTCAAAAGTACAATAAGGAAGAGTTCATCCAAGGGAGATCTTAACTAAGAAAAGGAAGAAGAAGTTGGAACAATGGGAATAGAACATCAAAGAGTATGGACTTATATAGAAGTTCAAGGAATTAGGGAAAGGCTCAAAGATTAAGAGTAAGTTAAAACAAGGAGTGGAATATTTCAAAGGGAACCACATGAATGGAAGCTGATCAGGAAGAAAGGAAGTAAGTTGTGGGGGAAACACCAAGGATGTCAAGACCAGTAAGGTAGGATGAGAAGAAAATCGGATAACAAGAAAGCCCAGGTATAACACCTACTTGTAAAGAACTAAGATGCAATTTCTTAGGAACTCCATAAAATAAGGAGACTTGTGGAAAATAGAGGTATGGAACCAAAAAGGAAGAAAAGCCAGAGTGAATGAACCATACAAGATCCTTAAGTATAAGTGAAGACTAAAAAGGGGGAACTTCTCAAGAACGGTAGGGAGATCAAATGTAAGAATCCCATAATGGGATACATTAGAAGAAGGATGAGAATAGGAAGTTGGATCGAGGGAGGAGAAAGCTCTAGGTTAAGAAAAATCAACCGAGTAAATGTCGTAAAACCGGATAAGGACCTCAGTAAGAAGTACGAGTGGCAAAGTGAGTGTTTGGGGAGGATAAGTATGATCTACTTGCAAGAAGACATGGACACCTAAATAGGAATTTTAAATGGACCTGAATGAAAAAAAAACCCATAACAACTAAATCATCCAATAAATAAAATACACTCTAAGAAGGACCGAAAAATAATAAGGATCATACCCAAAATAGGACGAAGGGATGGATACTAAAGATAAGAGAATTCGAGAAATAATTCTCTTAAAATAAATAATGAAGAGGATAAAAAGGTAAAAAAAAAACCTTTGAGACATGAGGGTAGAGAAAGCCGTGAAGACACCCATGGATAAGACAGGAGTAATTTAACTAAAAACTATGAAAGAGCTAAATAAGCATTAAGAAGGGTGGTCAGGAGATGGGGAAGTAAGGGAATGTGAACTCCACCTCAGAGAAATAAACTAAGTACTGGAAAAAGGAGTAAGAATGAGAACGATATATATACAAGAAGTATTCATAGGGTCACAAGGGTAAAGGTGAGTAGGGGAGAATGGCATCAAGGAATATCATTTAAGGCTCGACATTCACAACGATAAAATTAGAAGTAGATTTCAGGAGACAAGAAGTGTAGAACTTACCAAGGAAGGAAATCTTGGAAAAAAACATAAGTGTACCAATTAGGAGGAAATGGAGCCAATGGAGTTGGAAAGAAAATTAGCTCTTCAAAGACAATCTACTGGAGATGAAAGGATCAAGTATGAATGGAAACTAATTGTGAAGATCCAAGGGATAAGTCAAACCCAAGTAATGGGTAAGTAGGAAGACGACATCAAAAGATGTCATACGAGTAAGAAAGGAACTAACCGAAATAAAGGACCGTGAAATAGTCACGATGTGAGTAAGAATGGATTAAAAAAGAGAAGAGACCTTAAAAAGGAAGGACGCTAGTGGGAATGAGGAATAAAGTAAGAAACGAAGAGTTTTGGTATGTCAGTAAGTTATTGGGAAGCTCAAGGACTTAAAAGTTGAATGACCGAATAAAGAAGTCTGAAAAAAAGATGAGTAAGTAAGGAAACTAATACGGATATAGGGATGTAAAGTAAAAGACAAGTTATGAAGAATGTCATGTGGTAAAGGACCTCTAAGCCCAACTGTCCCGAGAAAATATGACTTAGGTAAGGAAGAGTCTATGATTAAGGCAAGACGAAGTCAAGAGTTACGGGTAGTGATGCATTCTAGGGGCTACTAAACGACATGGTAGAGATAAGGCCTAATTGTCGTGTCTGCAGTGAGGGAAGCTCGACGTAGCTTCATGCGCATGAGATTGGGGTGGGGTCGAGATGAGGTCTCTGTTCTCATATGGACATAGAGTTTCTTTATGGAATTAAGGGTTGGATGTCATGTACATCCACTCATTCTCAAGGTAGAAGTGGGAGGGATTCTATCTAGGTGGCCGGTAAAGTCGCTCCAACGCCACAAGTGGGTGTAGTAGACGTGATGTCCTAGGAATGTGTGTTCCCTTCATGATGAAGGACATGTGTTGGTTGATAAACACACCGTTTATGGTTAATGATGAGATATGGCTATGAAAATTGAGATTTTGATGATGAAATATTTTAAAGAAAATAAGGATTCTGGCGCACTCCAATTCAATCTATTTTCTAAAAGTCCAATTTTAAAACACCCATTCATTGAGTAATTGAACTCACCCCCTCTCTTATACCCCTTTTTAGGTAACCAAGGGAAAACCTGCCCAAAGACCTCAAGTTAACCTGTAAAACCCGCCCTTTTGAGCTAAGGAAAATTAGGAAAAGAACCGGTCAAACCAAGTGAGGATTTAGAACCGGTTCACAAACCCAATCATTTCTAAACGGGCAATTTGGGAATTTACAACTCTCGGGTGATCCAAAAAGTTCATTAAACCTTCAAAAAGAAACTTAAGACAAATTAGAACAGAAAAACAAAATTGGTTCAGGTGAACAAGAATCCATAAAAATTTTGAAGTTAAGCGTGCTTACCCTTATAGGAACGTACACGTTATCATAAATAGCAATAAATTAATATATATTTAATTATTGTAATTAATACAAATAATTTAATATCTAAACTAAATTATTGTAATTAATACCAATAATTTAATATCTAAATTAAATTATTAGAATTAATACAAATAATTTAATATTAGAATTAATACCAATAATTTATAGCAATATTAATATTAGTAATAAATCTCTCTTATTTAATACACAATTTTTACAAGAGGTCATCCCATTTATTCAACACACACCTGAACACTTCTCTCTCTCTACTGCTCCATTTCCCGGTGAAGCTCGAACCAGAGTTTCAACTTAAATATTTTTCTTAACCTCGAAAGGAGAGGTTGAGCTCTTTAGAACCGAGAAGAAGACAACTATCTAATAGCAAACTCCAATCAATCCGAGAATCGCTGGAGAAGCGCCGGCATGATGGAACAGTGAAGCAGCTCCGGCGGACCGAAGCTACCCTATTTCGGCGAAGCTGAAATCGGCCATTTCGAGCCCTCCTCAAACCTAAACAATTCCTCCCAACACTTCCTCAGCCCTCCCACGACCGAATTAGGACTGAAAGGTAAGCCAATTCGGTTCCCCTCTGTAATTTCCGGTCGGTGCTAGAGAGAGAACCCACAGAATTTCAATGATGAAATTCTAACTCAATTTGGCATCAATTGATGCGATTCTTGATTCTAGGATGATCCTCAAGATGAGAGCTATCTGCTCAAATTGAAAGCTCGGACCGTCGTGCCCTCATCGGTGAGAAATCGAAGCTTTCTCTCTCTATAATCTATTTTTTGGCGAAGCTCCGAGCTCGTTCCGGCATTAAAATCTACGATTCAAAGTTCCTTAGAATCCTATGAACATGTAGGAACTCAATTTCAACTCCAATTTCAACAATTAGAGGTGTTTGATAGGTCAATTTGATTAAATCAAATTCGGCAGTGTTGAAGAGTTGAAACTGGGGGGAAATTTGGGGATTTTTGAAATTCAAAGGACCAAAATGAAATTTTATGAAATTGAGGGCCAATTGGGCATGAAAATAATGTTGGAGGACCAATTGAGAAATTTTAGAATTTTTTGAGCAAAACTTACCATTTT
The DNA here is from genome assembly GCA_030064425.1 of Trapa bicornis. Classification (NCBI taxonomy): domain Eukaryota; kingdom Viridiplantae; phylum Streptophyta; class Magnoliopsida; order Myrtales; family Lythraceae; genus Trapa; species Trapa bicornis. The sequence continues at coordinate 9,913,430 of CM057748.1, read as the reverse complement.
TGTAAAGGAATGGCAAAATGGTAATTTTTGAAAAGTTGGGGGACCAAATTGGAAATTTGGGAAATTAAACCCCTTTTTGGTGAAATTGAGGTTCCAAGATAAAATTTAAAAGTTACGGGACTCAATTTGAGGAAAACCCGACATTAGGGATTTAAAGTTAAAGAGAAATAACTTTAGGGACCTAATTGCAAATAATTAAAAGTTTAGATTTTCTCATTCATTGGAAATGAATAAAGGCTGTTATGCAGAGTAATAATGAACCAGGATGTTCATATCGTGTAGGAATGTGAAATATCAGGAATGCCAGCATGAACGAGCTCGCGTGAATACAAAGAACCAGTCTAGTGGAATTCACTGCATTAACGGGTGAGTGGGCTTACTAACATCATACCCGGTTGGGATGATGAGCACAACTTAAAATTTAAAAACCACTTACCGGTTGTGAGTGGAAATTTTATATCACACCCGGTTGGGAATGATAAGTACCTCGGTATGAAAACTCATTACTAAATGGTATTTTAAACATCACTACTTAGAGGAAGTGATATGAAAATCATGCGGAAATACTACTTAACGATTGTAAGCAAATCATACCCGATTGGTATGATGAGACTTCCTCGAAGGAAGTTGAAAACCCGTTTATCGGTAATGAACGGAGGTGTCCTTATACCAGGTGGTATAATGGATAGATAAAACATATGTTTTGTCGGAAGTGCTCTCCCCTAACTATGTGCCAATGCTTAAACAATTTGGGAGACCTTCTCGATGAGAGCTCGAATAGCTCTGATAGGCCGGGGGCCTCGGTTTTGGAACTTGGGGCTAAATGCCTGATTTTGAAAATCTCGTACAGTGGGCCCAAGGCCAGTTGGCACGAGCAGGAGCTCGTAAATGAACTTGATATATGTGCCATAAAACTTAATAAGTGAATTGTTTGGCCATGGTACCAAGATAGGACTGACATGCTCAGTCAACTAGCGGCAGTGCAACATGACAGGTCAACGGACCAGTCAAGACAAACAACTGCGGGTTGAGTTGAGAGTCGGGGCCGTTGGACCAGTGGCACTACAGATTACATGGCAATATGAGAAAATATTATTTGTGCATGCACTATGAGTACGGTATCATCAAGACACCCATGAGGGGTAGTGATGTGTCCTAAGGGCCCCGAACGACCCGGTGAGTATAAGGGTAGATCATCGTTCCAAGTGTTTGTGCGAAATCTGGAGTAGTACCAAGCGCATGAGACCAGGGTGGGGACAGGATGAGGTCTTTGTCCTCATACAGACACGAAGAAGTAATATCGGGAATGTGGGTCGGATGTCATGTACATCTACTCATTCCCAAGGTAAAAGTGGTCGTACTTCTATTTGGGTGGTAGGAAAAGTCGCTCTGAAGCCACTAGCGGGCTCAGTAGTGATATTAACTTGTGAATGTGTGTAACATTCATGATGAAGGATGTGTGTTGGGTGATGACACACCGTGGTAAATAAGAAATGGTGGAAAAACCCGAATTTTTAAATGAAGGGATTTTTTAAAATAGAGGAGTCTGGCACACTCCATATAAATATTTTTCTTAAAAGTCAAAAGCTTTTAAAAACCCATTCACTGAGTAGTCGTACTCACCCCCTCCCTTATATCCCTTTCAGGAAATCCTGGAAAGCCTCCCCTTAAAGACCGTCAACTAAGATGCCTGTAAGACAGGTATGTAAAGTTTTAAATTTCATGCAGTTTTGATTATGCTATTCCAGGAAAAAGGTGCAGGTTAAAGGACGCCTTACTCTTTACAGTTTACAATGAGGGGAAACCCTTTAATAAACCGGGAGAGTGGCGGGTTGATCACGGGGATCCGACCAAACTGGGTCGGGGCGTGACATAACCACACCTATACGACAGGTATTTTAAGTTTTAATTTCTTACAATTTTGATTAATGTAATTCCAAGAAACGTACAAGTTTAAAGGACATTTTACTCCTCATAATTTAAAAGAAGGGGGAACCCTTAATAAACAGGGAGAGTGGCGGGTTGATCGTAGGGATCTGACCAAACCAAGTCGAGGCGTGACAACTTGAGTGGTATCAGAGCCTGTTTGCTCGAATACAATATTAAAACTATATAATATAGTAACTAATAGGAATAATTTTAAAATTTTGAGATGGCCCCAAGAAAAGTAGCCAAACAAACCTGAGTTACCTTAGCCATCCCGGAAAACAGGAAGAACCCCATCCCAAAGGAGGAAAATGATCTAGAAGTATAGCAGGACTCTTAGAGTAATCCCAGATCAAAGAGGACTCGACAAGACAACCTTCAAGGTGTTCGGGCTCAAGGGCGACAAAACATTGAACTACCAAAAATTCCTTAGAAAGGCCTCACAATGCTCAAATTATTGGAGGAACCACAAAGGTCCACACAAGGAGATGACCTATTATAGATGTGGGCAATGGGGACACTACAGAAGAAGATGCCCAACATTTGGAGGATAAGACCCGAGAGGATTTGTTATGCATGTAGGATGGTAGCAAAGGACTCTCCCATAATGCAAGAAATCAAAGAGATACCATCCAATAAGGATACATCCATCCCTATAGAAGCCCGAAGAGATAACATTACAAGGACCATAATTCTGACTAGGGATCATAATCTCACTCAAAAGAAATTTTTCTAGACCATAGAATAGTACTGAGTACTCCTCAAATCGTCATTGTGACAATCTCCCTTAAGAGATGATATAACTGCAAACTATATTCTTACTTTAATGAATAAGGTTTTGAGTTCCTAAAAAAAATTTGTCCCTCAATAATACGATTGTGTGCCTCAATTATATGAGGAAGGATCACGGGAAGAAGACCAAGGATAGGACATTAAGAAAACCTCGACAGAGCAGAATATGGATAAAAGGGAATTTTTCCCTTAATGAGCGTTATAAACCACCTAGGAGCAAAGAAGGAAGCACCTCATACATAGAAGACAAGCATCTAATGATGAAATGTCTCGGGATAACAAGGTGTGTTCTACTTTGGAAAATTAGAGGAGCCAAGTAGGGTTGTAGATTGAGCTAACGAGAAGGTGTAACTAGAAACTTTGGGAGAAAACACCCTAGGAAGAACCAGAAAATAGTAAGGACTACACTCTAAAACGGACAACGGGATAAGCATCAAGGACGAGTAAAAATCAAAGGACAACTTTTTGAGACAAGTAAACCAAGAGAGTAGTAGGGATGAGGTAGTTAATGAATTGACCCTTGAGTAGGTCATAAATTTAAACCCCAGCAAGAAAGGAGGAGGTGGAAAGACCATAATAGTGGAAAAGAAGGAGGAAAGAAATCCTTGAAGAAATAAATGGCCAAAAATGAAATGGTGATCACACTCAATCCATAAGGAGGAGTTAGTAAGTTTCACATAAAGAGGTCTTGAAGCAGATAATACTTGAATCCTTTCCAAGAAAGGAAACCCTGGGGAGGTGTACATATCCCAACTAAGAAGTAATGGACCAAGTGACAAAGGATGAGGAAATGAAGTCCATAGTGAGGTGAAAGAACCTAGGGAAGTGTACTAGGAGGACCCAAGGAGAAAGTTAAACCCAAGGAACGGGTTAGTAGGAAAATTGCATCAAAGGACATTGTGACAAGAAAAGATGGGTGGGCTACCGATAATAAGGAAATATAAGAAAGAACATTCGAAAAACCATGGAGAAGTAAGCCCTCCAATTCGGAAGTGGTTAAAGGTAAACAACCTATACCATCAAGACTGGTCGTAGCCCACACTCGCTTAATAGAGCCCAAGTAGTGGACGACTAGGCATAAAATGGAGTAATAGGAACCGACCTATCAATAGAAGTTCCTCAAAGAGAGGATAAGGAACAAAAAGGAGATAGAGGACAAGGAAGGATAAAGAGCAGACAACAATACCGATCTTAGAAGGGTGTAAGAAAGGAAAGAAGGAAAAAGCCTCCAAGGAGCATTAGGGAGGTTGAAGCAGGATGGAAGTCCCTATGTAGAAGGAAAAAAGTAGGAAGTGAGACCCTAAAAAAAAAGCGAAGTTCGAAGCTAAGGAATAGCCAGACGGATCATAAGGGGCTTAACCCGACATAAGGAACCTCTTAAAGAACCATAAGTGGTTAAAGGGTATATCGGGATGGCCAAGTGTTGCCTATTTTGGGAGAGCAAAGAAGCCAAATAGGATTTTCCGATGAACCTAGCAGAAGGAAGCAATGAGTAGCAACAAGATGGTCAAGGAGAATAAACGAGACCTTAAGAAGGACTGGGAAGTAGTGTAGACTACACTCTAAAGAAGGGTAAAAGGATGGGCATAGTCTTGAGCACACGAAATAAGACCTGACGATCGAAAATACCTAAAGTAGGAAAATAAAGGGTGAATCGAGAAATTAGGGTTGGTGAATGATTAAAGGTGGGCAAGAGCCCTAATTCAAAAAGGTGAAAGAATGCGAAGGAAGGAAACCTTCAAGAAGTAGTAAGAAATTCGAATGCATAGTGCCTAAAGGGGAAGTCTCTACTTTGAAGGACATAGTACATAATAAAAGTTGGAAAAAAAAAAGGAGAACTCCCCAAACAAAGGAATTGTGAAATGGTCACGAGCAAGTAAGAGGGGATTAAGGATAAAGGAAAATCCTTGAGTAAAGGATGCCACTTGGAATGAGGAAAGACCTATAAAAGGAAGAATCCCATCTTGTCGATAAATCATCTGGAAACCCAATAATTGGAACCGGAAAAACCCAATAAAGAAGTTGGGAAAGGATAAGTGGGTAAGGAAAAATCAATACGGTTATGTAAGTTGATTGGATAATGGTAAATATAGTCGAGGAATACTATCAAACGACAAGAGGGATGAAGTTATACGATCCCTGAAAGGTTGGAAAGTTAAGAACAACCATTACGGAAGTGTTCAAAAAAAATTAATTGGTCAAAGACATGTCCTAGAGTATGTCATGCTATAAGGGGCTTGTAAGCTCAACCGTCTCGAGGAAACATATGACTCAAGTAAGGAAGAGTCAGTTGGTAAGCATGACGAAGTTAGATAAAATTTTGATCGAAGTTGTAATAAACAACGGATGAGGGGAGGGTCAAAATAAGACAAAAAGGGTGATAAAACCAAAACTCGTGAAAGCAAGTACGTAACACTCGAAAGAACATTGAGCTAAAAGTTTCAATGACTAAGAGAATAACTAGATACGGGAATGGTTGGGTATCTTGGAACTCCCAATCCTTAGTATAGGACCTCAAAAGGAAAAATGTTGCTCTAAACAAAGAAAGATGTAAATCTAAGAATATACCCTTAAGTAAGGTATGTCTAGTTATGATAAACTCTGTGAAAAGAGTAAACAATGGAAAGGAAAAGAAATTTCTTAAGTGAGTGATATAAAAAGGGTTAACTGAAAAAACAACCAAAGAGTTAGCATGTCAAGCAAACACCAAGTTGACATAAAAGGAAATTGTTTCTAATGTAAAGGTTGCTAATTAAGTGCTAGGGACAAAACTCCTAAAAGGAGGGAAGAGTTGTAAACCCCGTCCCTTAAAGACAAGGAAACCGGGGAAAGAACCGGTCAACTTGGGTTAGAAAACCGAACTGGTTCACAAACCCCACCGTTAGAAAAAGGGCAAAACAGGAAATTTATCAATCCTGAGTGACCTAAAAAGTCACAAAAGTCATAAGAAAGGACTTTAGGATGAATTGGAGATGGAAACCAAAACGGTTCAGGTGAACCGGACCTAAACTAGATTGAACCAATTTGAACCACTATTTAATCGATTTCTAAATTCATTTTTCTAGGTGGCTTAGAAAATTCAAATTGAAGAAATGAGGCCATCATTTGATAGAGAATGAATTTAGATAAATTTACAAATTTTTAATTTTGGAAAACTCGATCGAATCAGGCCTGAACAGGCTGGTTTAAGCGTTGAACCCGGTTTGGAATAGTGTTGTCATCTTCCTTCTGATGACAGCACTGTTCACTCACCGAAAAATCGAGCAGCACCGATGAAGATGAAAAGTCTCCGGCCAGGGAGTTTCAAGTAATGAATGACTACCATTAAGGTGCCAATCAAACAGCCAAGAAGTTCTCGAGCTTCCTATATAAAGAGCTCCTCCTCATTCATCCTCCTCACACCTTAAAACTCCACTCTCTCCCTACTGCTCCATTTTTCGGTGAAGCTCAAACTAGAGCTATGACTTGGGCATTTTCTAAGGAAAAGAAGCCATGGTCAGATTCATTAGATTCGGGGAGAAGTCAACGACACAACGGTATTCTCCATTTGCTCCAAGGGTCTCCGGAGAAATGCCGACAAGATAGAACAGTGAAGCAGCTCTGGCGGACCGAAGCTGCCCTATTTTGGCCGAGCTGGTAACGGACAATTTGAGCCCTTCTATGGCCAAACCAAGCCCTCCCAAGATTTCCATAGCCCTCCTACAACTGAATTAGAGTTGAAAGGTAAGCCAATTTGGCTCCACTCTATGAATTCTAATCGGTGCTAGAGAGAGAATCGGTAGATATTTACTGACCAAATTCTCCCTCAATTCGACATGAATTGAGGTGATTCTTGATCCTATGAGGAACCTCATGATAAGAGCTATCTACCCATATTGAAAACTCGGATACCGTGCCCCCGATGGTATGCTTTTGAAGCTTTCTCTCTCTACGTTCAGATTTTCGATGAAGTTCTATTTGAGCTCGTTCTAGTGTCAATTCATGCGATTCAAAGTGCAATTGAATCATATGGATGTGTAGAAACTTAAATCTATCTTCAATTTCAACAATTTAACCTCATTTAATCAATCAATTGGATGAAATCAAATTCAGTCAAGTTGAAAGGTTGAAATTGGGGGGAAATTTGGTGAAATTTTGGGGATTTCAAAAATTCGAGGGACTAAAGTGCAATTTCATAAAATTGAGAGCCAATTGGGCACGGAAAAGATGTTGGAGGACCAATTGGTCAATTTTTGGAATTTTTGGGGTGAAATTTACCATTTTTATAAAGTAGGGGCAAAATGGTAATTTTGGAAAATTTGGGGACCAAATTGGGAATTTGGGAAACTTGAACCCCTTTTTGTGATTTTGAATAAATTGAGCCCAATGTGAATTTTAGAAGTTTCGGGAATCATTTTTGGGGAAAATTAGCATTAGTGACCTAAAGTTAAAGAAAAAGAACTTTAGAGACCTAATTGCAAATAATTAAAAAGTTTAGGTATGTTATTCATTCGTGATGAATGAAGGCTATCAAGCCAAAGGATAATGAACAAGTATGTTCATATTGTGTCGGAACATGAAGTACCGGGAACGCCAGCCAAGACTAGCTCGCGTAGAGGCAAAAATCTGGTCAAGAGGAATTCACTGCATTTACAAGTGAGTGAGATTTTTATATCATACCCAGTCTGGATGATAAGCACATCGAAAATAAAAACCCCCTATAATGTAGGATTTTAACATTACACCTGGATGGGATGATGTGAGAAAACACACAGAAAATCTACTTACTGATTGTAAGTAGATCATACCCGATTGGTAGGATAAACTTATTGGAAGGAAGTAGAAAACCCGTTCATCAATTATGAACAGAGATATTCTCACACCCGATTGGTGTGATGGATGGATGGATGATTATTTTTGTCGGAAGTGCTCTCCCCTAACTGTGTGGCACTGCTTAAACTTTTTGGGACACCTTCTTGATGGGACTCGAATATCTCAAATAGGCTAGAGGCCTCGGTTTTGGAACTTGGGGGCTAATATGCCCGAATTTAAAAATCTGGTATATTTGGCCCAAGGCCAATTGGCATGAGCAGGAGCTCGTAAATAAACATGAGTTTAAGCTATGAAAATTTAAATGAATGATATGTATGGTCATGGTACCAAGACAGGACCAACATACTCGATGGACTAGTGGTAGTGAGATAAGATAGGTCGACGAACCAGTCGAGACAAACAGCTGCAGGTCGAGTTGAGGGTCAAGGCTGTTAGACCAGTGGCACCAAAGATTAAATGGCTTATGAGGAAAATTATTGTTTTGTGCATGCACTAAGGTACATGAGCTTCAAGATGCCCAAGAGGGGTAGTGATGTGTCCTAGGGGCTACTAGACGACATGGTGGAGATAAGGGCAGATTGTCATGCCAGCAATCAGGGAAGCTCGATGTAGCTTCATGCGCATGAGACTGGGGTGGGGTTGGGATGATGTCTTTATCCTCATATAAACACGGAGTTTCTTAACGGCATTGAGGGTCGGATGTCACGTACATCCACTCATTCTCAGAGTAGAAGTGCGCGGGCTTCTATCTAGGTGGTCGGTAAAGTCGCTTTGACGCCACAAGTGGATGTAGTGGACATGCTGCCCTTCGAATGTGTGCTCCCTTCATGATGAATGGTGTGTGTTGGTTAATAAACATACCGTTTGTGGTTAATGATGAGATATGGCTCTGAAAACTGAGATTTTGAGGATGAAATATTTTAAAGAAAATAAGGACTCTGTGTAAACCCCGCCCTTTGGAGCTAAGGAAAAACCGGAAAAGAACCGGTCAAACTGAGTGAGAAAATCGAATCCGTTCACAAATCTGATTATTGAGGAACGGGCAAATTGGAGAAATTAAAACTCCCAATTGACCCAAAAAGGTTCATAAACTTTGGTAAGGAACTTTAGAACCAAGTAGGAGAGAGAAATAGGGTTGATTTGGTTGAACCGGATCTATATCGGATTGAACCGGTTTAGGAACTAAGCTGATTTATGAACCGGAAGTGAATTTAAGAGGGAAAACTGGGAAATATATGGACCCCAAGTGACCTAAAGAGTCACATAGTCATGATAAAGGACTTTAGGATGAATGGGGGATGAAAACCAAACTGGTTCATGTGAACTGGATTCAAACCGGATTTAACCGGTTTGAACCACTATTGAACCGAATGATAAATTCATTTTTCTAGGTGGCTTAAAAAATTAAAATTTGATATTTGAGGCCACATTGGATAGAAAATGAATTTAGATAAATTTAGAAATTTTTAGATTTGAAAAATTCGGTCGAATTGGGGGTGAACCGGTCGGTTTCAGCTTTACACCTAGTTCAGACCGGTTCGGAACAATGCCATTTTCTTCCTTCATATGACAGCATTGTTCACTCGCCGAAAAATTGAAGTAGCACCAGTGAAGAAGAAACATTTTTGTTCAGTACATTTCAAGCCATCAATGACTTTCATAAAGGTGCCAAACGGACGACTGATGAGTCCTCGAGCTCCCTAAATAAAGAGCCCCTCTCCATTCATCCTCTTCACACCTGAAAATCTCACTCTCTCTCAACTGCTTAGTTTTCCAGTGAAACTCAAACCAGAGCTCTGATATAGGGTGTTTTCAGAGCTAAAAAAGGCATGGTCGGGTTCCTAAGAACCGGGGAGAAGTTAGCTATACGGTGGTAACATCCATTCGCTGCGAGGGTCATCGGAGAAGCGTTGGGGTGATCGAACAGTGAAGCGGCTCTGGCGGACCGAAGCTGCACTATTTAGGCCAAGCTGAAATTGGTCGATTTGAACTTTTCTCATGCTAAACCAAGCTCTCCCAACACCTCCTTGGCCCTCCTACAGCCAAATTAGAACTTAAAGGTAAGCCAATTTAGCTCCACTCTACAATTTCTGACCGGTGCTAGAGAGAGAACCGGCAGAATTTCAATGATGGAATTCTAATTCAATTCAGTATCAATTGATGCAATTCTTATTCCTAGGAGGAACCTCAAGAGGAGAGCCATATGCCCCAATTGAAAGCTCAGACCATCGCGCCTCCGCTGGTGAGCAATTGAAACTTTCTCTCTCTACGTTCTGTTTTCTGACGACGCTCCATTTGAGCTCATTCCGAAGTCAAAACTTACGATTCAAAGTCCTATTGAATTGTATGGAGATGTAGAAACTCAATTTTAACTTCAATTTCAACAATTAGAAGTGTTTGATTGGTCAATTTGATGAAATCAAATTCGGCTATGTTAGGGAGTTGAAATTTAGGGGAAAATTGGGGATTTTAAAAAATTCAAAGGATCAAAATGCAATTTTATAAAATTGAGGGTCAATTGGATAGAATAAGAGTGTTAGGGGACCAATTGAGCAATTTTAGAATTTTTTGGGTAAAACTTACCATTTTTGTAAAGGAATGGGAAAATGGTAATTTTGGAAGATTTGGTGGTCAAATTGGAAATTTGGGAAACTTGAACCATTATTTTATGAAATTGAGGTCTCAAGGGAAATTTTAAAGTTTCAGGACTCAATTTGGGAAAAACGGCAATTGGGGCCTAAAGAAAATGGAAAAATAACTTTAGGGACCAATTTGCAAATATTTAAAAAGTTGAGAATTTAGTCATTTATAATGAAGAAAGGTGATTAAGCCAAATGATAATGAACAAGAATGTTCATTGAGACTGAGGAAAAAGGGGGAAGTTTTGTCGTGCAGTAAGTCAAGAAGTTATAGGAGCTTCATGCGCATTGAGACTGAGGAAAAAGGGGGAGAGGTCTAGTCCCACAATAGCGGACATAGGGTTTCAAATCATGTTTGGTGATTGGGCAATGATGCTCAAACAGACTTTTGGTAAGGGGTTAGAGCCTTTTATTAGGAACACGAGACATCGGGAATGCCAGCTGAGATTAAGCTCGCAAGGAACGAAAACTGACTAAGTGGAATTTCTGATCGGGTGAGTGGGATTTTTATATCATACTCGGTTGGGATGATAAGTAACTCGGAAATGAAAACCCACTACTAAGTGGTATTTTAAACATCACAACTTAGAGGGGTGATGTGAAAATGACCCAAAAAAATTACTTACTGGTTGTAAGTACATCATACCCGGTTGGTATGATGAAAACCTATTCGGAGGAAGTGGAAAACCCATTCATCGGTTATGAGCAGAGATGTCCTCATACTCTGTTGGTATGATTGATAGTTGAAAATATATTTTGTTGGAAGTGCTCTCCCTCGACTGTGTGCCACTGCTTAAACCATTTGGGAGACCTTCTTGACGGGAGCTCGAATAGCTCTGTTAGGTCGGAGGCCTCGGTTTTGGAACTTGGAGGCTATTATGCCCAATTTTGAAAATCTCGAACAATGGGCCCTAGGCCAGTTAGCACGAGTAGGAGCTCGTAAAAAACATGAATTATATGCCATGAAAACTTGAGTAATTGAATTGTTTGGCCATGGTACTAAGATAGGACCAACATATTTAATCATCTAGCAGCAGGGCGACATGACAGGTCTCCAAACTAGTCAAGACAAATAGCTGCAGGTTGAGTTGAGGGTTGGGGCTGTTGGACTAGTGGCACCACATATTATAAGGGCAGTTAATCGTACTAGGAGGCCATGCAAAGCTCGACGTAGCTTCAAGCGCACGAGACCGGGGTGGGGTCGGGATGAGGTCTCTATCCTCATACGAACACGAAGATTTGTTATGGGATTGAGGGTCGAATGTCGCGAACATCCACTCATTCTTAGGGTAGAAGTGGACGTACTTTTATCTAGGTGGCCGCTAAATTCGCTCCGACGCCATAAGTGGGTTTAGTGGACATACTAGCCTACGATTGTATGATTAACCTTCATGATGAAGGATGTGTTTTAAAAACTGAGATTTTAAAGCGGAGAAAATTTAAAGGAATTAAGGAGTCTAGCACACTCCAACTTCAAAAACATTTTTTTTAAAACTCCATTTTTAAATACCCATTCACTGAGTTGTAGAAACTCACCCCTCTTTTCTATCCATTTTCAAGAAAAGAGAAAATGACTAGGAATAACATCGAGCATTATCCTCTATCAGGTATGCTTAATTTCTCTTAAGCTTGCATTTTATTTGATATATGTCTTTCTACGGAACAAGGTCGAAAATACATCTAGCTCCTCTCAAGTTAAAGAAGGAGGAAACTCCTCTTGAACCGAGAGAGCGGTGGGTTGTTCACACGGGTCCGACCAAACTGGGTCGAGGCATAACAGTCTGGCATACTCCAATTCAAACTATTTTCTGCAAGTCAAATTTTAAAACACCCATTCACTAAGTCATTGAACTCACCCCTCCCTTATACCCGTTTTCAGGTAACCAAGGGAAAGCCTACCCAAAGATCTCAAGTTAACCACACCTGTAGGACAGATATGTTAAGTTTAAATTTTTTACAGTTTTGATTAATGTTATTCTAGGAAAGGTACATGTTTAAAAGATGTCTTATTCCTCACGATTTAAAAGAATGGGAAAACCCTTAATAAACTGGAGAGTGGCGGGTTAATCAAGGGGATCTAACCAAACCGGGTCGGGGCATCACATGAGTAGTGCAAATTTCTCAATTTAAGTTTTAGTAGAAACTCACTATGAATAGTATTTTCTAGCGAAGGACGATGGAGGAGACTTACCAACTTAGCTCACGGAAGGTCGAGGCACCTCTAGAGGTGGTCTAGGGAGCTTGGTTTGGCTGGAATTTGTCTGGGGATGGCTCGAATTGAGCTTCAGCAGCTCGGGTTGCCGACCATTGTGGAGCGACAGTACTTTGCGAGCTCGCCAACGCTTCTCCGACGATTCTCTAGCTAAATGGAGGTTGTGGTTGTTTAGCTGACTTCCTCAGGATTGGCGACAAAATATGAGCTGAAAAGTGAAAGCTGAATTTCGGTCACCCTCGACCTCCTTAGACCCAACTGACCCTCCCGCAACTCTCCCTAACTGACCCTTAACCTCCCTGAACCTTTGATGGCAGCCAATTTTGCCTCTATTCGTCAGAATAGTGGAGTTATAGATCATAGAATTTGAAATTTTCTCTCATAAAATTTCCATCGCTCAGGCTACTAATTGACTTGCAATTTAATCCTGTGAGGATTCCCTCGATGAGCACTAGCCACCCATATCCAGAGCTATAACAACTGTCCCTTCGCCATTAAGAAAATGAAGCTCTCTCTCTCTAGAAAAAAGTTTATGGTGAAGCTTCGTTTAAGCTCGATTTTGGGTCAATTGAAGTCATTCAAAGCTTAGGGTACTCATAGGAAGATGGAAGAGATGATTAGTAGCATGCTAGGAGGAAATTAACATAATTTCAGCTCTCAATTTAATAAATCAAGAATTCGAGGCCAAAATGTAAATTTTAACAAAATTGGAAAAATTGGAGATTTTTTAAAATCTGGGATTTTTTGTGAAATTAACTTCATTTGAGGGCCAATTGGTGATTTAGAAGAAATTAAGGACTTGATTGTAATTAAAAATATTTATAAGGATTTATTTGTAATTTAAATAATTTCATAAAATTATATAATTGGTGAAATTACAAATCAATTAAACTTTAGAATTTTGGTAATTAAGTGGGAGTTAATTACCAATGGAATAAATATAGGGAGCTAAGTGAAAAATTTTGGTAATTGAATAATTAATTATTTGTGATAATGTAGGTACGAAAAGAAGAACTATACCTACAGCCGCAAAACAATCTAGAGACATCAAAAATTCATCCGGGATGAACGAGTCATAGAGCACAGGTGAGTGAAGTTTCTAGTATGATGCTCGTTTGGGATGATTAACGTACTTTCATAAGCTAAAAATTGTTTTCCAGAAATAGTTTACCGTGACTGCGTGAAATTGCTTAAAACATTTCGGAGCTATTTCTATTGAAACCATGAAGCATGTATTGCATAGAGCTAGAATTGCTCCAATGGTTCATAAATCTTAATTTGTCTATTAAACCCGTAGACAAATTAAGATTTATGAACATATGGAAAACTTTCATAAATGGTTAATTTACATGATTTACCTGTCGAACCAAAGTCGGGTCGTCGAACTCGTTCGACTAGTAGCACAAAGATAAAGGTCTTAATTAAAAATACTCTTGATTGTGCATGCTAAGATACAGAACCATCGAGGCACCCAGTATGAGGTAGTGTTGGCTCTAAGGGTTGCTGGATGACCCATGGAGAATAAGGGAAGTTTTGTCGTGCAGTAAGTCAAGAAGTTATAGGAGTTTCATGCGCATTGAGACTGAGGAAAAAGGGGGAGAGGTCTAGTCCCACAATAGCGGACATAGGGTTTCAAATCATGTTTGGTGATTGGGCAATGATGTTCAAACAGACTTTTGGTAAGGGGTTAGAGCCTTTTATTAGGGTGGGCGATAAAGTCACTCCGATTTACAAGTGGGGCAGTTGGGGACTGTTTTGCGAAAGTATGGTCTTTTTTTATGATAAAAGGGCATGTAATTGTGTACAAAATCAAAACCGTAAAGGAGAATGATGAAATACCCTTTTCATGATAAAAGGTGTAGTGTTAAACCACTAAATCCATTAAATGAGAATGGTGTTATATGAAGGTGAATGAATAACTATTTTTATCCTTAAAATATCACCACATTATCCACTCACTAATTTATAGAACTCATTCTATCAATTTCTCTTATAGGAAAATTTTCAACTTTATCAATAAGAAACAAAAGCTAGTCCAACAATTAAGGTACAACACGTATAAATCCTTTTTATGAATTGGTTTTGATAATATTGTTCATGTAAACATTGGAAGAACAAGTTAGGCATGACTATTACTAATACTTCAGTGGTGATTATCTTGTCCAGAAAAATATGTCAATAACAATAGGGAAAAAGTTTACCAATGTCACATGAAGGTTGTAAAAGGATGAGGTAGATGGATGGAGTAATTAGTGAGATTACTAGATTAATTTTGTGTTGGTGGTATTGCTGGATGATTATTATGCATTTTAGTGCGAAAATAGAGTAAGTCCCGGAAGGAAGGAAATCATAGAAATGAGTTTATGGTCTTAATAGGAGGCTGAATTTGGCCCTTTTATAATCAATTAGAGGTCCAAAGATAAGTTGTCTAATCCCAAAGTTGACTAAAACAATACTGATTTGGTGGGACGCCATTGCTCATAGCCTTTTGGATCTACTAGGCAGTGATGTCGCCTTCCACCGGAGAGATGGCCGCATAAGCAAAGTGGGGCAAGGGTAACCTCGAGGTTCCCTAATCGGAAATGGTAGAGCCTCTCACACCTCACTAAAAGATTGGAATGGTTGTTAGGTGAACGACTGCCTATTGAAACTCTCACGGCAGTAAGAGAAAGACTCTAGTAAAAGAATGGAAGAGTTGAATAAAAAGATATTTTTATTTTAAAAAGGCATTCAATACATTTGTATTGTTATCTAAAGGTTTATGTTGTCCAAATTTATTATTTTTTAAATATGGTCTTAGTTCTAACTTTTTTCAATGAAAGGAAGCTCAGTGCTCGTACATTAAATTAACTAAGATAAATGAGATTTGGTACAAAATAGTCTCTTGGGTAAGGGGTTTTCTTGCCTTTTTCTATCTAGGAGATCAAAGTCAAAACCTATAGAATATAGATATTTGTACCCCAGCACATTTTGCATCTTTATCACCATGAAAAAAATAGAGTTTTTATTTTTATTTTTACGATAATATTTTTAAACATCTTAGAATATATATGATCCTTCCTTCCATAATGCTATAATACTATATTTTTATTGTTTTATCCAATATTATATGCAAAATACTGGAAAATAAAATAAGTTTATCTTACATATATTTTTGTGAAAAAATAAAGAAATTCTATTAGAACATTAATGGTTATAAATAAATAAATAAATTCTACTAGAACATTAATATGAATATGCATATTTTGAATTTCTTTGTAAAAATCTTAGATCATTTTCAGAATGAAATTTGAATGGAAATTATTAGTTTGATCTAGATTCCATTACAATGATTGGTAACTACCTAACAAGAGATGAATAATTCTATGCAAAAAAAAAAAAGAAACAAGAGAGGAATAATGATTGCATTACCATTACTAAATTTCATTTTTTATTGGAAGAAAATATTTTAGTGGAATGAATGTTGAATTTTCATTATAAAAACTTGTATTATGAGAAAAAAATGTAAATTTAGTTTTTAAAATGAGTAATTTATTTTTTTATCAAAATCACAAATATTACTTTTTTTTCCAAAAAAGTTTGTATTTTTAAAAATAAAGATATTAATTAAAAATTATGAATTTAATTTGTTCATAAAATAATGAATCTATAAATTTATTTTTTAAAAAATTATAAATTTATTAGTTTATTTATTAAAATCAAGGGTTCAATTGAGCTTATTTAAATGGATCATTTATTGTGATTTTGGTATGATCTCATTTATAAATTTACGTTAAAATAAAACATGATTATTTATTATGTAATTATGATAAAGTTGAAATATGTTATATCTTATTTCATTCACATTTTATGATTTTAAATTATTTTCTAAATGAAGAAATTGTGAAAATCATCCTAATCCATTCTAATTAATTTAATTCCCAAATTTATTTGCATTCACCATTCCACCTAATATTTCAAGAAAAATATCATCACCTTACCCCCTGACTGCTGTGTTTCTGCGTGTGGTTTCAACCCTCTAAATATGACTGTCTTTCTCCTATTATAGGAGAGAGGGAGAGATTGGACTGTCATTTTCCTTTATATACTCTCTCCCAATAATCTCTCCGTCTCTCCACCTCCAATGTCTTTTTCACAGTCTACTGCTCTCTCTCTCTCTTTTTTGCTCTCTCTCTCTTTTTTCCTTTGAAGAGGTTACTATATAAAAGTCTCTCTTCCTTTTTCAATACACCCATTCACTCCATTTTGGATCCTACCTTGTCCTATCAAATTGCTTTCCTTTTTCCCACCCCATTTTTTTTCTAAAGGCAACTTCCCTTCATCCCATTCTGCACACTTTATTCTCAGCAACCAACTCATTGACTACTCTTTTTGGGAGAATCGGATATTTCCGCCTACCAGAGCTAGCCTTAGCATCATCCAAGCTCGAGATGTTGAAGAGGGGAAATTTCATAGAACACTTCTGCGATACTATCCCCACCGCCCCGGATCTCTCCCTGCACATAAGCCCCCCAAATAGCACTCCTTCTTCAACCTCCACCGAGAGGGATTTGACCAACTTCGACATCTGGGGTCGCTTCGACTCTCCCGGAAGCTGTTCTCTAAAATCATCCCACAGTGATGGCTCAGTCGTCAAGGAGGCCGACACTGAACTTTCTTTAGCTAGAAACCAGTCTTTTCCCAGCCCCATGGAGGCGGAGAGCCCATGGAGATCATCGGAAGGGTACCGGCTCTCAAGCGAGAGAAGCTGGACGAATTCTCATTGGAGTTTTCCGGAGAAATTGCAGCCCATCATCGGGACTCCCGTATACCACGGCAATAACGCCTCGTGCAATGGTGTCACTTGGTTCCGCTTCCCACCGGCCCTATCAGCCGATCAAAATTGCCACTTCCCCAAATCTTACCCTACTTTTGCCAACCCCACACCCGCCGCTGATCCGAGGCTCGGGAATGGGATGAAGCTGATGGAAACCATTGTGAAGTCTCAGCAGCACTTGCAGTACTATCCGGGCGGCGGAAGGAATCTAGACTTCTCGAGCAATAATCGGCTGAGGTTCATGCCAAAACCGCAGTGCAACAGGAGGAACGTGAGGGCTCCGAGGATGCGATGGACGACTTCTCTTCACGCCCGCTTTGTACATGCCGTCGAGCACCTTGGAGGGCATGAAAGTAAATCACTGAACATCATATATCGAAACTTCTAGTCTCTCACAATCTCGTCTCTAACACCCTCTCCTTGTTTGGTTCTGATCTGAATCTTTCGCCGTACTTTCAGGGGCAACACCCAAGTCAGTGTTGGAGCTAATGGATGTGAAGGATCTCACTCTAGCTCATGTTAAGAGCCATTTACAGGTACCCTTAATCTAACATATATATATATGTATATTATCTAGGGTTAAATTATAACTGAGATTTCTGTATAGATGAACTGCGATCCTCAATATATCTAAAGAGTGGAGGAAAAAGAAAACCCCTTACCTGCGTGTGCTTTGTTTGTTTAGCTTTGATCTTTGAAGCCTTAGACAGACACTGTTCTGACAATCCGAGAGGCACGGGGATCAATGAATAAGCAACAGTAAATTGAACAGGTGAGAGAGAGAGGGGGGGGAGGGAGAGAGGAAGAGAGAGAGTGTCTTTCGTTCTCTGAGCCCTGGGGGTCTTCTCTAGTGAAACAACAGGATATAGCTTCCACTTTTTCTTCACCATAGATGGAGAAATTTACTGACAGAAATAAAAATAAATATTATCGATAAAAAAGTAGCCATCATTTCTCAATAATAGACGCAATTACTCACCTCACCAAACACCAAACACCAAACTCGCCTGTTATCAAACAAACCCTGCCAAAAAAAGTCTCACAAAAGACGAAGCACCGCCCCCTTTAGCTAAGCATGGCATTTGATGATATAATGGGCATTATTTTTTTTAACAAAATAAATAATTAATTACTGGATCTTCAATCGTGTCGTGGACTTCTTCCTCATCATTCCCTGGTTATATTGTTCAGTGTCGTTTTTTAATCTTTGCAGATGTATAGGACTCTTAGGAATACCGACAAAGCAGCTGCTTCTTCAGGTACACTCATAGTTAGGTATTTGTTTGTTTTTTTCGAGCTATGCAATATACATCTAGGCATCCACCTATGTTGTATATATAATTATATTACAAAAAACAGTACCCACGTTGCCAATATACTAAGGGTTTGGAACATGTCAAAATCGCTATCTAAGAGTAAACTATTCCTATTGTGCAAAAAAAATAATAATAAGAGTAAACTATTCCTTCTACTTTCTAGTGCATTTTGGTAAATTTGTCTCTACCTCAAGATATATATAATAAAAAATGATTTTATTATATATATATATATATATATATTCAAAATATGGCATTTTCAGAGTTATATATTTAAAAACAGTTTTTTAAAATAATATATATTTAATAAAAATAATATTTTTAATTCTAAAAAAATACTATTATACCTGAGCTAGTGACATTATTGATTACTAAATACAAGGTGAATGACATAGCATAAATAAACCTAGGGTTTGGTCGATCTTAATTTCATTTAAATCTAAAAAATAATTAAAATATTACAGAATTAATTTATTGAGCTAACATCAACTGTTATATGTGTGTGGTTCGTTCAGAAGGATCCGGCGATGATGATTTCCTGCTACCAGGGAAACAAGTGCAGCAGAACGGGAGCTACTCGTTGCATGGTGAAAGAGGAGCCTTAGATGACGCGGGGTACTCTTATGTGAATATGGGGATCAACTCTTCTAGGTAACATATATAATATGATCATCAAATTTCAAAGCCTGCATACAATGGTGCATATTTGCTAGAATCCACAATTGGATGATTGAGTTTCTGGCTGGCTGCAGAGAAGGAGACCCTATTAAGCCTGGAGCAGAAACCCCAACTACAGGAAGACAATTGAAGGTCAGTAATAGAGATGAAGTCATCTTGATAGTTTATTGGGAAAGGAAGGATAATCTTGTTAGATAATGCTCTTATACCTTAATAGAGTAGAAAGTTGACATTACATCTCGTACTTGAAAAGATGAAACCCTAATGAAGCAGGCATTATAACCTGCAGCTCTTAAGCTATATACGTGTTAATGTTTTGATGCGGAAACTTTGCAGGAAGAAGGCATTCATCAACCAAAATTCATGGCGGGGTTGAAGGGAAGCATCAGCATAGGACCCAACTTGGACTTTAGCTTGTGATAGTGATGGTCATAAGGCTGCATATACATGGTTTTCCACTATATATAAAGACTACTCAAGATACCAGTGCGCTGAAGACGACTTCGAGAATGCTGGTAATGCTACCAGTAAAAATATCTTTTTGTAAAGAAAAAAAAATGCTCGAGAGTTGGGATTCTTAACTGCACTATGAGATTAAGGTTTTGGGAGACTGAGGTTAGAGAAAGCGGAGAAATGAAAATCCATGGAAGTAGAAGATTGATGAAGCGGAAAAACTTGCTTCATTTGTGCATAATCCTTTTTGGCCTAGCTGAAGCTCTTTCTCTCTTGTGGTTATGTTGAACTAAAACGAGTGATAGATCAATAGCATCATTTAGTGAAAATGGAGGCAGAGCTACAAGCAAAAGGATATGGAAACTCGACAACTTTTTATGATTGTTCTCTACTGGGGTAATATTTTCATGCTTTTTATATGTACATATGCGCCTTGCCTTGAACTTTTTTGGCCTAAGTATTGAGTTGATTGATTATATCCACTCAGATCAGACCAACCATCCGCCCACATGATCGTTATAGCTGTTATTTTCGGCCCAAACTACATAAACCCGACTCACTTCCTAAAGTACTTCACTTTCCACGGAAGCCCGAATAAGATAAGTGACTCTTTGTTTCCTCTCGAGATTAGAGTTTGCTTGATCATGTGCATAACAAAAAGATTAGAGTTTGCTTGAGCTTGTTATTCATATTCCTCACGAGTACTAATCCCTTTTGAGACTTCTTGTTTGTAAGTCACTCAAGGACGAACAAAGCATCAACCCAAAAGGAGAAGATTCTCCCAAACATACATTCACATACAAGAGGCTGACCAATAAGTCGAACAAATACATGCAACCTCGTATTTATAGTCCTTAGTCTATGTAGATTTTGACTCCCTCAAGGGAAACCTTAGATTTCATGCATTATATATTATAACTTATTTATATAAAGTTGAATTATTGGGCTTATTTTTGCTACTTGATAAAAATTCCTTTATTATTAGCATGATTCAAACAAGTTCATTTATTTCATATTCTTTTTTTATACAACATGAATGCTTCCAAATTCATAATAAATTTAAACTTTTAAATATAAAATTCATAATTTACAAAATAAATACATAAATCCCTAGTTTGCAACTTTGAAACTCCTTTAGTTATAATAGATTTATTTAGTACTTTATCAACTAATATATTTAACTTGATCAAATACCTAAAATAAGTTAGGGAAAGTAATAATATTTAATGTTAAGTGACCGAGCCATTTAAACGTTGTACTCAAACACAAACAATGCATAAATAGCATAAAAACAATAACTACTCACCAACTAGTTTAAATTAGTCACAAGAAACATAATAATTGTACCATCACATTCTGCCATGAAAATCATTATTTTATTCTCACGATTATTAGGTTTATGACCCTTTTTATAAATATGGGTCTATGCCCACGATATAACAATTAGCATATATAACAATTAACCCTTATCCCATTTTTTTAAATGGTGACCTTGCCCTTTTTCGAAAACCTGAACTTTTGCTCTCTTTCTTAAATTATAGGTTTTCACTTATTTTATAAATGTTGGGCTAAAAGTCAACTTTCATAAATTATGAACATTAGCCCATTTTTATAAAAATTGAGTATTAAGCCTATTTTCATAAATTATGAGACTTCATCTGTTTTTATAAACATTGAGACTAAGCCAATTTTTATAAAAATCATGCCTACTTGAGTTCACTCACTTGGACTATTGCCAAGTTTTGATGCGAGTATCCACTTGATTTCCTACGTTCATGGTATACATCCCACTGTCATATACACATTTCATATAATTGATTAATATTAAATTCGAGTATCACAACTCAATTATACAGTACCCTCACATCGTCCCAATTTTCACCTTATTTAAAATTATGTTCATAAGTTTCTTCTATTTATACTTAGATTTCTAAAAGTTCTTAATTTTCGCACCAAGCTTCTAATCCTCCTATTATCTTTATAGGTCTCTAAATTTTTATTTATTTCATTTACATCACCCAATTTATCCATATTTGTATAATTTTCCTTAATTTTGAACTTCATCTAATTCTTTTTGAAAACTTCACATTTCTCCTACCACACCTCCTATCATCTCTCCATCCTCATAGGATCCATCCAAGCTTTAAACAAAATAATTTGGCCTCTTTTGGCCCATGATTGGATTTTCGCTAAAAAAATTGCATAGTCGACTCAATTTGTCGGAATTTTGTCAGTGATGGCAAGTAGGCTGAGGTTATTGACCGAGAAAGCTTGGGGACTTCCAAGGTGACCTCCCTTGATCGAGCCCCATCCTAATTTGCCACCAAAGTTGCCTAAAACTCTGACCGAGCTTCCTACTCAAAACTAAACGAAAAAATTTCAAGGAAAAATAAAAGAACATTGTCAAATTAGCTTGCCTCATATCCTTTCCAACCATAGGAGTACAAGAAGGAAACTTAATGGATCCCAAGGAACCTTCCAAAGTCGACTTTGACTATCGGTGGAGGTTAGAAAGCCACAGAGAGAAGATGCTTTATTTTCTATACGCAAAGCATGATCACTATTTGACCATGCCAACAACACTCTAGTCCTTAGTCCAATTCACACAAAATTTGACTGATTCTTAACTTAATTTATTTTTCTAAAAATTATTTAACTCTTTATATTAATTTTAGAACCAAAAAATACATTTTTATCCTTTTTAGAGTCCTTAATAAAAATTTGTTCTATTTCGGGTTCGATTTGGAACAGGTGAATTTTAATTTGACTTTCGTCTAATTACTTCAAATTTCAACTTTTGGGTTTCCTATCCTTGAATCTCAATCAATGATGATTTATTTTGAGTTTGATTAACTTAGTTTGACCGATCTCTATGACCTCAGTTCAGACCAATTCATAATTGGTTCATTTCTTATCACGGTTTAACTCAAGTTTTCTAGTCCAATTTGTTATCACTTATTGAATTAAGATTCTTGGTGTCACAACTTCTCCACTCCTTTTAGGAGTTTTGTTCCAAAATTTGTTATGTGTGAAACCCATCTCCTCGGACCAAGAGAAACTGGGAGAGGACTGACACTATGGTCGAAAAACTAGGCCAAATTAATCAATAAAAAATAATAAAGAAGGGTTAAGGTGGGAAATTGGGAGATCCCAAGTGTTAAAAAATTCACAAAAATTATGAGAAAGAATCGGGAAGTGGAATTAAGGATGGAACCGGACCGGTTCAGGGTGAACCAGACTCAAACTCGACTATACTGGAATGAACCATAGTGAACTGGTTCACAAATTTATTTTTCTAGGTGGCTTAAAATGTCAATTTAGAAAATTGAGGCTACCATTAGATAGAAAATGAATTCAGAAATTTTTAAATTTTATAAAACTGGTTGAATCGAGTCTGAACCAACCAAATTTCGAATTTGGGTCACCGATCTCGGTCGGACCGAATCGGTCAACGATTCGACTGGTCAACGGACAATAGACAACAGTAAATGGTGCTCGGTCAACTATCATGCAGACACGGGCATCCAATGGGAGGCTGCCACACATCCGATCTGTCACGCCCCGACCCAGTTTGGTCGGATCCCCGTGATCAACCCGCCACTCTCCCGGTTTATTAAAGGGTTTCCCCTTATCGTAAACCGTAAAGAGTAAGGCGTCCTTTAACTTGCACCTTTTTCTTAGAATAGCATAATCAAAACTGTATAAAATTTAAAACTTTACATACCTGTCTTACAGGCATCTTAGTTGACAGTCTTTAAGGGGAGGCTTTCCGGGATTTCCTGAAAAGGGATATAAGGGAGGGGTGAGTACGACTACTCAGTGAATGGGTTTTTAAAAGCTTTTGACTTTTAAGAAAAACATTTATATGGAGTGTGCCAGACTCCTTTATTTTCAAAAATCCCATCATTTAAAAAAATTTAGATTTTTCCATTATTTCTTAGTTACCACGGTGTGTCATCACCCAACACACATCCTTCATCATGAAGGTTACACACATTCGTAAGTCAGTATCACTACTGAACCCGCTAGTGGCTTCGGAGCGACTTTTCCTGACACCCGGATGGAAGTACGACCAATTCTACCCTGGGAATGAGTGGATGTACGTGACATCTTACCCACAATCCCGAAATCACTTCTTCATGTCCGTATGAGGACAGAGACCTCATCCTGTCCCCACTCCGACCTCATGCGCTTCGTGCTACTCCAGATTTCTCATAGACACCTGGAACAACGAACTGCCCTTATAGCCACCAGGTCGTCCAGTGCCCTTACGACGCATCACTACCCCTCATGGGCGTCTTGATGATCTCGTACTCACAGTGCATGCACAAACAATATTTTCTTATATTGCCATGTAATATGTGGTGCCACTAGTCCAACAGCCCCGACTCTCAACTCAACCCGCAACTGTTTGTCTTGACTAGTCCGTCGACTTGTCATGTCGCACTGCCGCTAGTTGACTGAGCATGTCGATCCTATCTTGGTACCATGGCCAAACAATTCACTTATTAAGTTTTATGGCACATATATCATGTTCATTTACGAGCTCCTGCTCATACCAACTAGCCTTGGGCCCACTGTACGAGATTTTCAAAATCGGGCATTTAGCCCCCAGGTTCCAGAATCGAGGCCCCCGGCCTATTAGAGCTATTCGAGCTCCCATCAAGAAGGTCTCCCAAATTGTTTAAGCATTAGCACATAGTCAGGAGAGAGCACTTCCGACAAAAATAGGTTTTTACTGTCAATCATACCGACCGGTATAAGGACATCTCCGTTCATAACCGATGAACGGGTTTTCAACTTCCTTTGAGGAAGTCTCATCATACCAACCGAGTATGATCTACTTACAACCGGTAAGTAGTTTTTTTTTTTTTACATAATTTTCACATCACTTTCTCTAAGTGGTGATGATTAAAATACCACTAAACAGTGGGTTTTTATATCGAGGTACTTATCATCCCCTACCGAGTATGATATAAAATTTCCACTCACAACCGGTAAGTGGTTTTTATCTTTAAGTTGCGCTCATCATCCCAACCGGGTATGATGTTAGTAAACCCACTCACCCGTTAATGCCGTGAATTCCACTAGATTGGTTCTTTGTATTCACGCGAGCTTGTCCTTGCTGGCGTTCCCGGTATTTAACGTTCCTACACAATATGAACAACCTTGTTCATTATTACTCGGCATAACAGCCTTCATTCATTAATGAATGAGAAAACCCAAACTTTTAGTTATTTGCAATTAGGTCCCTAAAGTTATTTCTCTTTAACTTTAAGTCCCTAATGTCGGTTTTTCCTCAAATTGAGTCTCGTAACTTTTAAAATTTATCGTGGGACCTCAATTTATTCAATTTCACCAAAAAGAGGTTTAATTTTCCAAATTTCCAATTTGGTTCCCCAATTTTTCCAAAATTACCATTTTGCCCTTCTTTCACAAAAATGGTAAGTTTTTCCCCCAAAGTTTCCAAAATTCCTCAATTGGTCCTCCAACATTATTTTCATGCCCAATTGACCCTCAATTTCATAAAATTGTATTTTTGCCCCTTTGAATTTCGAAAATCCCCAAAATTTCCCCCAATTTCAACTCTTCAACACTACCGAATTTGATTTCATCAAATTAACCAATCAAACACTTCTAATTATTTAAATTGGAGTTGAAATTGAGTTCCTGTATGTTCATAATATTCTAAGAAACTTTGAATTGCAGATTTTAACGTCGGAACGAGCTCAAACAGAGCTTTGCCGGAAAACAGACTGTAGAGAGAGAAAGCTTCGATTACTCACCGGTGAAGGCACGACAGTCCGAGCTTTCGATCTGGGCAGATAGGTCTCGTCCTAAGGTTCATCCTAAAATCAAGTGTTGTATCAATTGATGCGGAATTGGATTAGAATTTTGTCATTGAAATTCGGTCGACTCTCTCTCTAGCACAGATCGAAAATTATAAAGGGGAGTCGAATTGGCTTACCTTTCGGTCCTAATTCGGCCGTGGAAAGGCTGAGGAAGTGTTGGGAGGGCTTGGTTTGGCCTGAGGAGGGCTTGAAATGGTCGATTTTAGCTTGGTCGAAATAGGGCAGCCTCGGTCCGCCGGAGTTGCTTCACTATTCCATCATGTCGGCGCTTCTCCAACGGTCTTCTCCCCGGTTCTAAAGAGCCCGACCTTTGTTCAAGTCGAAGCTCTGGTTTAAGCTTTACCGGGAAATGGAGCAGTAGAGAGAGAGAGAGAAGTGTTCAGGTGTGAGGAGAATGAAATGGTGTGACCTCTTTATATAGTCATAAAACCCGTGTATTAAATGGGCGAGATTTATTACTAGTATTAATATTTCCATAAATTACTGGTATTACTATATATTTAATTATTGGAATTAATACAAATACTGGTATTAATTCCAATAATTTAATTTCGGTATTAAATTATTTGTATTAATTCCAATAATTAAATATATATTAATTGATGGCTATTTATGATAAGCCGTACGTTCCCACCAAGTGAAATTCAGTGAAGAGTGAAATACCCACTCCTCACACTATATGGCTATTTATGATAAGTCGTACGTTCCCACCAACACTACCCACTCCTCACACTACTCTCAAGTAAGTACGCTTAACTTTGAAGTTCTTATGGAATCTAGTTCACCTGAACCAATTTGGTTTTTGTTTTCTAGTTTGTCTTAAGGTCCTTTTCCAATGTTTAATAAATCTTTTGGATCAACCGAAAGTTGTAAATTTTCATATTGCTTATTCCCAAATGTAAACAGGTTTGGTTTTCTTATTCGGTTTGACCGGTTCTTTTCCCGGTTTTCCTTAACTCAAATGTGCGGGGTTTACACGATCAACGGACAGTTGGTGCCCTGTCGCCACACAGACACGAGCAACCAATGAGAGGTTGTCACGTGTCTGGTCAATGGGTCAACGGTTGATGCAAAAGTTAAATTGGTACTCTACGTCAGAAAAAATGACCAATCACAATGCGCCATGTGGCACGGACACCACTTCATCATCTTCAACCTGCAGATGCTAATAGAGAGAATGGAGGAGAGGGAGACGTCGGAAAAGCTAGAGTATTCGATGGCTCGAAAAACTCTCTGGTCAGGTCTCGACGGCCAAGTCGGAGGCTGAGTCTTACACTGGCGGGTAGCCTGAGCAGCTGCTGAGCTCCTTATATAAAGAGCACCCCTTCATTCATTATCAGCATCCCACAATCGAGCGAAGAAGAAGAAGAGTGCATTTTTCAGCGAGCTGCAAACCAGAGCTTCGACGACGGGTGAAATCTCCACCAAAGAAGCTTTGAAAGGTGGCATTGGAACCAGTGAAGAGTGCTCTAACTTCAGACATTCTCAGAATAACTAGAGGACGCCCCAAGAAGTGTACAAAGGATCGCACTATGAAGTTGCTCTGGAGCTTTAAACATCGGGCTCCTGCCCGACCCAACCTCGACCCTCTCGACCCTTCCACTGCCCACATTAGCCATCTCTAACCACCTAAGACCTTCCACAACACCTCTACAAGCCCCGGTAAGCTCAATTTTGCCATTCCTCGTCAAAATTTCTATGTTTAAGAGTTACACCCCCAAAACTTCTCTATTCAAATTCATGTAGGACAGCGGCAAATTGCAGCAGGATTCAGCCCTACTAGGTTCCCCTCGACTAGTTCTAGTGGCCCCTACCTCAAGCTCCGCCCACTACCCCTCCATCGGTAAGATACGCAAGCTTTCTCTCTATTGTAAATTTTCCGGCGAAGCTCCGATGAGGTGTAAAACTCAAACAAATTTGGAAATTCGAAATGTAGGACGATCGAGGAAAGCTAGAGGAGACGAATAGAGGCAAGAATAAAAAATATTAAGGACTTACAGGCCGCCAATTGGATGAGGTAAGATCTGAAGATTCATATGCTTGAATTGGGGAAGAATGTGAGGTTTAATTTGGGGATTTTGGGGACTTTTATGCATTTTTTGAAAAATTGGAGGACTGAATGACAATTTCACAAAATTGAGGGTTTTTTCATGAAATTCACCCCAATTGATGGTCAATTAGGCAATTTGGGAAAAATATGGGCAAATTGGAAATTTTGAAAAGTTGGGGACCAAATTGCATTTTTTGGAAAATTAAGGACTAAAGGGCAATTTTGGTAAATTAAGGGCGAGTTGGTGAAATTAAAAGAGTTAAGGACCCATAAATAATAATTGGAAACCCAAGGGGCTTAATAGAGATTAAAGAGAAATCAGGGACCCTAGTGCAATTTAAGCAAAGTACGGGGCCCTATGTGCAAATATGATAAAGTGTGTGACCTCTTCCTAATACGTACACTCGTATCCTACAGGAATGGATTACTTGAGCGCTAGCCCCCTGAAGCGCACCAAGGAGAGAGACTCCGTTGGCGCGATCTCGCCGAAATCACCGGGTGAGTGAGAACCGCTATAACGTCAAGTCCGATTGGAATGACGATTCAACTTTGAAAACCATTTTTCTAGGAATTAGCCTCCCTTGACTGGGTGACTCTACTCAAAACATTTGGGAGATAATTTTGGGCTTAGGCTTGAGATGCCGGTGGGTCAAAGGTTGATGGATACGATGGACCCATCCAAAATGAACATGTGATCAATGATAATTAAAAGATCGAAATAATGGGAATTTTGTGTGACACCCATCGAGGCAAGTCTAAGTTATTGAGCTTGTTGGGCCAAACCACTATTTTGTCGAAGCCAAGTCATCGAATCTGTTGGTCCAATACGCGTTGGTCGAAGCCAAGCTGACAGACCGTTGTGCTCAAGGGCCAAATATAAAGGTTATAATTTAAAAAGACTGTTGATTGTGCATGCACTATGATGTTCAGGCCATCAGGACACCTGGTATGAGGTAGTGATGGTGCCCAAGGACTGTTGGACGATCCGGGGTGCATAAGGGTGGTTCTGTTGTTTAGTAGGTCATGAAGCTTGAGGAGCTTATTGCGCATGGAGACTAAGGCAGTAGGGGAAATGAGGTTTCATCCCACTAAGCGAACATGGTGAAGTGATCACAGTTTGAGGGTCGGACTATTGATGTCTACTCAAACTCTGGGTAGAGGCAGTGCACCTCTATCAGGGTGGATAGTAAAGGCGCTTCGGTCCACAAATGGCACAGTCGAGGACCGTTCTATGAATGTGTGATCCCTCCTATGATAGGAGGGCAGTTGTTGATCATGTGAAGTATGCGAATAATGACAAATGAAAAAATTTAATGTACATATAAATGAATTAAAGCAAACATTATAGTAGTTTCCCTCACTGAGTATTATGTACTCATTCCCCTCCTCTCACCCTTTCAGGTCTAGCACCTAAACGAAAAGTTCCTGGACACGCTTGGTCCCTTAAGGTATGCTTCCTACCCCTAAACTAAAGTAAGGGTTTGAACGTAAACACGCCTTCACCTTCCTTGTCTCATTTGGGTAAGAATACCCATATAATGCAGGAAAGGGTAGTGGGTTGATCACGAACCCCGATCAAACTTGATAGGGGCATGACATTATGTCTCATAGCTTTTACCTGACATATCTTATTTATACTAGACTCATGCGCATTTCATCTTCACGTTGCATTCCATGGCCTCTTAATCTCATGTGGGTATTCTAGTGTATACACATTGGCTTCACTTTAGTGGTGGTGGTTGTTGAAATCTATGAGTTCGTGTTCGTTTGTCTCCTAAGGCGTATCCCTTGTTATCTTATATATTTCTCACCCTCTCGTACTAATTCATCACGTCCCGTCTCTTGGTTATGTCCTACTATAACATTGTTATTTCAAAAAATCCAATTTGACCAAATTGGACAAGAAAATAAGGTTAAATCGAGAATGAAAACCCGAACTGAGATTGTAAATCACTTTAGACCAGAATTTTAGACAAATGGTAAAATGACATGAATTACGCCCAATGAACCTACCTTGATTGGTAATCAAGGATTGAGAAATCACAATCAAGAACCAAATTGAATTAGGATCGAACAAGCTCAGACTGAAATCTCCACGATTTTCCAATGAGCTTAAAAAATTGGAATATGAAATTTCTTGGGTCCATATGATATGAGATTGGCCATAATAATTTTAGAAATAATTAGACCAATAACATGTTGAATTTGAGGTGAATCCGCTAATAAACAACCAAAACTGGTTGATCCAACTAAGAAATCTGTTGGAAACTGGTTCAGAACTATGTCGAGCTAGTTGAATTGATTGAATGCACATGTGTTGTCCCCTCTGCCCGATCGGAAGTCTGACAACCCATAAATCACACTTGATTTCACTACAACAATGAGGAAACTCACCATCATGGGAAATTAATTCTTGCAGGGACAATTGGGCTATGATTTGATGAAATGAAGCTATGATCATTAATTCTAGAGAGGATTCTGGTGAGGATTCTCGAACCCCACCAACCTCATAAGTTATGGTTAAGTATTAAGGTAAAATAAATTCATAAAAATCTTGACTAGTGTTCAATTATGTCAGAGTACAGTAAAATGATATTTGTAGGCTACTCATGCCTCTACTCATGGTGATTCAAGTGTCCACAAACTCCTATGGGAGTCATCTTTCCAACTGCACCTTGGTCATCGACTGACTCGCTGTCTCCAGTGAGATTCTCACCATTACCCGATTTCTAATCTATTTTGATAGACCTTAGAATACGACCCTAATTTTTATGTTATGACAAATTCGATTGGGAAGGGACCATGGTGACCTAGGGGGAGTTTTTAGGGACCTCATATTTTAATTACATAATTTTTGAGAAATATTTTGTTGAACAACAAAGGTCGGGGGCCAAAATATAATTTTGGTAAAGTTAGAGGGCCCATTTGGGAATGAGATTTCTTGGAGGTCTCTATGAGAGTCAAAATAAAGTCTAGGGACCAATGGAAAATAATGAAAAATATTTGGGACTCTAATGATATGTTTTGGAAGCTTAAGGACCTAAATGAGAACTTAAGAAAAGTTTAGGGACCATAGTGTAAATGATGTATGCTGGGGATCCAAAAGAGATTATTGGGAACTTAGGGACTAAAAGAAGTTTGAGGATCTAAAATAAAGACTTGATGAGTATAGGGTCTCAAAAGTAAATGTTTTGGTGTATAAGGGCAAAATGGTAATTTTTCCCATCTAAAGGACCAAATAACAAATTTGGAAAAAGTTAAGGATTTATGTAGAAAACTTATAGACTTTTTTAAATATGACCAAATATAAGTGAAACCTAAGATTTGTGAAAAGTGATAGAATGGGGTTAGTGTAAAAAAGTTCGTTGACACAAGAGTAGAGCAACTTAGGTCTAAGGGACAAAACTATAATTTTTGGAAAATTACGGGATGGTGCTGGAGTACTCAAAGAAAACTAAATCCGGCTCTAGGTTATATGTTTTGATTCATGTAGCGTAACCTGACACACTATCATACAAAAATTGTGCATCTTGTGACAAGTGGAAATCAGTTGGGACGAATAAGTTCAAATTAAAATAGTGAGTGAGATTATCGACGATAAGTGCGATTGTACCACACTTTACAATTTTCTGAAAAATCCATGAATATGTGTGTATGTGATTTTGAAAATTATTATGAAAAGTAATGAAAAACTACATGAATGCAGCTCACATAAGAAAGAGAATAAACTATTTTTGTTGAAAAGAAGGGCTAAGAACCTATGAAATTGATAGTCATTGAATAAAAATATATGAATTTCAAGAATGATAACCCTAAGTAACA